>CM065810.1:85629359-86829359 GCA_033398695.1 Orobanche coerulescens | reverse complement strand
GATGATCCTTTGAGGGCGCGCGATCGTGTCCACTGATTAATTTTGGAGGGCCCCCAGACTATGCCGGCCTCGTATTTAAACGAAGGGCGGGCGATCTCGGCCGAAAGGGACCTTGCATGGCCGAAGCAGCCGGTTCCATAGACTACCAGGACCATGGCTTTATGATGTGCGCTGGAGGCGATTTTATGCCTTAGTCCGTCATGTTAGATGCTGGACTGTCGATGGCGATCGTGTCCTCCGGGTTGCTGATGATGTAGCGTGATGATGGAGATTGGGCTGGAAGACTGGAGATCATCGCTCGGCTGCCGATCGCTTTATTCGTAGGTCGATATCGGCGATCGGGCGGGAGATCGTCGTCCGGGCACCGATCGCGCTGCTCACAGGCTAAGAAGAAACCTCTGCCTGGCCAGAAAATCTGCGGCTCTAGCCCGGAAGGCTGCGTAGGTCGTAGGTTGGTTCTTCGTGAGATGCCTGAACATAGGCGAAAAAGCCTGGAATCCTCCTAGGACCGCGTAGAGGGCGGTCTCATCGCTTACGGGCTCGCCGTTGAGGATGATCACGTCTACCCGATCGATGTAGTCCGAGTCGGACTCTTCTCCTCCCTACTTGATTTGCATCATGCGAAGGGGACCTTCTGGTCGAGCGACCCTGGTGGAGAAGTACTCTGTGAATACGTGCGCCAGCTGGTTAAAGGAGCCAATGGACCGGGGTGGCAATGAGGTGTACCACCGGTGGGCGAGGTCGTCCAGCGTCAAAGGGAACATTTGTCACCTGGTCGCGTCAGATGCCCCACACCCGGTCATGTAGATGTTGAACTTGTTAAGGTGTGTTTGGGGGTCCGATCGCCCCTCGTACAAAGGTGTTTGCGGAGGAGCGATCTTGTGCTGCACGGGGGCGAGCTCGATGTCGATCGCGAGCGGCTCGCTTGGCTCGGCGATCGTCTTCTTGGCGCCTGCCCTGGATTCCAGGAGCGCCTTCATGTCGTCGAGCTGACGTTGCATCGCAGCTATCGCCGTGGCTCGGTTGCTTGCTGATCGGCTTTGGGAGCGGGAGCCGAGGCGATCGTGTACCGATCTCCGGACTCCGCTGCTGCCGACCTCGGCTATTTGGCGAGGTGGAGCCATACGGCTGGGCTGCCTTCTGGGAGTCGGGTAGGCCGAGCTCCTGGTGACGGACTCAAACTCCATCATCTCGTAGCTGGGGCCCGACTGCCCCGGTCGCCAAGACGAGTTACTGCCCAGGCGATCGAAGACAGAGGTGCCCCGGCTGGCGAGCGCCTCTTCTTGCGGACGAGAGCCTCCTGGCGATCGCTCGGCCAGTAACGCCTTGAGCTTCCGCTTGGACTTCCGGCGGATGGCCGAGGGGGTGATAGCGGGAGGCGCGTTGAGAGCGCTCCGTCGCCCCTGAAGGGCGGCTATGGCCTCTTCGATCTGTTCATTGGTTCGGAACTGATCGAGCGAGAGGCTTGGGCCGCCGTCCAGGGACGGGATCGAACGTCTCTGACCGCGGCGGCTACCTTCCACCATCGGCTGTGGCTCGGACTGGGATGGAACGAGGCGTCTGGCCAGCTGGCCAGTGGCTTTCTTCGACGCGGAGGCGGAAGACATGATTTCTGAAGGATTCTTTGTAGCGCAGTGAGTGTCACTTCAAGTATATGTCCCGAGAACAGTGAGTGTTCTTCGAGACGGTAGGAATAAAAATTTGAGGGTTAGATGCCCTCCTTCTAGCGCCAATTGTTGTTGCCCAAAATATTTATCCGAAGATTAATACTGCTGGAAGACGGACAACAAACAACAATTTGCGGGAGCACTTCCGAGAGAATATGAATAAACACTAGATTTGCCGGGTTTGTTAGGCCCGGGCTTGAATGCTCTCGCGAGATGTTATTAATACAAATATTCGTGGATACAAGTATTAATGTGAGAAATCTAGATACAATGAGTGTAAAAAGACTATGTTAATCCGGCTCTTGAGCGAAGCTCGGTGTTCTTCGTCCCTGCCGATCGTCTGCTTGATGAGAGAGGCCGAGAGAAGTAAGCACCGAATGATAGCTGTTGCCAAGAGTTGGAGATAGCCAAGTGCTGTGTGAAATCTCGTGGGAATGCAGAGAATGCTTGGTTAGTCAGGAAAAATCCGAGAGAAATCCGAGTGCAGGGTGTTTTTAGAGTCAGAATCTCGGTCCTTGGACAAGTGCTGGGAGCCTTGTATATATAGGGGCAGCGGAGCCTTGTCTTCTGGCGGGCGATCGCCTTCCGGCCATTATAATAATGGGGCGATCGTATGCCGGCCAATATTATAATGGGGCGATCACACGGGCTGTCGGCCTAAAGTCCAAGGCAGATGCTGGCAGTCTGCCTAAAGTCCAAAGCTACAGCAGGCAGCCAGCTGGGCGGTCCAATGAGGAGCCAGCACGCATCTGGAGTCACTGTCACATGCGGCCCTACTGACAACTTTCGACGGGCTTGTCGGCTGGTGGACGGATGCTGACAGGCTGTGGTCAATGATCCGTGATATGCGGATCTTGTCTCGGCTTTTGCACGTGGTGTCTGTCCTGAGGCTCGGCCTTTGCCGACTGGATGGCCATCGGCATGATGCGGTCGTCTTTAGCTGGTCACTGAGGGTCATCATCGGCCAGTCGCTGAGGGTCGGCATCGGTCGGTCACCAAGGGTCGGTCGGCAGGTGCCGAGAGATGATCGTCCGGTTGTTGGTCGCCAGGAGTCGGTCGCCGGGTACCGAGAGACGATCGTATATGATGTCGATCGCTCGGCACCGGGACTTGTCCTGGGACCTTCGGTTGGCCGATTTATCTTGTCTGCTGGGCTAAGGCTTGGTCGCCTGGTCGCTGGTCGGCAGTTCTGCTTTGGCTGCTCGGTAGTGGCTAGGTTGCCCGATCTTCGAGGCGATCGCCGGTCGGAATGTGTAATTCTCGACACAACAAAACCCTAGAGTTAAAAATCTAATATTTGCTTAGTTACCCCTCAACTTATTAGATAATACAATATATAATATCTTATATTATATATTACTTATAATTTAATCCTCTAATAAATATAATATTCAATATTATAGTTACCATTCCAACTTGATATACTTAAATAATTTAATATATAGTATCTAATATTATATTCATTAATTATTCTTGCTTGTCTTTAATTGTCGTATTTGTGGCACAAAAGGCTTATATTATGTTGGCAATCATTTAATACATTATTAAATGGTAAATCATAAGCGGTCTCTAGAAAGACATTATGACTATCCAAATAATATAAGTTTATAGTCCATTAAAACATTTGACATGTTAAATTCCTTTGTCATGCGATATCATATTCGAACTAAGTCATGAAAACTATCATACTTATTATGTTCAAATGCTTTCTCGATCTTAAGTAGACTAATTAAATCAAATGACTTTTCATTTGAGCATGACCATGCATTTCCTTCAGTCCTACTTATCGTGGGGCCCAACAGATATCTCTCTCCTTAAAGAAAGGGACAAATCTCCATCTTGATTATTCATTACCCTATACATGACTCCCACTAATCCCGATCGCTAACCTTTATGATCACCATGTTTCAGATGACGTTCGATTATGTCAAGCCATAGCAGTTATCATGTTGGACTCTATGATAATCATACGTTCAAGGATTTATTGACATACTGTTATATTATGATTCACTTATGACATATCCATGCAGTGATCTCAATATGGGTCTGTCCAGTATTGTGTTCTCCGACCAATACCCATACATTTGATCCGTACCATATGCATAATCATCCAATGATTATCAATCAAACTTATACTAGTATATTAATCACTTGAGTCCCCACTCTACGTGATTTGATCAGGAACATATGAATTATTATTTATGAACAACTATTATTCAATTATTATAATATTAAATACATGCACACATTATAATAATCAACGAGAAACATATGATATCAAATAACTTTATTTAAATGTGACAATTACAAATATAAGCCCATCGAATGTCCTAAGGCACTATTCCCAACAACTATGGTATCTAATAGCCATGTTATCCAGATGACGCTCCAAGCTCATCTGAGAAAGTGGCTTGGTTAGTGGTTCAGCGATGTTGTGTCCTGAGTCTACTCTATGCAGTACAATGTATCCTTTTCCATGAAATTCTCTTATGAGATGATACTTTCTCTCAATGTGTTTTGAACTATTGTGAAACCTCGGCTCCTTGGCATGTGCTATAGCTCTGTCATTATCGCACAAAATCGGAACAGGTATCTTAGCACATTGTATCACTTGATGTTCACCCATAGAATTCAACCCAAAACCTTTACTTAGAGGCCTCTAATGACGCTTGATACTCAGCCTAATAGGTGGAATCAGCAGTCGCACTTTGATTGGCGCTTCACCAAGATACTGCTCCTCCATTAAGAGTAAAACTGTAGCCAGAAGAAACATTGAGTCATCTTTCTATCCTTGGAAGTCTGAATCAGTGAAGCCTATCACGTTCAGTTCTCCACCACCATATATAAGAACCGGATCTCTAGTCATTCTTAAGTATTTGAGAACGTTCTTTACGTCGGTCTAATGTTCCCTACCTGGGTTTGCCTCAAACCTGCTTACCATGCTCACAGTGTGCATAATGTCACGTCCCGTACACAGCATAACATACATAAGGCAACCCACAGCCAACGCATATGGTATATTACTCATTTCATTTTGTTGATCTTCACTTTGAGGACACATCTTCGAGATGACTTTTATTCCATGTTGCATCAGAAGGAACCCTTTTTTAGAATCATCCATCTTAAATCGCTTTAAGATCTTATCTATATAGAGGGCTTGGGAAAGACCTATCATTCTTTTCGATCTATCCCGGTAGAGCCGAATTTCGAGAATATAGGTAGCTTCTCGCAAGTCTTTCATGGAGAACGTACTCGAAATCTAAGTTTCCACAGAACTGAGCATTACCACATCGTTTTCTATTAGTAAAATATCATCTACATATAGTACTAAAATGTAATCTTGCTCCCACTAACCGACTTGTATACACAAGGTTCCTCTTTATTTTGTACGAAGTCAAACTCTTTGACAGCCTCATCAAAATGAAGGTTCCAAAGCGTTAAGCCTCCTTCAATCCATAAATGGAATGCTAAAGCTTGCACACCTTATGAATATCGACCTCGGATATTGTAATACCCGGTCGAAAGTCATGTCATTTCAAATCTCTTCATGTTCTTCGAATCGTGATTTGTTGGGCGAACCCTTGTAATCATTGCTTGGAATCACCGTTTTGGGGTTTCCGTACTTCTATTTCGTGTTATTGTTGCCCAGACATTGAATCCTATTGCTTTTATTCTCTTCCCAGGTCATTTTCATCATTTTAGGACCCGAAGGGGGTGTGAGCCGCGGCACAAGGAGTGTGCGCCGCGGCACACACATTTCCTAAACCTGGCCGAGCGGACTGTACCGGGTGCCGCGGCACACGCCGGCAGTGCCGCGGCACACTGCCGAGTCACTGCCGCGGCACACCTAGGCTGAGCCGCGGCACACTTGTGTTGCATCCTCAGCCAAAAACCGACTGTACCCGGTGCCGCGGCACACCTGGGCTGAGCCGCGGCACACTGCCGAAACCTGGGAGCAATTTTTAGGCCTGTGCCGCGGCACACAATGCGGTCAACTGCATTATTTGTGCTTTTTGAGTGAGATGCAGCTCATTTCTCCATTTCCTTCTTCCACCTGCGAGAGAGAGAGTTTGAGGGGAGGAGTTTTCTCACATCTATCACTTGTGTGTTGGATTTTTACCGTTTTCATTCAGTTGGGAAGCCCGGATAATCGATCTAACACGCATTCCTCAGATCATAGAGCTTGGATATTCAAGAGGTAATTTCTTCAACATCTTGATTCTCGATTTTATATGGGTATTGACGTTTTGGATGTTAAAATCATGGAGTATGAAGTGATATATGCGTGATTATGGGCATGTTTGAGTATTCATCGGATTATTGAAAGATTATTCAAGAACACTTTGAATTTTGTGTTGGATTTTGGGGGTTTTCGTAGATTCGTCCGTTTTATCCGATTGAAGCTTGAGAACCTTGAGATTTTGATATATCTATACCGTATGAGTGTTTTCTTACGATTTTACGGGTTGGATTGTGCCGTTTTCGGACTTGTGGGAGTTTGGGCGATTTCCCAACCTTTAGTTGTTCACCCGTATATTTTCTTGAATCGTAGACGAGTTTCGGGAGTCTCTTTGTGTAATTTGAGTATGGATAATTAATTGTCATATTCCTTGCGAATCGTTTAGGTGCCGGAAGCGCGTTCTTGGACCTACCAAACTAATACCTTTCCTCCGTTCGATTTCTCGATGTCTCAAAGGCATGTATACATTAATGATTGTACGTTCTCGACTTTGAAAGTAAGAAATATTGATGGTATGATATGAACGAACCATTTTTACGGCATTCATAGATATATTGATGGCATATTATGAACGAACCGTTTTTACGGCATTCATGTATGTATTGTTGGCATGTAATGAACGAACCGTTTTTACGACATTCCTACATGTATCGGCGTATGATATGAACGAACCGTTTCTACGGCATTCACATACGTATTGGCGTATGATATGAACGAACCGTTTCTACGGCATTCACATACGTCTTATGAGATTTTAGTTATTCCGGAATACTAGTCTTGAATTGATGAATTGATGGTTACATTTACTTTATTGTCGAGGAGTATTGTGTTTCATATTGATATACTTGCACTAGCTATTCGACGGCTAACCCCTTTATGGGGGAAATACATTTCATGTATTTCAGGTTCCAGGAGGTCGGACAGGCAGGTATCGGGTCGGCATGAAGATGGTGGGCAAGTGTGATACTGTGTCTTTCTTCCAGTTATGTTTTGAGTTTTCCATTCAGTGTTGTTGTACTGGATTGGCTATTGAATACTCGAGTATTGTTTTCCATTTCCCTTGATGTTCCGGCCTGTGTTTGCCGAGGTTTTTGATTCGTGCTATGATGTCTGTGGATACATTGGTTATGTTCTGAATACCTTTGTATTGTTTTTCATTCCATTGTGCGTAGACCTTATCGGTCAAAATTTATAGTTCCACGTATGTTTAGCCTTGTGAGTCCCCCGGCGGGGCTTACGGCGCTGTAATATTCCCTGAATAACTTGGGGGTGTTACATAATATGGTATCAGAGCTTAGGTCTATGGATACCTAGGCTGTCGGTCTTTTGGGTCGAATGAGTCGTCAATTGTCCACAAGATTATCACTCTGCCATCATCACAGTGCGACCGGTACTTGTAAGACCTCTTACTCTTCTGATGTTTCCTTATTCATTATGCTTCTTCTATGGATATTCTTGAGAATCGATCACCTTAATGACGTGCGTTTGAATTGTGCTTACGTACCTTGTGTGTTCTTCAGTATGTCAGCTGGTAGGGGCCGTGGCCGTGATCGTGGCCGTGGACGAGAAAGGGGTCGTGGCGCGGCCATTTCCATCAGTTCAGTTGCGGGGTCGACCAACCCCAGTTTGTCGAACTCGGTGCATCCCGATACCGAGAGTCAGCACGACCAGTCAGACGGTCAGGGGAACAACGCAGACGTTGGAGTGGCGAATGCACTTCAACAATTGGCTACTCAGATGACCATTTTAGCCCAAACTATTCAACTGAATAACCCGAACCCAAACACGGATGCCTTGCTTCAGAATGTAATCCGTATGCACCCTCCACAGTTTGGCGGTGCCACGCACTGCTAGCCGGGAAGATCTAGCGGAATTAGAGAAGATTTTCGAGGCGGTTGATTGCCCCGAGGTGAGAAAAGTACCAATTGCTCAGTATTTCCTCACTAAGGAGGCCGCTACTTGGTGGAAGGTCATCAAGCCACAGGATCGTATTGCCTCATGGGATGAATTTAAGGAGCTCTTGGAGGCCGAGTTCTGTCCTTGGCCGGTACGAGAGAGCCGAATCCGAGCCTTCTTCGAGGCTAAACCACAATATATTCCCGTTTCGCAGGCGATCGTGGAGTATAACCAACAATTGATCCATGTGAAGGATCAAGTGCGTAACGAGCGTGATAAGATCCGTTATTTTGATATGCGGATGAATTTGGACTTACGGCGGTACATGGCCGGATTTGCTTGTACCACACTGAAAGAGTATCAGGACAGAGCTTTAGCCCATGATATGTTGAGCCCCGACAATGATACCGTTGAAGAACCGAAGAAGCAGAAAGTTGGGGGAAATTTTTCTGGCTCTAAGGGTGGCAAATTTCAAAAGTCACAGACGACTAACCGTTTTGCCGGACAGTCGTCACGTTCTAATAAAGGGAAGAGGGGTTACCGTCCCACTCCGGGTACCTCAAATCGCACAGTGACTTGCTATAATTGTGGTCGTCCAGGCCACTTTAGTTCGGAATGCTACTTTCCACCATTAAAGTGTCACACGTGTGGTCAGATGGGGCATAGAGCGGTTTATTGTTCCGAGCCGAACCAGACTTTGGACACTCCGGCTTCTGCCCCAACACCTCTTGATCAAGGTATTAATCAGCGACAATCTTTTGGTCAACCTCAGCAGAATTTTAGCAGGGACCGGGGTCGGGGTCAGAACGCTGGAGGGGGGAACTCTAGCGTCGGTTCGGTACAACCACGAGTTTATGAGATGCATCGAACAGACGAACCCGACGCGGCGGTGGCTTCAGGTACCATCCATATTTTATCTTATCCAGTCCGTGTACTATTTGATACGGGTGCTACACATTCTTTTATTTCTTTGGAGTGTGTACACCGTTTGAATATAACTTGTTTGACTGCTTGCGATCCCTTTATCGTGAAACTGCCTAGCGGGGATAGGATTGTGGGGAATCGGGAGATTAGAGATTTTCCGGTGGTTATATCCGGTATGGAATGGTTATCGAATCTAATTGTAGTTGATATGGAAGGCGAGGACGTAATCCTCGGCGAGGATTGGCTTAATAATCACCAAGCGATTATGAATTACCGTACCAAGGTTATTACCATGATGACTAAAGACGGATCTGAGTACTCATTTTTGGGACGTAAGTCGGGACTACCTAAGTTACTTATCAGTGCCATGAAGGCCGTAAAACTTTTGAATAAAGGTTGTGCGGGCTATTGGTGTTATGCCTTGAAAATGGAAGAAAACGAAGTCGATCTCTCTTCGATTCCGGTTGTTAATGAGTATCCTGATGTTTTTCCGGATGACCTCCCGGGATTACCGCCAGATCGAGAGATAGAATTTACCGTGGACTTAGAGCCAGATGCGGCTCCGATTTCTAAAGCACCTTACCGGATGGCACCTTCCGAAATGCAAGAATTGAAGAATCAGTTGGGAGAACTTCTGGAAAAAGGGTACATCAGACCGAGCGCTTCGCCTTGGGGCGCGCCTGTTCTTTTCGTGAGGAAGAAGGATGGTTCACTACGTTTGTGCATCGACTACCGCGAGCTGAACAAAGTAACCATCAAGAACAAGTACCCTCTACCTCGTATAGACGATTTATTTGATCAATTGCAAGGGGCTGCAGTTTTCTCGAAAATTGATTTAAGATCTGGGTATTATCAACTCAGGGTGAGGGAGACCGACGTTCCGAAGACGGCATTTCGGACGAGATATGGGCATTGTGAATTTGTAGTTATGCCTTTTGGGTTGACTAATGCACCAGCAGTATTCATGCAGTTAATGAATAAGATATTCATCGAATACCTCGACAGGTGTGTAGTCGTCTTTATTGACGACATATTAATCTATTATCGAGATAAGGAGGAACATGCCCGACACTTGCGTTTGGTTTTAGACATTTTGAGAACCGAGCACCTCTATGCAAAATTCTCGAAATGTGAGTTTTGGTTGGAAGAAGTTATGTTTCTCGGCCATGTGATTTCGGCCGAAGGGGTTCGTGTAGACCCGCAGAAGATCGAGGCAGTGCTAGGCTGGGCACCGCCTAAAAATGTTAAGGAGGTTCATAGCTTTTTGGGCCTTGCTGGGTATTACCGTCGGTTTGTCGAGGGGTTCTCGAAACTCACTCGACCGCTTACGAAATTACTCTAGAAGACCGAAAAGTTTGTTTGGACGGATGAGAGACAACAGAGCTTCGATGAACTAAAGAGACGTTTGACTTCAGTGCCAATTTTAACTTTACCGCATGGTAGCGAGGGCTTTGCATTCTACAGTGACGCTTCGGGTCAAGGCCTGGGTTGTGTTCTTATGCAGCACGATAAGACAATAGCTTTTGCGTCACGACAATTAAAGCCCTATGAGATGAATTATCCTACTCACGATTTGGAATTGGCCGCAATTGTCTTCGCACTCAATATTTGGCGGCATTATTTGTATGGTTCACCGTGCCGGATTTATACCGATCACAAGAGTCTGAAGTATATTTTCAGTCAGAAGGAGCTGAATATGAGACAACGGCGTTGGTTAGAGTTGATAAAGGATTATGATTTGGAAATTCTTTACCACCCCGGGAAAGCCAATGTTGTTGCGGATGCTTTGAGCCGCAAATCGGAATCTCTTCAAATGCTCGAGGTTCTTACGTCCCAGACGAAAATTCGTCAGGATTTAATTGAGCAAGGGATAGAAGTTTGGCTTCAACGAGTACAGGGACAATTGTGTACTCTCGAAATTACTTCGTCCTTAGTTGATGACATCAAAGGGAAGCAGTGGAGTGACCCGATGATTTCTCAACTGAAGGAAGATGTCATTAAAGGAAAAGCTCCTGGCTTTATAGTACACGAGGATAGTATTCTGAGATTTCAGGGCAGGCTTTGTGTTCCGAACGATTTAGAGTTGAGACAGAGAATTCTCCGAGAAGCTCATGCTACGCCTTACTCAATCCACCCCGGGACGAGTAAGATGTACAAAGATTTGAAGCGCAATTTTTGGTGGAATAACATGAAGAAGGATGTTACGGAGTTTGTACTACGGTGCTTGACGTGTCAACAAGTCAAGATCGAACATCAACGACCGGCGGGGTTGTTGAAACCACTTCCCATTCCCGAGTGGAAGTGGGAAGATATCTCAATGGATTTCATGACTGGCATGCCGAGAACTCGGGCCGGAATGAATATGATTTGGGTAATTGTCGATCGGTTGACCAAGTCTGCACACTTCTTGGGTATTAAGGATACTTGGGGACCGGATAGACTGGCTCGAACCTTTATCGCTGAGATCGTGAGGTTACACGGTGCCCCCAAGACCATTGTTTCGGATCGAGACGGCCGTTTCGTATCGCATTTTTGGCAGGCCGTTCATCAGGCTCTGGGTACTGAGTTGAGATTGAGCACTTCCTTTCATCCCCAGTCGGACGGTCAGACAGAGAGGACGATTCAGACTTTGGAAAATATGTTGCGGGCTTGTGCCTTAGACTGGAGTAATGATTGGGAGCTTCACTTGTCGTTGATCGAGTTTGCTTACAATAATAGTTGGCATGCGTCGATCAAAATGGCACCTTTCGAGGCACTCTATGGTAGGCGATGTAGGTCGCCATTATGTTGGGATGAGGCTTCTGAGCTAGTTGGGACGGAATCGGATATGTTATTGGAGACCAAGGAAAAGATTTATATTATCAGAGATCGACATCGATCGCCCGCAGTCGCGAAATCTTACGCCGATACTCGTCCGACCCTTGGAGTTTGAAGTGGGGATCATGTCTTGCTCAAAGTATCGCCGACTGCAGGAGTTTTCCGCTGGAAAAGGGAAACTCACCCAAGGTATATCGGACCTTTCGAGATTTTGGACAGAGTTGGAGATTTAGCTTATCGCTTGGCGTTGCCTCCAGCTTTGAGTCACGTCCATAGTGTTTTTCATGTGTCCCAGTTGAGGAAGTACGTACCAGATCCGAGCCACATTATCGACTACAGTGAGATTGATATTGCCGAGGATATTACCTTTCCGGAGAAACCCGTGAAGATTCTTGAGCGCCGTGAGAAACAACTTCGGCATAAGACCATTCCACTGGTTAAAGTGCAATGGTCGAGGCATGGAGTCAAAGAGGCGACTTGGGAGATGGAAGAGAAGATGCGGGTGGAATACCCCGAACTATTTATTTCTTAAGTTTCGGGACGAAACTTCTTTTTAGAGGGGGAGAATGTAATACCCGGTCGAAAGTCATGTCATTTCAAACCTCTTCATGTTCTTCGAATCGTTATTTGTTGGGCGAACCCTTGTAATCATTGCTTGGAACCACTGTTTTGGGGTTTCCGTACTTCTATTTCGTGTTATTGTTGCCCAGACATTGAATCCTATTGCTTTTATTCTCTTCCCGGGTCATTTTCATCATTTTAGGACCCGAAGGGGGTGTGAGCCGCGGCACAAGGAGTGTGCGCCGCGGCACACACATTTCCTAAACCTGGCTGAGCGGACTGTACCGGGTGCCGAGGCACACACCGGCAGTGCCGCGGCACACTGCCGAGTCACTGCCGCGGCACACCTAGGCTGAGCCGCGACACACTTGTGTTGCATCCTCAGCCAAAAACCGACTGTACCCGGTGCCGCGGCACACCTGGGCTGAGCCGCGGCACACTGCCGAACCCTGGGAGGAATTTTTAGGCCTGTGCCGCGGCACACCTGGGCTGAGCCGTGGCACACAATGCGGTCAACTGCATTATTTGTGCTTTTTGAGCGAGATGCAGCTCATTTCTCCATTTCCTTCTTCCACCTGCGAGAGAGAGAGTTTGAGGGGAGGAGTTTTCTCACATCTATCACTTGTGTGTTGGATTTTTACCGTTTTCATTCAGTTGGGAAGCCCGGATAATCGATCTAACGCGTATTCCTCGGATCATAGAGCTTGGATATTCAAGAGGTAATTTCTTCAACATCTTGATTCTCGATTTTATATGGGTATTGACGTTTTGGATGTTAAAATCATGGAGTATGAAGTGATATATGCGTGATTATGGGCATGTTTGAGTATTCATCGGATTATTGAATGATTATTCAAGAACACTTTGAATTTTGTGTTGGATTTTGGGGGTTTTCGTAGATTCGTCCGTTTTATCCGATTGAAGCTTGAGAACCTTGAGATTTTGATATATCTATACCGTATGAGTGTTTTCTTACGATTTTACGGGTTGGATTGTGCCGTTTTCGGACTTGTGGGAGTTTGGGCGATTTCCCAACCATTAGTTGTTCACCCGTATATTTTCTTGAATCGTAGACGAGTTTCGGAGTCTCTTCGTAATTTGAGTATGGATAATTAATTGTCATATTCCTTGCGAATCGCTTAGGTGCCTAAGCGCGTTCTTGGACCTACCAAACTCATACCTTTCCTCCGTTCGATTTCTCGATGTCTCAAAGGCAAGTATACATTAATGATTGTACGTTCTCGACTTTGAAAGTAAGAAATATTGATGGTATGATATGAACGAACCGTTTTTACGGCATTCATAGATATATTGATGGCATATTATGAACGAACCGTTTTTACGGCATTCATGTATGTATTGTTGGCATGTAATGAACAAACCGTTTTTACGGCATTCCTACATGTATCAGCGTATGATATGAACGAACCGTTTCTACGGCATTCACATACGTATCGGCGTATGATATGAACGAACCGTTTCTACGGCATTCACATACGTATTATGAGATTTTAGTTATTCCGGAATACTAGTCTTGAATTGATGAATTGACGGTTACATTTACTTTATTGTCGAGGAGTATTGTGTTTCATAATGATATACTTGCACTAGCTATTCGACGGCTAACCCCTTTATGGGGGAAATACGTTTCATGTATTTCAGGTTCCAGGAGGTCGGACAGGCAGGTATCGGGTCGGCATGAAGATGGTGGGCAAGTGTGATACTGTGTCTTTCTTCCAGTTATGTTTTGAGTTTTCCATTCAGTGTTGTTGTACTGGATTGGCTATTGAATACTCGAGTATTGTTTTCCATTTCCCTTGATGTTCCAGCCTGTGTTTGCCGAGGTTTTTGATTCGTGCTATGATGTCTGTGGATACATTGGTTATGTTCTGAATACCTTTGTATTGTTTTTCATTCCATTGTGCGTAGACCTTATCGGTCAAAATTTATAGTTCCGCGTATGTTTAGCCTTGTGAGTCCCCCGGCGGGGCTTACGGCGCTGTAATATTCCCTGAATAACTTGGGGGTGTTACAGATATAAAGCCTTTAGGCTGCTCCATATATATCTCCTCCTCGAGGAATCCATCAAGAAAAGACCTCTTTACGTCTATCTGCCATATCTCACAATTATGGTAGGCAGTTATAGCAATAATCATTCGAATAGACTTGATCATAGCTACGAGCGAGAAGGTATCATGGCAATTGATCCCTTCTTTTTGGGTATAATCCTTTGCCACAAGCCTAGTCTTATAGGTGTCAACCTTCCCATCCCCATCAGTCTTTATCTTTTAGATCCATTTTTCCCAATAGGCACTATGCCTTTGGGGCGGTCTACTAGAGTTCAGACTTGATTGGCATGCATCGAGTCTATCTCACCTTCCACAAATTCCCGCTGTAACACCCCCAATCCACTCAGGGATATTACACGCCGTAGACCCTCTCCTCGAGGATCTACCAGGCTGGTAACAACATTTAACATCTCGACAATGCCTTCAAGGCTAAAATGACTCAGTAGACCGATTTGGTCTTTCAATAAAAATATACAACTCAATTACAAACACATACCCACGCAGGGGTCAAAATACAATAAACTCCCGTACAACGGGGAAAATATATTGCAGCGGAAAAGAAAATACAACTAGACCAATACGACATCAACGGATCCTCGTGTGATTAGTATCGTTCATCTTTCATCATCCTTCATGCCGACCCTGTGTTATGCTCCAAAACCTGAATGCAAAAATAGACATCCACCCCCCGAATACTCGGGGGTTAGCAAAACTCCACTGTTTTGCTAGTGCAAGTACGAAAACGAGCCATACATATCATACTCCACGAAACATGTTAATCATAAACATACTTCCCGAGGTGATTCACTTAATCAAACGTTTAAATCGAAAGATAGGGTAAACCCGATATACATCTTGTGAAAAACATTTTACGACCTCGGGAGTTTTGAATACATTGGGATTTAAGAATTCTCAGGCCTTTCGAAAACATTTAGGGACACAACCCAAAAGTCATTTTCCCAAATCATAAATTTGATAACAACAAGTGGGGTCCACGACCCGATCATACCATAACAACCTGTTTCCACAGATTATTCGCGTCCCGTGCTAGCAAGCCACGGACCTCAGATGCTCCCGTAGAACAAACCCGAGTGAATAACCCACAGGGAAACTATATCAAATCACATGTCACCGTAACCGCAGTCACGTGACTAAAAGCACATATACTTACATAATCAAACCACAACCATAAGTTATCCCGGCATCGTGCTAACAAGCCACGAACCTCGGAGTCCCCGCAAGACATACCCGATGATAACCCCACAAGTTATCTCGGCATCGGGCTAACAAGCCACGAACCTCGGAGTCCCCGCAAGACATACCCGATTTGGATAACCCTACGGTCACGCCCGACTCATACTAGCAAGTATGGATCCCGGAGATTCAACAATCATACCCGGAGGCACATCACATGCATCAAGCACACAACAATAATCACTTATGAAGCCAAACAACATTAAGCATCACAACCTCCTTTCAAGGAGTAGCAACTAATATCACACACATTTCGTTCTTACCGAACAAGTACACAATAACAATACGTAATCCCCGACAAAGGATTACGGTCTTGTAACTCACTCGAAGAGATCATGTTATCTTTCAACATACCAAACCAACACACATATTCTGAGAATACATATTCACGAAGTATACGAATTATCGTTGAAAGACAACATTTATCGAGAACATACCAATCCCTTTTTACGTTCATTAAACATTGGATTTCGCATAAAATCATTTATCAAGAATTATATCAACGAAACATGAAATGTATGGTCAAGATACTTGCCTTGAACAACCACAACGCGGAGAATCGACCGAAGTAGGTTGGCACGAACCGACTACGAACCCGCCGACTCCACCGAATGCCAACTCGTGATAATAAACTACGGAGGACAATAACAACAATGAAAATGAATTCCATAGCATGACTCAAAGACGTTTAATTCAAAGAACGAACGACGAATGTTCAAGTGTTTTTCCCCAAAACGGCCAAGAACACGATTCGTCCCGACAAAACACGAAAATGGAATTCCAAGTTGAAATATGGATATACAATCCATAGAAAATGTTTAACAACATCATTTAACCACAATCTATCCAACAAAAACGGATGGAAAACGAGATCGAGGACAAATCCCCCAAAAAGTCGATTCGAAGGAAATCAAGAAATATACTTCGATTCGACGAAGAACAATGGATTAAATGATGTTAAACACAATAATACTACCAAGATTAATCATACTCATCATGAATTAATCAACAACACGGAACGAATCGGACAAAAATGCAAAAACCCCCAAATTCACGAAATTAGGGTTCTAAGGAAGATTACCTTGATTCGCTGGATCAAAGGACGATATAGGATGATTGATTGATGTTATGAACTCAAGAACTTCGTGGATTTGTTGTTAAACAACATGTCTACATGATAAGCACACCCTCAGCCGCGGAAGAGAAGGATAAGAAGGAGAAAAATGGCCAAAAACCCGTCTGCAGGGCCATAAATAGGCTGCACAGTGTGCCGCGGCCCAGCGGGAGTGTGCCGCGGCACATGGCCAAATCTGCCGGCATGACTCGCAAGCGGTGTGCCTGCCGGCATGTGCCGCGGCACAAGGTACAGAGTGCTTGGCCAAAAACTGGGAATGAGAGTGACTTAGCTATTTCGACCATAACTCCCTCGTCCGGACTCCGATCGACTCACCGTTTGAACCATTGGAAAGCTAACCCGATGATTTACAATATTGCAAAGATTCAGAATTTTTGGAGTTTCCAAAAATTAATGGCGATCCAACAAAGTCGAACTCATACGCGGAAAAGTCGCTAAAGAACACGGAATTCAACAGAACGACACCGAAACGAACTCGGATGACAAAAAGTGTAGAATTAATCATTCTCAGAATGACGAAACGGTCATGAGCGAATCATCAAAACGGACTTCCGCCGAAAAACTGAAATTACCGGAAATCGAAATTACGGGTATTACATTCTACCCTCCTTAAAAGAAGTTTCGTCCCGAAACTTAAAATAAGTAGGGAGAAGCAATATCCCCTGCCAGGAAAACTCGACGAGATACGCAAAAACCGAAAACTCGCGCCCGACGGCGAAGCGCTGCAAGGAACGCAAAGAGACATACGGCGTGAAAACACGCTCCACGACGACCAACACAACGTCGCCGTTAGGAATATAATAAAACCAACAAATGACAAGCGTCATCAAACGGATAATATAGTCAAGTCAATAATCCGAACAATCACAAAACGCAATGAACGAAAATCAATATGATTGACCGACCCAACGGTACATCAATCGAAACGCGAGCCAAACGCTGAACAAATACGGAATTCCATTGCCCAAGGGTTGGAAGATCGAAAACGAGACTAATTTCCCGAACTTAAGGGAATTAGGAAGGAGCCTGAACGCTCAACAATCACAAAACGAGAACAAAAACCGAACAAACAAACGATCGAGACAACAAAAATCGAACAATCATGTCCGAAACACGAAGGATAATAAAACTCAAACAACAACTCCCAGGATGATCTGGTGAGAACTACAAGACATGCATTCCCATAAGATCCACAGAAAAGGGAATAGCGATTGAAAAGTCACAGCGACAAACGAGTTATTGCAAAACAATACCACACTCATTCGATCAACAAAAGCAAGGGGCAGGACAAGCTCAGAAATGTCAACGAACATAAATGAGTCGACGAAGTCAAAAATACAGAAGTTCAAAATCCAATCCACTTCGAATAGAAGTTAATTTCCGAAATTCGAAACAACAAGGTAAGGAAATAACATAACATACCACTGATAGACCACGCTCCTCAGGGACTCCTCGGAGCCGGTCCTGATATTAGTGCTCAAGTCCGTGCCTCGGAAGGTTTGGCAACTAACTCGCAAAACTGAACCCGGTGTCCCTCAAGCCCGCACTTGTAACACGTTGCTAGCGGAGAAGGATAATGTGCACGGACATGCCCCGCCACATTGCAGTTAAAACACCTCCTGGCTTTACCAGGAGTCAAAGCAGACGACTTGGAACTCTTAGTCCTACGTAACGAGCGACAGAGCTTCACAGCAGAAAGACTACGACATTGCGAACTAGAACTACCAGCTCCTGCACTGTCCACAAGGTCATCGGACTTCCTCTGCTTCTTCGACTCGGGCACACGCTCCGATGATAACGAAGCTAGTTTACGGGCCAAGACTCGATCTTGGTAGTCCCTCAACGAAGTGCAAGTGAGTCCTGACATATACTCGCGAATCTCTGGCTTTATTCGTCTGTCAAAATGAAATATCCTCTCTTCCTCGGTTCTCACCCGATCTCGTACATAACTGAGTTTTTTGCTATAGTCGATTATAGCCTGTGACACTGAAATATCTTGCGGTTCTGCCAAATAAAATTCGTGAATCCTCTACTCTCTAATCGGTTTCGGGCAGAACTCAGCTTCCATCAATGCCTGGAACTCCGCCCACGTGATATCACGATCACGAGGCTTAACAGCTTCCCACCAATTAGCGGCATCTTTATCAAGAAGGTACTGCGCAATAGGTACCTTCTGCTCTTCAGGACAATCGACAGCCTTGAATATCTTTCCCAACTGGAAAAGCCAACCATCCCATCCCAACGCATCCGCAACACCGGCGAATCGAGGGGGGTTCATACTAATCACCTCCCGAAGCCACTGATTTGCGCCAGTGTTCTGGGTCACCTCTGTAACGCTACCGAATCGCTGAGTCAATCGAGTCATTCAGGTAGCTACTCTGCAAAATAGTAGCAACACCAATACCAATACCATCACCGGCAGCATGATCCCGATCACGCATCCGGTCGCCACGACCACGACCTCTGCCCCTCGGCATACTGAATAAGAAACCACTCAGCACAACAGGAAATCATAACATGCAACACTTACAACGATTACCATCGTAAAGCAACACACATACAAACACTCCAGCAATGACGGTATCGTTTGGCGACCTCAGCGGTCCGAAAGATATCCAGCATACAGTTACTAAACATCACGAAACAACCACCTTTTGAAAGAAAAATTTTGGGAACACTAGTTGATCTTGAGTATCACTTTACAAAAAGTTGGACAGACATCATTGTCGAGACTTTGAAAATCATCTTGCGTTTGAATAAAAATGAGGACACTTTCTCTTAGTGAAAACTTTCAAAATATTCGACCCTCGGGTTTAAATAAAAGTGTTTCTAAAACATTGAAAATATCTCAAAGCATTTTGGTCCTCGAAGTAGAATTTTTTTTTTTTTGAAATATATTGTGGCACCTTGGATGTACCACAAGAAAATAACTCATTTGAAACGTATGTCTCGAAATTTATTTTTCTAAGATACTCAAGGTTTTCAAAAATCCAATAGGCCAGAATGCCCAAAACTCACACATATCGACGTTCGCTAAAACAACTCCTAGTACACGCATCAAAACGTTTAAAATCAAGACAATACATGTCTTTAAACGGAAATAAACGATAAAATACCACATTCAGAACAAAACCACTGACCCCATTTGAGGCCTCTAAGGACCCTCCCACACTGCCTAGTGAACAAGTCGAACGCGTATAAGCACAAATCTTCCACAAGAGAACTTGTAAAATGTGCAAATCGATTCGAAAATCATCAGCAACGGACAAAAACAACAATAAAAATACATCACAAGCGACGACACTCCTCGTATAAATCAAATACGAGAGTCGACTAAATACATATCGTGAAATCAAAATCTACATAAGGATTCCACCACTTAACAAATAATCATAAAAATAGCTCGTGTCACATGAGGCACAACACAAAGAAGGGAGACTTACTTCCACAGGTCGCACGAAGATGATGATCGCCCCACGATACTAATCACGACCAACAAACTCAAACGATGCGTCGCGACACGACTCAGTCAGACAAAATCCGACGAGACAAAAACTCAACAGACACCACTGACCCGACAGCCTAGGTTTCCACAACCTAAGCTCCGATACCATTTATGTAACACCCCCAATCCACTCAGGGATATTACACGCCCTAGACCCTCTCCTCGAGGATCTACCAGGCTGGTAACAACATTTAACATCTCGATAATGCCTTCAAGGCTAAAATGACTCAGTAGACCGATTTGGTCTTTAAATAAAAATATACAACTCAATTACAAACACATACCCACGCAGGGGTCAAAATACAATAAACTCCCGTACAACGGGGAAAAGATAATGCAGCGGAAAACAAAATACAACTAGACCAATACGACATCAACAGATCCTCGTGTGATTAGTATCGTTCATCTTTCATCATCCTTCATGCCGACCCTGTGTTATGCTCCAAAACCTGAATGCAAAAATAGACATCCACCCCCCGAATACTCGGGGGTTAGCAAAACTCTACTGTTTTGCTAGTGCAAGTATAAAATACGAAAACGAGCCATACATATCATACTCCACGAAACATGTTAATCATAAACATACTTCCCGAGGTGATTCACTTAATCAAACGATTAAATCGAAAGATAGGGTAAACCCGATATACATCTTGTGAAAAACATTTTACGACCTCGGGAGTTTTGAATACATTGGGATTTAAGAATTCTCAGGCCTTTCGAAAACATTTAGGGACACAGCCCAAAAGTCATTTTCCCAAAACATAAATTTGATAACAATAAGTGGGGTCCACGACCCGATCATACCATAACAACCTGTTTCCACAGATTATTCGCGTCCCGTGCTAGCAAGCCACGGACCTCAGATTCTCCCGTAGAACAAACCCGAGTGAATAACCCACAGGGAAACTATATCAAATCACATGTCACCGTAACCGCAGTCACGTGACTAAAAGCACATATACTTACATAATCAAACCACAACCATAAGTTATCCCAGCATCGTGCTAACAAGCCACGAACCTCGGAGTCCCCGCAAGACATACCCGATGATAACCCCACAAGTAATCTCGGCATCGGGCTAACAAGCCACGAACCTCGGAGTCCCCGCAAGACATACCCAATTTGGATAACCCTACGGTCACGCCCGACCCATACTAGCAAGTATGGATCCCGGAGATTCAACAATTATACCCGGAGGCACATCACATGCATCAAGCACACAACAATAATCACTTATGAAGCCAAACAACATTAAGCATCACAACCTCCTTTCAAGGAGTAGCAACTGATATCACACACATTTCGTTCTTACCGAACAAGTACACAATAACAATACGTAATCCCCGGCAAAGGATTACGGTCTATTAACTCACTCGAAGAGATCATGTTATCTTTCAAAATACCAAACCAACACACATATTCTGAAAATACATATTCACGAAGTATACGAATTATCGTTGAAAGACAACATTTATCGAGAACATACCAATCCCTTTTTACGTTCATTAAACATTGGATTTCGCATAAAATCATTTATCAAGAATTATATCAACGAAACATGAAATGTATGGGCAAGATACTTTCCTTGAACAACCACAACGCGGAGAATCGACCGAAGTAGGTTGGCACGAACCGACTACGAACACGCCGACTCCACCGAATGCCAACTCGCGATAATAAACTACGGAGGACAATAACAACAATGAAAATGAATTCCATAGCATGACTCAAAGCCGTTGAATTCAAAGAACGAACGACGAATGTTCAAGTGTTTTTCCCCAAAACGGCCAAGAACACGATTCGTCCCGACAAAACACGAAAACGGAATTCCAAGTTGAAATATGGATATACAATCCACAGAATATGTTTAACAACATCATTTAACCACAATCTATCCAACAAAAACGGATGGAAAACGAGATCGAGGACAAATCCCCTAAAAAGTCGATTCCAAGGAAATCAAGAAATATACTTCGATTCGACGAAGAACAATGCATTAAATGATGTTAAACACAATAATACTACCAAGATTAATCATACCCATCATGAATTAATCAACAACACGGAACGAATCGGACAAAAATGCAAAAACCCCCAAATTCACGAAATTAGGGTTCTAAGGAAGATTACCATGATTCGCTGGATCAAAGGACCATATAGGATGATTGATTGATGTTATGAACTCAAGAACTTCGTGGATTTGTTGTTAAACAATATGGCTCCATGATAAGCACACCCTCAGCCGCGGAAGAGAAGGATAAGAAGGAGAAAAATGGCCAAAAACCCGTCTGCAGGGCTATAAATAGGCTGCACAGTGTGCCGCGGCACAGAGCCAAATCTGCCGGCAGTGACTCGGCAGTGTGCCGCGGCCCTGCCGGCATGTGCCGCGGCACAAGGTATAGAGTGCTTGGCCAAAAACTGGGAATGAGAGTGACTTAGCTATTTCGACCATAACTCCCTCGTCCGGACTCCGATTGACTCACCGTTTGAACCATTGGAAATCTAACTCGATGATTTATAATATTGCAAAGATTCAGAATTTTTGGAGTTCCCAAAAATTAATGGCGATCCGACAAAGTCGAACTCATACGCGGAAAAGTCGCTAAAGAACACAGAATTCAACAGAACAACACCGAAACGAACTCGGATGACAAAAAGTGTAGAATTAATCATTCTCAGAATGACGAAACGGTCATGAGCGAGTCATCAAAATGGACTTCCGCTGAAAAAAGAAATTACCGGAAATCGAAATTACGGGTATTACACCCGCCATTTCATGGAGTCTAAACCCACCATTTCTTGGTCAAAGGTCACGGGGTTGGTCTCTTGGCTATCACTTGCAACCTCATGGAGACCCAGTTCCTCTAAGTTCATAAAGCCATATCTCTCAGGTAATCGAGACACCCTACTAGACCTATGTACTTGTGTTTCAGAAAGTTCGGTTCCAACTTCTTGCACAGATGTCTCCTGAGGAGTTTCATTGTATTCTTACTTCTACCTGCTCCACCTTCCTGAATGAACTCATATTCCAGGAAGTGTGCTTGTAGACAATGATAACCTTCGATCTTCTAGCATGTAGAATAGATAACCTATCATCCCAGATGGGAATACAATGAAACGTTCCTTCACGAACCTAGCCTCCAACTTTTCCACCTTAGTCTTCTTGACATAGGCGGGACATCCCCAAATCCTAATATGATTAAGACTTGGTTTTCTACCCTCCCACATCTCATGTGGAGTCTTAGGAATTACCTTGAAAGGACATCTGTTCAAGATATAAGAAGCAGTAAGGAGCATATAACCCCATAGGTAAATCGGTAACTCCGTGTAGCTAAGAATAGAATGAACCATGTCCAACAAGGTTCGGTTCCTTCTTTTCAACACACCATTGAACTGAGGAGTTCCTGGAGGCATAAGTTGTGACACTATTCTGTGCTACTTTAGGAACTCGTCAAACTCTGTACTCATATACTTGCCACCTCGGTCCGACTGAAGTGCTTTGATAAGATTACAAATTTGCTTTTCGACTAGAGCCTTGAATTCTTTGAATTTCTCGAAGGCCTTGGAATTATGTTTCATTAAGTACACATATCCATACCTAGTATGATCATCCATGAACATCATCATCATCATCATCATCATCATTGACTGCACCTTAATTCCAACTATGTTGGGGTTGGTGGAATAAAATTATAGTGCCAATTAATTATCAATAATTAGTTAAATCTACAATTTATGTAAAAGACAAAGTGGCAAAGTTTTACGCCGGATGCCCTTCCTGTCACTGTTGGGATTCAGTGCCTAAAACGAAGGTGCAGCGGAAGCAATATTCGAAAATAAGTTCGATCTGAATCCCTTAAGAGGATCGATCAATCTATGTATATACGAATATAAATCAAACAAAAGTAAGACACGATACCCTTGTAGTCCTTTGATAAAATGGTTGTGAAGATGGTGATGTCCACCATGAATCCGATTCGTCAAAGCTTTATATATCCCGAGCACCGAAAGCACCGTGCCTCTACTTTCCACATGCCGGAAGCCGACCAGAATAACACCCACCTTATTATCCTCTAAGGAGACAGGTAGAACAAGGTGGAGAAGCTATAAGATTTGATATATATACTTTAAGTATAGTAATCAATATAATCTCTCTTGATTTTCTTACCAACACTCAAAGTGTCACTTAAGAATGAAGAAGATGAAGATGTTGGAAAAATAAAACTCTCTCTCTATCTATTTCATTTGCAACTCACAGATCATTCACAAAATGAAGGGGAGAGAAGTTTATTTATTCTTCATCCTTTTCCATTCAAAGTCTACCCTCTATTAATTAATCCTCCGAGATGCCTACTACATCTAGTCTTCGTTCAACGTAGGGGAAGAAGATAAAAAGAAGGTGGGAGGAAAGAGGGGGGCGGCCATCTTAGAAGCTAGAAAGAGTTCGGTTCATTTTGGACTCCTGTGTGTCCAAATAGATAAACTTCATTCCATTCCGATGTATTTATATAAATTAATTAATCCAATGAATTAATTATATCAAATACAAAATAATATAATTAGTTTTTCCATGAAATAATTATATTTATGATTTAAATTAATCACCTAGTAATTTATTTAGTTCATTAGGCCGTAAATTAATTTATCCAATAAATTAATTTAGACATCCAACGTCTCAAAAGTAACTAGACATCCAATGTCCAATAAATTAGATATCCAATATCTAATATTCACAAAGAGAGAATAAGCTCGATTTATTCCGTCATCTATCCTAATGCGCGACTCTGTAGGTCCGTCTCAGTTAGCAATGGGAGGAACCAAAAAGTGAGAGCACCACCTATCCAGTCCCGCGGCCTACACTGTAACCTAACTGAGAACGAATAATGGGGATCATTCCAAAACCTTTCTGTCGTGAATACCAGTATACGTATAAACCCTTATTTCAAATGTCCCGATCAAGTTATAGGGTCACGGTCAGTCAAACCCTATTTGTACTTAACTCTAGTCAAACCCTATCTGTACTTAACTCTATACATGAGTTAATGCAAATTGAGATCATCGAGCTCTTGTGTATCTAATACAACTAGCTCCAATGCTTTGGCCAAAGACTCATGATCTCATATTCCAATAACCGCATATGACATATACCCATTCACTAACAGGAGAAAGAATCATATCTTGGTACTTAGTACAACCTGCTACTTGCCCATCAAGATGCACGTCGAGGTTGACCCCCACCTTCCGGTTTTCTGGGTCAAACTACTCTAATGAAAATCTTAACGTCACAAGCACATCCTCAAGTCGAAGGTTCTCGAATACCTATCAGAACCTTTCGATTCCGTCATTGACTGTCCCAGAGTGAAATTTGTGTGACGAATCGAGGGTGAGTCAGTTCGAGTATACTAATCTCATTAGCATACCTATAACGTGTGCTCCCACTTGTAACACCTCCAATCCGCTCAGGGATATTACACACTGTAGAACCTTTCCTCAAGGATCTACCAGGCTGGTAACAACATAGAATATCTCAACAATGCCTTTAAGGATAAAATGACTCCGTAGACCGATTTGGTCTTTCAATAAATACATACAACTCAAATACATTACATGCCCACGCAGGGGTCGAATACAACACGCTCCCGTACAACGGGAAAGAATACTGCAGCGGAAGTAAAATACAACTTAACCAATGACATCATACGTGTCCTCGTGTGATTAGTATCGTTCATATTTCATCATCCTTCATGCCGACCCTGTGTTATGCTCCCAAAACCTGAATGCAAAAACAGACATCCACCCCGCGAATACTCGGGGGTTAGCAAAACTCCATTATTTTGCTAGTGCGAATACAAAGTGCAAAAATACGAGCCATACAATACAAGCTCCAAGAACAATAATAACCAGGGATCCTCAAAGATCCAAACTTAACGAAAAGTACTTCCCGAGGCAAGAGTTTGGGAAAACATTCCAAAATCAAAAGATCACAAATAAAGGGAAACAATTTATAAAACATTTTAAATGCCATCGACAGTTTTAATAGAAACCAATTTAGGATTACCGAATCATTCTCTTTTGTAAAATCAACAGGGGTCACAGCCCAAAGTTTTTGTTTTCGCAAATAGAAAACCATTAACAATACACAATGTTAAAACTCACGCCACGCGTCCTCGACGGACATAAAACATACACACACACCCGTGAAGTTTCACTCGTGAATCCAGGGCGAAACCATTGGACTCCCTCCGTGGCCCCGTCGAACCCTCCCGAGGTGAGCAAACACATTCACAAAACATACACACGCACTCGTGAAGTTTCACTCGTGAATCCAGGGCGAAACCATTGGACTCCCTCCGTGGCCCCGTCGAACCCTCCCGAGGTGAGCAAACACATTCACAAAACATACACATGCAACAAGCACCACACGTCACCTATGACCGGGACGAAGCCACGAATCCCACCCGAGGCCCAGTCGGACCCTCCCGGGCTGGCCGCGAAATAATCAAGCACCACACGTCACCTAGGACCGGGACGAAGCCACGAATCCCACCCGAGGCCACGTCGGACCCTCCCGGCCGCGAAATAATCAAGTACCACACGTTACCTAGGACCGGGGCGAAGCCACGAATCCCACCTGGGGCCCCGTCGGACCCTCCCGGGCTGGCCGCGAAATAATCTAGCACAAGTAACATATATCACCAAGGATATCCAAACAATTAATCAAGAGGCATCAAACATTTAGCAAAACACCACGTCAAACCATAACGCACCGAGAAGAAGCAATATACGTACACACGTATTATCAAGCGCAACATCAACACCAAACATATCCAAAGGATTCACGTAGTCACTTACAACCCACACAATTTACAAAACACACGCGTTTTGAAAGTAAGCCTTTAACGAGGCTAGCCGAATATTTTGAAAACTCATTTCAAACAATCAAACAAACACATAAAGACGATCACCAATTATCATATTCACAAAACAAGAATTGTATGGACAAGGTACTTGCCTCGAATAAGAACAACGCGGAGAATCGACCGAAGTAGGTTGGCACGAACCGACTATGAACCCGCCGACTCCACCAAAAGCTAACTCGCGATAATGAACTATGAAGGACAATAACAATAATGAAATGAATTCCATAGCACGACTTAAAGCCGTTGAATTCAAAGAACAAATGACGAAAGTTCAAGTGTTTTCTCCAAAACGGCCAAGAACACGATTCGTCCCGTCAAAACACGAAAACGGAATTCCAAATCGAAATATGGATATACAATCCATAGGATATGTTTAACAACATCATTTAACAACAATCGATCCATCAAAAACGGATGGAAAATGATATCAAGAACAAATCCCCCAAAAAGTCGATTCGAAGGAAATCAAGAAATATACTTTGATTCGACGAAGAACAATGGATTAAATGATGTTAAACACAAGAATACTACCAAGATTAATCATACCCATCATGAATTAATCAACAATAAGGAACGAATCGGACTAAAATGCAAAAACCCCAAAATTCAACAAACTAGGGTTCTAAGAAGAGATTACCTTGATTCGCTGGATCAAAGGATGATATAGGATGATCAATCAATGATATGAACTCAAGAACTTCGTGGATTTGTTGTTCAACAACATGGCTTCGCCTCATCCGAATCTCCAGCCGCGGATCGCAAATAAGGGAAATGAAAAACGAGTAAAAATGTGACTGCTCTGCCACATTTATACTGGTGTAGCCTAGCGCGTGCTAGGCTGCCAGGATAGCGTGCGCTATCGGCCCGGGCCGCAATCCAGAACCCCACTGCCCTACTGACTCGGCCAGGTAGCGTGCGCAGCCTTACGGCCGTAGCGCGTGCTACCTGCCGGTCGTAGCGTGTGCAATGCCCGGCAGTAGCGTGCGCTACCTGCCGATCCTAGCGTGCGCAATGCCCGGCAGTAGCGTGCGCTACCTGCCGATCCTACCCGAGTCCAGAACCTCAGAACCCCTCTGCCCAGACCCGATAGCGTACGTTGGGCCGGCCGATAGCGTGCGCTACACCTGTCGGTTAGCGCACGCAGCCTTCCGGCCGTAGTGTGCGCTACGCCGGTTCCTGCCGTGCTTGCCCGGCCAGTGCCCAGCACTTCCGACCGTGCCGGCCGCACCTGTCCGGCCAGTGCTCAACCGTCATGATCCGACGACTCGATTTCCGAAAACGTACGGAACGAACATGACGAAAAGCTCACGGACAACATCATCGACCCGAAATGAAAACATAATGCAATAATTAATCATACGCGACCAAGAAATGGGTCGAGACAAGAAATACAGATATAGATACCCATAACTTTGGGTAAATTACAAAATGGCCCAAAACGCTCGAAAATCACGATACGTGATCGAATAACCAAAACAAAGTTCACAACACGTCAAATAAAGTTAAACGGACTTATGGGAAACTCGAAACAGCAGTTTCGAGCGAGATTCGCAAGAATCGAACTCAAGTGCGGAAAAGTCGCTAAAAAGAACGGAACTCAACAAAACGACACAGAAACGAACTCGGATGTCAAAAAGTGTAGAATGAATCATTCTTAGAATGAAGAAACGGTCATGAGCGAGTCATCAAAACGGACTTCCGCTAAAAAAAAAGAAATTACCGAAAATCGAAATTACGGGTATTACATTCTACCCTCCTTAAAAGAAGTTTCGTCCCGAAACTTAAAACAAGTAGGGAGAAACAATATCCCTGCCAGTAAAACTCGACGAGATACACAAAAACCGAAAACTCGCGCCCGACGGCAAAATGCTGCAAGAAATGCAAAGAGACATACGGCGTGAAAACACGCTCCACGACGACCAACACAACGCCACCGATAGAGACATAATAAAACCAACAAGTGACAAGCGTCATCAAACAGATAATACAATGGTCCTAGGTGATGTGTAGTGCTTGTTGCATGTGTATGTTTTGTGAATGTGTTTGCTCACCTCGGGAGGGTTCGACGGGGCCACGGAGGGAGTCCAATAGTTTCGCCCTGGATTCACGAGTGAAACTTCACGACTGTGTGTGTATGTTTTGTGAATGTGTTTTGTCACCCCGGGAGGGTTCGACGGGGCCACGGAGGGAGTCCAATGGTTTCGCCCTAGATTCACGAGTGAAACTTCACGGGTAGGTGTGTATGTTTTATGTCCGTCGAGGACGCGTGACGTGAGTTTTAACATTGTGTATTGTTAGTGGTTTTGTATTTGCAAAAATAAAACCTTTGGGATGTGACCCCTGTTGATTTTAGAAAGAGAAGGATTCGGTAATCCTAAATTGTTTTCTATTAAAACTCTCGATGGCATTTTAAATTGTTTTATAAATTGTTTCCCTTTATTTGTGATCTTTCGGTTTTGGAATGTTTACCCAAACTCTTGCCTCGGGAAGTACTTTTCATTATGTTTGGATCTTTCAGGATCACTGGTTATTATTATTCTTGGAGCTTGTATTGTATGGCTCGTATTTTTGCACTTTGTATTTGCACTAGCAATACAATGGAGTTTTGCTAACCCCCGAGTATTCGGGGGGTGGATGTCTGTTTTTGCATTCAGGTTTTGGGAGCATAACACAGGGTCGACACGAAGGATGATGAAAGATGAATGATACTAATCACATGAGGACCCGTATGATGTTATTGGTTAAGTTGTATTTTATTTCCGCTGTAGTATTCTTTCCCGTTGTATGGGAGTGTGTTGTATTCGACCCCTGCATGGGCATGTAATGTATTTGTGTTGTATGTATTTATTGATAGACCAAATCGGTCTACGGAGTCATTTTAGCCTTAAAGGCATTGTTGAGATGTTCTATGTTGTTACCAGCCTGGTAGATCCTTGAGGAAAGGTTCTACGGCGTGTAATATCCCTGAGCGGGTTGGGGGTGTTACACCACTAACCATTAGTGATCGACAAGCACTCTTCAAGTCAAAGAACACGTCATACAAGGCTTCACATAAACTTAACGCCTAGTCAAGTTTCATCTACTTGCGAACGATTAAGTATTTGAGCTATAAACCTTTCCAGTTCCGATCCCCTTATCCAATAAGGAGGGGAATGTTATGCTCTCAAATACATGGACTAGTTTCTATATATATATATATATATATATATATATATATATATATATATATATATATATTTACGAGTCAGAAATGCCAGTGACTACCGGTAAATAAAGAAACATACAATTGCCTTCTGATAATGATTTATATAATGACAAGTACAATGTCCTCACTCTAACACCCTCTGAGTGGCATTCGAGGCATACTCCTAACAATCTCCCACTTGCATTCAATGCCACACACTATGTTATCTAATACCCATGTTCTCCAGATGACGCTACAAGCTCATCTGAGAAAGTGGCTTTAGTAAGTGGATCAGAGACGTTCTCTACTGAGTCTACTCTATGCAGCACAATGTATCCTTTGAGAACAAATTCTCTCATGAGATAATATTTTCTCTCAATGTGTTTACCATTGTGAAACCTCAGCTCTTAGTTCTATGCTACAGCTCCATCGTTTGTCTCCTAAAAACAAAAACAGGCAGCGCAGCACATGGTGTCACTTGAATTTCACCCAGTAACTTCTTAATCCAAAATCCTTCCTTTGGAGGCCTCTGAGGCTGCTTGATACTCAGCCTAACAGGTTTAATCAGCAGTCGCGCTATACTTGGCATTATGCCAAGATACTGCTCCTCCATTAAGAGTAAAATGTAGCCAGAAGTAGACGTAGAGTCGTCTTTCTATCCTTGGAAGTCTGAATCAGTGAAGCCCGTCACATTCAGTTCACCACCACCGTACATAAGAACCAGATCTCTAGTCGTTCTAAAGTACTTGAGAACGTTCTTTACGGCATTCTAATGTTCCCTACCTGCATTTGCCTGAAACCTACTTACCACACTCCCAACATGCGTAATGTCAGGTCTCGTACATAACATGGCATACATAAGGCTACCCACGGCCGAAGCATATGGTATATTACTCATTGCCTTTTATTGTTCCTTATTTTTAGGACACATCTTCGAGGTGAGTTTTATTCCATATCGCATCGGTCGGAACCTTATTTTAGAATCGTCCATCTTAAATCGCTTTAAGATCTATCTATATAGAGGGCATGGGAAGGACCTATCACTCTCTTCGCTCTATCCTAGTAGAGTCGAATCACAAGAATATATGTTTCTTCTCCCAAGTCTTTCATGGAGAACCCACTCGAAAGCCAAGCTTTCACAGAACAAAGCATTCCCACATCGTTCTCTATTAGTAGAATGTCATCTACATATAGCAGTACTAAAGATGCGATCTTTGTCCCACTAACCCTCTTGTATACAAAAGGTTCCTCTATATTTTACACGAAGTCAAACTCTTTGACTGCCTCATCAAAACGAAGGTCCCAACTACGTGAAGACTGCTACAGTCCATTTCACGGAGTCTACATCAACCATTGTTAGGTCATAGGTTGCGGGTCGGTCTCTTGGTTATCACCTGGAACCTCATGGTAACCCTGTTCCTCCAAGTACATAAAACCATACCTCTCAGGTAATTAAGACCCCATACTAGACATACGAGGTGGTTGTACTTATGTTTCAGAAGGTTTGGTTCCAACTTCTTGTACAAGTGTCTCTTGAGGAGTTTCATTGTATTCTTCCAAAGAAATACTACTACCTGCTCCACCTTCCTAAATGAATTCATCTCCCAGGAAGTGTGATTGCAAAGCAATAATGATCTTTCGATCTTCGGGCATGTAGAATAGACAACCCATCATCCCAGATGGGAATCTAATGAAACGTCCCTTCACGGAACTTGCTTCCAACTTCTCCGCCTTAGTCATCTTGACATATGTAGGACATCCCCAAATCCTAATATGATTTAGACTTGGTTTCCTGCCTCCCACATCTAATGTGGATTTTTAGGAATGGAATTAGAAGTACATCTATTCAAGATATAAGCAGCAGTCACGAGCGCATACCCCCATAGGTAAATTGATAAGTCGAGTGGCTAAGCATGGAATGATCCATGTCCAATAAGGTTCGATTCCTTCTTTCCGACACACTATTTAACTGAGTTCATGGAGGTGTTCGTTGTGACACTATTCGGTGCTCCTTTAGGAACTCATCAAACTCAGTGCTCATATACTCGCCATACCGATCCAACCTTAGTGCTTTGATATGATTACTAGTTTGCTTTTCGACTAGGGCCTTAAATTCCTGGAATTTCTCAAAGGCCTCGGATTTATATTTCATTAAGTATACATAACCATACCTAGTATGATCATCCGTAAACGTAATGAAATACTGATATCCGTCACGTGCTGCTTTCAAAGCACCACATACGTCGATATGGACTAATCCAAGTTTATCAGTGGCTCTTTCAAAAGTCCCTGTAAAGGTGGACTTTAAGACAAGATTCACAAGTTGGAAAGCGATTTGATCTCAGTGGACCCGTAAGTCCATCCTTTTACATTTTGTAAACCTTGGTTTGGCCAACATGACCAAGTTTAAGATGCCATTTCAAAACCTGATTAGTTTCATCCCTACCACGCTTCCTAGTCATAGTATTCATAACGACTTTGTTATTTAGGTTTAGATGATACAACCCATTTAACAATGTAGCAGTGCCTACTAGTTTATTTCGAAAATAAATTTCCAACTCCTAACTGAGTGGCATACTCCTAACAGTCGCAACCTTCATATGAAGGAGAAATGATATGAAATTCCAAAACCTTCATTCGAGGGCATACTCCTAACAGTCGCAACCTTCATATGAAGGAGAAATGAGATGAAATTCCAAAACCATCAAAATCATAGGCTTTTCCAGTTGCATGAAATTATCATGAGATGGTGATGAGTCGAGACAATTGCTATAGTCATGTCACATTACGTGATTGATATTATAAACTCATCACGTACATCATGGAACATGACTTAATCCCTAAACATAATGATATCACATGATGGTTCTAAAGCACCACATATGTCGGTATGGACCAAGATTATAAGCGGCACTTTCATAAGTCCCTGTCCTGTGAAGTGGGAGTTAGTTATTTTGCCCTTAAGGCAAGATTCACAAGTTCTTAAGGCAGGATTCACAAGTTGAAAAGGGATCCAATCCCAGTGGGCCCGTAAGTCCATATTTTTCCATCTTGTAAACCTTGGTCTGACCAACATGACCAAGTTTAAGATGCTATTTCAAAGCTTGGTTCTTCCTAGTCATAGTATTCACGACGACTTTGTTACTTAGGTTTGGACGATACAATCCATTTAACAATGTAGCAGTGCCTACTAATTTATTTCCAAAATAAATTTTGTAAGTACTATTACCAAAGAAAAATGAAAAGCCTTTCCGATCTATGACTGGAATAAATATAATATTTTTATGCCCTTGGTAAAAACAAGTATATCATCTAATGTTAAAACAAAGCTAGATTCCAAATGTAAAAGAAGTGATCATATGTTAGTTGCTGCGATATTATCCACACTTCCGACAATAACTATCACTTCCCCAGCTCCAATATTCCTACTTTGTTCCAGATCCTGACTCATGGTACAAATGTGAGAACTAGCACCCGAATCCAGTATCCAAGAAGTAGAAAATATGGTAGCAGAAAAATTCATTCCAAACTAAAAGTTCTGTACCTCAAGCGCCATGAAGGATCGGACAGTATATTACCTAGTGGCCTAGCTCACCGCATTTGATACACACATCCGACTTCACCTTCTTGCTCTTAGGAACCATCGGGGCCTTGCCCTTACCCTTAAGGTCCTTGCATTATGAGCCCATCTATTTCTTGGTCTTTTTCTTCTTATTCTTGGACCACCGAGATCCAGAAGAAATCACAAGGGCAGACTCCTTCATCTGCGGAGTATTCATCTAAGACTGAGTGGTCACCAGTTTGTTCATCAACCATGCTAAATTGCAAGTAATCTCAGTGGAAGTGCAAAACAAACTAAGAGAAGGAATCAGGAAAAGATTGCAGAATAGGGTCAGTTTGGAGAGAAGCATGCATCCTAAAATCAAGAGCCTCCAATCTCTCAATCACAGCAATCATTTAGAGGACGTGGTCCTATACTTTCTCACCTTCCCTCATCCTGGCATCGAAAAGCTGCTTCAATATCTCATATCTAGAAGTTCGTCGGATTGAGTCCAAAATTAATGTTGTATATAATTTACTTAAGGAAAAGTAAAGTGTAAATCCCAACAGGATAAGAACGTAGAAGGAAAACTAAAGTGTAAACCCCAATAGGATAAGTACGTAGAATTAAAATCAATGTGAGTAAAGTAGTTTTATATCCATAAATATTTATGGTTTTGAAGAGCATTTAATGCTGATAAAGACAGCATTTAATACGGGCGAAGACTGTGGCATGCATAATAATAAATGAAGGCTAAAAGAATGCCTGAAGCATTTGATGCTGACATGATAGGTTACTTTAATTCAAACATTGATGAGTTGCTAATCCGGAACATCCACATCTCACCAAACGACCAACAACTACCTTTATAATAGATCTATTTCAAAGGGTTATAAATAGTCCAACTAGAGAATTTGCTGAAACCAACAACCTGCATGAAGCCACATATCCGACAGAGCATGGCATAAATCATGTGTGCGACATTGAAAGAATACCAGGACCGCATTTTAGCAATTGATACGGCAGTTCCAGAGTTAGAGTCTAGACCCGAGGCTAAGAAACAGAAGACTACCGGTAACTTCTCAGTCGGAAAGGGTAATTATTTTCCTAAGTCGTGGTCTGCTCCCATATCGGGAAAGAGATTATTTCATCAGGCAGGAGGCTCCCAGAGTAACCGTTCTATTCAGTCCTCTATCCCTGGTAGCAGAGTATGTTTTAACTGTAATCAGAGTGAGCACTTGGTGAAAGATTATCCATTTCCACTGGTTACTGGTTTCTCATGCGAACAGAGTGGTCATCGCATGGCCCATTGTGAGGCAGTGGCCGGAACAGTCAAAGCTCTAATGGTAACTGCAGTGCAGAGAGAACCTACTATCGGTCATAAGGCTCTAGTTTCACAGAGTCCTCAGAGTTCGGGTTGAGGTAGAGGTCGGGGTTAGCCGGCGAACTGCTAGATATGAGATATCGAAGCAGCTCTTCGGTGCCAGGATGAGGGAAGGTGAGAAAGTATGGGACCACGTCCTCAAAATGATCGTTGTGATTGAGAGATTGGAGGCTCTTGATTTTAGGATGCATGCTTCTCTCCAAACTGACCTTATCCTGCAATCTCCTCCTGATTCCTTCTCTTAGTTTGTTTTGCACTTCAACTGCAATGAGATTACTTGCAATTTATCAGGGTTGACCAACTGGTGACTGCTCAGTCTTAGATGAAGACTTCGCAGATGAAGGAGTCCGCCCTTGTGATTTCTTCTAGATCTCAGAGGTCCAAGAATAAGAAGAAAAAGACCAAAAAATTGATGGGCTCACAATGCAAGGACCTTAAGGGTAAGGTTAAGGCCCCGATGGTTCCTAATAGCAAGAAGGTGAAGTCTGATGTGTGTCTCAAATGCGGTGAGCTGGGCCACTAGGCAAGAGAATGTCCGAGCCTTCATGGCGCTTTGGTATGGAACTTTTAGTTTGGAATGAATTTTTCTGCTACCGTATTTTCTACTTCTTGGATACTGGATTTAGGTGATAGTTCTCACATTTATACCATAAGTCAGGATCTGGAACAAAGTAGGAAGCTTGGAGCTGGGGAAGTGATAGTTACTGTCGGAAGCAGGGATAATAACGCAACAACTAACATATGATCACTTCTTTTACATTTGGAATCCGACTTTGTTTTAACATTAGATGATGTACTTGTTTTTACCAAGGGCATAAAAATATTTTATCTATTCCGGTCATGGATCGGAAAGGCTTTTCATTTTTCATTGGTCATAGTACTTACAAAATTTATTTTGGAAATAAATTCGTAGGTACTGCTACATTGTTAAATGGATTGTATCGTCCAAACCTAAATAACAAAGTCTTCGTGAATACTATGACTAGGAAGCATGGTAGGGCTTAGACTAACCAAGCTTTGAAATAGCATCTTAGACTTGGTCATGTTGGTCAGACCAAGGTTTACAAGATGGAAAAAGATGGACTTACGGGCCTATTGTGATTGGATTCCTTTTCAACTTGTGAATCCTGCCTTAAGAACATGTGAATCTTGCCTTAAGGGCAAAATGACTAACCCCCCCTTCACAGGACAGGGACTTATGAAAGTGCCGCTGATAATCTTGGTCCATACCGACATATGTGGTGCTTTAGAACCATCGTGCTATTTCATTATGTTCAGGGATTAAGTCTGTTGGGATTCGGTGCCTAAAACGAAGGCCCAGCGGAAGCGGTAAAACGAAAATTAATTCGATCCGAATCCCTACGAGGATCGATCGAGCTACGTATATACGAATATCAAAAACGAAAAGCAAGAGTCGTAAGAAACTAACCCTCGAAGTCCGTTGATTAAATGGTAACCTTCTCTTGAGCTATTCCCCAAGCTTTAGTTTGATCTCTACGAGTTCAATCCGCTCCAAGCCCTTGAACGATCCAACGCCGAAAGCACCGCGTCTCTACTTGCCACGCGCCGAAAAAACGAACGGAATGACAACACCTTGCTATCCTCCGAGGATACGGCTAGAGCTAGGTGATGAAGCTTGTTATAGATATTAATATCACTCTAAGTGTATGAATATCTATCTCTCTCAATATTTCCTCACAAAATATCTCTAAGAAGTTGTGAAGAAGATGAATGAAGAAGATGAATAATGAAGATGATGAAGAAGACTTCTATCTCTCTCTCCTCTTCAACCTCACGTTGGAAATGGAATCAAGTAAGTCGGAGAGTTTGTCAAAGACATCATCTTATATTATTTCCACCCTCATGTTTACAACTCATGTAACATGAAGTCTTGTCCCACCAAGTCATTATCATCACTTAATAAATGGAAGAAAAGACAATGGGAAAGTGGGTGGAAGCATAATGGGGCGGCTATCATGAAAAACGAATGAGTTCGGTTCGTTTCGGACTCGTGAGTCCAAACAGATAAACTCCGATTCATTAGATGTATTTGTGTCGATTAATTAATCCAATTAATTAAACATATCAAACACAAAATAACATAATTAATTTCTCCAAGAAATAATTATATTCATGAATTAAATTAATCACCCGAGGATATATTTAATCCATTAAGCCGTAAATCAATTTATCCGATAAATCGATTTAAACATCCAATGTCCCAAATTTAGATATCCAATATCAATATTCATAATGAGAGAATTAGCTCAATTCATTCCGTCGTCAATCCTAATGCGCGACTCGGTAGGTCCGTCTCGATCGGCAATGGGAGGAACCAAAGAGTAGTAGCACCACCTAGCGGCTGGTGGCCTACCGCATACCGGCGAGAACGAATGATTGGGATCATTCAAGAACCATTCTCGTGAATACCAGTATACGTATAAACCCTTCTTTCAAATGTCCCGATCAAGTTATAGGGTCACGGTCAGTCAAACCCTATCTGTACTTGACGCTATGCATGCGTTAATGCAAATCGAGATCATCGAGCTGTCGTGTATCTAATACAACTAGCTCCAATGCTTTGGCCAAAGACTTATGATCTCATCTGCCAATAACCGCATAGGACATATAACCCGCTCACTAACGGGAGAAAGAATTCTATCTTGGTATTCAGTAGGACCTGCTACTTGCCCGTTAAGATGCACGTCGAGGTTGACCCACGCCTTCCGGTTTACAGGGTCGAACTACTCTAATGAAAATCTTGACGTCACAAGCACATCCCTACTAAATCCTCAAGTCGAAGGTTCACGAATACCTATCACAACCTTTCGATTCCGTCATTGACTGTTCCGGAGTGAAATCCATGTGACGAATCGAGGGTGAGTCGGTTCGAGTACACTAATCCACTTAGCATACCTATAACGTGTGCTCCCACTAACCATTAGTGTTCGACAGGCACTCTCCATGTCAAAGAACACGTCATACAAGTCTTCACATAAACTTAACGCCCAGTCAAGTTTCATCGACTTGCGAACGATTAAGTATTTGAGCTATAACCTTTCGGTGCGACCCCTTATCCAATAAGGAGTGGAACGTTTTGCTCTCAAATACACGGACTAGTTTCTATATGTTTATTTACGAGTTAGGAATGCCAGTAACTACCAGTAAATAAAGAAACATTCATTTGCCTTATATAAATGGTTTACATAATTACAAGTACAATGCCCTCTCTCAACAACCTCTGAGTGGCATTCGAGGGCATACTCCTAACAATCTCCCACTTGCACTCAATGCCACACACTATGGTATCTAATACCCATGTTCTCTAGATGACGCTCCAAGCTAGTCTGAGAAAGTGGCTTGGTCAGTGGATCGGCGACGTTGTCGGCCGAGTCTACTCTGTGCAGTACAATGTATCCCTTGCGAACAAATTCTCTTACGAGATGATACTTCCTCTCAATATGTTTGGTGATGTTGTGAAACCTCGGCTCCTTGGCCTGCGCTACAGCTCCGTCGTTGTCGCAGTACAGCGGAATAGGCAGCTCAGCACATGGTATCATTTGAAGTTCTCCCAGAACTTGGAGCTTGGGAAGTGATGGTATCATTTGAAGTTCTCCCAGCACAAAGTAGGAAGCTTGGAGCTGGGGAAGTGATGGTTACTGTCGGAAGCAGGGATAATAACGCAACAACTAACATATGATCACTTCTTTTACATTTGGAATCCGACTTTGTTTTAACATTAGATGATGTACTTGTTTTTACCAAGGGCATAAAAATATTTTATCTATTCCGGTCATGGATCGGAAAGGCTTTTCATTTTTCATTGGTCATAGTACTTACAAAATTTATTTTGGAAATAAATTAAATGAAATCTTGCTACATTGTTAAATGGATTGTATCGTCCAAACCTAAATAACAAAGTCTTCGTGAATACTATGACTAGGAAGCATGGTAGGGCTTAGACTAACCAAGCTTTGAAATAGCATCTTAGACTTGGTCATGTTGGTCAGACCAAGGTTTACAAGATGGAAAAAGATGGACTTACGGGCCTATTGTGATTGGATTCCTTTTCAACTTGTGAATCCTGCCTTAAGAACATGTGAATCTTGCCTTAAGGGCAAAATGACTAACCCCCCCTTCACAGGACAGGGACTTATGAAAGTGCCGCTGATAATCTTGGTCCATACCGACATATGTGGTGCTTTAGAACCATCGTGCTATTTCATTATGTTCAGGGATTAAGTCATGTTCCGTGATGTACGTGATGAGTTTATAATATCAATCACGTAATGTGACATGACTATAGAAATTATCTTGACTTATCACCATCTCATGATAATTTCATGTAACTGGAAAAGCCCATGATTTTAATGGTTTTGGAATTTCATCTCATTTCTCCTTCATATGAAGGTTGCGACTGTTAGGAGTATGCCCTCAAATGCCACTCAGCCGACGATTGTCTTTCTCTAGAAAATATCGGAAAATGTGTTGGGGATAAAACCTGAATGGTACCCGTGTGGAAATGTGTTGAGGGATAAGACCAAAAAAGGGCACCCACGTTCCGCAGTATTCCTGTGTGGATACTTCCGTGACCCTTGGTTGCGACCTTGGGGTTTATGTGTTAAAAAAGAGGAAGACAACGTCGGTCATACTGTGAATTATCTTCTATTTGTTATGTGGCACGGTGTTGATAAATCGTGTATGTCGTTGCAAATTATTGTTATTGATATTCATTCTCTGACCCCGGTTCTCTAGCATGATTCGTCGTGCCAGGTAAATTTGTTGAATATGTGCAGGACATTCTCGAGAGGTCCGGTCAGGCTTGAACGGTGTTGGGATAAAGTTTTGCCGCCGCATGTTTTAATTTTAATTTCCGAAACCTGCGTTTATGTAATAATCATGCCTTGAATTATGTTTCTTTAAAAAACATTCCGTTTTATGTTATGTAACCGCGGACTCATCGTTTTATAATAATTTCTTTAAAATATCTATTGCCCAAAATAGCTTTGTGGGTCCCACTTGGGATCACAGCACTGTAATACCCCGGGAACTTTTGGGGGTGTTACAGAAAATGGTATCAAAGAGGTTGATTTCTGTTGTAAAATATTTTGAAAAATTTCTCCTTATTTCCGAAGTTTATCCAAGTCCAACACCCCAAGCGACCGTAACTCCTCATGGGAATGCAGAGTAAGTAGTGTGTGTCTTTTCTGTTTAGGTACAACATTTGATTTGCAAGAGATAACTATGTGTTGAAGTGGCCCTTAGATTAATATTGTCTGTAATAGCACGCCGTGGAGCTAGGAGGATAGTGAACAAGGCTCAGGGTTCCGCCGTGAACTAGGACGAGCCTAGGAACACTACCGAGACTGTTCCAGCTGGGGACCAGCTGCCGCCAATTAATCAAAATGATCAGGAGGCGGAACGCCAGAAAAATAACCCTAGAGGCATGGACCCGACCTTCATTCAGGCCCTCGCCCTAGATATTGTCATGGGAATCGCTCAAGTTAACCAAACAGACACGGATACCAATCATCAATGTGGAGGAGAACGCAGGGAGAGATTGATGGTTAGGAGAGATGCTGAAGGCTAGGCCGTCATTATTTGACAGAGCAGGGGAGAAACACGTGGACGACTGGATTTTTGAAATGGAGACCGATTTCGATGTGATCGGTTGTCCAGAGAACCAGAAGGTGCCGCTCGGAATTAATCAGCTCCTCAACACTGCTGCCTGCTGGTGGAGAACTTACAAGCCAGAAAATCGAGTAGTCGGGTGGTCGAATTTGTCCGGCTAATGCAGAGCGAGTACTGTCCTAGATCAGCCAAAACCGCTCATGCACGAGACTTTTTCAGTGCTGGACCATAGAATTTGCTAGTATCGGAGATCATTCGGGCCTACCGTACCGAGCTAAGTTACGTCTCACAGATGGTTCCATCATAGGATCAACGAATCTGTCACCTTGCGCAGAAGTTGCTGGAAGATGTACAACGCTATGCCGCCGGATTCCACTGCACGACTCTAAGGGCGTACGAAGATGTAGTCACAGCATATGCCGGTACTGTTGTTAACACTGACACCGGACATAATTCGAAGAAGCAGAAGACATCTACTCAGTTAGGGGACAACAACAAGACAAACTCGGGGCCCGTATCTTCTTTTAAGTCAGCAGTTTCGTACCAACAGAAGGGTGTATATGATCGGCCTTACCGTAAAGACCGCTTCAATTGTTGCGTACCTGGACATACCAAGGACCGATGTCACAAGTTGGTTACCAAATGTTTCTCTTGCTTAAAGAATGGACACATGTATTGTTACTGCTGGCGAGCCAATCCTGCACCGAACTAAGCTCCTCATCAGAGTCTACAAGGCTCTGTGTGTAACACCCTGAGATATTCGGAGTATATTACAGCGCCGTGGACCCCTACATGGGAACCACCAGGCTACAACAAGAAAACACCACTCGACTAATTATCTCGGTTAGCGAGGACACACATTTAAACAATATGACATATAAAGATACTCCCGGAGCAACCGGCGAAATAAGCATCATCCGACAATGTAACAATTTAAAGTAATACAATACAGAGTTTGAAATGAAAACCCTAAGTACTCGCGAGTACAATCTATAAGTTTATAACTATGGGAACAACCATATCGAAATGGACAAAAGAAATAAGAAGACCCAAATGCACATGTCAACGACCCTGGCCAACATTCTCGTACTGTCCCGGTGCTCGCTCATCCGGATAATTGTAACCTGAAATCCATAACAAGAACTTCCCCAAAACGGGTCCCCAAAGGGGTTAGCAATTACTCTAGTACAAATAATCAAGGCAAACCAATCGCTTACACATTTCATAGTACAATGCACCAAAATCAATTTCAAAAGCCAAAACCTGACATGTCTTTTCCGAAAACAAACAGTCAAACAATTTGCCTTGGGAACAGGGTAATACCATTGATCCCGCCCGAGGCCTCTAAGGACCCTCCCGATCTAGCCATATCGTAAAACAAAACACGCACATGCATTGCCTTGGGAACAGGGTAATACCATTGATACCGCCCGAGGCCTCTAAGGACCCTCCCGAGCTGGCTAGCTAAACAAACTCATGAATCCAGGACTCAATCCTTTGGACTCCCTCCGTGATCCCATCGGACCATCTTGAGGTGATCAAATCACACACAAAATACATTACCATTCGACGTTAAGCATAAAGGTTTCCCAAAATACTTGCCTTGAATAATTGATGACGCAACGAATGGAATGGATAATCACCGACGAATGCTAGGAATCAACGGAACCGAACCTAACGATTCGAAGAACATAATCACAACCAACATTAGACGAATACGGAAATGGAATACACCCGCAAAACCGCCTACGATTCATGTATATTCGTACAAAAATAGCAACGAGGGCGGACCACAACCAAACCCTCTCGATTTTGCAAAACCATGAAAATATACCATGAATCCATAGGAAAACTAATGATATTGACAAGATTAACCATATTCAACATGAATCCTCCAACAAAACAGAACGAATCGGACGAAAATCCCAAAACCCCCAATTTATCCAAAAGTAGGGTTCTAAAAGATTTTACCTTGGATTAGGATGAAAGATTCGTGATGATGTTGTTATAATACACCAAGAACTCAAGGAAGATGTTGGATGAGATGATTGGAAGAAGAAATCGCCAAGAATCGCCTAAAATCGCCAAAGGAGCTCTAAGCCGCGGGGAGGAGAAGAAATGAACGTAATACGTTCATCTGTGTCAACTCCCTGGTTTATATAGCCAGGGAGTGTTAGCGCACGCTAATACTCAAGGTTAGCGTGCGCTAACGGGATAAAATTACAGGCCATACAGTTAGCGTCCCAGTCCAGTAGCCAGATTTCTGTCCGTTAGCGTGCGCTACTAGAAACGTAGCATGCGCTAATAATCTCTCGGTAGCGCGCGCTATCGACCAATAGCGTGTGCTACCTGGACATCAGCCGATTCCAGAAGCAACTGTCCAGTACACACCTGATCCAGTTAGTGCACGCTATCCACCAACCGTAGCGTGCGCTAAAGTGTATCGGTAGCGCGCGCTATCGACCAATAACGTGCGCTACCTGGGCAACAGATTGAGTCCAGTAGCAAACTTCCCAGTACTGGACACTCACGCTAACGCACGCTACCCGGAATCTCAGCGTGCGCTAGCCCCCGACATTAGCGGGCGCTAGAATACGTAGCGTACGCTAATTCGCCAAATTGTGGGTGGAAACAAGATTGCCACTCCCGTGGCTTGCTCTCTAGCGCGCCTTTAAGCAGTCGTAGCGTGCGCTACTAAGTGACCCCTAGCGTGCGCTATGCAGAAAAGATAGCGTGCGCTAGGTACGAAATATAAACGGTCCAAAACACCGGAATATGAATGAAACATCAAACGGAACATCTCAATATGCATCAAAACATAGAATGGATCCACGACAACCCCGAAACAGCAGTTCCGCACAACAATAACGAGAATCAGATCAATAGATGACAGGAAAGATACACTGTAAGGTACACGAGGGTCACTACGACCGATAAATACACCGAAAAAGAAAATACAAGGGGTAAGAAAATGCGGATATTACATTCTACCCCTCTAAAAATAAGTTTCATCCCGAAACTTAAGAAACAAACAACTCAGGGTACCTAGCACGCATGCTATCCTCTGTTTCCCAAGTTGCCTCCTCGACACCGTGTCTCGACCACTGCACCTTGACCAAAGGGATGGTCTTATGTCTCAGTCGTTTCTCCCGATGCTTTAAAATCTTCAAAGGATGCTCCTCAAAAGTAATATCCTCGGCGACGTCAATCTCACCATAATTGATGACGTGACTAGGATCCGGGACATATTTCCTCAGCTAGGAAACATGAAGAACGCTATGAACATGACTCAAGGCCGGGGGTAACGCCAAACGGTATGCTAACCCACCGACTCGCTCGAGAATCTCGAAGGGTCTAATAAATCTCGGACTCAACTCCCCCTTCTTCCCGAAACGAAAAACTCCTCTCGTCGGCGACACCTTCAGCAAAACGTGGTCTCCCACCTCGAATTCTAAAGGTCGACGACGGACATCGGCATATTACTTCTGTCGACTCTGGGCAGTCAACATCCGTTCCCGAATCAATTCTATCTTCCGCCTCGTCTCTAAGACAACATCCGGTTCGGTCCCGACCAAATCGGATGCCTTATTCCAACAAATCGGCGACCGACAACACCGCCTGTAGAGCGCCTCATATGGTGCCATCCGAATCGATGCGTGCTAACTATTGTTGTACGTGAATTCGATTAATGGCAAATGCTCCTCCCAGTCACTACTCCAATCGAGAGCACAAGCACGCAACATATCCTCGAATGTCTGGATAGTGCGTTATTTATCCCATCGATCGGGATGAAAAGAGGTACTTAAACGCAAACAAGTACCCAACGCTTTATGCACCGCCTGCCAAAAGTGCGATACAAATCGGCCATCACGATCCGAAACAATAGACTTTGGAGTACCGTGAAGCCTCACAATCTGCGCGATAAACACACGAGCCAACTTCTCCGGTCCCCAAGTGTCCTTGATGCCCAGAAAATGTTCCGACTTGGTCAGACGATCAACAATCACCCATACCATATTCATGCCCGACCTTGATCTCAGGAAACTCGTAACGAAATCCATCAATATATCTTCCCATTTCCATTCCGGAACGGGAAGTGACTGCAATAACCCAGCCGGTCGCTGATGCTCGATCTTGACCTGCTGACAAGTCAAACATCTCGCTACAAACTGCGCGACCTCTTCCTTCATATCATTCCACCAGAAATTCCTCCTCAGGTCCTTGTACATCTTACTCGAACCAGGATGAACGGAGTAAGGTGTAGCATGGGCCTCGCGTAGAATACTCTGTCTCAACTCTAAGTTGTTCGGTACACAAAGTGGACTCTGGAATCTCAAAACACCATCCTCATGAATCACAAACCCAGGAGACTTTCCCTTAAGAACGTTCTCTCGGATTTGAGTAATCATCGGATCCTCTAACTGCTTCAGCTTAATTTCATCGATCAAAGACGACGAAACCTCTAAAGCACAAAGTTGCCCGACAGCTCCAGGCAACAAAACCTCAACATCTAACTCGATCAAAGCCCGCCGAAGCTCAGACTGAGACAAAAGGACCTCAAGCGTTCGCAACGCAATCGGTTTCCGACTCAAGGCATCGGCCACGACGTTTGCCTTACCCGGATGATAAAGGATTTTGAGGTCATAATCCTTAATCAGCTCTAACCACCTCCTCTGCCTCATATTCAACTCCCGCTGAGTAAATATATATTTCAGACTTTTATGATCGGTAAAAATCTGACATGCAGAGCCGAAAAGGTAGTGACGCCAAATCTTGAGCGCAAAAACAACCGCCGCTAACTCCAAATCATGAGTAGGGTAGTTCAGCTCATACGGCCTCAACTGTCTCGACGCATAGGCAATGGTCTTCCCGTGCTGCATCAATACGCACCCAATACCCTGACCCGAAGCATCACTATAAACGACAAAACCCTCGTTGCCACATGGCAACGCCAAAACCGGGGCTGAGGTCAAACGCTTCTTCAGTTCCTCAAAACTCAACTGCCTCTCGTCATTCCAGATGAAATTCTCGGATTTCTGGAGCAACTGTGTAAGTGGACGAGCTAGTTTTGAGAAACCCTCGACGAACCTACGGTAGTAACCAGCCAAACCCAAGAAACTACGGATCTCCTTCACATTCTTGGGCGGCGCCCAATCCAACACTGCCTCAATCTTCTGCGGATCCACACGAACCCCCTCGGCTGAAATCACGTGAACTTCCTTCAGCCAGAACTCACATTTCGAGAACTTCGCATAGAGTTGCTCGGTTCACAAAATGTCTAACACTACTCGCAAATGATGGGCATGCTCCTCCTGGTTCCTCGAATAAATAAGAATATCGTCACTGAAGACGACAACACACTTATCCAAATACTCGATAAAGACTTTGTTCATCAACTGCATGAACACCGCTGGCGCATTGGTTAACCCTAAAGGCATAACTACGAACTCATAATGTCCGTATCTCATCCGAAAAGCTATTTTCGGCACATCGAACTCTCTCACCCGGAGCTGATAGTACCCCGATCTCAAATCAATCTTCGAGAATACCGCAGCTCCCTGCAACTGATCGAACAAGTCATCAATTCTCGGCAAAGGATACTTGTTCTTGATGGTCACCTTGTTTAGTTCGCGATAGTCGATACACAAATGCAGTGAACCATCCTTCTTTCACACAAACAGGACCGGCGCGCCCCAAGGCGAGGCGCTCGGCCGAACATACCCCGACTCAAGAAGCTCACTCAACTGCTTCTTCAACTCTGACATCTCTGAAGGTGCCATGCGATACGGCGCCTTCGAAATCGGAGCCGCGCCCGGCTCTAACTCTATAGCAAACTCGACCTCACGGTCCGGTAGCAATCCCGGTAACTCGTCAGGAAATATATCAGGAAATTCGCTAACGACTGGAATCGATGAAAGCTCGACTCCACCATTCTCCGCCTTCAAGGCGTAGCACCAATAACCAGTACACCCCTTTCGCAGGAGTCTCATCGCCTTCAAGGCGTTAATAACGAACTTCTGGTTTCCCCTCTTTCGTCCCGCAAAAGAGTGCTCGGTGCTATCCTCAGCTAACATAGTGATGATTCTTGTGTGGTAGTTCATGATTGCGCCATGCCGCTCGACCCAATCATCCTCGAGAATCAAATCCTCACCCTCGATACCCACGACAATAAGATTAGAGGGCCAAGTCCTCTCACAAATAGACACAGAACAGTCCCGGACCTCTCGATCACCGACAATTCTATCACCACTAGGAAGTTTAATGATGAAAGGCTCGCAAGGTGACAAGCAGTCGAGACTCAAACAGCGTACACACTCTAGAGAAATGAATGAATGCGTAGCACCCGAATCAAAAAGCATACTGACAGGATGGGAATGGATATGAACGGTACATGTCGCCACAGTAGCTGCTGGGTCATCGGCCCTCCTCATCTCATAGATACGCGGCTGGGCAGAGCCGACACTGGAAGCTCCTCCCCTAGCGGGCTGACCCCGACCCCTACCTCGGCCGGCACTTGGTGGAGGCGGCGGAGCAAATGAGCCCTGGTTCACACTCGGCTCTATAGGTGCTGGGTGAGAAGAACGGGCGCCGCGAAGCTGTCTGATCTGATCACAAAAGAGGGCCTTATGGCCCAACTGTCCACAAGTATGACAAGTAAACTTCGGACGAGGACACTTCCGGTTCCTATGGCCCTGCACACCACAGTTAAAGCATGTGAGTTCACGAGTGGAGGTTCCGGCGGCACCCCGAAAGCTCCCAGAGAAACGAGCCAAACCGCCCGTAGAAATATTTGCAGCCCGAGATTTCTGATGGCCTCCACTCTTGGGACCAGAAAAATTTCCGACCGACTTCTGCTTCTTGCTCTCACGAGCCACATCACTAGCCGTCACCGACATATCATAAGCGAGGGCCCTACTCTGATAATCCTTCAAAGTAGTGCAGACGAGTCCAGACATATAGTCCCGAATGGACAGCTTCATCCTCCTGGAAAAATGGAAAATTTTGTCGCTCTCTTCGACAACTTGGGTCTTCACATAGCCCAACTCCTTGTTAAAATCGGCAATGGCTTGGGATACGGGAATATCCCGAGGTTGAGCATCGTAGAAAGCATGGACTCGAGCCTGTCTAACTGGCCACGGGCAATATTCAGTTTCCATCAGCTCCTGAAATTCGGCCCATGAAGCAACATGATCTTTGGGCCCCACGACCTCCCACCAATCCATAGCGTCCCCAGTGAGAAAGTACTGGGAAATAGGGACCTTGCGGTCCTCGGGATAGTTGGTGGCAACGAAGACCTTAGATATCTCCTTGATCCACCTCTCCCAGCCGATCGGGTCTGATGCTCCCGAAAACTGAGGAGGATGCATCTTGATGACATCTTGGAGCCAACAGTCTGCTCCGCCCCGATTAGCATGGGCCTGATCGGGGTTTTGAACCACTTGGGCTATCGCCGCCATTTGGTTTACCATTTGCTGCATAACGGCCGCAATACCAAGGTCGGCGCGCTCCTGAGAAGAAGCATGACTGTGACGGTCGCCGGTACTACTGGCTCCCGAAGAATGCGACGTGGCCGCCCCACCGACTGCCCCACTTCCTAGGCCGCGTCCACGACCACGACCACGACCACGGTTTCCCCCGGAATCCATATTGGTGTTAAGAGATAACAGAAGTATATCGAGGATGAGTAAGGGAGGAAAAAGAAACTATGATGATAAGCAAAAGAGGGAGAATAACCACAGTTCAAGAAACAGAATACAGTACGAGAAAGTAAAGAATCGAGTAAGGAAACTTACGAACACTGTAAGTACTGAGATGCCGGCAGCGGTGTGACAATGTGCAAAACAAAACACGACTAGACCCAAATAACCGACAAGCCTAGGTATCCATAAACCTTAGCTCCGATACCATTTTCTGTAACACCCCGAGATATTCGGAGTATATTACAGCACCGTGGACCCCTACATGGGACCCACCAGGCTACAACAAGAAAACACCACTCGACTAATTATCCCAGTTAGCGAGGACACACATTTAAACAATATGACATATAAAGATACGCCCGGAGCAACCGGCGAAATAAGCATCATCCGACAATGTAACAATTTAAAGTAATACAATACGGAGTTTGAAATGAAAAGCCTAAGTACTCGCGAGTACAATCTATAAGTTTATAACTGTGGGAACAATCATATCGAAATGGACAAAAGAAATAAGAAGACCCAAATGCACATGTCAACGACCCTGGCCAACATCCTCGTACTGTCCCGGTGCTCGCTCGTCCGGATAATCATAACCTGAAATCGATAACAAGAATTTCCCCAAAACGGGTCCCCAAAGGGGTTAGCAATTACGCTAGTACAAGTAATCAAGGCAAACCAATCGCTTACACATTTCATAGTACAATGCACCAAAATCAATTTCAAAATCCAAAACCAGACATGTCTTTTCCGGAAACAAACAGTCAAACAATTTGCCTTGGGAACAGGGTAATACCATTGATCCCGCCCGAGGCCTCTAAGGACCCTCCCGAGCTGGCCATATCGTAAAACAAAACACGCACATGCATCGCCTTGGGAACAGGGTAATACCATTGATCCCGCCCGAGGCCTCTAAGGACCCTCCCGAGCTGGCTAGCTAAACAAACTCATGAATCCAGGACTCAACCATTTGGACTCCCTCTGTGATCCCGTCGGACCATCCCGAGGTGAGCAAATCACACACAAAATACATTACCATTCCACGTTAAGCATAAAGGTTTCCAAAAATACTTGCCTTGAATAATTGATGATGCAACGAACGGAAAGGATAATCACCGACAAACGCTAGGAATCAACGGAACCGAACCTAACGATTCGAAGAACATAATCACAACCAACTCTAGACGAATACGGAAATGGAATACACCCGCAAACCCGCCTACGATTCATGTATATTCTTTCAAAAATAGCAACGAGGGCGGACCACAACCAAACCCTCTCGATTTCGCAAAACCATGAAAATATACCATGAATCCGTAGGAAAACTAATGATATTGACAAGATTAACCATATTCAACATGAATCCACAAACAAAACAGAACGAATCGGACGAAAATCCCAAAACCCCCAATTTATCCAAAAGTAGGGTTCTAAAAGATTTTACCTTGGATTAGGATGAAAGATTCGTGATGATGTTGTTATAATACACCAAGAACTCAAGGAAGATGTTGGATGAGATGATTGGAAGAAGAAATCGCCAAGAATCGCCCAAAATCGCCAAAGGATCTCTAAGCCGCGGGGAGGAGAAGAAATGAACGTAATACGTTCATCTGGGTCAACTCCCTGGTTTATATAGCCAGGGAGTGTTAGCCAGCGCTAATCCTCAAGGTTAGTGTGCGCTAACGGGATAAAATTACAGGCCATACAGTTAGCGTCCCAATCCAGTAGCCAGATTTCTGGCCGTTAGCGTGCGCTACTCGAAGCGTAGCGTGTGCTAATAATCTCTCGGTAGCGCGCGCTATCGACCAATAGTGTGCGCTTCCTGGACATCAGCCGAGTCCAGAAGCAACTGTCTAGTACACACCTGATCCAGTTAGCGCACGCTATCCACCAATCGTAGCGTGCACTAAAGTGTATCGGTAGCGCGCGCTATCGACCAATAACGTGCGCTACTTGGGCAACAGATTGAGTCCAGTAGCAAACTACCCAGTACTGGACACTCACGCTAGCGCACGCTACCGGGAATCTCAGCGTGCGCTAGCCCCCGACATTAGCGTGCGCTAGAATACGTAGCGTACGCTAATTTGCCAGTCCAGGGGGCTGGAAACAGCACTGCCACTCCCAGGGCTTGCTCTCTAGCGCGCGCTACGAAGCAGTCGTAGCGTGCGCTACTAAGTGACCCCTAGCGTGCGCTATGCAGAAAAGATAGCGTGCACTAGGTACGAAATATAAACGGTCCAAAACACCGGAATATGAACGAAACGTCAAACAGAACATCTCAAGACGCATCAAAACATAGAATGGATCCACGGCAACCCCGAAACAGCGGTTCCGCACAACAATAACGAGAATCAGATCAATAGATGACGGGAAAGATACAATGTAAGGTACACGAGGGTCACTACGACCGAGAAATACACCGAAAAAGAAAATACAAGGGGAAAGAAAATGCGGATATTACACTGTGCAATCCTCCAGGACACCTACCATTTCCAACAACTGAGCTCCACCCCACCAGACTCAACCACCACCACACGATGCCGGTCGAGGTCGTGGGCGCAGTGGTGGAACTTCATCCTTTTCCGAGTCATTGCTGTCCTGTGTATTTGAACTGAGGGCTACGGATGGTCACTCCGCACCAGCTATCTCAAGTACACATCTTGTTAACGCCTAGCCTGTTCATGTACTATTTGATACTGGAGCCATGCATTCATTTATATATATGGAATGTGTTGAGTGTTTGAATCTTACTTGTGTGCCTTGTGAATCCTTTATTGTTAAGCTACCCGAGGGTAGTAGAATATGCGGCAATCTAGAAGTTCGAGACTGTCAGATCGCATCAATGATCATAGTTGGACTGCAAATCTTATGGTTTTCCCGCTTCAGAATGAAAATATCATTTTAGGTATGGACTGGATGCTCTTGCATAGGACGATATGGGATACCTACCACTTGACTATTTCCATCATGGCTTGCGACGGTACCACGTATGTTATCAAAGGTCGAGAACACTTCAATACGAAAGGGTCTCTAAGCTTTCTTGCATCCGAAGTCTACTATAACTCTCGAGAAATGTACTATTGGTGTTATTTTCTCCAAGAGGATACATCACAACTTTCAGTCGTGAACATCCCGGTGGTGAATGAATTCCTGGACGTCTTTCCCGATGAACTACCAGGGCTGCCGCCACACCGAGAAGTTGATCTCTCCATTGAACTTGAGCTGGGGACGCGACCTATATCCAAAGCTCCTTACAGGATGGCACCGGATGAGATGAAAGAATTGAAGATACAGCTCGAAGATCTGCTGGAGAAGGGATTAATCCACCCGAGCACCTCGCCATGGGGCATGCCGGTACCCTTTGTTAAAAAGAAGGATAACTCTCTACGCTTATACATTGACTATAGAGAACTAAACAAGGTTACTATCAAGAATCGTTATCCACTTCCAAGAATTGATGACCTCCTAGATCAATTACAGGAGGTGGTTGTGTTTTAGAAGATCGATCTATGGTCCGTATATCACCAATTGAGGATTCGGGAGGAAGATATACCCAAGACTACATTTCGAGCGAGGTATGGACATTACGAGTATATCGTGGTATCATTTGGTTTGACCAATGCCCCAGCCATTTTCATGGAGTTTATGAATAGAGTTTTAATCTATTTTCTCGATAAGTGCGTCGTGGTTTTTATTGACGACATTCTAATTTATTCTCAAAGCCGACAGGAACACGAAGAACATTTGAGGCAGGTACTGAGCGTGTTGAGGCAACACCAACTTTATGTAAAACTTGCCAAGTGCGAATTCTGGATACCAGAAGTAATTTTCCTCGGACATGTCGTCTCGGAAGAGAGCGTTAAGGTCGATCCACAAAAGATCGAAATGATACTGAATTGGGAACTGCCGAAGAACGTCAAGGAGCTGAGAAGTTTTCTAGGATTAGCGAGTTATTATCGAAGATCCGTAGAGGCTTTTTCAAATATCGCTAGACCACTAACGAACCTACTGAGGAAAAGTACCAAGTTTGTATGGATTACGGACTGGCAGAAGAGCTTTGACAAGCTCAAGAGGAGGCTGACTACTGCCCCAATGTTAGTGCTACCACTGGGAACAGAAGGATTCGTCATATATACGGATGCATCTAAACATGGACTGGCATGTGTCTTCATGCAGAACGACAAAGTTATTGCATACGCATCCTGACAACTGAAGCCGTACGAAATGAATTACCCGACGCACAACTTAGAGCTAGCCGCAGTGGTACACGGCCTCAAGATTTGGAGGCACTATCTTTACGAAGTTACTTGCAAGATTTTCATGGACCATAAGAGCTTGAAATAAATCTTCACCCAGAGGGAATTAAACATGATACAGAGGCGTTGGTTGGAGCTAATCAAAGACTACGATGTGGATATCTCATACCATCCCGGGAAGGCCAATGTTGTAGCTGATGCACTTAGTCGGAAAACTACTCGAGAAGTAATGTTATCCAACATAGCGGTTCAACCTGAACTGTAGCAAGACATCAGGAGAAGCGGTACAGAAGTATGGGTACAACACAGGCAAAGACAATTGTGCTCAATCAATATACACTCGTCCTTACTAAACGAGATATGTCTAACATAGATGGAGGATCCCGAACTATGTGTGATCGGTGCAAGAATCGAGGAAGGAGATGTTTCTGACTATAAGATCCAGGGGGACTTGGTGAGGTTCAAGAATAGGATATGTATTCCGCCGAATGATGAGATGAATCAGACTATACTTAGAGAAGCACACTCCACTCCCTACTCCATTCATCCAGGAGCGAGCAAAATGTACAAAGATCTACGAAAGAGTTTTTGGTGGAAGAATATGAAGCAGGAAGTGGCTAGATTCGATGCCCGATGTATGATGTGCCAACAAGTAAAAATTAAACACCACAGACCAGCCAGAATCATGAAATCCTTACTGATTCCAGAATGGAAATGGGAAAGCATATCAATGGATTTTGTTACCAAGTAACCAACGGTGGTGGGAGGAAGGGACACAATTTGGGTTATCGTTGATTGGTTAACAAAATCGGCACATTTTATTCCAATTCAGGATGCAACCGGAACAGAATATTTAGCCACTATTTTCATTAGGGAGATCGTGAGGCTGCATGACGTTCCCTCGTCCATCATATCAGATAGGGACACTAGGTACGTGTCCTATTTTTGGAAAGCTGTTTATAAAGCTATGTGGACCCAGTTGCATGTTAGAACAGCCTATCACCCTCAGACGGATGGACAGGCCGAGCGCATGATACAAACCTTGGAAGATATGTTGAGGGCTTATGTGCTCGATTGGAGTAAGGATTGGGTTAAGCATATGGGGTTGGTGGAGTTGTCGTACAACAACAGATGGCATGTGAGCATAGGCATGACACCATTTGAGGCCCTATATGGGCGAAGATGCAAGTCGCCATTATGCTGGGATGATGCTTCTGACACCGTGGTTACCGAGTTATATCTGATCTAGGAATCCATTATAAGAAGATCTCTGTTGCTCGAAAACACATGCTAGCAGTGCAGAGCCGGTAGAAATAATATGCTGAAAACCGGCAGCGACCATTGGAATTTGCAGTTGGGGATCACGTTTGGGTCAAAGTATCACCTATGCGAAGTATCCGGCATTCCGGACAGAAGGGCAAGTTAAGCCCAAGATTCATAGGCCCGTTAGAGATATTGGACCGAGTTAGAAAGCTTGCATATCGATTAACTCTGCCGCCGCATTTGGATAGAATGCATAACATCTTTAACGTCTCTCAGTTAAGGAAGTATGTCTATGATCCGAGTCACAAACTCAATTTTGAAGGAGTGGAAATTTCTGACGACGCTACCTTTAGAGAGGTGCCGATCGCTATCTTGGATCGACGTATGAAAACGTTGCGAAATAAAGTCATAACCCCTGTGAGGGTTCAGTGGTCTCACCACGGCATGGAGGAAGCAACTTGGGAGACCGAGTCGAGCATGAAGAAGATTCATCCCAAGTTATTTTCTTAGTTTCGGGATGAAACTATTTTAAGGGGAATGGTATGTAATACCTTCGATATTTCATGCTTTAATTACCTTGTACTATGTGATTTCTTATAGTGTGATGTTGCCTTTTTATATTATGTGATTTCATTTTAAGTGCTATTGCGATACCATTGTGTGATGTGAATAGAACGGAGGTGATGTACCTTGACGCCGTTGGACAATCGTCAGTGCGAATATGATGGTGGCCAATGTCTTGTTCTTCGATGAATTACTGACAAGTGAAAAGGTGGTCACCCCAAGGTGGTTAAAATGTGATATATGACTAAAGGACTGAGTGACTCACGTACGCTATATGATATGCATTACGTATGCTAGTTTTTTGACATTACGTACATTAACATTACTTGGTTACGTACGTAAGGCTAGAATTGGTCTTCCGACCAGAATCTTCCTTTTGACGCAGATTGGGGTACTTTGGGTGGGCTAGAAGGCAAACGAGTCAACTGCTTGTAACGTGCGCTAATTGCTAAGACTAATGTATGCTATGGTCAGGTGTCTTACGTACGTTATGACACCCCGCATACGTAATGGGTGGGGGCATTCAAGGTAGTAGCCTCTAGACAGCCTTTGTGCATGTTAACTAGAGGGCATTACGTACGTAATACTTTTTACGTACGTAAAGCCTTGAGCTCTAACGTACATTTACATGATCGAGTGTTATAAAATAACACCTCATCCTTCATTTCCCTTGACCAAAAACCTCTTGAGAAGCATCCTTGAAGCCTTTTCCAGCTCTTACACGATTTTTGGCCTCCCAAATCACTTGTATTAACATAGAGGAGGGGATTACTCAAGCTCCGGAGAAGATTATCTAGGTCAATCGATCCACTCTTCGTTCCTCCTCGTGGTTCTTCGTTGGACCATCATCATTTCTCATTGTTCTTCCTCTATTAAGGTAAGACTATCAATCTTTGAGGTTATCTCTTCAATGTTGTCATTATGCCTATTGGATTACGGGTATTCGGGTAGTTTTACTAGACTCTCGTAGACAATCTAATCGGACAAACTTGTAGTAATCAAAACCATAATTGCACGTATATTTCATTTCCGAACCATTAATTCAAGCATCTTGTTGTATTAATCATATGCGAAAATTCCCATCTCAATTAACCTTGGAAACGTAAAACTTGAAGAACCAATTGTAGGAGAAATTGCATAAGAGTCCGTCACCGTATGCTAAACTAGTTGTAACCCATTTTTCTATATGATTATCAACGTTAATTAACTAGGAGGAATCAACTCGATAATATTACCATCATTGATAATCGACCATCGAAATCGTTATGTGAAATGGTAACCCACTGAATGAAGTAATTGGAATAGAAAATTGGATTAGTAGTTATGGAATTCAATTATGCTATAGTCGATTGTCGTCAACCGAAATAATGTTAGGGATAATCTTGTTGAGCAAATTGTTGTAACAATCGTTAATCATAAAATTGAACAACATAATGATACGTATTGCTTGTGAACTTAGAAACATGATACTAGTTTTTGCGAAATCGAACTAAGTTAAGAGTTCGGTTAGGAAAGGGAAGCGGAAACTAGTTTATTCGTCATTATCCACATGAAATGTTAATCGAGGATTATGTGGTTAGGTTAAACTCAATCGGTCGTGGAAGTTCAAGTTGACGTAAGGCACTTACCATTGAATTCAAGGCAAGTAAAATCTTGCTCGAGAAGTGTTAATTTTATTGCAATATTCGTAATACATGAATGTGCCGTTGTGTGATGAATGCCGACGATTGTCTTTCTCTAGAAAATATGGGCCGATATGTTGAGGATAAAACCTGAATGGTACCCGTGTGGAAATGTGTTGAGGGATAAGACCTAAAATGGGCACCCACATTCCAGAGTATTCCTGTGTGGATACTTCCGTGACCCTTGGTTGTGACCTTGGGGTTTGTGTGCTAAAAAAGAGGAAGACAACGTCGGTCATACTGTGAATTATCTTCTTGTTATGTGGCACGGTGTTGATAAATCATGTATGTCGTTGCAAATTATTGTTATTGATATTTATTCTCTGACCCCGGCTATCTGGCATGATTCGTCGTGCCAAGTAAATTTGTTGAATATGTGCAGGACATTCTCGACGGGTCCGGTCAGGCTTGAACGGTGTTGGGATAAAGTTTTCTCACTGCATGTTTTAATTTTAATATCCGAAACCTCCGTTTATGTAATAATCGTACCTTGAATTTTGTTTCTTTTAAAAATATTCCGTTTTATGTTATGTAACCGCGGACTCATTGTTTATAATAATTTTTTTAAAATATCTATTGCCCAAAATAGCCTTGTGGGTCCCACTTGGGATTCACGGCACTATAATGCACTGGGAAATTTTGGGGGTGTTACAGCAGGCTCATTAAGAATTTCTTCCTGAAGAACGTACAGTTTTCTTTCTTACTTGAGAACTATTCTCAAGCTCCGAATTCAATCCAGATAGTTGCTGCCTTTTTCTTTGAGCTTGTCCTTCTCAAGGATGGATCGCAGTGAAATGGTGGAAGTGTTGTTTGATGCCATTCTCTTATCTACAAAATTCATAAGCAAAGTATTTAGTCACATTTTATTTCTCGAAAAAATACTCCCACTACAATAAAATACCCTCAATTTTATAACATTTGTAGTTTTAGTGGGCTAAGACACCATTTTGCATAATTCTAAACTCAGCTTTGGCATGACGCCTAGAATTGAGCTACTTTAGGTGGATAACTCTTTATCGATTACATCATATGTAACTCTTAGATTATACTTATGGGATTTGGCATCTTATGCCCAAGCATGTTATAATCCCATCTTATGCCTTAAGGTTCAAAACTCTTTTGAATTCTTAGTTCATTAAAACATATAGGTATCACCATTACCCATCCTACCTTACTAAGATAATCCGAGCACCCAGCTTTGGCATGACATACTTAAGATGATCGAAGTCTTGATAGTGTTTTAATTGAACGACATTAAAAAAATTTAACGAGGGGTTTTATCCTATGTAGCATGTCTATGTTGGCTAACATATATCTAAACATATATCGCATCACATACATGCATAATTTTAAACATACATAGTATCACACGACATAATAAACATAGGACCGTGTAGAGCATGACCATAATCCTAACGTGATTTTCATGAGCCAACATGAAAATTAAAAAGGTCAATCTAAAGGGTATAATTGGTATTCATTGATCTTCCAACTCCTTGGAACGTCATACGTGATCAATTAGCCCTCGAGTATGTCCTTAGTCTCCTTCTTGTATTCATTACATTAATGAAAAATACTACACTAGTAAAATTAAACTACAAGAGGGCAAACGACATGCAGGCTGTAGATTATAAATTAAACTAAAAGACAATTTGATGGCCATAAAAACCAATTAATATTAAACGACACGTAGGCCATAAAACCAATCCAAAACTAAATTGAAACATCCAATCACATTGATCAATTTATGGTCATGCCATACACTAAACATATAGTAAAATTAATCATCACATAATTAATTAGTCATACTATTAAAATTAATTATCACATAATTAATTAAACATAATATGAATCTACCTGACAGTCAGGTATAAGATTAATATCCAATAAAAAATTAACAATCTGTAACATTGGCCCAGATGGCCGAGCGCTCTGCATCAGCACACGGCCGCGCGGATTCGAATCCTGCCGGCCGCAAAAATTCATTTTAAAAACAATTATTTTGATTTTACAAAACGGGAGTTAAATAAAATTCACAAGAAGTGTGCTAGCCGGGATGGTCCAGACGCGTCCGTGGGTCTGAATCGGCGCGGTATGCATTTTGCTATTTTACCGCAGCTCGCGAGTCCTAGTCCGGCTCGGACCCAACCCGAATCTGCCCGAACTTGCCTGAATCACTCTGCTGTTCCAGAACTGTTGTGGACAGCAGTTTATGCGAAAAATAGTCCAGAAAATTGATTTTGAACGATCCGATTCAATCAAATTAAATCAGAATTTTTTTTATAAAATCTCTATTTCATAAATATGATCAAGAACATAATTTTTATATATTCAAAGCATATAAAACATGTTCTACATACACAATTAAATCACTGCAAGTTGGCTTCGATACCACTATTGGGTTTTACGTGTATCTAATACAATAAATATGAGCAAAACGCAGCGGAATAAATTAACAAAAAACCGAGACAAGGATCTAAAAGCAGTAATTTAATTGATTTATTAGGAGTTCGTCGAATTACCTTAATTCGAAGAACAGATCTGAACCAGGACCAGAAGCTGATTTAAATCCTCTTCCTCTTTCGGTGATCCACACACGAACAACAGATACAAGTCGGATTGCTAGATCCTTACGAATAATATTGATAAAAAATACAACAAATAATTTCTTGCTAGAAGGATTTGTACTGTTGATCAAAATCAGCTAAGGGAAGAAGGAGATGGCCAAGACGATTCCCCGGGCTGAGAATACAGTTCGGCCGATAGGAGAAGGGAAGGGGACCGATTTTGTTTGCACAACAATTAGGGTTGTGTAATTTTTCTTATGACAACTCCTTGTCCAAGACCCTTTATTTATACTAAGTAAACCTTAGAGTCAAACTCTAGTATTTTCTTAGAATAATATAGTACATATAATATCTCATATTATATATTATTATTATTTAGTTCTCTTAGAAATATAATATCTACTATTATATTTATCTTTCTCAGTTGATATAATTAAATAATATAACATATAATATCCTATATTATATATTACTCATTATTTAATAAATATAATATCTAATATTATATCTATTAATTATTCTTGCTTGTATTTAGTTGTCGTATATGTGACCCAAAAGGCTTATATTATATTGACATTTATTTAGTACCTTATTAAATAATAAATCATAAGCGGTCTCTAGCAAGACGTTATGACTATCCAAATAATATTAGTTTAAAGTCCATTAAACCATTTAACGTGACAAATCCCTTTGTCACGCGATATCATATTTGAACTAAGTCATGGAAATTGTCATACTTATTATGTTCAAATGCTTTCTCGATCTTAAGTAGACTGATTGAATCAAATGACTCTTTTTGAGCATGGCCATGTATTTCCTTCAGTTCTACTTATCGAGGGGCCCAACAGATATCTCTCTCACTAAATAGAAGGAGAAATCCCCATCTTGATTATTCATTGCCCTCTACATGACTCTCACTAATCCCGATCGCTAACCTTTATGATCATCATGTTTCAGATGACGTTGGATTACGTCAAGGCATAGCAGTTATCATGTTGGACGCTATGATAATCTCCGGTTCAAGGATTTATTGACATACTGTTATATTGAGAATCACTTATGACATTTCTATGCAGTGATCTCAATGCGGGTCTGTCCAGTATTGATTCTCCAGCCAATACCCATAAGATTAATCCGTACCATACACATAATCATCCAATGACTATCAATCAAACTTATACTAATATATTAATCACTTGAGTCTCTACTCAACGTGATTGGACCAGGGACATTTGAATAATCTTATTATTCATGAACAACTATTATTCGTTTGTTATAATATTAAAACATGCACACATTATAATAATCAACGAGAAATTAATGATATAAAATAATGTTATTTAAATGTGACAATTACAAATCTAGGCACATCGAATGTCCTAGGACACTACTCCCAACACACCCCTCTTAAGGTACGTAACTCATTGAGAAACCAGCCACCACTTAGTCACATGTGACTGTCTCTATTTGACGTCTCAATATCCTTGACATATATATTTATAATGATAATATTCTCATACAATATACCTCTTATCATATCAGGATATATCCTAAAATGCCATTGTCAACCAACCACAACAATAATATTAGTATAACTTTTGAATTTAAAAATATTTTGTCCATAGTGTATAAAGAACAAACTCTCCAATACAACTCGGATAAAATAAAATGAAAAATTTATGTGAAAATTGAGGATATTACACGACTGGTCCACCACGGAATCTATTTATGCCCCCAAAGATACTGTCTATTTCCAAGGCAAGGAGAGGGGAGTCCCACGACCATACAAGTTGGTTAGCCCTATAGAGACGTACCTTTTTTAGTCTTGGTTAGAAAATATGACTTGGTGGAGTTGCTGAAACTCCAAAATCAAGTTGTACATAGAGGATGCAAATGAGCAGGATGAGGTACGTCTTTTGCGGAACCGAAGAAGTGTGATATCCAGGTACTTTATTATTAATGTATATTATTTTTGTGTATTCTGTTGGGACTATTTTGTAATTTTCCGGAGTATTGATTTGTAACTTGCGCACTACTATTTCGTACTGTCAGTTAGTTGGGATCATTTATTTGATAGAGCTTGAGTTTGTATGTTGTTGTTCCTCACCAATGCTTCGTTGTTTGTTGGTAACTATCGAGTTCTGTATCTTTCGGGACATGTTCGTACTGACCAAACTTCACAATTATATTGATGGAGAGGAGCAGCTAGCGGACGCTAATTGTATAGCTAGCGTGCGCTAATATAACAGCAGTAGCGCACAATAATCTCACCGTAGCGTGCGCTATTCAGGTTGGACAGAAGGTGCATGGGTTCTGGAAATGAGTAAGTTAACGCACGCTAATGCCCTATTAGCGCACGCTAATGAGATTGGGCAGAACATTTTGAACTGGGCAGAAACTTCAGGAAATTATGGACCGAACCAGTTAGCGCACACTAACACACACATTAATGCACACTTATAGGGCTGGTCAGAAGCTTCTGGACTATATTTTTAGCCAGTTAGGGCACGCTAAACGTGTCCATAGCGTGCGCTAAACATTGTCTGTATATATAGGACAACAGTAGTCAACTTTCGTCATTTCTTATCCTCTTCTCCTTACCTTGGCGATCCGCGGCGAACTCGGGTGAGAGAGTATATATTTCGGCCAGGAATCATCAGATATCAACATCTTCAAGTTCCTAGTACGGATTTAACAACATCTCAATATCTTTCACCATCCAAATCAAGGTAAATTCCTATAACCCTAATTTTTTGGGATTTTTGGGGTTTTGTTATGATTTCGTCTTTCTAGTCCGATTTAGCCTAGACTGATGCTATGTTATTATTGTGTAATTGTAATACCTTGGGTTTTCCATGAATTTTAAGGATTTACTTCCGTGATTTCCACTGTTAGTCGATTGTAATCGATTGTGCGCCCGTAATGTCCAACGAATTGTTCCGAAGGGTAGAACTTAGTGTGATTCCTTACATTTCTGAATTGTTGTGGTTGATTGAGTATCATTGTGTTCTAGGAAAGAATCGTCGAAGAGAGTTGGAGAAATCCTTTCTGTTCGTAGTTTTTCGTATCGTTTTAATCGAGGTAAGTACTTTAATTATATTTTATGTATTTAGTGTGAATGAATATGTGAAATGTGATTTCTTCGTAATGAACATGTTATTGATGAGTGTGTGTGAGCCAAGTAAAAACAGTGAAGGTCGTATGGGGTCCATTAGTATGCGTGTAACCACAAATCACTTGGTTATCACTTGGTTGGGTTATACAACTAGAGAGAGGCTGATGAGGTCTCTTGGGGTGCGTATCTTGCAAGATGCGGGGCCAGTATAACTCGGGAGGTTGTTTTATGATGATCGATACACTATATTCCGGAATATGAGGTATGATGATATGATTCTATTTTTCTTTATTCACTTGTTGTACATATTCCTGAATTAATGTACTTCCACCGGCTATTTGCTGGCCCCTTAAGGGATGAATACTTGTTGTGTATCCAGGTACAGGTCCAGGAGACGAGTTAGCACAGGGCGAATATGAGTTTGGAGATCAGCGTTGATATCATACACTACCTTGTATTCGTGGTTGTCTTTTTACAAATAAAGCTGTGTTTTGTTTTGTACTAGCACGAGTTCTGTTGTGTATTTTGTGATGTCGTGAGCCGAGTATAGTGTATTCTATAGTGTTTGGGTTGGTCGATTTATACAGTTTTCATATTAGTTGCGGTCCTATGAGACAGCGTGATAGAATATGGTTCTGATGTATGTGATATATAGATGAATATTATGAATGTTCATGTAAGTCGTAATTACCAATTATTAATGTGTTTTATATCGGTTTAAGCTTGGTAGATTCTCAAAAAAGGACAGACGGTGCTGTAATATTTTCGTATGTCACAGAGGTGTTACAGAATATGGTATCAGAGACACTTAGGTTTATGGAGACCTAGGTTGTTGGTGTTATTGGGTCTGTCGAGTTTGAGTCGGTCGTCTGTTTATGATATCACTGATTTGCCGCCACCTCATGCTGCCTGTGCTGGAAGTCTCTTTGGATGATATTTATTCCTTCTCTTTGGGAGTAATTATTAATGTGATCGAGTAATCTGTTGTTACCCAAAATATTATCCGGAGATGATATTGCTGGAATGATCGAGTAACAAACAAATGCGAGAACACTTCCGTGGGAAAATAAATAACACAAGATTTGCCGGGGTTGTTAATTTCGGGATTGAATGCTCTCGCGAGATGTTATTAATATGTCTACTGTGGAGTACAAATATTAATGTTAGAATAATATTACAATGAGTGTAATGATTCTAGTTATCTTAGCTATAGAGCGTAAAGATTGCCGGAAGAACCAGAAATGAAGCTTTGTGAGTTCTTGCTTTTGATGTTTAGTGTATGAGAATGTATTTCTCTCTATATGTTTTTCGCTGTATTCACGATTGTTCTAGGCCACTGTTGTAAGCCTCCTATTTATAGGAGACAAGGTTGCTGGGACCTCTCCGGTGATCGCGGGCGACCACCGTTTTCTATATTATAATAAGGCGGGCGATCGTCCCGTCACGTGGGGCTGCTCCCTTAAAGTGCAAGGTTGCTGCTAGCATCCAGTCGTGCGAGCCAATGGGAAGCCTGTATGCATCCTGAATCGCTGTCCGGGGAGGAACCACTTTGTACCTTTCGGCGGGCCTGTTGGTAGGTGAGGTAGGTGACAGGCTGGGGTCAAAGGCCTTATCTGTCGGCGCCTTTTGTGGATCTGCACGTGGGTCTCCGTCCAAGATTTGGTCTTTGACATCTTTGACGGATGTTGGATTCATATGTGGCACGAGACGATCGTCTATGGTCGGATATCAAAGGCGATCGCCAGATAGCAAAAGACGATCGGCATGGGCGTCGACTGCTGGGTGTTTGCCCAGCGTATGTCTTCTATGGTTGGCTCTCAGACCATTATGCCGATCGCCATCGAGGCGTATTAATCGCCGCACAATAATTGCCCCCCAGCTCGCTTCGATGTTTAAAACACGGGGTGAGGTGGCATTCGACTCGAATGAATGTAACGTGTTTTTATCTCCTATTAAGAAGATTTAATGAGGCACTAAAGGCTTAATCTGAGCTATTATAGTCGGTCCTTGCTACAACAAGACTTAATCAAGAAGTGAAAGCTTAATCGGAGCTGTTATATCTAACTCTGAGTACAAAAGGCTCGAATCTAGTCAATAAACGCGAGTTTTCGCGCCTTGCCGGACTCCTACATAGACGTTCGCTCACTCGGTCACGAACTTCATCGGTTGGGGGCTCGATTGTTTCGTTTCCCTCGTCATATGAAAGCTCCAGGTATAAATTTTACTTCCTCTTCTTTGCTTCACGATCGTCCGATTGAAAGAGGTGTTTAACTTGTCTGAATTTCCTCTTTGACAGAGATTCATTTTCCCCGCTACGCTGAGCCACCGCTAGAGATCGCAATGTCGAACCCCGGACTGTTGGGTCGCCTTCACCAGGGAAAGAAAACAGGTTGTGCCCCTGCGACGACGTCTCGTCCCGTCCCCGCGGTGAGGTCTGCTGCCGTGCCGGTCGTCGAGCCGGAAGTTCAGGAGGGAGAGCAACTCCAATGCAACTGCAAGAGGCGAAGGTCGGAGGAGTCCCTGCCGACTGCTGAGGCGGACGTGTCTATTTTGGAGCCGCCGGTTGCCGTGGCTCCTATATCCGCCGTTCCGATCGTGGAGGGATCCGGCTCCAGGCCCTCGACCGGCTTCCTGAAAACGGCGGCAATCGCCAATGCTGAAAGTTCTCGGGGCAAACCCAATTTTGGCCGTGACCCCGAGTTAGTCAACAGGTAAGACCGATTTGGCCTTTTCTGAGTTGGGCTTATTTTTTCAAAGCATATGCTGACTCCTTTGTCCCCATTTATTTGCGTTGCAGGATCCGTCTTGCCGATCCGGACGTCTCGCCGATGGTGCTAGACTTCTTGGCGAGCAAGTCTCTTCGCCAGTCCCTCGAAGTCCCTGCTTACGTCTCTCGGGCCATCACTTCTCTGCCTAAGGCTTGGATGATCGATCTCGACGCGATTGCTCGTCGGCGGTCTGGAGATGCCATGCAGGCGACCATCGCCCTGGCTCTCCAGGCGGCGACGATGGCCATCCATGCCGCCAAGGATTATGAGGGGCGACCTTCTAATGCTCGCCTCCATCAAGACCTCGAGGCCATTCGGAACAAAAACGTCAACTTCTCCAATTGGATCCAGGCCATGGAGAAGGAATACTTAGAGACGGCCAAACGGGCCAAGCAGGTTCTCGATCGGATGAAGCAGGAGCATAGCCGGTCCAAGGAGGTGGCTGATCGGTTCCGTGACCAGGTGACGGAAGCTCGCCGGATGCATTTGGCCTCGTAAGAGGAGGCGACTGGGCTGAAGGCGACAGTGGATCGGCTTAACAGCGAGCTGGAGACGGCGAAGGGAGAGCTGGAGAAAGCAAAGGGAGAACTGGCCGCCAAGGTTGTCGAGCTAGTGGATGCTGAGAAGACGACCTCAGATTTGAAAGGGCAGATCAAGGCGATCGAGACCGATCCCTACCTTAATGTGGCACTCGCCGGCGAGTTCGCCTACTATATGGCCTACGTCGATGCTATCCGAGCCGCCAAGAAGGTAAGGATCGAGGTCGGTCCTATGACGGAGAGCTTCAAGGCCTACGCACTTGAGCACCATTTGCATCCGGAATTTTCCCTGCCGATCCTCGACCTCACCGACTTGGGGATCGACTTGAGTTGGTATCCTTTCCCGGATAAACTCATTTATCCTGAGGCCGATGAGGGAGCGCGTGCCGATCCACCACCTGGGGGCGAAGGCCAGCTGGGGGGAGCCTGAGCGATTTTTATCTTCCTTCACTTTGTAATTTTCTGCTTTTTCTTCTATTGCCTTCGGGCTTGCATTTGTACGAATTTCTTGATTTGAATAAAATACTCCTTTCTCATATCTAATTCTTTACATGTGCGATCGCCTTTGAATATTTGCATGTGGATTTATACAAGTGTGTATATAATTGCTTCAGATGCCTTGTTTGCCTGATCGATTGTTTGAATGTTGAATGTATTGACATGCTTGGAAATTCTTACTTGTAAATAATTGTCGAACAAAACCGATCGTCCTGCGTGTGTTTGAACGAAGCCGATCGGGTACGGTCCCTTCCATCCGATCGCATTTAGGACTAGCTCCACTTATTTGCCCCTTGTTTGTGTTTACTTAGTGTAAGTAAGGGAGCGAAAATAGTATGTCTTGGTGAGCTATCTTTAGTTTTGCCGATCCTTCGAGGGAGGACGACTGTGTGCACGGTCGCTGAGTTCAATGGACCGATCTCCATAACCGTGTCTTTATGTGCGAGGGACTTCCCCACGACTCACTTTTTTTGTTAGGGTCCTCCGTTAGGCTGCGCCTGCCTCGTGTTTAAACGAAAAGCGAGCGGTCTTGGTCTGGAGGAGTCTTTGCACGGGGCGTCGTCGGTTTATTCGACTTCACCTCCATGGATTGTTGGCACTTTTCTACCTCGGATCGCCATGTTAGATGACGACCCTCGTCGGTATACGTTGTGATGGGGTAGGGACGCGCCGCCTTGTCCGGGCACATCATGTTAGATGATGTACTTTGAGGGCACGCGAGCGTGTCCACGGATTTAATTGGAGGGTCCTTCGGCTACGCTCGCCTCGTATTTAAACGAAGGGCGAGCGATCTCAGCTCAAAGGGACCTTGCATGGCCGAAGCTGTCGGTTCCATCGACCTCCAGGACCACGACTGCCCTTTTTTACCTCGGATCGCCATGTTAGATGACGACCCTCGATGGTATACGTTGTGCTTATAGGGGCGATCCCCTTGCATTTGTCTTCGTCGAGGCGAATCATATAGATGGGATAGGAAAATCTCATTATATTCTTTGTATATTGGGTAACTGAAACTGAATACAAAGTTTTCACTGGTAGTATTTCTTCAAATGTATGGCGTTCCAGGGATATTGGTCCAGAGTGCCATCAGGATGTTCAAGTTCGTAGGCTCCCCTACTTAGCCATTTAGATACCCTGAAGGGGCCTTCGCAATTTGGGCCAAAGACTCCAATGTGGGTCTGGACCTTTTTGAGGACTAGGTCGCCCACTTGGAACCGTCTTTCCTTGACTTTCGAATTGAGGAACTTCTTAGATCTCCTTTTGTGGATTGTGTTCTTCATTTCCGAGGTCAGTCGCCGTTCTTCGAGCATGTCCAAATCGATTCGTCGGGCCACATCATTGTCCGTCGTCATCTCTTGTTCGGTTCAGTGGCAGAGGACGGCGATCTCCGAAGGGATCACGGCTTCTGTTCCAAAGGCGAGGGCGAATGGAGTCTCGTCGGTCGAGTTTGGGTCGTCGTTCGATACGACCATAAAACATCTGGAAGCTCGCTCGCCCATCGTCCTTGTCTGGATTCGAGTCATGCTTTGATTGTATGTTTGAGGATCTTGTTTACATCCTCTACCTGCCCGTTCGTCTGAGGGTGGTAAGGGGCCGAGAACAACTTTTTGATTCCCCACTTCTCGCAGAATTGCATGACTTCCAAACCGTCGAACTGCTTTCCGTTGTCGGAGATGATAGCCTGGGGCAGACCGAATCGGCATATAATGTTCTTCCAGATGAACTTGATTACTTGTTCTTGGCCGATCTTGTTGAGTGGCTCGACCTCAGCCCATTTTGTAAAATAATCGACCCCTACGATGGCAAACTTGCAACCCCCAGGTGCCGTCGGCAAGGGACCTATGAGGTCGATGCCCTATTGGGTGAACAGCCATGGGCTGTACATTGAGGTGAGCTGCTCGGGGGAGAGCTTTATGTTTGGGCCCATCACTTGACATTTGTGACACGATATGGCATAGGCGATCGCATCTTTTTGTAGTGTAGGCCAGAAAAACCCTTGTCTGGTCGTTTTGTGGATGAGAGCTTGCCCGCCAGTATGGTTTCCACAGATCCCATCATGGATCTCGGCTAAAATGAGTCGACCTTCCATCCTTTAAGTATTTAATGAACGGAGTTATCCAGTTCTCTTCGGCGATGGTAACTGCGGTTACCAGGTTTCTGTCGATCGCCGGCTTTGCTGATTTTGTGATTTGGATATTGGAGAAATCGGCCGCCCCGTATGATAATGCTAGTTTGGATAGGGCATCGGCCTGGGAATTGTGTTCTCTCGGTACTTGTTCGATTAGCACTTCCTCAAATTTCGTGCACATTTCGGCGACCAATTCTTGGTATTTGACCATCTGGTCGCCGCGCGCCTCATATTCTCCCTTGAATTGGTTCACGACCAAGAGGGAGTCCATGAAGATATGGAGGCGACGAACATCAAAGGCGAGGGCTAGATCGAGCCCGCCTACCAAGGCTTCGTACTCGACTTCATTTTTTGTCGCACGAAACCCGAAACGCACGGCATTTGTGAAACTTTGTCCGTCGGGGCTGATGAGGGCAATCCCTGCCCCTGCTCGCGAGTTGGTCGCCGAACCATCCCCGTACAGCTTCCAGGCATGGCGGCCGATCTAGCTCGGACTGTGAGGGAATGTTAATTCCACCACGAAGTCTGCCAGAGCCTGGCCTTTGATCGCCATGCGAGGAGCGTATGTGATGCCGTACTGGGCGATCTCCAGTGACCACTTGAAGAGTCGCCCGTTGGTGTCTGGTCGGTGTAGAACTTGCCTTAGAGGGAGAGCTGTCAGAACCTCCACTTGATGTTCGAAGAAGTAGGTTCTTAGCTTGCGAAAACTCATGACTATAGCATAGGCGATCTTCTCCAGAGGTGTGTATCGCGTTTCCGCGTCGTGGAGCGCTTGGCTGACGAAGTAGATCGGCAAGTGGACTTGTCCTTCCGCTCGCACCAAAACGGCACTCAGTGCGACCTATGAGGCCGCTAGGTAAAGGAATAGTTTCTCGCCGGGGATCGGCTTTGCCAAGATCTGGGGGTTAGACAGATACTCCTTTATTTTGGCGAACGCTATCTGACTCTCCTTCGTCCATGCGAACTTCTTGTTCTTTATGGTCGCGAAGAAAGGCTTGATTTTATCCCCGAGCCGAGATATGAAACGGTTGAGGGCAGCCAGACAACCTGTGAGGCGTTGCACCTGCTTGACATTCCGTGGCTCCTGCATGTCGAGGATCGCCTGGATCTTGGCGGGGTTCACCTCGATCCCCCTTTGACTCACGATGTGCCCCAGGAATTTTCCGGATCTCACCCCGAAGTTGCATTTCTTGGGGTTCATCTTCATGTTGAACTTCTCGAGGATGGCGAACGTCTCGGCAAGGTCATTGAGGTGGTCTTCCTTCTTGAGGCTTTTGACCACGATGTCGTCAAAGTAGACCTCCATGGTCTTGCCGATCTGATTGGCGAACATCCCGTTGACTAGTTGCTGGTAGGTTGCCCCTACATTCTTCAAGCCGAACGGCATTCAGACCCAAAAGTATATGTCTTTTTCCGTGTGGAAAGATGTGTGCTTTATGTCTTTCTCCGCCATTGGGATTTGATGGTATCCAGCGAAGGCATCTATGAACGACATCATTTCGCAACCTGCTGTACTATCGACCAAGTGATCAATATGAGGCATCGGAAAGTGGTCTTTTGGGCATGCCGCGTTGAGGTCAGTGAAGTCGATGCATAACCTCCAGGAGCCGTTCGGCTTTTTGACGAGCACCGCGTTGGCGACCCACTGTGGCTCGTCTGTGGCTACCCCGATTAGTTTGTTATCGAGTAGCTTTTTGACTTCTATGTTGAGTGTTGCGTACTTCTCAGGACCGAATTTCCTGCGTTTCTGGTGAACAGGCTTCCTTGTCGGGTCGATCTTTAGATAGTGGCAAGCGTGTTCAGGACTTATGCCAACCATATCTTGATGCGACCAGGCAAAGACTCCGATGTTCTTACATAGTAAATTGATCAGATCCTTCTTTAATTCGAGATCGACGCTTGTGCCGATCTGTACTTCCCAGTCCGGGCGAGCCGGATCTATCGTTACACTTTCCAACTCTTCAATGGGGACGGTCGCTTCTCGTTTGGAACGATTTTCTGACTCGATCCTTGGATCGATGTCGAGGCTTGGCTCGAAACCGATCCTTGGCTCGATGTCATCAGTTAATCGACGTGAAATGGCGTCCTCTGAGTCGGGTTGGTACGATGTGCTTGGCTCGTCGATCTCCATCGGTTGATCGTCGATCGTCTCGATGTTACAAATTGCATGGGAAGTATTGAAAGATGTTACGACACAGGAGTAATTCAAACATTTCTTTGCCATTAGCTGATCTCCTTTTACAGTACCGACCGTCCCATCGGCAGTGGGGAATTTGATACAGTAAAAGAAAGAAGAGGCGACCGCCTCGAAGGTTTCTAAAAATGGACGACCTAGGAACCCATTATAGATGTTGGGCCTATCTATGATTACAAAATTAAGGTTCCTAGTAATCCTAACCTTGGGATCGTAGTAGCATATTAGCTCGACAGAGAGCTTGATCCTTCCATAGGCTTGGACTGTGCTGTCGCCGAACCCTTGGAGCACGGTGTCGAACGGCTTGATGAACTTGGTTAGGTTGTCGAGCTGGTCAAGAGCAGATTTGAATATGATGTTGCAAAAGCTCCCATTGTCAACCAGCACGCGATCGACCATTTTCCCGAGGATACATGCAGAGATCACCACTGCATCCTCTTTTGGGTACTGCACTCCCTCCCTATGCTTGTTGGAAAAGGTGATGAGCGCGTCTTTGGAGATGGTCGGCTCTGGAGGTACCACGACATGGACCCCGGCAACCGCCCTCAGTTCGGCCTTCCTCTTTCTGTTCAACAAAGTGGAAACCGAGGAAAGGCCTCTGAGGTTTCCGCCTCCTGCCTGAAGCATATTAATCCGGCCGCCAGGGTTGATCGGAGGGATTGATTCATCAGAGTACTCCGGATCGTTCTGCTCGATCCTTGCGATCGGATTGGGAGGGATCCCATCGCTTTGTCGACGCTCGCGCCCTCCGGCCCTCTCTGATCGGGGCTCTGGCCTGGTGACCAAGTTATCCAGTTTGCCTTCCTCACACAATCTCCAGAGTTGTCTGAGGAGGTCGCGGCATTGGCCGGGACTTTTGTGATAGGCACAAAATTTGCTGCGGTCTAGATGACCGTTGTCCCTTATAGGCTTTGGTTTGTTGAGCCATTCGCGCCCCTTGATGGCGTTAAATATGTGGGCCGGAGATAGATTGAGGTTGCGGAGGAGGTGAACCTCCAAATCCTCGAAGGCTTTGAATTCACGAGACGGCTTTGCGACCGCCTTTATGGGCTTGGCGACCGCCTTCTTTTGGATCTGGGACGGTGGTTTCCCTTCTCCGCTTTGAATTCACGAGACGGCTTTTGCCTCGAAAATTCTGACCTTATCTTGTTCTTACCGAAGGATTCTCTCCTGATGTACTTTCAGTTGATTAAGCACTTGCCACAATGCATTAGGCATTAGGCAGAACGCGTCCTCAATGTTGGTGATTGCATTTTCAGATCAGAGAGCTCTTCCTGGGCAGTTTCTCGCATCCAATAAAGTTCTTTACCGACGCCATACAGTTCCTTCACGGCATCCTGTAGGAACACAGTCTGTCGGTCGATTGCATGGAGTTTCTCGATTCGGGCTTCGATGCGCGGGGAGCCAGGGTGCGCTATTTTGGAATCCTCAGGCTCATTGAGTTGACGGAGAACAACATTATGACAAGGGTGTCGTGATCTGTTGTTAGGCAAGAGTCCATCATCGGAATCTGATTTTGAGTGAGCAAAGGTGGGAGATGCAGGAGCATCTTGAGCGGGCTCTTCGGGAGTAGGTGCATCGGGAGCAGGAGTTTCAGAAGCAGGTGCTTTGGAAGAATACATGGCTTGATCAGTCTCGGGGATAGGGGGACTGATTCCTCCTGTTTGGATTGTTCTTCCGTAGTCGGAAGGATAAGAGGGGCTGAAGAGGGACTGATTCCTCTTGGCGGATTCCGCCTGATCTAGAAGAGGGACTGATTCCTCTTGGCGGATGGCACGTGTGGTGTCTTCTTGTGGGACAGACTGGTCTACCTGTTCAGGAACTGCTTGTTCTTCGGCAGTAACATGAGGGACTGATTCCTTCTGCTATTTATCATTGACAGCTTCCTGTTGCGGGGGAGGGTATTGAATGCAGTCAAATGTCCCCTGACCCCATAGGCTTTGGTGATTACCCATCTCTCTTTTCCTTGCCTCTTCACGGCTTATATGCAGACCTGTTTGAAGGGCATCATCATCCGCGTCTGAGTCAGGGTCGTAGTGGTGGCTTGGTGAGGGAGCTTTATCATTGGACTGTGATTTCCCTTTCAATCTGGCCTTTTCTTTTGCCTTGTAATAGTCAGAAATCAGTTCGTGGCAATAATGATCCTCCCAGTGGATCAAGACCTCGACATTATGGGTGTTCGTGACCTCAAGAACAAATACTTCTTCTTCCTTCCATTCAGCCCAATTGTACAGGGTGTCGTATGGGCGACCTTGTATGACTTCCAAACTTTGAAGCGTTCAAACTCTTGCTCTATTTGGACCTGAAGAAGAGTAATGTTAATTCTGTTTGTTGGGGAGGGACTCCGTACAATAGGTTGGTCTACGACACAGATGGGATCCTCAATAGGTATGGGAGTCTGTTTTGGAGAGGGATCCCTAATAGAGGATCGTACCCTATGGGGAGAGGGATTCTGTACAGGTGTGGGTACCCTGTCAGGAGATGTGGCTTTCGGCTCCAAGGGGGCAACTGATTCACCAGAGCCCTCCAACTTGGAAAACAGTTGTTCTTCCGTCATAGCCATCATAGGCTCAAGAAGTGCTCTCTGTTCAGCAATTGTTTCTTCTAAATGAGTCGCGCCCAGTGGGATAGGATCAACGAAAGGGATTGGTGCGGCCTCTACAGTAACTACTGCAGTTGCTGTGGGCTTGGTCTTGGAAGACTTCTTGACCTTCTTCTTTTTGTGCTCGACAGCGTGAGGTGATCGCCTGTTTGAGACAGTCCACTTCCTTGTCTTTTCAATGCTTGCGATCCTCTCAGTGACATCCCTTGGGTCACTCGAGATAGGCAAGAATTTTGGGTTCGGCCATTTTGCAACCAAAGGCGATTTCTTGAATACGGTGGAAGTCATTCCTCCAATGAACTTCCCAGGACCAATCTTCTTGGCCTGCGGGGATTGCTTGACTCCACAACCGGTAAAGATATAGTTGAGTATGAGGCCAAATGATTTCTTAGCGGACTCAGGAGTGGAGAACAGGAGGATTCGGCGGGGAAAGAAATCAGCATACTTTTGAAAAAGAGGGGAGCAAAATTGTATTAGCTCCGAAAATGATGGATCGAATTCGATAAAATCAACTTTGTATCAAAGGTAAAGTTTAAGCATATTTGAAGAAATGTGAGGAAGAAAACGAGAGAAAAGAAAAAAAATTGAGAGAAAAGAAAAGAAAAAGAGAGAGAAGAAAAAGACAAATTTTGAGAAAAGGAAAAAGGAGAGTCAGGTAAAAAGAGAAAAATGTTGAGCGAAACGAGGGAAAGAGAAAGATCCATTGGAATGAAACGATTTAAACTCTTGTATCATATCTACATAAGATACACCAAGAGAATGTGAAAGTTGGCACTTGTGCATCAATTACCACTTGTTGAATCATACAACGACAAAATTTTGCCGCTCTATTTTATCAATAATTCTTAAATTCAATATGCACCAAATATTTAAAAAAAAATCAAATAAATATGTTTTGAGGGCATCTTTTATCCGGAGAAAGAATTTTCACGATCTTGACTTTTTATCTAAAAGACTTGGTGTTGATTTTATCATCACTTTGTTAAGAAAATATATCAAGTTTTGGGATCGAGGAAAGAAAACTTTGGATATTTTATTTTTCAAGAAATTTTACACTGTGTTTACTTTGGCATTAATCTAATTTTCAAAAAACAGAATTGAGTGTAATGCTACACATTCTGATTTTTAGATCAATGGTGTTTATAGTCCAGCTAAAGACTATAAATAAGTGCTTATTGGGAGGCAACCTGATATTTGTTATTTACTATGTGTTTTAAGTTTCTTTGTTATTATTTATAGATTCGTTTAATCTTTCTAGGATATTGTGCGACAAGACTTGTTGTCCTGGATTTAGAACCGTCAAGATATTTATTCTTTAAAGATGTTGCATATTCAATACGATATATCTTTAGGCAAGTGCAGTTCAGTAGCTACACCAACCCTATCTTTCATCTATAAAAAGTGTAGCCTTTATCACTTCTCTTCACACCTCACAGAAATATCATTTGCCAAAAAAAATCAAATGGCATCATCTTCTTACTTCAATTTTAGCTCAATCTATGTCCTAGCTGGTGATAATCTTGGAAAGGATTTTTCCTTTACAATAGCAGCCGACAACTTCGGTAAGTTTTTAGCACAACAAAACATCAACTTAGTCTACGGGGAGGTAGCACAAGATTGATGGGCTCAGTTGCCACTTCTGCCTATTTAGGGAAAGTGAGTGTTCTATGTGTTATCCCCAAGTCAATGGTGTTAGGAATATGCCCTCGAATGCCACTCAGGGGATCAGAGAGAAGGGGTATTGTACTTGTAATTATGGAATAATTAATATAAGGCAATATGATTCATTCATTGTTTATTGTATTTCAAATACATTCTTGATTTGGTAAACATTGAATTGAAGTCCATGTAAATAAGTGCAAACATTCCACTCCCGTTATCGGATAAGAAAAATTGCACTGAAAGTGTTTAAAGCTTATTTACGTAAACCGTTTTCAAGTCAATAAACTTAATTGGGCATTAAGTTTTGAGTAAGACTTGTATAATTGAAGCTAGGACATGTGTATGTCTTGATAGCATAGTTATAAGTATATTGGTGGGACCAGTGTACTCGAACACGATTCATACTTGATTCAGTCACACGGTATTCACTCTTGGAGAGTCGATGACGAATCGAAAGGTTGTGATAGTATACGTGGACCTTTGACTTGAGGGTTTAGTAAGAGATGTGCTGTGACGTTTATTTTTTCATTAGAGTAGTTAGACTCATTTTCTTAATCGCTGGGTCAACCTCGAAGTGCGGACTATACATGTAGGTAACAGTCTTTACTATATGCCAAGAAAGGATTCTATCTCTTGTTAGTGAGCAGGCAAATGTCCTATACGGTTAATGGCAAATAAGATCATAAGTCTTTGGCCAAAGCATTCTGATCTAGTCATATTGGATACACTAATAATCAGTCGGTCTTGATTTGCATTAACGCGTGTATAATGTCTAGTCAACAGTAGGGTTTGACTTTACCATGACCTGAAGACTTGACCGGGACATCTGATGAAGGGTCTATACGTATATGGTATTCACGACATAATAGTTCTAGAATGATCCATTCATTCGTTCTCAGTCGGGATTTACAGTGTGACCCGCTAGGCTGGCTAAGTGCTGTCCGCACTCATTTGTTCCTCCCAATGCCGGCTGAGACAAACCTACAGAGTCGTGCATCAAGATCGTTGACGGATAAAAATGAATTTATCATCTCTCTATTAATATTAGATATTTGATATCTAATTATAATTTATTGGATAAATCAAATAGCGGTCTTATGAATTGAAATTAAGTTACTGGGTAATTATTTTAATTAATAAATAATTTTTCTCAGAGAAATATATTTGTATTTGATATAATTAATTAATTGGATTAATTAATTAGTATAAATACATTGGAGATAAAACAGTATGTTTTTAACGGAGTCGTTTGACGAACGTCCGGTATACGAGCCGAGTGACTCGGCTCGTTTCCTCCCATCTCCACATGGGTCGCCCTTCTCCCCACTCTTCTTGGTGGTTTCCTTATGTTTTCTTGTTGTGACATAATCACTCATGTGTGAGCCCACCATGATATGTCAACACTTGGTGCCAAATATCTTGATGTGGTGAGATCACATTATCACATGATCACATTATATATAAAAGGAAAACAACACCAACACCACCATTAATTTGATGCTTGAGCCATGAGCAAAAGAGAGAGGGAGATAAAATTTTTTCTTCTAAGTTCTTCATCATCTTTGAGGTGAAAGAAGTGAGAAAAAATAAGAGAGAAAAATTCCTACGAGTTTCCCTAGCCGTGTTCTTGATAGAACGGAGTCCCGTTGATTTTTATGGCAAAGTTCCGATGTGTGTGAAGTAGAGACATCGTATTTTCGATGTTTGGGACAAAGGGATTTCGTGCTCGTGCTCGGGTTCGTGATCATCACCATATTGCGAAGAGATTATCAAAGGCTTCAAAGGTATGGGACTTTGATCCTTTTATCTTCGTCAATTTATTTTTCGTATATACGTTACTTGATCAATCTTTTTTAGGATTCTTTATTTTAAGTTTTATTATTCCGCTGCGTACTCGTTTTTGTATTCGGAATCCTAATAGTGGTATCGGAGCAAGGTCAATGATACCCTATATACGATTTTTTTTAGCATTTGGAATACTTGATACTATGGTGAATGATTTGGAATCATTTTTGACATAATCATGGTATATGTTTATTCGTTCGTTGTTGTTATATTTTTCGTAAATTTATGTCTAAATATAAATCTTTTATTTCTTGAAAATATGATTTATATTGAAAATATGAATGTTGAAAAATATAGATATTAGATATCCGGTCGGAAATCGAGGCCCGTATGGCCGTTGGACGGCACCTGAAATAGTGCCCGGGGGGCTGCCGTGTAGTCCAGACCTTGAGATCACGATCTGGGCCTGGTGCTGGCCCTGCCGAGCAGTCCAGGCAATTCAGACCGCGGTCCAGGTTGTTCTGAGCGCGGTCCAGCCCCCTTCCATTTTGTTTCGAGCCCGTTTTCTTCGTGTATTCCTGGAAATTAATTCTCAAGTTTTAAATTGGATTTAATATGATTAAAATAATATATGGTAACTCATTTTATAAGGGAAAATTAATTAAATAGAATACATGTGATTGACCGAATTACTTTGAACGTTTTCATATTACCGATTATGAGAATTGATTGGATCAATTCTATCTAATAGTAGATTATATATATTAATTCGATGTATATATTTAATTTGCAATCCATTTATTTAGTAAAGAACTCAATCACCACTAAGAAGTCGACCTAACCATGACTTCCGGGTTATAACATTGGAGTGTGTAATTCCGATAAAATTGGTGGGAGCCGAGACAAGAATCATACAAGCCCCTAAATTCTATACTCAGTCATAATAAAACAAGTCACCAATTCAATCTTGTCTAAATCAATGGAAAGAAACGAAATTATATCTTTCTAAAAATGGCTAAGAACCCACTTGCAATAGTACTTGAAAAGAATCTCCTAACTGGCCGCAACTTTGTTGACTGGTTGCGGAATCTGATGATTGTACTCAGCATGGAGTCTCTGGGATACGTCTTAGAGGCGAACATTCCACCGACTCCAATCCAGACTAGGGGTAATCAAGAAGAAATTGACATCCATGAAAAATGGGTTAAGGATGATATGCTTGTCCGTGGCTTTATGATGGTCTCAATGACTAATGAGCTGCAGAGAGCGCAGGAGAAAATGACTTATGCTAGGCAGATTCTCGCACACTTGACCGAGCTTTATGGAGAGCATAGTAGGACTGCTAGATATGAGATATCGAAGTAGTTATTTAGTGCTAGGATGAAAGAAGGGGAGAAAGTGGGAGACCACGTCCTCAAAATGGTCTCTATGATTGAGAGGCTCGAGGTGCTCAACTTTCACATGGATTTATCCCTCCAAATTGATCTCATCCTTCAATCTCTACCTGACTCCTTCATGCAGTTTGTAATGAATTTAAACTATAATGAAATTTTGTGTACATTAGCTGGGTTAATGAATAAACTGGTGACGACACAGTCTAACATGAAGACTAAGCCGAGGGAGGCTGCTTTTGTGATTTCTTCTGGGCCTCGGAGGTCCAAGAGCAAGAAGAAAAGACCCACGAGCAGTATAAACCCAAGAAAGGGGTGCAGAAAGGCAAGGGCAGGGCCCAAAAGGTTCAGAAGGTAGGCGGTCCCAAACCTACGGACAAATGTCTGGAATGCGGTGAGTTCGGCCACTGGCGTAGGACTTGTCCCAAGATCAATGGCGCATCGGGTATGTAACTTTTTGTTTTTGAAACCAATAGTTCCGCTACTGTATATTCTGCCTTATGGATTCTAGATTTAGGTGCTACTTCTCATATTTGTACTATGAATCAGGATCTGGAATGAAGTAGGCAGCTTGAAGCTGGGGAAGTGATGGTCACCTTCGGAAGCGGATAAAGTGTCTAGGCAACTGATATTGGATCACTCCTACTGGGTTTGGAATCCGGTTTTATTTTGACGTTAGATAAAGTACTGGTTTTGCCCAAGGGGCATAAAAACATTATATCTATTCCAGTCTTGGACCGGAAAGGATTTTCTTTCTTCATTGGCAATGGTAGTTGTAAAATAAATTTTCGAAATAAATTGGTTGGCACAGCTACATTGTTGAATGGTTTATATCATCTGAATATGCAAAATAAATCAACAGTGAACACTATAACTAGGAAACGTGGCAGGCATGATACTAATCAAGCCTTTAAGTGGCACCTTATACTTGGTCATGTTGGTCAGACCAAGGTTCACAAAGTGGAGAAAGATGGACTTTTAAGTACATTGGGTGAAGAACCCTATCCAACTTATGAATCCTGCCTTAGAGGCAAGATGACTAAGTCACGCTTCAAAGGGACATTTGAAAGGGCTGCTGAGAAACTTGGGTTGATACATACAGATGTTTGTGGTGCTTTGGAAGCAGCCCGAGATGGATATCAATATTTCATAATGTTCACAGATGATCATACTAGGTATGGGATTGTGTACTTGATGAAACATAAATCCAAAGGCTTTACTAAATTCAAGGAATTTAAGTCCCAAGTTGAAAAACAGACTGGATGTCATATCAAGGCACTTCGGTCAGACCAAGGTGGCGAGTATATGAATACCGAGTTTGATGAGTTCATTAAAGAACATGGAATAGTTTCACAATTCATGCCGCTAGGAAGCCCACAGTTGAATGGTGTTTTAGAAAGGAGAAATCGGACTTTGTTGGACATGGTCCGCTCCATGTTGAATTACACTTATTTACCAATTTACCTGTAGGGGTACGCCTTACTTACCACTGCCTATATCCTAAACAGATGTCCTTCCAAATCCGTTCCTATCACTTCGCATGATATGGGGAAGGGTAAGAAACCAAGTCTGAATCACATAAGCATTTGGGGATGTCGAGTCTATGTCAAGAAGGCTAAGGTGGACAAACTAGAAGCGAGATCCATCAACGGATGTTTGATTGGATACCCAGAGGACTCGATAGGTTATCTATTCTACATGCCAGAAGACCATAGGGTCATTGTGCCTTTACAAGCACACTTCCTTGAGGATGAATTCATTCAGGAAGGTGGGTCGAGTAGAAATGTCTATTTGGAAGAGCACAATGAAAGTCCTGGGGAGATATATGATCAGGGATCTCGAACCGAACCTATTGTAACACAACCTCCACTTAGAAGGTCTGAGAGGGTGTCTCACTTACGTGATAGATATGGTTATACACATGTCGAGAAACTGAGTCTCCACAATATTCTTGATATCCATGAGGACGACCCTATCACCTATGACCAAGCGATAGTGGATGTGGACTCCGATAAATGGCAAGAAGCTATGGAAGCTGAGATAGACTCGATGCAGGCCAATCTGGTCTGGACTCTAGTATATTTACCAACTGGCATGAAGCCTATTGGAAGTAAATAGATCTATAAGAGAAAGACTGATGGGGATGGCAAGGTTGACGCCTATAAGGTCAGGCTTGTGGCAAAGGGTTATACCCAAGGGAAAGGGATCGATTATTATGATACCTTCTCGCCCGTAGTTATGATCAAGTCGATACACATGATGCTTGCCATTGCTGCCCATTACGATTATGAAATATGGCAAATGGACAACAAAACAGCTTTTCTAAATGGATACCTCGAGGAGGAAATCTATATGGAACAGCCTAAGGGTTTTGTGTCCAAAGCTAATATTCATAAAGTGTGTAAGCTGCAACGAGCCATTTATGGGCTGAAGCAAGCTTCTCAGAGTTGGAACCTTCGATTTGACGAAGCGGTCAAGGATTTTGATTTCGTGAAAAATGAGGAGGATCCATGTGTTTACAAGAAGGTCAGTGGGAACAACATTGCGTTCTTAGTACTATATGTTGGAATATTTTATTCCAAATATTCATTAATCGAGTTTTGATGATTAGTTGTTAAACAAAACATAACAACAAAGGCATTTAAGCTGGACAAAGCTACTTGATCAGATGAGAGGAATGCTACTTGATCAGCCCTGAAGGAAAGTCACCTGATAGTGCACAACGTACGTAACGCAAAGGAGATAACGTATGCTACCTGATCAGATGAGTGAAAGCTGACTATAGATAGACAAGGTCAACGCACGCTATGTGCATTGCATAGCACACGCTATTGAAGGCAATTTAACATATGTAACACAGACAGCTTAACGTACGTAATGAGAATTCAAATCAGATGAACGTTGGAAGATTCCGGGTCAAAGTCAAGCACTCAACGAATACTTTGACAATTGCAGGAAATGGCTATATGTGATTAACGAACGCTACTGAATGAAGTTAACGTTTGCTAAAGAGACTGCTTCACGTATGTAATGAAAAGTGACAACGTATGTAAAGAAAGAAACAAAAGCTACTGCACTGAAACTGGATGTTGATAATGGACGCTACGTGACAACAACTGTCGAATCTGTGGTAAATCAGGCCACTTCGCGAAGAATTGTCGAGCAAATCAAAAGAAAGAAGTTCTAATTGCCACGTGGAGTGATGAAGACGAGGACGAAGATTTCATCAATCAAAATAACCTCGCACTTATGGCAAGAAGTACATTCGATGAAAGCGACGTCGAAAGCCAAGTTAGAACATTGTCTTACGATGAATTATTTGAAGCAATCGATTTATTGCATACCGACTTTCAAAATGCTTTATCCGAAATTAAATCCCTCCAATCTAAATTTTTTTTATTGGAAATTGAAATTTCCAAAATTCTTGAAAAAGGGAATATTGTCGAGATCGATCATTCTCAATGTCGTGAAAATGAAAATATTTTAAAGAATAATCTTTTAAAAGTCCAAGACGAAGTTAAAGTTTTGACAAAGAAATTTTCATGCGGTAATGATAAATTTGAACAAATCCTGTGTGTTCAAAAATATACTTTGAATAAACAAGGTTTAGGACTCAAACCGCATACTAAAAACGAATCCTTAAATTTCAAAATACCCCGATGTGAAAAATGTTTAAAAATTGGGAATCATATTTCAAATTGTAAAAGCCCATGACGGACGATTAAAATTAAAAAAGTTTGGATCCCCAAAGAAACCACTATTCCGAACATCGTCTATGTTAATGAAAAATGACCGACTTTTGGTTGGATCCCCAAAAACTAATTTCCATCAATAAGTATTTTACTCAGGGGGAGTATTATATCCTTTCAAAAGGGAGAGATTTTTGTGAGGGGGAGTTTTACCCTTTTTATGCATATTCTATCATAACATATTCTATGCATATTCTATCATAACATATCATAACATAGCGTCAAGTACAGATGGGGTTTGACTGACCGTGACCCCATAACTTGATCGGGACATTTGAAAGAAGGGTTTATATGTTTACTGGTATTCACGACAGAATGCTTCTTGAATGATCCCGATCATTCGTTCTCAGTCGGGGTACAGTGTAGGCCACCTGACTGAGACGGACCTACCGAGTCGCGCAATAGGATTGACGACAGAATGAATAAAGCTAATTCTCTCATTATAAATATTAGATATTGGATATCTAATTTATTAAACATTGGATGTCAAATTAAATTTGGGATATTGGATGTCTAAATTAATTTATTGGATAAATTAATTTACGGCCAAATGAATTAAATATATTACTCGGTGATTAATTTAATTCATGAATATAATTATTTCTTGGAGAAATTAATTATGTTATTATGTATTTGATATGATTAATTAATTGATTAATTAATCAATATAAATGCATCGGAACGGAATCAGAGTTTATCTGTTTGGACTCACGGGAGTCCGAAACGGACCGAACTCGCCTGGCTCCTTCTAGATGGCCGCCCCTCTTTCTTTCCCTTTTCCTTGGTCATAGTCTCCACATGTTGGTGGAAGACTTATGTTTTGTCAAGGGGACAAAATATTACCTTAGGTGATTTTGTCAAAAGGTGATTGATATGAGGGGATTTGATGGATAATATATTTAGAAGACCACATCTCCTTTCTAGATAGAGAACTCACGTTTTTTGTAAGTAGAAGGAGAGAGGAAACGTTTTTTCCAAGGCTTCATACTATTCATCATCATCTTCACAACATTCATAAGTTTTTCTTGGAGAAAAATATTTGTGAGATAGAGAGATACTAGATTAAACACTTAGAGTGTTGTACTCTTGAGTTGCATAGCTTATATAACCTTGTTCTAGCCGTATCCTTGAAGGATAACGAGGTTTAGTCATTCCGGTCGTTTTTACGGCGCGTGGCAAGTAGAGACGCGGTGCTTTCGGCGTTGGATCGTTCAAGGGCTTGGAGCGGATTGAACTTGTAGAGATCAAACTAAAGCTTGGGGAATAGCTCAAGAGAAGGCTACCATTTAATAAACAGACTTTGAGGGTTAGTTTCTTACGACTCTTGCTTTTCGTTTATATATTCGTATATACGTAGCTCGATCGATCCTCGTAGGGATTCAGATCGAATTAATTTTCGTTTTACCGCTTCTGCTGGGCCTTCGTTTTAGGCACTGAATCCTAACAGTGGTATCAGAGCGTAAGTCTTGCGATCGTATATACAATATTAGCATTTGGAATGCTTGATTAGATGGTGTATGATTTGGAATCATAATCATATTAATCGTTGATTTTCTATTGTTCATCTAAAAATTAATTTTTCATGATTTTATGTTACAATATAAATCTATTTTCTTTTGAGAAACTGATTTAAATGAGTAATGTAAAGATTAGAAAAATATTATTTTTGGAATCAGGGCGAAAAAACGAGCCGAAAACGTAAACGGACCCGGCTTGGAGTGCCAGAGCCTTGCCTCGCGGTCTGCTGTATGGACCCATGATGCAGCGGCAGAGCGAGTCTGACCGGCGAGCTTCCGGCCGTTCTCGGCTCCCTGTGCGAGGCCACCTTTCAGCGATGTCCGGGCTTGGCCGTGTTTTTCGACTCCGTTTTTTATATTTCGTTCGATAATTAATTTCCCACAAATTAAATTGGATTTAATTTGACTAAGATTTAATTATGGTAATTTTATTCTTAGGGGAATTAATTTAATGAAATATTTTCTCGTCCGGAACAAGTTAAAATTGACGGTTGTTTGAATTAATTGGATTAATTCATTTTGGATGGATTGTATTATATTGATTGGATCAATATTCAGATTCATTATGAATGCCATTTATTTAATGTCTTGGATGCATTATTTTTGAATGGTGATGTGGTTCATGGACCTAGTTTTTGAATCGTTCGGTTTTATTCGATTGGGTTGTAAAGGCCGTTTTGAGCCTATTTATTTTACTAGAAATATTTGTATCTAGGATGCAATTTTCAATGTAAAATTTATATGTAATGACGAAGACCGGAGAAAGATCCATTTCGAGAAGATAAAGATTCAAGACGAAGACTTGTAATTAGATTACGGAGTTTATGTTATCTAGGACCGGTCCATGAACCACATGTTGGTGGCAACTAGGTTGTGAATGGTTGTTTCATATTGTATGAATGCCACAAATGCGCTAAACTGATTAATGTGCAAAGTGACGTTAATGGCGAAAATTCTCCCACGACAAATTATTAAGTTTATAAGGTTTCAAGGTTTTCCTTCCCTCCATCGAGTTTTCGGGAAATTGAAATCCAAACCGGATGTGCTATGCTTCCGAGTTATCGGGGTAGTCGTTCGGGGAGGACGGATAAATTATTGGGAGCGCATTGGATGCCTTCGGTTGGAGCAAATTTTATCCCTAGAAACCTGATAGGTTGCCGGATAAGATTCAATTGTGAAACTGATTTGCGTCGATGGTATAAACATAACTTGTTCACGAACCATATAAACCGTATAGGTTGAGGGGAGTGAACAAGGGGAAAAAGAAGATCGAATCATCCATTAGATGGGTTGGTGTTGGACACCACTTTTTGAAAATTAATAGACTAGAAACCTGTTCGGTTGCCCTCTATTAAGATTTATAAAGAACTCGATCACCACTATGAAGTAGAGCGACGATACTTCCGGATTTCACATGGGAGTGTGTTATTCCGATAAAAAATAGTGGGAGCTGGGTAACAAGAATAGAAAAGACCTTAATTCTATACTCAGATCATAATATAACAAGTCACTAATTAATCTGTTATACTTAATGCAGACAAATCTCAATATGACAATGAATCTACTCGCAATTCTACTCGAAAAGAAAACCTTAATGGGACCTAACTATGTGGATTGGATCCGCAATCTGATGATTGTCCTCAGTATAGAGGCACTGGGATACGTCTTGGAGACGGACATTCCGGCGCCTCCTGTGCGGACCCGAGCGAATCAGGAAGAGATTGAAAACCACGAAAAGTGGGTTAATGATGACGTGAAAGTCCGTGCTTATATGATGGCTTCCATGTCTAATTAGCTTCAGAGAGCTCATGAGAAAATGACTTCTGCTAGGCAGATTCTATCTCACTTAACCGAGCTTTATGGTGAGCATAGCAGAACTGCTAGATATGAGATATCCAAGCAACTGTTCGGTGCAAGGATGAAGGAAGGTGAGAAGGTTGGGGAACACATCCTCAAAATGATATCCATGATCGAGAGATTGGAGGCTCTTGATTTTAAAATGGATACTTCTCTCCAAACTGACCTTATCCTACAGTCTCTCCCTGATTCCTTCTCACAGTTTGTTATGAACTTCAACTGCAATGAGATTGCATGAAATTTAGCTGGGCTAATGAACAAACTTGTGACCGCTCAGTCTCAGATGAAGACTCCGCGGATGAAGGAATCTGCTCTTGTGATTTCTTCTGGACCTCGGAGGTCTAAGAACAAGAAGAAAAAGACCAAGAAGCAAATTGGACCACAAGTTAAGGACCTTAAGGGTAAGGGCAAGGCCCCGATGGTTCCGAAGAACAAGAAGAAGAAGGATGCTTGTCTCAAGTGCGGTGAGCTGGGCCACTGGGCTAGAGACTGTCCGATTCTTCATGGCACTTCAGGTACAGAACTTTTAGTTTTGTAAACAAATTGTTCTGCTACTGTATTTTCTACTTCCTGGATACTTGATTCTGATGCTAGTTCTCATATTTGTACCGTGAATCAGGATCTGGAACAAAGTAGGAAGCTTGGAGCTGGGGAAGTGATGATTACTGCCGGAAGCGGGCATAGTGTAGAGGCGACCAACATAGGATCATTTCTTTTGGGTTTAGAATCCGGCTTTGTTTTGACTTTAGAAGATGTACTTGTTTTGCCTAAGGGGCACAAAAACATTGTATCCATTCCAGTCATGGACCATAAAGGCTTTTCATTTTTCATTGGTGATGGTTCCTGCAAAATTTATTTTAGAAATAAACTAGTGGGTACTGCTATATTGTTGAATGGATTGTATCATCTAAATCCCAGCAACAAAGTAGTTGTGAATACTATGACTAGAAAACGTGGTAGGGATGAAACCAATCAAGTTTTGAAATGGCATCTTAGACTTGGTCATGTTGGTCAGACCAAGGTTTACAAGATGGAAAAAGATGGACTTATGGGTCCTTTGGGATCAGATCCCTTTCCTACTTGTGAATGTTGCCTTAAAGGCAAAATGACTAAGTCCCCTTTCATAGGGACATTTGAAAGAACCGCTAATAAACTGGGATTAATCCATACCGACGTATGTGGTGCTTTGGAAGAAGCACGTGACGGATATCAATATTTCATTACGTTTACAGATGATCATATTAGGTATGGTTATGTATACTTAATGAAACATAAATCCGAGGCCTTTGAGAAATTCCAGGAATTCAAGGCCCTAGTCGATAAACAAACTGGTAATCATATCAAAGCACTTCAGCCGGACCGAGATGGCGAGTATATGAGTACGGAGTTTGATGATTTCCTTAAGGAACATGGAATAGTTTCACAACTAACACCTCCAGGTACTCCTCAGTTAAATGGTGTGTCAGAAAGAAGGAACCAGACATTGTTAAACATGGTCCGTTCCATACTGGGCTATACTGACTTACCAATTTACCTGTGGGGGTATGCACTCCTGACTACCGCTTATATCTTGAGCAGATGTCCTTCCAAATCCGTTCCTAAAACTCCACATGAGATGTGGGAGGGAAGGAAACCAAGTCTTAATCATATTAGGATTTGGGGATGTCCCGCCTATATCAAGAAGACTAAGGTGGAAAAGTTGGAAGCTAGGTCTGCGAAGGGACGTTTCATTGGATTCCCGTCTGGGACGATGGGATATCTATTCTACATGCCCGAAGATTGAAGGATCGTTGTTGCTTTACAAGCACACTTCCTGGAAGATGAGTTCATTCAGGAAGGCGGAGCAGGTAGAAGTATTTCTTTAGAAGAATACAATGAAACTCCTCGGGAGACACCTATGCAAGAAACTGGAACCGAACTTTCTGAAACACAAGTACAACCACCTCGTAGGTCTAGTAGGGTGTCTCATTTACCTGAGAGGTATGGGCTTGTGCACTTGGAGGAGCTGGGTCTCCATGAGGTTCCAAGTGATAGCCAAGAGACCGACCCACCGACCTATGACCAAGCGATGGTGGATGTAGACTCCGCGAAATGGCGTGAAGCTATGGAAGCTAAGATAGACTCGATGCATGTCAATCAGGTCTGGACTCTAGTAGACCGCCCCAAGGGCATAGTGCCTATTCGGAACAAGTGGATCTACAAGAGAAAGACTGGTGGTGATGGCAAGGTTGACGCCTATAAGGCCAGGCTTGTGGCAAAGGGTTATACCCAGAAGGAAGGGATCGATTACCACGATACCTTCTCGCCCGTAGCCATGATCAAGTCTATTCGCATGATGCTTGCTATAGCTGCCTACCACGATTATGAGATATGGCAAATGGATGTAAAGACGGCTTTCCTTAATGGATTCCTCGAGGAGGAAATCTATATGGAGCAGCCTAAAGGTTTTGTGTCCGAAGTCGATATTCAGAAAGTGTGCAAGCTTCAGCGTTCCATTTATGGACTGAAGCAAGCGTCGCGTAGTTGGAACCTTCGTTTTGACGAGGCGGTCAAAGAGTTTGACTTCGTGCAAAATGAAGAGGAACCTTGTGTATACAAGAGGGTTAGTGGGAGCAAGATCGCATTCTTAGTACTATATGTGGATGATATTCTGCTAATAGGAAATGATGTGGGAATGCTCAGTTCTATAAAAGCTTGGCTTTCGAGTAATTTCTCCATGAAAGACTTGGGAGAAGCAACCTATATTCTTGGAATTCGACTCTACCGGGATAGAGCGAAGAGAACAATAGGCCTTTCCCAAGCCCTCTATATAGATAAGATCTTAAAGCGATTTAAGATGGATGATTCTACAAGAGGGTTCCTACCGATGCGACATGGAATAAAACTCACCTTGAAGATGTGTCCTCAAAGTGAGGAACAACGAAAGGAAATGAGTAATATACCATATGCTTCGGCCGTGAGTAGCCTTATGTATGCTATGTTGTGTACGAGACCTGACATTGCGCATGCAGTAAGCGTGGTAAGTAGGTTTCAGGTAAACCCAGGTAGGGAATATTGGACTGCCGTAAAGAACATTCTCAAGTACTTGAGAAAGACTAGAGATATGGTTCTGATGTATGGTGGTGGAGAATTGGATGTGGTGGGATACACTGATTCGGACTTCCAAGGACTGAAGGATAACTCGATGTCTACTTCTGGCTACATATTTACTCTTAATGGAGGAGCAGTATCTTGGCGTAGCGCCAAGCAAATCGCGACTGCTGATTCCACCTGTCAGGCTGAGTATCAAGCAACCTCGGAGGCTTCCAAGGAAGGGTTCTGGATTAAGAAGTTTGTGGGAGAACTTCAAGTGATACCATGTGCTGAGCTGCCTGTTCCACTGTACTGCGACAACGATGGAGATGTAGCACAGGGCAAGGAGCCGAGGTTTCACAACAGCACCAAACATATTGAAAGGAAGTATCATCTCGTAAGAGAATTTGTTTGCAAGGGATACATTGTGCTGCACAGAGTAGACTCGGCCGACAACATCGCCGATCCACTGACCAAGCCACTTTCTCAGACTAGCTTGGAGCGTCATCTGGAGAACATGAGTATTAAATACCATAGTGTGTGGCATTAAGTGCAAGTGGGAGATTGTTAGGAGTATGACCTCGAATGCCACTCAGAGGATGTTGAGTGAGGGCATTGCACTTGTAATTATGTAAATCAATTATATAAGGCAATGAATGTTTCTTTATTTACTGGTAGTTACTGGAATTCCTAACTCGTAAATATACATATAGAAACTAGTCCGTGTATTTGAGAGCAAAATGTTCCACTCCTTATTGGATAAGGGGGTAGGCACTGGAAAGGATTATAGCTCAAATACTTAATCGTTCGCAAGTCGATGAAACTTGACTGGGCGTTAAGTTTATGTGAAGACTTGTATGACGTGTTCTTTGACAAGAAGAGTGCCTGTCGAACACTAATGGTTAGTGGGAGCACACGTTATAGGTATGCTAATTAGATTAGTATACTAGAACCGACTCACCCTCGATTCGTCACACGGATTTCACTCCGGGACAGTCAATGATGGAATCGAAAGGTTGTGATAGGTATTCGTGAACCTTCGACTTGAGGATTTAGTAGGGATATACTTGTGACGTCAAGATTTTCATTACAGTAGTTCGAACCTATAAACTGGAAGGCGGGGGTCAACCTCGACGTGCATTTTGATGGGCAAGTACAGGTCCTACTGAATACCAAGATAGAATTCTTTCTCCTATTAGTGAACAGGTTATATGTCCTATGCGGTTATTGGCAGATGAGATCATAAGTCTTTGGCCAAAGCATTGGAGCGAGATGTATTAGATACACGAGAGCTCGATGATCTCGATTTACATTAACGCATGCATAGCGTCAAGTACAGATGGGGTTTGACTGACCGTGACCCCATAACTTGATCGGGACATTTGAAAGAAGGGTTTATATGTTTACTGGTATTCACGACAGAATGGTTCTTGAATGATCCCAATCATTCGTTCTCAGTCGGGGTACAGTGTAGGCCACCAGGCTGGCTAGGTGGTGCTACTACTCTTTGGTTCCTCCCATTGCTCACTGAGACGGACCTACCGAGTCGCGCAATAGGATTGACGACGGAATGAATAAAGCTAATTCTCTCATTATAAATATTAGATATTGGATATCTAATTTATTAGACATTGGATGTCAAATGAAATTTGGGACATTGGATGTCTAAATTAATTTATTAGATAAATTAATTTACGGCCAAATGAATTAAATATATTACTCGGTGATTAATTTAATTCATGAATATAATTATTTCTTGGAGAAATTAATTATGTTATTATGTATTTGATATGATTAATTAATTAGATTAATTAATCAATATAAATGCATCGGAACAGAATCGGAGTTTATCTGTTTGGACTCACGGGAGTCCGAAACGGACCGAACTCGCCCGGCTCCTTCTAGATGGTTGCCCCTCTTTCTTTCCCTTTTCCTTGGTCATAGTCTCCACATGTTGGTGGAAGACTTATGTTTTGTCAAGGGGACAAAATATCACCTTAGGTGATTTTGTCAAAAGGTGATTGATATGAGGGGATTTGATGGATAATATATTTAGAAGACCACATCTCCTTGCTAGATAGAGAACTCACGTTTTTTGTAAGTAGATGGAAAGAGGAAAAGTTTTTTCCAGGGCTTCATACTATTCATCATCATCTTCACAACATTCATAAGTTTTTCTTGGAGAAAAATATTTGTGAGATAGAGAGATACTAGATTAAACACTTAGAGTGTTGTAATCTTGAGTTGCATAGCTTCTATAACCTTGTTCTAGCCGTATCCTAGAAGGATAACGAGGTTTCTTCATTCCGGTCATTTTTCCGGCGTGTGGCAAGTAGAGACGCGGTGCTTTCGGCGTTGGATCGTTCAAGGGCTTGGATCGGATTGAACTCGTAGAGTTAAAACTAAAGCTTGGGGAATAGCTCAAGAGAAGTTTACCATTTAATCAACGGACTTCGAGGGTTAGTTTCTTACGACTTTTGCTTTTCGTTTATATATTCGTATATACGTAGCTCGATCGATCCTCGTAGGGATTCGGATCGAATTAATTTTCGTTTTACCGCTTCCGCTGGGCCTTCGTTTTAGGCACCGAATCCCAACAATCTTATCATCAATTGGTATCGTTTATACGCTTTTTGCTGATAACAAAAAGGGGGAGAAAATAGTTGAATGGGATAAAAATCGTCATGTAAGAATGACGAGTAAAATAAAAGTAAAAAGGGGGAGAGAAAAATAAAAAGGAGAAAAGTCGAAAAAGAATAAACGAAGAAGTTGAAAAATAAAAAGAAGTAGTCGAAAAGGAGGAAAAAAATGGGAGAAACTAATGAAACGAACAAAGCTGAAAACATTGATTCGTAAAATATATTTATATTATATTTTTGCAGGTTGTATCCAATTCAAGTTGTTGTTTTGTAATCATCAAAAGGGAAAGATTATTGGAATATTTTATTCCAAATATTCATTAATCGAGTTTTGATGATTAGTTGTTAAACAAAACAAAACAACAAAGGCATTTAAGCTGAACAAAGCTACCTGATCAGACTAGAGGAATACTACCTGATCATCCCTGAAGGAAAGTCACCTGATAGTGCATAAAGTACGTAACGCAAAGGAGGTAACGTACGCTACCTAATCGGACGAGTGGAAGCTGACTGCAGATAGACAAGCTTAACGCACGCTATGTGCATTGCATAGCGCATGCTATCGAAGGCAATTTAACGTACGTAACACAGGCCGGTTAACGTACGTAATGAGAATTCAAATCAGATGAACATTGGAAGATTCCGGGTCAAAGTCAAGCACTCAACGATACTTTGACATTTGCAGGCAACGGCTATATGTGATTAACGTACGCTACTGAATGAAATGTGACAACATACGTAAAGAAAGAAGCAAAAGCTACTGGACTGGAACTGGAAGTCGATAACGTACGCTACGTGACATCTATAATGTATGTAACGAGCTTAATGTACGCTATGCAAGGATCCGGCATTGTTAGAATCGCAATCGATATCCACGTGAGGTTTGTCTAGTACCCATAGAAAGCTAGATAGGTTGATTCCTTATCCGATAGAAAAGGAAAACGGTTTAACTTGGACTGATAAAAAGACAAGTGTTTGAACAGTTTACTCTGGACCGATAAGACGAGTTTGTAACGGTTATCCCTCGACCGATAGAAAAGAGGTGCGGTTTATCTTTAGCCTATAGAAAAATATCCGGAGAGAGGACGTAGGCACGTTTGGCCGAACCTCTATAAATCCTTTGTCAATTTATTTTCTGCACCTTTATTTAAATCGCTTCCGCAATGCGTAAGAGTTTTATAACTCTATCTCCAAAAGGCAATACTGACCAATCTTGCTCCAACAATTGGTATAGGAGTGGTACTTCCTAGAAGCGGCTTAACATCCGAGGAGAAGAAGATCCAAATGGCGTTTCAATTTGCACCGGTCAAAGGTTTTGCCTTGAACCGACCACCATTCTTCGATGGATCAAATTATATTACTTGGAAGAAAAAGAAGTCGATCTTCATTCGTGCCTACGATATAGAAATCTAGAAGATCATTTGTCTTAGCCCGAAAGTTCTAATCAAATCCGACGGATCTCTTAAGTGTTTCGAAGAATACAATGACGAGGATTGGAAGAACGATCATATAAATTGTAAGGCCACTCAACTTTTATATTGTGCCTTAAATCCAGAAGAGGTCAACTGTATCTCATCATGTGAAAGTTCTAAAGAGATATGTAAAATTCTTGAAATCACACACGAGGGAACAACACAAGTCAAGGAGACGAATATTAATATGCTTCTCCATGACTACGAGTTATTCATGATGAAGGGTGACGAGTCCATCACCAACATGCTCGACCGATTTTCGGTCATCACCAATGGACTAGCTTCGTTTGGGAAACCGCTATCAAGTAGTGAAAAAGTCAAGAAAATCTTACGATCCTAACCTAGCGAGTGGGACGGCACCATGACGGCAATCATGGAATCTAAAGATCTCAATACGCTCGATTATAGCGCCCTCGTTGGTTCACTATTTAATTATGAGATAGTTCTAAAATCACGGAACAACAAGCCGAAGCCGAAGGAAAGAACGATAGCTATGAAAGCTACGATGTCTCGCAAAGAAGAAATTCCAGTGGACGAAAGTGACGAAGAATTGGCATATTATGCCAAGAATATTAATAAGTTTCAAAACTTATTAAACCGGAGAAATAAAGACATCAAGATGGGCGAATCTAAGAAATTCGACAACAACTGTCGAATTTGTGGTAAACCAGGACACTTCACGAAGAATTGCCGAGCAAATCAAAAGAAGAAAGTTCTAATTGCCACATGGAGTGATGAAGACGAGGACGAAGAATTCATCAATCAAAATAACCTCGCACTTATGGCAAGAAGTACATTCGATGAAAGCGACGTCAAAAGCCAGATTAGTACATCGTCTCAAGACGAATTATTTGAATCATTCGAGTTATTGCATACCGACATTCAAAATGCTTTATTCAATAAATCCCTCCAATCTAAAAATAAATTATTGGAAATTAAAATTTTCAAAATTCTCGAAAAAGGGAAAATTGTCGAGACCGATCATTCTCAATGTCGTGAAAATAAATATTTTAAAGAATGATCTTTTAAAAGTCCAAAACGAACTTAAAGTTTTGACAAAGAAACTTTCATGCGGTAATGAGAAATTTGAACAAATGCTTTATGTTCAAAAATATACTTTGAGTAAACAGGGTTTAGGACTCAAACCGCATACTAAAAACGAATCCTTAAATTTCAAAATACCCCGATGTGAAAAATGTTTAAAAATTGGGCATCATATTTCAAATTGTAAAAGCCCATGACGGATGATTAAAATTAAAAAAGTTTGGATCCCCAAAGAAACCACTATTCCGAACATCGTCTATGTTAATGAAAAATGACCAACTTTCGGTTGGATCCCCAAAAAACTAATTTCATCAATAAGTATTTTACTAAGGGGGAGTATTATATCCTTTAGAAAGGGAGAGATTTTTGTCAGGGAGAGTTTTACCCTTTTTATGCATATTCTATCATAACATATCTTATCATCAATTGGTATCCTTTATACGCTTTTTGCTGATAACAAAAAGGGGGAGAAAATAGTTGAATGGGATAAAAATCGTCATGGAAGAATGACGAGTAAAATAAAAGTAAAAAGGGGGAGAGAAAAATAAAAAGGAGAAAAGACGAAAAAGAATAAACGGAGAAGTTGAAAAATAAAAAGAAGTAGTCGAAAAGGAGAAAAAATGGGAGAAACTAATGAAACGAACAAAGCCGAAAACTTTGATTCGTAAAATATATTTATATTATATTTTTGCAGGTTGTATCCAATTCAAGTTGTTTTGTAATCATCAAAAGGGGGAGATTGTTGGAATATTTTATTCCAAATATTCATTAATCGAGTTTTGATGATTAGTTGTTAAACAAAACAAAACAACAACGGCATTTAAGCTGGACAAAGCTCCTGATCAGATGAGAGGAATGCTACCTAATCAGCCCTGAAGGAAAGTCACCTGATAGTGCATAAAGTACGTAACCCAGAGGAGATAACGTACGCTACCTGATCAGACGAGTGAAAGCTGACTGCAGATAGACAAGCTTAACGCACGCTATTGCATTGTATAGCGCACGCTATCGAAGGCAATTTAACGTATGTAACACAGACCGGTTAACGTACGTAATGATAATTCAAATCAGATGAACATCGGAAGATTCCGGGTCAAAGTCAAGCACTCAACGGATACTTTGACAATTGCATGCAACAGCTATATGTGATTAACATACGCTACTGAATGAAGTTAATGTATGCTAAAGAGACTGCTTAACGTATGTAATGAAAAGTGACAACATATGTAAAGAAAGAAACGAAAGCTACTGGACTGAAACTGGAAGTCGATAACGTACGCTACGTGACATCTATAACGTACGTAACGAGCTTAATGTACGCTACGAAGGGAGACTTGCGCATGCTAAAGAGTCAAATGAAGCTAACGGCTAGTTGGATGAAAATGGATATAAATACCAAACCATTTGGCATCAAACCATACAACAACCTTGAGCAATCCATTCATACTTGAGATATCATTGTAATCATTCTAGTTGTTGTACTTGAGCTTATATTGATAAGAGTTTGAGTGTGATACACGAAAACTCATACACGAGAGGAAAAAGAAAGGATACGATTCGATTCGTTGTTATTAGGAACAAGGATCCGACATTGTTAGAATCACAATCAATATCCACGTGAGGTTTGTCTAGTACCCATAGAAAGCTAGATAGGTTGATTTCTCTGATAGAAAAGGAAAATAGTTTAACTTGGACCTACAAAAAGACAAGTGTTTGAACAGTTTACTCGGACCGATAGAAGACGAGTTTGTAATGGTTATCCCACGACCGATAGAAGATAGGTGCAGAGGTTTATTTTTAGCCTATATAAAAAAATCCAGAGAGAGGACGTAGGCACGTTTGACCGAACCTCTATAAATCCTGTGTTGATTTATTTTCCGCACCTTTATTTAAATCGCTTCCGCAACGCGTAAGAGTTTTATAACTCTATCTCCAAACTGCGATACCGACCAATCTTGCTCCAACACTATATGTAGATGATATTCTACTTATGGAAAATAACGTAGCAATGCTCAGCACTGTGAAAGATTAGATTTCTAAAACATTCTCCATGAAAGACTTGGGAGAAGCTTCCTATATTCTAGGGATCCATCTTTATAGAGATAGACTGCGAAGAATTATAGGACTTTCCCAAGCCCTCTATATGGATAAAATCCTGAGAAGATTGAAGATGGATAATTATAAAAGAGGGTACCTTCCCATGCGACATGGAATTCATCTCACCAAGAAAATGTGTCCTCAAAGTGAGGAAGACAAAAGGGATATGAGTAAGGTACCCTATGCCTCAGTAGTGGGAAGCCTCATGTAGGATATGTTGTGTGCGAGACCGGACATAGCCTACGCTGTAAGTGTGGTAAGTTGTTTTCAATCAAACTCAGGAAGGGAACACCAGACAGCCGTCAAGAACATTCTTAAATACTTAAGAAGAGGTAGAGATATGGTCCTTACGTACGGTGGTGGAGAACTGAAGGTGGTTGGATTCACCGATTCTGATTTTCAAGGAGAGAATGACGACTCTAAGTCGACATCTGGGTATTCGTATACTCTTAATGGAGGAGCAGTATCTTGGAGAAGCTCCAAGCAAAGCTCTACTACACATTTCACCTGCCAAGCAGAGTACCAAGCTGCCTCAGAGGCTAGCAAGGAAGCATTTTGGATGCAGAAGTTTGTGCAAGAACTTCAAGTGGTGCCTAATGCGGAGCTACCTATATCACTATTCTGTGATAATGATGGAGCTGTCGCCCAAGCCAAGGAGCCAAGGGCTCACCACAACATCAAGCATATAGAGAGAAATTATCACATCGTTCGAGAGATGGTTGAAAACGGATATGTTTCGTTGCAAAGAGTAGACTCAGAAGATAATGTCTCTGACCCGCTGACTAAGTCGTTATATCAGGCTGTCTTGGAAAGACATCTGAAGAACATGGGTATTGGACACCATGATGTGTGGCATTGAGTGCAAGTAGGAGATTGTTAGGAATATTCCCACGAATGCCACTCAGGGGATGAGAGAGAAGGGGCATTGTATTACTGGCCAGCAGCGGGGACCCCATCCTCCGTCTCCTGTGCAATGTGGGATCGTGAGTTAGATTGTTAGTGACATCTCTCGTCAATGACCTCCGACTTTTGAGGGCTCATATGAGCCTACTGATATTGTTTACTGGATCGAGCACTTTGAGAAGATGCTCGAAATGGTCGATTATCCTGAGGAGCAGTTTGGTCGTTGTGCGCTTTAACTATGGGGAGCAGGGTAACATAAACTCCAAATGTCCAAGGACGGTTGTTTCATTCCATACTTGTGGAGGTGCCGGTCATTATGCTAATTTCTATAGAGGTGGATCGGGATGGACTCTGATGGCCTCGCACGCTCTAGTTTAGTCTATAATTCAGGATCACACCCCTTTGTCTGTGTCCCACCAGACTACAGGGGCGAACAGACGAGTAGGTCATGGAGATCAAGCTGGAACATATGGTATTGGGGCTGCAAAGCCCATAATATATGAAATGAAGAAGTTCGATTATCCCGAGGCCATCATGATTGAAGGTACAATCGAGATCCATTTTGGGAGAATCATCAGTGCAATGAAAGCAGTGAAACTGCTTAATCGGGGATGTGTTGGTTATTGGTGCTACATGACCAAGACAGAGGATCGACCAACTGAATTGACTTATATTAAGGTGCTTAGAGACTACCCGATGTTTTTCTAGATGAAATATCGAATATACCTCCACAATGAAAGATATAGTTTACCACTAAGTTAGAGCCTAGTACGTCCACGCTTCAAAAGCCCCGTATAGTATAGCTCTGCAGGACCTAAAGAATCAGCTTGAGGATCGAGAAGGATTATATTCGACCTAGTGCATCCCCTTGGGGAGCACCAGTGTTATTTGTATGGAAGAAGGACGGATCTTTGCATCTATGCATTGATTACTGTGAGCTGAACATGTAACAATCAAGAACAAATATCCCTTACTTTGTGTCAATAATTTATTGGACCAACTTCAGGGTGCAGCTGTGTTCTCCAAGATCAACTTGCGGTCTGGTTATCATCAGTTGAGGATCACAGAGTCTGATATTTCTAAGACGGCCTTCCATACTCGTTATGGGTGATGCCATTTAGCCTGACCAATGCACCAACGGTATTCTTGGAATTAATGAATTGAGTGTTCATTGACTATCTGGATCCTTTTGTGGTTTTTTTCATCGACGACATTTTGATTTACGTTTGTGACCGTGAGGAGTATGAGTGTCAACTTCGCCCGGTTATCGATGTGCTAAAGGGAGAACAACTTTACGAAAATTTTTCCAAATGAGAGTTCTAGATGTCTGTTGTTGCCCGAAATATTATCCGAAGATGAATATTGTTGGAATGGACGGACAACAAACAAGGTTGCGGGAGCACTTCCGTGGGGGTGTGGATAAACACAAGATTTGCCGGGTTTGTTAGGCCCAGGCTTGAATGCTCTCGCAAGATGTTATTAATACAAATATTCATGGATACAAGTACTAATGTAAGAATCTAAATACAATGAGTGTAATAGATCCTATTTAATCTAACTCTTGAGCGAAGCTTTGGTGTTCTTGCTCTCTGCCGATCGTCTTCTGTGTGAGAGAGGCTGAAAGAGAAGATAGAACCGAGAGATGGTTGTTTCCAAGAGTAAGAATGCCAAGTTGTGCTGAAATCGCAAAAGACCCGAGAGATGTCCGAGTGCAGGGAGCCTTCTATTTATAGAGGCTCAGATGCCTTGTTTTCTGTTGGGCGATCGCCTTTCGTCCACTAAACTAATGGGGCAATCGTCTTTAAGTCACATGGGCTGTATGCCTAAAGTCCAAGGCTGCTGCTGGCAGCCAGCTTTGCGGTCCAATGAAGAGCCAGCACGCGTCCGGAGTTGCTGTCATGGGCAGTCCCACGGACACCTTTCGGCGGGTCTGTCGGCTGGTGGAAAGATGCTGATAGGCTGTGGTCAATGGTCCATGAAATGCGGATCTTGTCTCGGAACTGCATGTGGGTCTGTGCCGATCTTCGGCCTTTGCCGACTGGATGATCATCGGCTTCGCGCATCGACCCTTGCCGACTGGGCGATCGATGGCTTCGCACATCGGCCCTTGCCGACTGGACGATCGATGGCTTCGCGCGGTATGAGGAGGTCGCCACTTGGTCGGTCGCCAGGAGTCGATCGCCAAGTACCGGGAGACGATCGCCTTCAGATGTCGATCGCTCGGCACCGGGACTTGTCCTGGTATCTTCGGCTGGCCGATCTGTCTTGGCTGCTCGGCTATGGCTAGGTCGCCTGGCCTCTGAGGCGATCGCCGGTCGAGGCGTATAATTCTCGACACAACAATGTCTAAGGTGACTTTTCTTGGGCATCAGATATCAGTTGATGGGGTTAGTGTGGATCCATAAAAGACGGAGGCTATCGGAGAGTGGGTATCTCTAAAGAACATGAAAGAATTCCGTAGCTTCCTTGGACTAGCTGATTATTACTAACGATTTGTGGAAGGATTCTCCAAGATCAGCCACTGACTAATCTGTTGAGGAAAGATAACAAATACACCTGGTCAGAGGCGTGTCAACAGAGCTTTGATTATCTTAAGAGTAGATTGATACTGGCACTAGTTTTGGTATTACCACAAGGAACCGAGGGATTCGTGGTATGTAGTGATGCGCCAAAATATGGTCTTAGATGTGTGTTAATGCAGAATGGGAAGATGATTGCCTATGCATCGAGGCAATTGCGACCATAAGAGGTCAACTACCTGACACACTATCTAGATTTAGAAGCCGTGGTGTTTGCTTTAGAAATCTGCCGCCATTACTTGTATGGAATCACATGTCAGATTTTTATTGATCACAAGAGTCTGAAATACATTTTTACTCAGAAGGAGTTGAACGCGAGACACAAGAGTTCGTTAGAATTGATCAAATATTATGATATCGAGATCATATACCACCAGAGAAAGGCGAACGTGGTTGCCGATGTCTTGAGCTATAAGACAGTACAGGAGCAAATGCTTGCCCATTTGATAGTTCAGAAGGAACTACAGTTAAATCTATAAGATCGGTGATTAAGGACTGGCAACAAAGTGTACAAGGGAAACTTTGCACACTTGATATTTATCGTCCCTTGATGATACTATCAGTGTTGGTAATATTGCCCTAGGATATTCGATATGCCTAGATTTGTAATTGTCAGATTTGAATAAAGTTTTTTGATAACATCTATTTATTGTTGATTACTATAATGTTTGCATGCTTTAATATTATAATGATCGAATAATAGTTATTCATGGGGAATAAGATTATTCATATGTCCCTTGTCCAATCACGTAGAGTGGAGACTCAAGTGATCAATATAATAGTATAAGTTTGATTGATAATCATAAGATGATTATGCGCATGGTATAGATCAAACTTATGGGTATTCGTTCGAGAACGAAATACTGGACATACCCGCATTGAGATCACCGCATGGAAATGTCATAAGTGAATCTCAATATAACAGTATGTCAATGAATCATTATACCTGAGATCATCATAGAGTCCAACATGTTAACTACTATGCCTTGACATAATCCAACGTCATCTGAAACATGGTAATCGTAGAGGTTATTGATCGGGATTAATGGGAGTCATGTAGAGGGCAATGAATAATTAAGATGGGGATTTGTCCGTCTCTCTCGTGAGAGAGATATTTGCTGCCCCCCGATAAGTATGACCGAAGGAAATACATGGACATGCTCAAATGAAGAGTCATTTGATTCAAACAGTCTACTTAAGATCGAGAAAGCATTTGAACATAATAAATATGACAGTTTCCATGACTTAGTTCAAATATGATATCACGCGATAAAGGGATTTGACACATTAAATAGTTTAATAGACATTATATTATTTGGGTAGTCATAATGTCTTGCTAGAGGCTGCTTATGATTTATTATTTTATAAGGTATAAATGATTGCCAACATAATATAAGCCTTTTGGGTGACACATACGAGAATTAAAGACAAGCAAGAATAATTAATAAATATAATATTGGATATTAAATTTAATGAAGAAATTAAATATTAAGTAATATGCGATATATTATATTATTTAATTATATAAATGGGGAATAGTAAATATAATATTGGATTTGGTCTTGGGAATCTGAATCGGTTTCGAGCTGTGATTTCCTCAGTAGTGTTGTCTTTCATGTAAGTGATAGGACCTTCATCAAGAATGTTCCACATGTCGTTGTGTATATATGAGAAGTGTGTAATATCCGGATTTATTATTGTGTATTTCATCTGTATTCGAACCCTGTATTATTCGGATTTATAATCTCGATAATTGGAGTATGATATTTCTCGTATTGGTATCTTCGTACATTAGTATATCGTCATGCATAATTTCTCATGCAAACTCGTGATAGCGCACGCTAAGAATGTAGCTTAACGCGCGCTATAGGCTACAACTAGTGCACGCTACGAATGAAGAATTGCGTGCGCTAGGCCATCAATTATCGAGCTGGGAGGCTAACACATGCGCCAGCCGGACGTAGGACCGGATAAGATTCCCGCGGGTGAACCTGGACAGTTTTGGAGTCAACTCTTATTAGCGCGCGCTAAGGATGTTTGATAGCGTGCGCTAATCAGCTAATATACAGAAAGTTTATATATGGGCCAACACTTCATTTCTTCTTGTTCCCTTCACTCGTCCTCATTATTTGATAAGTCCAGAGAGCCCTTTATCCTCCTTAAACACACTTAGAACACATCTACATGATCATTGGATATTGGATATTTCTTGTGATTGATCATTGAAGTGGAGTAGCACCTTGGAGTGGCATACAACCAACCAGAGTCAGATTCTACCTTTGTGGTTCAGTGATTTCGTTATATTAAGGTATGTTAATTCCATCTCCAGCCTTAGATTCGGGTTCTAAAGAATAAGATTATCATGCTAGCAAGATATTGAGTTCCATTGGTGAATTATTCAACAAACATCATGTTTAGAGGATTAGAATGTTTATGCTTAAGATATTGTCATTAGAACCTCGTAGTCGGAATCTTATTACATCAGATGATGAGAGGAACATTCTGAAGATAATTATTCGTATGAATTATGTTGTTATATTGATCATAAACTTGGAGATGATATCGCTTTTGATTATAAGGACTTAAGAAAGAATCATCTTAGATTACATCCTTTCTTATAAGCTGGAATTGGTAGTTTATCTCCATGGTTAAATCGGGATGTAATGATGATATTGAATCTAGTGCTTCGACCTTAAGAACATCAAACTTTTCATGAGAATTGTAATCAAGATGGATTATGGTGTTGTGATGATTATACGTATCCTTGTATCTCGAAGTCGTTTAATCCATAAGATCATTCCATGTAGATGGATATCACACGTTAATCACTGAGGAATTCGTAAATTCGTCACCGTTAGAACTAGTCTACTGCCCAATAGTGAACTGCTATGCATGCTTAGCGTGCGCTAAGCTTTGTGAATTAACGTACGCTAACAGGCTTGTTTAGCGTACGCTACAATTGAAACTTAGCGTGCGTTAAGTCATCAGGCGAGTCAGTCGGATGATCAGTGAGGTACTGACCGTATATGGTTAGCGTACGCTAGGCTGTGTGTATTTGCGTGAGCTAACGAGTAGCCTTAACGTACACTACATAGGATGCGTAGCGTGCGTTAAGCGATCCAGACAGTTTTCTTTTAAGAACTTCCGACCGTATTTTGGATTGTTAGATGTTCGTTCTACGTGAGATAAATTCTATATTATTTCTTTTGTTAAGGTTCGATCTTGCTACGTGATTGATCGAAGGGACGAACTTCGAGTATTTCATTTTTCGTGGAAGTATTGTTCTTGTCTTCGAATCTAGGCAAGTACTCTAATTAGAATTGTTTATATTATGACCGCTATATTGTAATTGTATTGTGTATTATGTGTTGTGATTAAATGTCCACCATGCGTTGATCTGACGGGAATCATCATAGTAATCTATAGCTGTGTGCGCTGGATCATTGGACATGTAGTTCCACTATGCGTTGGTGCGACGGGATCATCATGGGAATCTATAGCTGTGTGCGCTTGATCGTTAGAATGCCATCAGTATGTTGAGACTGTTATGATGTGATATGGGTTGTTGTTATTTCTCGTTGGAGAAACTTGTTATGATATAATTATTGATTATATCACTGTTGTATGATTATTGTACTTGTACTAGCATCGTTGTGCTAACCCCCTCGGGGGTGAACATTTGTTTATGTTCATGATCCAGGAGAGCGGGGAAACAACCACTGGAGTTGCATAACGACGAAGGTGCAGAGTGATGTTCCGGCCGGGTTTAATTGTCTGTGTTTGGTTATTTTTAATAAGTACTCGAGTACGTCGTCAGTTTGTGATGTTTGAATTTTGGTGATGTTTTAATAATTCTTCGTTTGGATATTTGTATTCTCGGCATTGAACCAGAACTGTAGTATTTTATTTTAGTAATTTCATAAATTAGTATCTGTTATTGTCTTTTCATTTCTTCAGCCTTGTAAATTCTTATGTAAAGGATTTACGGTGCTGTAATATTCCTGAATATATGGAGGGTGTTACAGAATACGATTATGGATATCTTGGCCATTGGATTAAAATAGGGGTCATATACGTCTTTTGAGGTAACCGGTCGTGAATGACATCACTGCACTGCCTATGTTTTCATGCGAACGGTGGTTGTAAGTTCCTAAACTCTATCTCGTTCTTTACATGAGATCAGGATATTACCAATTATGAATTCGAGATTCTGACATCCCTAAAATGACGTTCAGGACAAGGTACGGGAATTATTAGTTTGTGGTTATGCCTTTTGGCCTGACTAACGATCCAGTTGTATTTATGTGATTAATGAATAAGGCTTTTATCGAGTACCCCAATAAGTTTGTGGTTGTGTTTATTGATGATATCCTAATCAATTTGAAGGATGAGACAGAGCATGCCGAGAATTTGCGCATCTTGTTAAGTATTATAAGAGCCAAGAAACTTTATACTAAACTCTCTACGTGTGAGTATCGGCTGAAATAAGTTGCCTTCCTCAGTCACGTAATTTCAGCTGAAGGTGTCATAGTCGATCCTCAAAAGATCGAGGCAGTGTTAGCCTGGGAACCACCAAAGAACGTCAAAGAAGTTCGAAGTTTCTAAGGTCTTGCTGGTTATTAGTACAGATAAGGCTTCTCGAAAATCATGCGACCCCTTACTCATCTGTTGCAGAAGACTCATAAGATTGAATGGAATGATGCATGTCAGAAGAGTTTTGATGAGTTGAAAAAGTGACTAACCACAATACCAGTTCTAGCCTTACCCCAGACAACCAATGACTCTGCTATATCTAGCGACGCTTCTAAATAAGGGCTTCAGTGCATGCTAATGCCCAACGATCAATTTATTACCTATGAATCTCGTCAACTGAAATCGTATGAGTCTAGCTACCCCAATCATGATCTAGAATTAGCAGTAGTCATATTTGCGTTGAAAATATGGAGGCACTATCTTTATGGTTCTTCTGGTAATATCCGGCTATAATTTTTCATTTTTACTGTTGTATTATATGTATTTTACGAGTATCGTTGTATTCTGTCTGCATTCATATAATGTTTATTATATCGAGATATTTTGGAATCAAACTATTTATGTTTGACGTTCGTATTGTTTTCACTGTTAGACGTTGCAAGGTAAGTTTGTTTTTGGTTAAGTACATAGATCTAGTGCATGCAACAATCAGTGTATAGCATATGCTATCACGATGAGTGTTACGAACGTTAAGCTTGACAGATTACATACGTAACCGAGGGTGTCAGATCGCATCTCAACTTTCAGCATGTGGGACCGCACAATGCGTGCATGGCTGGAACTTTTAGCTTGATTCAGACATCCAAGTCCAACGGGCATTACATATGCAACATTGTTATGTTAGCTACAAAATGATAATGTACGTCATTTTTGTCAACGTACACAAGGAAATGTACGAATTGAGAGTGGTGTCCGGAGGAGGTTTACGTACGTAACACTATGGTGTTAGCATACGTAAATGATGTTAGCATACGTTAACCTTAGTAGGTAGCATTCGGTAAGGAAAGTGCAGACTATAAAGATATGTCTTGTCTTTCATTTTGTACGAACCAACTCCGAAAATCATCCTCCTGCCCTCCTAAGTGGTTACAAGCCTCTTCTATCTTACCTTGGAGCTTCATATCTTGGATTGGAGCATGGGAGCTCTAGGATTGTAGTGGATTCTTGAAGTCTTTCAGGTTGTTCATCATCTTCCAAGAGGTATGTTGTCTAATCTTGTATTAATTACGAGATGATGATGATGATGATGATATGTTTGATGATTACTTCATATGTTGTTGAATTGTTTAAAGATAACATGATTATTTTTGGTTATTATGAACACATGATAAAGAACATGATGATTAGAACTTATAGATGCGGATGGTCTTAATGCTTAGAGATTCTTAGATGTTATAATCATGTTTTGGAAGGATTATTAACTTACTTCATGAATAATATAATAGGGGATGATTATTGACACCTTCAGTGTTCTTGAGATGTTCAACTAATTCTATGGAATATAATAATGAATTATCATAGTTTTGATATAGTTAAGTTAAACTTGACCGAAATTCTCGATAAATTGATGATTTAGGATTGTCTACAACATCATGTTCAAATGTTGATAATGTTCTTGAGAGGATTATGATGATATATGATAATATTACCATAATAAGATGTTCATTGATGTTGTTCTTGATAATCCCTATTTAAAGGATGCCCACGGGTATTAAAGAACATTATAAATATGTTAATCTCATTATAGATATGATTTGGGGTAATTTAAGATCATAAATTAGGACTTTAATATTCATTGGAACAAGTTTGTACTATTCTTGTTGAATTGTGGATGTCGATTTCCATGAGTTCGATATTGGTATTTTAGGATTGTGTTATTGAATGAATTGTATTTCATTCAAGGTTGCTTGCTCGGATTAGTGTTTTTTATCGAAGGTCGTCATTCGTTCGCCTGAGGAAAGACTATTTTTTATCTCAGGAATTGAGTTAAGTTATCTTTCTTTGTTATAATGATAAATGATTCTTGTGAATGTTATACATTTCGTGTATATGTAATGCTTTATGAATCTATGATTCATAATGTTGTTGATCGTGTCGATCGTTTGATTTTGGGAATGTACTCCCAAGTTCACTACCTTGATATAGTTGATCTTTTTGATCGTTGTTGTCACTTCGATGAGTTTCCTTGAGCCTTGCTGGATATGTGATTAATTGAGTTTCGTCATCATGTTGCATCATGGAATTTGTGGAATCATATATGTGTGCCGATTGGTTATGTGTAGGATTTTTAGTCGGGCACATATGGTCGTGTGTTGATGATTCCACATTGGACTGTGACACGGGACGATTACTTCGTGAGACTAATTAGGTACATTTTCCCACGTATATCATGGACTCTATATATGGGGTGGACATATGCACGGACACATTTCTGGATCGTGCATACTATGATGTCCGTCATGAGCCATATTGATTGGTCGATCATACACCATGTGTGATTGGGTATGTCCGATGATTTGCGATTGATTATTTCATAAGCTCGAGGGATTTTTTTAACAGTCCGGTTTGTTTCATTGAGATCTAGTGGTATATGATTTATATAACATCTTGAGATTATTATCATGTATATCTGACCCTGTGGTTTTGGGCGAAATACTTGTTGTATTTTAGGTTGAGAGAAGGTCAAGACATGGGAAGAGCATTATTACGGCGAAGGGTTTGAAAGATATCAGTTTGGAGGCCCCAAGTATTCTTTTCTCTAGTTACGACTAAACAGTGTATTTTCATTCCCGCTTTGTAGTGTTTCTTTTCAGTTGTATTATTATTTTGTGGTATACTCCATCTTGATATGATTTATACTCGTATTTGAATCATGTGTGTTATGGTGATTATAACCGTATGATGTATAAAGTCCTTGTCGGAGTGATGGTTAATATTTTGTGGTTCAGTACTACAATTATATTACGATTGATTTGTGGATTTTTATCGCCTAGTGGGTCTCAATTTGGGATCCACGGCACTGTAATAGCCACTATTTTCAGGGTGCTACAATAGGTGGTATTAGAAAGAATAGTTTCTCCGTATGAGTCATTGTTGAACAAACTAGTATCAAGAAACCTCCACGTCATATGTGACCTGTGCAATTGCCAAGCGCTGCGAGCCAAATACGGTATGTGATTTTGAAGCCATGATTTAATTATTGGCGAGATATTTATTTGCGGAATTGATCATTTTTGTTGATCTTGATATTCCAAGTGATTTGTGGCGGAATTTTATCTTATTGATATACCAAGAAAAATATGGATTTGATTATTCGGTTGATCTTGTTTCGACCTTTTGCCGATATGATATTTGTATAGCACTCGTAGTGCAATTAGTTCTTGACGATTTACTTTTGAACGTGTAGTCTCATTATTGCTATTAACTTAGCGTAATTTTGTGATTGGCCATAAAGGCGGTTATGAATTATGCTCATGATCATTGTGTGATTATTTCAGTATGCAAAGAAACTTGAGAGGTCGTGGTAGAGGGGGCCGAGGCCGCATAAGGGGCTGAATCCCGAGGCCACGAGCAAAATGTAACATATTTAGTTCATAAGAATCGCACACTTTAACCGTGTTTTTCCATTCCACCTCTTAAAAATAAAAAAGGACTTCAATCAAAATACTTACTTAATAGCATGACAATAATTTATACAAAATTTCTACTACGACCACACGAATTTTCTATACTACAAATTAAAATTAAAATAGAAAATGGACGCGCGTTCGAATGTGGAACAAAGTTCAGCGACCAGTGAGTGATTCGCCTACTGGAAATCGTTCGCACCACACGGAATAGCATGAGGGTGCGCACGTCGACCCTTATGCACTTATGCTGGGCATTATGGCCCATATGACCCAAATGGGTTGATTGGTGGAAACTATGGTTGCCGTTGCCTTGAGCTGTAAGACAGTACAAGAGCAAATGCTTGCCGGTTTGACAGTTCAGAAGGAACCACAGCTAGAATTTGTGAGACTGGGGATTGAGGTATGGCTACAACGTGTACAAGGGAAACCTTTTAGACTTGAGATTTTCTTGTCCCTTGATGATACTATCAGTGTTGGGAATAGTGCCCTAGGACATTCGATATGCCTACATTGTAATTGTCAGATTTATATAGAGTTGTTTTATAACATCTATTTCTTGTTGATTATTAGAATGTATGCATGCTTTAATATTATAATAATTGAATAATAGTTATTCACGAATAATAAGATTATTCATGTTTCTCTAGTCCAATCACGTAGAGTGGAAACTAAAGTGACTAATATACTAGTATAAGTTTGATTGATAATCATAGGATGATTATGTATATGGTACGGATCAAACTTATGGGTACTGGTTGGAGAACGCAATATTGGACAAACCCGCATTGAGATCCCTTCATGGAAATGTCATAAGCGTGTTGGTTTTTTCGTGTATCTAATACAATAAATATGAGTAAAACACAATCGAATAAATTAACGAAAAACCCAGACGAGTATCTACATGCAGTAATTTAATTGATTTATTAAGAGATCGTACCTTAATTCGAAGAACAGATCTGAAACCGGACCAGAAGCTGATTAAATCCTCTTCCTCTTTCAATGATCGACACACGAACAACTGGTACAAGCCGAATTGTCAAAATCTCATCAACTTTTATTGTCCGAATCAAGATAAATTCATCTTAACCCTAGTTTTCGGGAATTTGGAGATTTGTCGGGTGTTCATTTTTTAAACCCGTTTTTAGCTCTGATTTGTGCTAGATAATGATGTTGTAATTATAATCTTTTGTTTTTCCACAAATTGTACGAAATAAATTCCGAGTTTTCATCCGTTCTTGAGTATAACCCTTGTTACCTCCGTAATGTTCGATCGGTTGTCCCTAAGGGTAGAACTTAGGGGTTTTCTTCTCAACATCCTTAGTATTGTATTTGATATAGTATTATGTTGTGATAGGATCGAATTGTTGAGGAAAGTTCGGACCGTACGTCCTTTCGTTCGTTGTTTCTTGTGTCGTTCCAATCGAGGCAAGTACTTTGATTACATTTAATGTACTTCGGGTGAATATGTGAAAATGTGATTTTGTTAAATGTGATGAAAGTGGTTTGTGCCATGTGGTTTTTGAGCATCTATGAACCGAGTTAAAACCAGTGAGGGTCCCTTGGGATCCGCTAGGCCGCGTTCCCTACAGATCACTCGGTGGGGTTGTACAACCTGAGAGGGCCTGACAAGGACTCTCTGGGGTATGTATCTCGCGTGGGGTACAGGGCCAGTATAGCTCGAGAGGTTCCTTTGTGATTATGATTGTGGTATTGTGTTCCGGAATATATGTGATGACACTGTGATTTATGTTGGTTATTCACTTGTTGTACATATTCTGGAATCATTGTACTTGCACCAGCATCTTTCTAACCCCTTCGAGGGTGGATATACTTGTTGTGTATTCAGGTACAGGTCGAGTAGGTGACCCAGCACAGGGCAGACATAATCTTGGTGGTATGGTCGTCATGTCGTGGTTAGTTTGTGTATTGGTTTTGTAATCACGCGGGTACTGTCATGTGATGTATATCATGTTGTTGTTCATTGTTGATGATGCTGTTGTATCAGCTGTGAGCTATTGTATCAGTTGTGATCCTACGGGACGTTGTATTGTTTGGTTTTGTAATGTATGTCGTGTTGAATTTAGTTTTATTTTAAAAAAGTAAATGTCATGGTTTTGTTAATTTTTAATGAGTTCTATGTTGGTCTAAGCCTGGTAGGTTCTCTAAAAAGAATCTACGGCATTGTAATATCTCCATAAATCACGGGGTTGTTACATAATATGGTATCAGAGCTTAGGTTTATGGATACCTAGGATGTTGGTGTTTTGGGTCTGTTAAAGTTGAGCTGGTCGTTTGTTTATGATATCACTAGTTTGCTGCCACCTCGTGCTGTCTGTGCTGGAAGTCTCTTTGAAGGATATTTATTCCTTTTTTCGGGAGAAATTGTTGACGTGATTGTATAATCTGTTGTTGTTATCTTTTATCTTCTCAACCTTTCATCGTCCTTCAGTATGGATGAATAATATGAGAACTGAGACAACTGTATTCGTATAATGGATGAAGTCGGTCAACAGATACATTTGAGGATATCATGTATCAGATTTTCTTAATTTTGATATTAAGTATATCATATGAGAGTATTACTGGGATGAGTATACATATTCAGTATGTTGAGATGACAGGCAGGAGCAGTTACAAATGGCTATTACAGAAGCCATAACATGCGCTAAGTCGAGGAGCTAACATATGCTGAAATGTTAAGAGTAGCGTATGCTATATATCATGCATAACATACGCTATGGGAGGAATTGGTCAGGGCACAGGCTATAGCCGACAAGTGGGTCCCGTGGTCGGCAACATTCGGCACAGGGGTGGACAAGGCAAGCCAATATCGAAGTTAACGTATGCTATGGACTGCACATTACGTACGTTAAATGGGTAAGTTACTATAGCAAGTCAACGACTATATTACGTACGCTAAGAAATGGGCTTTGCGTACGTAAGTCATTGAATGAATTAAGGCAGCAGCCTCTGGACTGTTGTTGCGTATGCTATCGAGGCCAGAAAGAGTACGTAAGGCATTGTTGCAAACGTTGGTGTTGTATATTGTGTATGTAAGGAAATGAGACAGTGGCCTCTGGATTAGTGTTACGTATGCTATCAAGGTCAGATAACGTACATAAGTAGTGTTATGGGCGTTAGGTTATTCATGTAGCGTACATAGTGACTGAAGTTTATAAATATGTGAGATCTCCATCACGTTGGTGTTTTGAGAAGTTCAACTTCGTTTCTTCGCCCTTCAACCCTCCGAGTCCGATTTTGGATTGGAGCTAGAGATATGGAGTTATTGTTGACTCTTGAGATGTTCAATTGTGTTGATCATTTCCTGAGGTATGTTGATCCATTCTACACTTTATTTTCAGATTTTGATGTTTTTATTGATGATTACATCGTGTGATAATAGATTATGGGATTGTTGTGATAAATCCTGATATTTCACGGAAATCGTGTTGAGGAAGATAATGACAACATGATATATATCTCAGATTATGTTGTTTTGTTATGAACATGATTTTAAGATCATGGTGTTCTTGGTACATATCACATCAAAGAGGGATATGTTAAAAGATAAAAATGATTTTGGATATAAACATGGATTTGATATTTAGAAACCAATATTATGTTGATTATAGTGGTGGATTTCAGATCTTCTTGATGAAATACGAATCATGATATGTGGTTGAAACCAGAAAGATTATGGTTAATCTTGGAATATAATTATTCGTAATATTGAACTATTCAGATAGTTCGTATTTGGCGATTGTATCGGTATCATTGTTTTCCTATGGGCTTACGAATATGAACAAGAAGGAACCTTGTTCATTCGTATTTGAGGTCGAAGTTGGAAGTGAGAATGTTAAGACCCTTGTTATTAGTTATAATTGATTATTGGTATGATTATCGGATTTCGAGTTGTAAATATGAGTTCATAATTGATCGAAGTATTGCTGAACCATTGGGTTTGTTGGTTGGTTATACTGGTTGTTGATTATTATCGAACGTGTTGTTAATCGATTATGACATTAGATTGTGATAATTGATCGATGACTATAACCGTTACGTTGAGGTTGAGAGTGAAGAACTAATATATTGCCTTGGTCGGGACGGAGGAGCTCATAGATGAACACAATAGATTTGGTAACGGATTCTTCGTATCAGTATCGAGGCAAGTTTATACTTGTTAAATTCATAATGTTTAAATAAATGATTTTGATTTCAATTTTCTCTATAATTCAAATAAAAATGATATTATAATGTAAATTGTCGGGATGATGATTTGTATATTATGCTTGCTTTGGATTTAATCATAATGTATATGATTTAAATGTGTTTGGTGAAGACAAAGATGTGAGTTATCTTTGGTATGTGATATTGAATGTTGGATATCGGGGATAGTTTATCGTGTCGACATTGATGTCGGAGTGGTGGTTTATTGATATTAATAGACTGTACTTGATTCGAAATTATTCGAATAACTGTGTATTCGTTCAGGGATATTTGTTCCTGGAAAGGATATTGTCTTCGGCTTTGAGGTAATTTAAGTATTGTTCAGTTATGAGGGTAATTATTCTGTTGAATTGTTGTATATGTTGTATGTTGATGTTTCATATAATGAGTTTCGTATTGAATGATTGTTGAGGAATGAGGATTCCAGGACTGTTGTGTCGAGATTGTTGATTGTAATGATCATTCATTTGGGAATGATGATTCCAGGATAATTATTTTGGATATTATTGGTCATGTCGATCCTTCATTATCAGCGTGTTATTGTTCACTTTAGTGAGTCTTTTGATCCTCATTGGATATGGGTTTTCCTTGATTTTCGTTGTCATGTGGCATCGTGGCATATCTGGAGTCTTATCTGTGTGCCGATTGGTTATGTGTATGATTTTTAGGGCGGGCACGTATAGTCATGTGTAGGTTCATTACCTTCACATTGAGCTGTGCACACGAGATGTACTTTGTGAGACTGATTAGGTACAAGATCACACGTGTATTCGATCGATACCCATTGGTGGCTTGTGCACGGACACATTTCCGAATCGAGCATACGGTGACGTCCATTTTGAGCCATATTGATTGGTCGTTCATAGTCCGTGTATGATTGGGTATATTCGTCGGTTTGTGAAGTAATTCATATGGCCGAGGGGTATGTTCGATAGTCGAGTTTGTTCTTTGAGATCCATCGTATGTGATTTGTATAAAGTTTTGAGAATTCTTACTCTCTCGTATATCTATCCCAGTGATCCTTTGTGGATCGTGTTGGAGTTTACCATGTTTATGGTATTCTCGGTCGTTATTGGTCCTTTGTTGATCGTGTTGGATTTTACCATGTTGATGGTATTCACGATTATTGTTGATCCTTCGTGAGTAGTATTGGAGTTTATCATGGTGATGATATTCTCGGTTGATTTATTGATTGATATTATTATTGATCGCATGAGCATTCGAACCTTATTTTGATGTTTCGGGACTTGTTGTCACTTTTTTGAGGTAGTTGGCCTATTGATGTATTGTGTATTATTGGTTTTTATCAGGATTTCCGACGGACAAGATTATTCCATGCTTGAGTTATAATTATGTTTTGAGAATCTTGGCATTGTTTGAATTCATTACAGATGGTTGTATTTGACTTTATTCGTCATTTGAGAATGCGAGATGTAGATTATGGTGCGGATTGAATTGTTGTGGATTACCATGAGTTGGTAAGGTTATGACAGTACACGGAGATCGAGCTAGTAGCGGTCGTGAAGAGGTGAGCTTCCCGGGTGGTCCTAGTTATGACATGTAATTGGGAATCGAGTATTTTTGCTGAATGATTATTTTCCGCTGCAAATGTATTTTAACTGTTTGTTATAAACGCTGCATGAGTATTTTTTTTAAATGACCCTTTTGGTATTTTGTAACTCAAATTATTTTCGAAAAATCATTTTCTAACCTTTTTCCAGTACTTATAACGGTGGCTTAACGTATACTCTTGAGTTTGTTGAGTTGTCATTTTGGTTTTGTACCTCCAAATGATATTTTACGACAGTATTTCATAAAGGAATTTTATAAAATCTTTCAAATGTTTTTTTTTAAAAGATATTACCGTCAATTGTCTTTTAGCGTGTTTGAAATGATTAAGAAAATGATTTTTCGACTTGTGGGATCCGGCGTGGGGTCCACAATGCTGTAATATCTGCGGATAGTTTGGGAGTGATACAGAAACTTGTATGTTAGTATTGTGTTGAGACTTTATATGGGAGTCGTATGCTAGTATCACGGGAAATCCTCAACTTCACGTACCCGTAAGTATATTGCTTTGGTTAGTTGCTTGTGGTAACGATTGATTGTTTTTGTGATGCGGTTGGAATTTTTTGTTTGAGATGTTGTTGTAACATGATTGCAAGTTTCGGGACGAAACTTCTTCCTATGGGGTAAGGGTGTAATCTTCGTGTACTTTATTATCGAGGTATTTTATTCTGGATGTATTCTGCGAGAATTGATTTGTGAGTTTCCATGTGTATTGTTTGGTATTTGGAATCATGTGTATATTGGTTTTGGAACTGGTATGTTGATTGTTAGTTATTATCTAGTTATGTACCTACCGGGATGTGTTCATTTGGACCGGACTTCACAATTGTAATGCTGAAGAGAAGTAGTTAGCGCACGCTAACTTGGGTAGCTAGTGCACGCTAAACATACATATGTAGCGTACGCTAATGTCCTATTAACACACACTATTGAGGGTGATCAGAACATTCTGGATTTGGGCAGAAAATTCATGAATTTTGGACCACGGCAGGTAGCGCACGCTACCATAAACACTAGCACACGCTAACGAGATTGGACAGAAGTTTCTGGACTGCAGAGACATCCATGTAGCGCATGTTATGCCTACCATTAGCGGGCGCTAAGTCCACTTTATATATAAGGGACAACAGTAGTCAACTTCATCATTTCTTTCCCTTCTCTCTTTTCTCCGACGGTTGGGCGATCTTGAACATAGGATAGTGCGGATTTTGGTCGGATTTCATCATCCAAATACGTTTTTGAGATCCTAGTATCAAGCTAACAACATCTCATCAACTTTTATTGTCCGAATCAAGATAAATTCATCTTAACCCTAGTTTTCGGGAATTTGGGGATTTGTCAGGTTTTCATCTTTTAAACCCATTTTTAGTTCTAATTTGTACTAGATAATGATGTTGTAATCATAATCCTGTGTTTTTCCTCAAAGTTTACGGATTAAATTCCTAATTTTCATCCGTTCTTGAGTATGACCCTTGTTACCTCCGTAATGTTTGATCGGTTGTCCCTAAGGGTAGAACCTAGGGTGTTTCTTCTCAACTTCCGTAGTATTGTATTTGATATAATATTATGTTGTGAGGTACTCCTTGGGGTGTGTATCTCGCGTGAGGTACTGGGCCAGTACAGCTCGGGAGGTTGTTTTGTGATGATGATTGTGGTATTGTATTTCGGAATATATTTGATGACACTGTGATTTCTGTTGTTTATTCACTTGTTGTACATATTCTGGAATCGTTGAACTTGCACCGGCTTCTTGATGACCCCTTCGAGGGTGGATATACTTGTTGTGTATTCAGTTACAGGTCCAGTAGGCGAGCCAGCACAGGGCAGACATGAACTTGGTTGGCAGTATTGATATCATACCTTATGTTGAGTCTGTGGTCGTCATGTCGTGGTCAGTGTTGTGTATTGGTTTTGCACTCGCGCGGGTACTGTCATGTGATGTATATCATGTTGTTGTTGATTGTTGATAATGTTGTTGTATCAGCTGTGAGTTGTTGTATCAGTTGTGATCCTACGGGACGATGTATTGTTTGGTTTTGGAGTGTATGTCGTGTTGAAGTCAGTTTTGTTTTAAGAAAGTAAGTGTCGTGGTTTTGTTAATTTTTAATGAGTTCTATGTTGGTCTAAGCCTGGTAGGTTCTCCAAAAAGAATCTACGACGCTATAATATCTCCGTAAATCACGGGGGTATTACACAATACATATAATATCTTATATTATATATTACTTATTATTTAATCCTTTAATAAATAAAATATCTAATATTATATTTATCTTTCCCAGTTGATATAATTAAATAATATAATATATAATATCCTATATTATATATTATTTATTTTATTTAATAAATATAATATCCAATATTATATCTATTAATTATTCTTGCTTGTCTTTAGTTGTTGTATGTGTGACCCAAAATGCTTATATTATGTTGGCAATTTTTAATACCTTATTAAATAATAAATCATAAGCGGTCTCTACCAAGACATTGTGTCTACCCAAATAATATAAGTTTATAGTCCATTAAACCATTTAACGTGTCAAATCCCTTTGTCACGCGATATCATATTTGAACTAAGTCATGGATATTGTCATACTTATTATGTTCAAATGCTTTGTCGATCTTAAGTAGACTGATTGAATCAAATGACTCTTCATTTGAGCATGGCCATGCATTTCCTTCAGTCCTACTTATCGAGGGGCCAGCAGATATCTCTCTCATTAAAGAAAGGGACAAATCCCCATCTTTATTATTCATTGCTCTCTACATGACTCCCACTAATCCCGATCCCTAACCTTTATAATCACCATGTGTTAGATGGCGTTGGATTACATCAAGGCATAGCAGTTATCATATTGGACTCTATGATAATCTCAGGTTCAAGGATTTATTGACATACTGTTATATTGAGATTCACTTATGACATTTCCATAGAGTGATCTCAATGCGGGTCTGTCCAATATTAGTTCTCCAACCAATACCCATAAGATTGATCAGTATCATTGTAATATCCTAGAATTTTGCTATGAATTTTTCGCATTGTTTTCTATGATTTGTACTGTACAAAGTGGGATCGATGCAGTATGGATGAATAATTTTAGGAACCATGATGGTTGTACCAGTATATGTATCAAGGTTATTTTTAATTCTAGGATATTACATGCTTGATATGTCCTTCGATGTTGGATATACTGTATGAGTATTTGTATAATTGTCGTACTTGGTCGACAATTGCAATTGAGGATATCGTGCACCACGTGTATCGTATGAGAATATTATCGGAATGAGTATATGTATTCAGTATGTCGCGTGTACGTGTTCAGTATATTGGGATGACAGATAGGGGAAAAATGGCTAAGTATAAAAGCCATTAAGTACGTTATGCATAGGAGCTTACGTACGTAAAGGTGCAAGCGTAGCGTACGCTAAGCAGAGGAGCTTACGTACATAACAATACGAGCTTAACGTACGTTAGGAGGAGTACATAACGTACGTTATGAAGAGAATCGGACAGGTCTGAGCTGTGATCGGCTAGTGGGCCCGGTGTCGGCAACTTTTGGTGCGGAGGTGGACAGGCGAGTCAACCTCGAGCCTTACGTACGTTAAGGATATTCCATTACGTATGTTAAACGAGTATGTTAATGTATCAAGTAAATAGCTATATTGCGTACGCTACATCATGGACATTACGTACGTAATACACAATACGAATTGAGGCAGTAGCCTCTGGAATAGTGTTACATATGCTAACAAGGCCAGTTAATGTACGTAAAGAAGGTTACGTACGTTAGGTGGATTACCTAGCGTACGTAATGGTTGAAGCTACATATATATAGGTGAGACCCGTCACTTTGGCATTTTTTGATATATTCATGTCATTTCTTCACCCTTTAACCTTCAGAGACCGACTTCGGCTCTTCCAAAAATATTGGGGACTTGGAGTCATGGATGTGGAGCTTGATATATGAAGATATTGTGTATTCTTGAGGTGTTTGATTCTTGAGGTATGTTGAACTACTCCACACTTTATTTCCGATTCTTGATGTTGTTACCATTGCTTGCTTCGTATGATGATGAATATGGTAGTATTGTTGTGATTCTTGATCATATATGAAGTTTATGTTGAGGAAGATGATCATATTTATGTATCGATCGGATTATGAGAGGAATTTGATATATTAAAGGTTAGATAACACATTGGACTATAATATCTTGATGATTATGAATAAGTGATGTTAATGGGATATGATTAATTCGTATTCTTGAAGAGTTCATGAATTATACGATAAATATGTGTGAGATGTTGGTGTTTTGGATAATTCATATCTAGAACCAAGTTACATGATTTTTGGTGTAATATCCGTATAGGAAGTACGCATGTGGTTATGAGTTTATGAGATTAGTATGATGATAATCGGTAAATGTATTTCTATGAATTTCCAAGAAGGAACCTTGTTAATCCGTAATTAAGATTGAAGTCATAATCGAGAATGTTGAGACGCTTGTTAGAATTGATCAATTATCGAATTGCGGCTTGTATTCATATTATCATGCCCCCAAACATCGGGAAGGACGAGGGCGCGATGCATCGGTTGATCAATCAATAAAAGCTCAACAATAAATAGCGGAAGCAAAATAACGATTAGATAGTATTTCAAGACAACGATCTTAACCCGATGTATTAAGATTCGTTGTGATAAAAGTTGACAAATAAAATTACAATGATCATAAGTTTGCAGCGGAAATTTTCCAAGTACCAAACGAACCAAGTACGAAACATAATTAACTATTACAAGTTGGGATAACAACAAAAATTCTAAATCTTGATGGCGGTCTTCTATTCAGTCTCTTCCTCGAAAACCTCTTCATCTTCGGCTGGTTGCTCATTCTCTGGTTTTAAAAGGAAAATAGTGGGGTGATCGTGTGCGAGTGTGGCTTACATTCCTTTCAAAATATTTGGTGATGCATGATTTTACCAAATTATAAGAAATTAGAATTTATTACAAAATATATCGTGATTTTATAAATGAATAATCATTGTATAGTTGAAATATTATAATCCTGTCCCCGTGGACGGATGTCGAGTCAATCAATCAGTCAATCAGTCAATCTAACTTCGAATCCTGCCGATGTGGACTTTATATTCTAGGCTCTCCTTATAACGTCTTAGGCCGTTATTAGTGTTTGGCCTTTGACTATTGCCACGACTTCTAGTTTAATTACCGTAGCCTTGGACGTTTGTCGGACCGTCACTGTAACATTGACCTTTGAGCTTATCGCTCTCATGCTTGGTGACGTGCTTACTTATCTCTTATCTGGGCTCGGTATGTCCTTAGTTGTGGGTCAATGCCCGTATCACACCATAATCGTGATTATACTCCAAGTCCACGACCCAGTCACCTCAAGAACACTCCATCCTTCGGCTTCAAGGGAATAGGATACGACGGTAGCCTTGTTTATGAACCGCAAGCGTGCTGCTTGATCCATGGTCTAACCATCCCTGACACAAATTTGGGACTCTATAGGTGGCCCCTACAACTCAAGAGGTGGTCCCTAGATTTTAGGTCGGCTCTCTGTTTCGTATGGGCTCAAGAGGTGGCCCCGTCCGCCGACGTGGCACTTTGCCGCAATAGGGTTAGAGGCGAACCCGTCTGAGGCACTTTGTTCGTATGGCACTTAGCTCCCGGACAGTCATAGTTATTAATTAGATGCATTTCACAAGTATCTCGTAACATTCGGTTAGTGAGGATAATAGTGTCCTTTGATTAACTATGAAATATGGTTACTTATATTTGTGGCACGGTAATACGGAATAGGACTTCGTATATAATTTGAAAATACTCTCAAAAATTTTATTAATGGTTTGATGGGTTCAGGTCAGATATAATAAATGGGTAGGTTCGACAAAACGAAACGAGGGTTTTCTGAAATAGGTTGAAAGGACGTTTTTACCCTTAGGTTCGAGCCTAAGCGTCTGGAATATGAAACGAAATCGGATGGTCGTAAATATTTATGAGGAAAGTCAAAAAATACTTCCTTGACTCCAGATTTAAGGAAAAATTCGGAAATTTCCAGTTTTGGGGCTGAAATTTCTAGAAATTATGGTATCGCCCCAATACTAAAGAAAATCGTTCCAAGGCTTATAGAGCTATGAATTTAGCTCAGAATTTAACGAAATTTTATGAGATGACTCGTGATGAACCTGGAATACCAGAACTTTGTGAATGTCCAAAAAAAAATCTGGAAACTTGATCCCCCTTCCATTGGAACGACAGGCCCCTTTGGAAAGCCCTATTTGCTTTGCCTCCTTAACTCTCACTCTTAACAGCACGCAGAGATCGCGATACCGGTGGTGAATTGAAATGGGAATTCTCCTTTTCTTTCTCGTCCGGGTGCGGACACACCTGCGCGCATTACAGGTGATAGTTACAAGAATGGCGGGACATATTTCCTCTCTGAGCCCTCTTTTTCTGAGCCTCACTATTGAACCCTACCCTTGATCTTTGAATGGCCAAAACCCGATTGTTAGCCCGTCGACTACACCAGTCCTATAGGAAAGCAGCTTCAGTATAGTCTGGATATCGGAGGGATGCTCTCATTCTTGGTAGACGCCTCGTTTAGATTCAATAAATAGTATTACATGTTATTATAACCATGACACACATCTTTAAAACATGCATATAGGAATTTCAGATTAGTGCATGCTCTATAATTTTCAAAATTTAAGAATCAAAGTTCATAAGAAAAAAAACTATATATACTTTTTTTCATTTCTTTTTTTTTAAGTAAAATATCATAGCATAAATTCCAATATTGTGTTTTTCACAAATTTCTCGACATTATATATCAAGAAGGTTCAGATTTAGACCATGCATCACAAGCAAAATAAGAGTTCTTATTTTAAAAGTTTGAAAGAGTTTCACCCACCTCGAATCTTGCCGAAAGTAGTTGATTTTTGGTCCCGTAAGTTGGAAAACGATCTTCTCCTCTACCACTACTAGGTTCAGCGGAACACCATGCACCCCCTAAGATGAGTATTTTGTTTGCATGTGTTAAGATTATAGTTAGATTAAAGGATTATTACAAGAATTTATGGAAAAGAAAGTAAGGATTGGGGTTATCTATGTCTTGTTGAATCTTTTCTTTTTCCTTATTCCTCCTTCCTTTGCTTCGGCCTAACCTCTCTCTCACTCTCTCAATTTTCAGATTTTATTATGTGGGTAGGTGAGAGTGTGTTGGATAATGGTGCATGTATTTAAGGTGGTGTAAAGGGAACTTGGGAAGAGTAACGGGTTGGGAAGAGGAATGGAAGGAATGTGAGTACATGTGTCAAGAGTCTTGCATGAAGACTCTAGAATCCACCCCTTCCACCACTTTGGCCGCCCATTTTTTTTTTTGTGTGTGTGTGTTGTATATATTTTTTTTGTATTTTAAGTGTGTAGAATGTTAATATAATTAGTTGGGTATTTATTTAATTGTAAATGGATTAAGTAGTTGTGTTGGGCTTTCAACCATAATTCCAAGACTTAGGAATTTTATTATATTGGGTTTGAGTCCATTAGTGATTTCGTATGTGCAAGTGTTGATACACACGGCCCATTAGGTAATTCATGATCCCACTTAAATTTTAATTGTTTGTTACTTGACTCAGATTTTAATTTATGAAAAAAAAAGTATGTAAAATAAAGTGAAACTAAATGTAGAATATATTATAAACAAATGTTATTAATATACATCATGACTTAGTAATTATACATGTAGTAAACTATAGAATTTAGGGGGGTTTACATCTTCCCTTCCTTCAAAGAATTTGGTCCCCAAATTCCTTCTTGAAGAGTTCGAGATAGGATTTCTTCATCTCTTCCTCAGCTTCCCATGTAGCGTCTTCCTCTATGTTATGCTTTGACCAGACAACTTTAACCAAATGAATTCGTTTCTTCCTCAATTCGCGTTCTTGTCGGTCGAGGATCTTGATCGGCCTCTCTTCATAAGATAAGTTATCTTTGATTGGCGGGATGTCGGAAGTAAGAATGCGCGCCGGGTCTGGTTGATACTTCTTTAATCTCGAGACATGGAAAACATCGTGCATTACAGCCAAATTGGATGGTAGCTCTGAGCGATAAGCTATCCATCCCATTATTTCTATGATTTCGAAGGGTCCGACATATCGGGATCTCAGCTTCCCTCCCTTCTTCGAGTTCATCAATCCCTTACGTGGTGATAAACGAAGAAATACTTTGTCGCCCGTGTCGAATTCTAAATCTTTTCTCCTCTGGTCTGCATAACTCTTTTCTCCGTTCTGAGCAGTGCGAATTCGACCCCGAATGATTCGAACCTTATCCATAGAATCTTCTACTAGATCAACTCTCGTTATCGAGTTTCGGTTTTGCTTACCCTTTGGTGTCCATCATTCGTCAATTTCCCAATGTATTGGTGATCGACACTTTCTTCCATATAATGCTTCATATGGAGCAATCCCGATAGTTGCCTGATAGTTGTTGTTGTACTCCAACTCTTTTGAAAATCCAGTGCACATGCCTGTAACATATCCTTAAGGACTTGTATCGTTCGCTCGGATTGTCCGTCCGTTTGAGGGTGTGCTGCAGTGCTGAAACTCAATGCCGTCCCAAATTCTTGATAAAGGCTCTTCCAGAATCTGGAGACAAATTTGGGGTCATAGTCTGACACAATGTCTACAGGTGCTCCATGTAATCTAACGATTTCTCAGATATATGTCCTTGCTAGCTTCTGCAGACTATCATTCTTTCTTACGGGTATGAAGTGAGCTGACTTTGTAAGTTTATCCACGACTACCCAGATTGTGTTATATCCTCCACTACTTGTTGGTAGATCCGTCACGAAGTCCATCGTGATTAGTTCCAATTTCCATTCAAGAATCTCGAGCGGCTGTAGCAACCCTGATGGTCTTTGGTGTTCAGCCTTCACTCTTTGACAAGCTAAACACCTTGCTACGAATTCTGCTACCTGGTTCTTCATATTCTCCCACCAGTAGTGTTTCTTTAGATCCTTATACATCTTATTACCACCTGGATGAATTGCATACTGAGAGTAGCGAGCTTCTGCTAAAATTTTCTTCTTGACTTCGACATTATCGGGAACACATATATGGTGTTTGAATTTTAGTGTTCCCGCTTCCGACATGCTAAACTCAGTTTTCTCACCTTATGTTACCCTTTCCTTAAGTTTACACAATTTCCCATCTTGTGTCTATGCTTCTTGGATTTCCTTAAGTAAGTCCGGCTTCATTTACAAATTAGCGCATAAAACGTGTGTCTTATCCTGCCTTGGTTTCCATTGGATTATTTCTCTCAGAGCATTCCAATCTCTTATCATGAGTCTAGCCACACTCGCTTTTCTATTTAAGGCATCTGCTACGACATTGGCCTTGCCTGGATGATGCTGAATGGTGAAGTTATAATCCTCAAGAAGTTCTATCCACCGTCTCTGTCTTAGATTCAACTCCTTCCGAGAGAACAAATATTTGAGACTGTTCTGGTCAGTAAAGATGGTGAATGTAGCTCCATACAGGTAGTGTCTCCATTTCTTCAAAGCAAACACTATTGCTGCTAGTTCAAGGTCATGGGTCAGATAATTCATCTCATGGATTTTTAGCTTTCGTGATGCATAAGCCGCAACCTTTCCGTTTTGAAACAGCACAGCTCCTAATCCTTCCTTTGATGCATCGCTGTAAACCACAAATCCTTCACTCCCTTTGGGAAGTGTTAATATAGGTGCGGTAGTGTGTTTTCTCTTGAGTTCATGGAAGCTCAACTCACACTTATCGTTCCACTCAAATTTGACGTGCTTCTGCGTCAGTCATGTGAGTGGTCTTGTGATTTTGGAAAAATCTTTAATGAATTTGTGGTAGTAACCCGCAAGTCCAAGAAAGCTCCGTATCTCCATGACTGTTTTTGGCCCCTTCCAGTCCAAAATAGTCTCCACCTTTGATGGATCTACTGAGACTCCATCTCCAGCTATTATGTGTCCTAAAAACGCCACCTCTCTTAACCAAAATTCACACTTGCTGAATTTGGCGTACAATTTATGCTTCCTTAGTGTCTCTAGTACCAATCTCTGGTGAGTTTCATGATCTTGATCCATCTTGGAATAAACGAGTATGTCATCAATAAATATCACTATGAATTGATACAGATATGGTAGGAACACGCGGTGCATTAAATCCATAAATGCAGCCGGCACGTTGGTCAATCCAAAAGGCATTACCATGAATTCGTAATGACCATACCTAGTTAGGAAGGCAGTCTTTGGTATATCGCACTCTTTGATCCTCAATTGGTAATATCCCTGCTGAAAATCAAACTTTGAGTAAAATGTTGCTCCTTCTAGCTGGTCGAATAGCTCATCGATCCTAGGAAGTGGATACTTATTCATAACAGTAATGTTGTTAAGTTCTCGATAATCAATGCACAATCTAAGTGTACCATCTTTCTTCTTTACGAATAGCACTGGTGCTCTCCATGGAGATACACTTGGTTGGATAAATCCAACCTCTAGCAACTTCTGCAGTTGAACCTTCAGTTCATACAGTTCTAGTGGTGCCATTCGATATGACATTCTAGCCACATGTGCTATTCCTGGCAAGATATCAATGCTAAATTTAACTTCCCTGTCTGGAGGCAGAGAAGTGAGTTCCGTGGGAAATACATCAGGGTATTATGATATTACTGGTATTGCTTCAATCTCCATTTTGTTCTTAGGTTGGTTTATGACAAAAGCTAAATATCCCAATGCTCCCTTCGAAATGGCCCTCCTCGCCTTTGTGGCTGATATTATAGGGGCCGAATTAATTCTAGCATTCCCGTGTAGTTCAACTATGGGTTGATAGGGTTTGCAGAATCGAACTATTTTTAAATGGCAGTCGAGTTGTGCAAAGTGTTTATATAGCCAATCCATCCCAACTATGAGGTCTTACTCAAGTATAGGGAGAAGAATTAGGTCAGCAGGAAAACAGTGACCTTTAATGATCACTTCACAATCTCTAAATACTAAATCTGTTTCTCGGCTCGCACTCATAGGTGTGGATACTTCTAAGCTTATGGGTAGTGACTCCATGTCGACATTTAATTTTTATGCATAATGAGGTGTAACAAAAGAATGTCATGATCCTGGATCTAACAACACATGATCAGAGTGATTTGACACAAGAAATGTACCTTCCACCACGTCTGTTGCATTAGCGGCTTCTTGTCCAGCTAAGGAGGAGGAAGTAAAGGGTGCCCTAATGAAAATGGGTAGAGCTAAGGCTGTAGGCCCGGATCAGATCCCTATTGAGGTGTGGCTTTGTCTGGGGGAAGTCGGAGTTCAGTGGCTAGCAGAGTTGTTCAACATCCTCCTCAGAGGCTCTAAGATGCCGACAGAGTGGAAGCATAGTATTGTCGTGCCTTTTTTCAAGAACAAAGGTGATGCTCAGAGTAGTAGTAACTATAGGGGTATTAAACTCCTCAGTCATACTATGAAACTTTGGGAAAGAGTGGTGGAATGCAGGGTTAGAAGAGAAGTTTAGATTTTAGAGAACCAATTTGGCTTCATGCCGGGGAGGTCCACGACTGAGGCCATTCATCTCGTCAGACGCCTTATGGAGAAGTTTAGAGAGCAACGTAAGGACCTCCATATGGTGTTCATAGATCTAGAGAAGGCTTATGATAGCATTCCGTGCGATGTTATTCAGAGGAGCCTAGTAGAGAGGAGGGTGTTGTTGCCGTTCATTAGGGCGATCCAAGACATGTACTCCCAAGCTAGGATGTGCGTTAGGACCCCAGTTGGTGACACCCAGTATTTTCCAGTTGAGATAGGGCTACACCAAGGGTCGGCGCTAAGCCCTATTCTCTTCGCTCTAATCCTTGACGTCATTTCGCGAGGGATTTAAGATGGCATCCCCTGGTGCATGCTTTTTGCTGACGACATTGTGTTAGTGGCAGAGTCGAGAAGGGAGGTGAACTCGAAGTTGGAGCTTTGGAAGGCTAAGTTAGAATCCCAGGGCTTGCGTGTGATCCAGTCTAAGACCGAGTATCTCTTGTGTAACTTTAGTGGTGAGGCCAACGAGGAAGATGTTGAGGTAATGATTGCGGATCAGATCGTACCCCGTACGGATAAGTTCAAGTATTTGGGTTCGATCATTCAGAAGGAAGGTGAGTGTGAAGATGATTTCATGCATCGCATCAAGGCGGGGTGGCTAAGGTGGAGAGCAGCGACAGGGGTCCTGTGTGACAAGAAAGTCCCTCTAAAGTTGAAGGGTAAATTCTATAGAGCGGCAATCCGACCTGCAATGTTGTATGGATCCGAATGTTGGGCGATGAAGAAGTCGCTTGAGAGAAAGTTGGAAGTGGGTGAAATGAGAATGTTACGTTGGTCCTGTGGTCGCACAATGTTATAAAGAATTGTGAACGGGGTTTTAAGGAACGCGCTGGAAGTGGCGCCCATTTCAGCGAAAGTTAGGGAAGGGAGATTGAGATGGTTTGTCCACGTCCACAGGAGGCAGGCATCTGCTCCGGTGAGGAGGGTCGAGAGTTTAATGGTTGTCGGGGAGAGGAGGAGAGGCAGACCGAGGAGGACGTGGGAGGAGCAACTGAGATTAGATTTGAAGGCCTTAAACCTTTCCGAGACCATGACTGTTGATAGGTGCACTTGGAGGCGCCAGATCAGAGTTGTGGATTCTTTTGTAGGGAGCGGTGCTGTAGTTGAGAGTCTCAGGGTTGGGTTGTCTCGGTTAGTTTTGACCTAGAGAATTGCATTTTTACTTTTATTGTATATTTTATCCTATTGTCTTTGCGTGTGGTGTATTTTTGACATGGAGCTGTGCGCAGAGCCAACCTCTCTTTTGTTAGAGCAGCGTTCATCGGGAGTGAAGTAGCCAAATTACGCTTAGGTAAGTCCCATGTGGATCAAGCCATGGTCTCAGGTATGGTCTCGAGCTTTTTCGAATCATATGTTTTCCTTTGTATTTATCACACAAGATTCTGCTGTGCACTAAGCTGGGGGTCTTCACGGAAATAGCCTCCCTACCACAATAAGTAGGGGCATGGTCTGCGTACATCTTACCCTCCCCAGACCCTGCTCTGAGCGGGATATACTGGGTATGTTTGGTTTGGTTTGGTTTGGTTTTTGTCCAGCTAAGGCAAAAACTCTTGCTGGTGCCTTCCCTTTGCCCTTGCGATCATCTTGTTTAGCTGCATTTTTCTGCCGATTGTTGTCCGATGCCTCCCACTTTGGGCATTGCCTTGTTGGGTGTTGATTATCTCCACATCGTAAGCATGTCCCTTGCTTCTTCCAGCAATCTTCCGATTTGTGTCCCAACTTATTACAGTGGGAACATGGTGGTAGGTTAGTCACAGGCTTCTTTCTAGTGTTCTGTCCAGTAGTCTTGCGTTGAAATTTCTGGGGTGGTCTGTATGATAGGTTTGATGCAGATATCTTGAATTTCCCGGTAGCTTGATCCTTTGCCTGTCCCAAATGTGTCAACCCACTTTCGATTTGGGTTGCGGCTTCGACTGCTTCCGCCATAGTCGTCACTCTCACTGGCAGCAAACTTTGTTGTAGAGTAAGCCTCAAACCTCGGGTAAACTTGTACAATTTATCCTCCTTTGTGCTCACTAGTCCTGGTGTGTACTTGGAGAGCCAGTTGAACTGGGACTCATACTGAGCTACAGTCAAAGATCCTTGCTTCAGATGGTAAAATTCAGCTCGACGAGCCTCTCTAGCTGCTGCTGAGACATACTGGGTCCAAAAATCAGTTAAGAAGTTGGTCCATGTTCTGGCACGATCCTCTCTTGTCCAACGGGCACTAATTATCTTCCACCAATCATGTGCGGCAGCCTCGAGTCTAAATGTGGCCAATGTTATGCGTTGATCATCAGTGTACTGGGATGCATTGAATGTGCTCTCCATCCTTTCTACCCATAATTCCTCCTTGATGTCATCCGGTTCTCCGTCAAACGTTGGCGGACTGAAACGTAAGAATCTCTCCAACATGCGATCTTGTGTGCCACTCCTAGTCCGGTTATTGTCTGCTTGTTGTTGTAGGAAGTTTGTCAGTTGGGTTAGAGCTTGTGTTATATCATCATTTGAAGCTCCTCCTTCGTTATTGCGTTGGTTTTGGTGTTCATCACGGTTAACTCGCGGGCGTCCTCTACGTCTATCAACCATCTATAACAAATTAATTAGAGTGTGATAGAGTTAGTTGTTGATTGGGAGTTTGTTGATGAATCAAGTTAATTTGTAGAATTGGCAGGGTGTTTATTAATTGACAATCATGTTTTTTACAAATTCTAGAATTATCAAATAAGGTAGAAAGCATAATTGATTTCAATTATATGTGGCTTAACCGCCAATAACATATTTCAAGTTTGTACGGCACTCAGGCCTAAATAATCCAGTATCAAAACATCAAAACCTCATAAGGTCACATAAACATTCTAAAACGTAGGATCTCTAATTATCAACCGAGTTCATGCTTGTGTCTTCTTCGGGGTCCTCTTCCCGGATCTTCCTCTGGTTCCTCTTCTGGATCTTCATCTTCAAACTCACAAAATTGAGGGTCAGTAATTGGGGATGCTCGTGATGAGGTCCCGATTTCAGTAGTGGGGTTAGGAAAAAGGTCGATCACGGCTCCTAACTTGGAGATTTCACCAAAGCTTGGAATTTTTCAGGCTCGTGGCGTTCAGACAAGATTTGCTCCTCCAGCATTTGCATCTTGTGGGCTTGCAGAAACTTCTGGCTGTGGAGCTTGGTGATTGTTCGGATGTCTACTAACGACTGGGTTTCCAGGTGATGCGTTCTCTCTTCCAGCTCTTCATATTCTTGTCTCTTCTTCTTTATCAACCAAAACAGCTCATCTCTCTGATCACGATATGCCTTCACATCTTGAAAAATATGTGCAATTACGGACCTCAAATTCTGGATTTCTCTTTCCTTGGAATCGGCCAAAACAGCTGCATTGAGAATGGGCCTAGCGACACTCTCAATCTGACTAAGGGCCTGTCGAAGCTAATCTTCAGTGATTGTCACCGGCGGAGTAGGCGTATCCTCATTTTCCTGGGTCAAAACCTTCTTATCTGTGGAGTCAATCTAGTTAACAAAATAAACTAAGTCGGTATCTCGCAAAATCTAATGTCCAATATAAACTCTATTAAGCATGATTAATCATCAGGGCAATGAACTCAATGATTCAATAAATATGCTTATACGACACTAGTGGCCAAGAAATAATAATACCCCATTTTAGAAAAGTAATGAGGTTTAGTGGATTTCATAGAAACCGATAAGTAACATAAACTATATCCATTTCAAGAGTTCAATAGAAAATCGATTTAATCGAGAAAAATGTCATAAATACTTAATCAAGTACCTTGTCCAATGACTTAGGAAATTTGAATTTGACTATGCATATTCCAAGTGAATAGCGACAAGTCGAAAGAGATCTTAATGAGAATTGACTCGAGAAATCTACTTTAGGTCTCAGTCCTATGGTTCACTTCGTCCTAGGTGGAATTCCCATCTACGTCCGAAGAATCTTATCCTGGTTAGTCCATTGTAAGTGTCCTTCTCACAAACCGGGCTCCGATACCACTTCCGTCGTGCCCCCAAACATCGGAAAGGATGAGGGCGCAACGCATTGGTCGATCAATCAGTCAAAGCGCAATAATAAATAGCGGAAGCAAAATAATGATTAGATAGTATTTCAGGACAACGATCTTAACCCGATGTATTAAGATTCGTTGTGATAAAAGTTGACAAATGAAATTACAATGATCATAAGTTTGCAGCGGAAATTTTCTAAGTACCAAATGAACCAAGTATGAAAGATAATTAACTATTACAAGTTGGGATAACAACAGAAATTCTAAGTCTTGATGGCAGTCTTCTATTCAGTCTCTTCCTCGAAAACCTCTTCGTCTTCGACTGGTTGCTCATTCTCTGGTTTTAAAAAGGACAATAGTGGGGTGAGATAAAAGGTCTCAGTAAGTGGGTAATTGTGTGCGAGTGTGGCTTACTTTCCTTTGAAAATATTTGGTGATGCATGATTTTACGAAATTATAAGAAATTAGAATTGATTACAAAATATATCGTGATTTTATAAAAGAATAATCATTGTATAGTTGAAATATTATAATCGTGTCCCGTGGATGGATGTAGAGTCAATCAATCAGTCAATCAGTAAATCTAACTTCGAATCCTGCCGATGTGGACTTCGGATTCTAGGCTCTCCTTATAACGTCTTAGGCCGTTATCAGTGTTTGGCCTTTGACTCTTGCCACGACTTCTGGTTTAATGACCGTAGCCTTGGACGTTTGTCGGACCGTCACTATAACATTGACCTTTGAGCTTATCGCTCTCACGCTTGGTGACTTGCTTCCTTATCTCTTATCTGGGCTCGATATGTCCTTAGTTGTGGGTTAATGCCCAGATCACACCATAATCGCGATTATACCCCAAGTCTACGACCCAGTCACCTCAGGAACACTCCGTCCTTCGGCTTCAAGGGAATAGGATACGATGGTAGCCTTGTTCATAAACCGCAACCGTGCTGCTCGATCCAAGACATGGTCTAACCGTCCCTGACATAAATTTGGGACTCTAGAGATGGCCCCTACAACTGAAGAGGCAGCCCCCAGATTTTAGGTCGGCTCTCTGTTTCGTATGGGCTCAAGAGGTGGCCCCGTCCACTGACGTGGCACTTTGCCCCAATAGGGTTAGAGGCGAACCTGTTTGTGGCACTTTGTTCGTATGGCACTTAGCTACCGTACAGTCACAGTTATCAATTAGACACATTTCACAAGTATCTCGTAACATTCGGTTAGTGAGGATAATAGGACTTCGTATATAATTTGAAAATACTCTCAATAATTTTATTAACGGTTTGATGGGTTCAGGTCAGATATAATAAATGGGTAGGTTCGACGAAATGAAACGATGGTTTTCTGAAGTAGGTTGAAAGGACGTTTTTACCCTTTGGTTAGAGCCTAAGCGTTTGGAATATGAAACGAAATAGGATGGTCGTGAACATTTATGAGGTTGTCAAAAGTACTTCCTCGACTCCAGATTTAAGGAAAAATTCGGAAATTACAAGTTTCGGGGCTGAAATTTCCAGAATTTACGGTATCGCCCCAAAACTTAAGAAAATCGTTCTAAGGCTTATAGAGCTATGAATTTAGCTCGGAATTTAATGATATTTTACGAGATGACTCGTGATGAACCTGGAATCCCAAATTTGTGAAAATTCCAGAAAAAAATTCGGACTTGTTCCAGAAGTTTTGAATTATTGTATTTTGACCCCAAAATTATTTTAAAATGGCAATTTCGACTAATATGTCTGGGTACCGAACTCCAAATCACTTGAAATCTTACGGATAGTCTATACATCACAAAATATGCACTTTCAAAATTCTAGAATGTTTTATTTTCGCAAATTTCAGTTTAATCCCCAAACTTTAAAAGAAATTACAATTTATGCCCAAAATTTCCGATTACTCGATTAAAATCCCGTTTTGGCCACAAATAAATTATCCACATATCATATCTTAGTCATGAAATACAAGTTCCAGACTTTTGATAGAATTTTCAACTATATTTAGGAGAAAACATATAACATTCGATTTATCTCAAACTCGACATCCGACTACCAAATCGGTTGTCGTTTAAATTCAATAAATAGTATTACATGTTATAATAACTATGACATACATCTTTAAAACATGTATATAGGAACTTCAGATTAGTACATACTCTATAATTTTCAACATTTAAGAATCATAGTTCATAAGAAAAAAAAACTATATGTATTTTTTTCTTTCTTTTTTTAAGTAAAATATCATAGCATAAATTTCAATAAGGTGTTTTTCACGAATTTCTCAACATTATATATGAATAAGGTTCAGATTTAGATCATGCATCACAAGCAAAATAAGAGTTCTTATTTTAAAAGTTTGAAAGAGTTTCACCCACCTCGATTCTTGCCGAAAGTAGTTGATTCTAGGTCCCCTAAGTTGGAAAACGATCTTCCCCTTTACCACTACTAGGTTCGGACGAACACCATGCACACTCAATATGAGTATTTTGTTTGCATGCGTTAAGATTATAGTTAGATTAAAGTATTATTACAAGAATTTATGGAAAAGAAAGTAAGGATTGAGGTAACCTATGTCTTGTTGAATATTTTCTTCTTCCTTCTTCCTCCTTCCTTTGCTTTGGCCTCACCTCTCTCTCACTCTCTCAATTTTCAGATTTTATTATGTGTGTAGGTGAGAGTGTGTTGGATAATGGTGCATGTATTTAAGGTGGTGTAAAAGGAACTTGGGAAGAGTAAGGGGTTGGGAAGAGGAATGGAATATATTATAAACAAATGTTATTAAGATACATCATGACTTAGTAATTATATATGTAGTAAACTATCAAATTTAGGCGGGGTTCACACGTATTGTCGAGATGAAATGGTTTGGTTTCGTATATGTTCGAGATATCGTTGAACCGTTGGGTTGATTGGTTGATTATATTGGTTGTTGATTGTTATCGAATGTATTGTTAATTGATTGTTGCATTAGGTTGCGATAGGTGATCATTGATTATCAAACGTTGTGCTGCGATTGAGATTGGAGAATGCATGGATCACCTTGGGCGGGGCTGAGGAGCTTGTAGATGAAGACGATGGGATTGGTAACGGCTTCGTCTCGGTATCAAGGCAAGTTATGCTTGCTCAGTTCATAATGTTTAATAAATGGTTTCAATTTTATTTCATTTATGATTCATATAGCAATGATATTATGTATATGAATTATCAGGATGATGGTATGTATATTATGCTTGGACTGGGATAAATCATAATGTGTATAATTTAAAGATGTCTAGTGGAAACGGAGATGTGAATTATCTTTGGCCTATTATATGAGATGTTGCATATCGAGGATGGTTTATAGTGCCGATATTGATCTCAAGGTGATGGATTGTTGATAGTGATGAATTGTACTCCATTCCGGACTATTCATATAATTGTGTACTCGTTCGGGGATGTTGGTCGTGGAAGGGCTAGTGTCTCCGGCTTTGAGGTAATTTAGTCTTGCTTAATTATGATAATCATTCTGTTGCATTATTGCATGTGTGTGTTAATGTTTCATGTGATGAGTGTGCATCATTGTTTGGTTTATTTAGCGATGTGCTCCTTCTTTGAATTGTGATTTGATGGGCCGATGTATTGGGGATAAAACCTGAATGGTACCCGTGTGGAACTATGTTGAGGGATAAGACAACAATATGGCACTCACAGTCTGGAGTATTCCTGAGTAGATGCTTCCGTGACCCTTGGCTACGCCCTTGGGCTTTATGTGCTATTATATGCCTTATCGAGCATTTTGTGAACTATTGTCTGACGGGAATACTACATTGTGGTCGTGTTAGTCTTTCATGATCGAGCTATCGTTGCTCACTTGGGAAGTCTTCTGATTCTTATTGGATATGCGTTTATTCGAGTTTCATTTTCATGTTGTGTCGCGACATATCTGGAGTCAGATACGTACTGATCGGTCATGTGTAGGATTTTCAAGGCAGGAACGTGTAGCATGTGTTTGTTTCGACCTCATATTGAACCATGCATACGAGACGTACTTCGTGAGACTGATTAGGTATGAGACCAGACATGTATTCGATCGATACCCTTGGGTGGATTGTACACGGAAACATTTCCAGATCGGACATATCGTGACGTCCATCTTGAGTTATATTGTTTGGTTTTTCATAGTCCATGTATAATCGGATGTGTTCGATGGTCGGGTTTGTCTTCAAAATCCCATATATGTGATTTGTATATGTTGGACGATTTTATTATCTCGTGTATCTGTCCCTATGGTCCTTTATCGATCTTGTGAGAGTTTACCATGTCGTTGGTATTCTCGTTCGCTGTTGATCCTTTATTGATCTCGTCCGGAGATCACCATATCGTTGGTAATCTCATTCGTTATTGATCCTTTATTGATCTCGTCTGGAGATCACCATATCGTTGGAATTATGTTCGTTACTGATCTTTTATATATCTCGTATGGAGTTCGCCATATCATTGGAATTTCATTTGTTACTGATCTTTTATATATCTCGTCGGAGTTCACTTTGTCGTTGGTATTCTCGGTTGTCGTTGATCCTTTATTAATCTGGTTTGGAGTTACCTTATCGTTTGTATTCTCGATTGTCGTTGATCCTTTATTAATCTTGTTAGAGTTAAGCATATCGTTGGTGATATCATTCGTGCTGATCCTTTATTTGATCTTGTTGGAGTTCACCACATCGATGGTATTCTCGTTCGTGGTTAGTTCTTTGTTGATCTTGTGTGGAGTTATCATGTCAATGATATTCTCGTTTGATGCATTGGTTGTTTGTTATTATTGCTTGTGTGAGCATTTATACTTTTATCGGTATCCGGGACTTGTTATTGTTCCGGGGCATTTGGTCTATAGAGGTATCGTGTATTATCCGTTTTATCAAAATTGGAATTCGATTGTGCAATCTAGCGGACAGAATTAGACATGGACAGAATCTTGGCATTGTTTGAATATAGTACTGATGGTCATTTCTGAATTCGACGTTGACCGAGAATGTGAAGTGTGGCTTTGTGGTAAGGGTTGATTTGATATGAGTTACCACGAATTGGTAAGGTTACTACGGTAAGAGTATAATGGAAGCACTCTTGCCTTGTATATTCATTGATATGTAATTGTTTATGTTGATGTGATCGTTATCATTGTTGAGTATTGTGGCTGACCCCTTCGTGGGCTTTATCTTTTAGGCACTCGGAGTTCGAGCTAGTAGTGGTCGTGAAGGGATGAGCTTCCCGGGTGATACTGGCTCTGGCATGGTTATTTGGGATTCTAGTATTCCTTTCTGGTCGTTTAGATTCCATTGTAAATGTATTTTATTATGTTATATCTGCTTTTAAATGACTTTCGGGATTTTAGCGGCTCGCTTATACTTTCAAAATGCCCCTTTTGGTATCTTTGCCCTGTATTTTCAAATGGTATTTTATGACGGTATTTGGGAACTATGCTTTGAAAAATATTTGAGTTTTTAAAATATCACCATCTTTGCCTCTTTGGCATGTTTGTAACGATTGCGAAAATGATTTTCAGCCTTGTGGGTTCCGGCATGGGGCCCACGGCGCTGTAATATCCCCGATCGATTTTGGAGGTGTTACAGAAGATGGTATCGGAGCTTGGGTTTTGTAAAACCCGGGCATATGTGTTATGTGGCTCTACCAGTACGGTAGTAGCGCGGCTTTTGAAAATGATTTTCTGACTTTTGAGTCAAATCGATTTTTGGAGGTTCCAAAATTTTTGAGATATTTTCAAATTGCTATTTGTGATATTGGTGTGTGTTGGAATTGTGGTGAGACTTTGTATGGGAGTCGTATGCTAGTATCACGGGAGATCATCGACTTCACGGACCTGTAAGTATATTCTTTCAGTTATTTGGTTTTGATGATGATTATTCAAGCATGGTGGCATGATTTTAAGATATTTCGGGATTGAGATGTTGATTATGACAGGATGTTAAGTTTCGAGGACAAAACGTATTTAAGTGGGAAGATATGTAATATCCTAGAATTTTGCTACGAAATTTTCGCATTATTTTATCTGAGTTGTACTGTACAGAGTGGGACCGATGCAGTATGGATGAATAGTTTGGGAACCGTGACAGTTGTACCAGTATATCTATCAAGGTTATTTTTAGTTCTAGGAAATTACATGCTTGATATGTCCTTCGATGTCGGATATACTGTATGAGTATTTGTATAGTTTTCGTACTTGGTCGACAATTGCAATTTAGCATATCGTGCATCAGGTGTATCGTATGAGAATATTATATCCACTGTTTTCGAGCTATTACAGAAGATGGTATCAGAGAGTGTGTTTTCTTTTGAGTCATTGTAGAATCGAATTAGCATCAAGAAACCTTCGTGCCACCTGTAAACTGTGTAAGCGCCTGACCCGTCGAATACAGTATGTTTCTCATGAGCCATGATTTAATTACAGGCATAATATTGATGACGTATTGATCTCTTTACTGATCTTGGCATCTTGATAACGTGTGGTAAGATCCATCTGTTTGATTTTCTGTGGAAAACCTAAATTGATTATGTGATTGGAACTGTTTCGACTTGATGTTTATATGATATTGAGTGTGTAGCACCCGCGGTGCCGGTGATTCATTACGAACTATTTTTATTGGATATGTAATTTCTTGTTGCTATTAACTTAGCATGAATTATGATTGATAACTTGAACTGTACTCATGATTTGATTCTTTCAGTATGGAAAGAAATCTGAGAGGCCGTGGCAGAGGGGGACGAGGCCGCGGAAGGGGCTGAATCCCGATACCATGAGCCAACAGGCGCGCGAATGTGGAGCAGAGTTCCGCAGGCAGTGATTCGCCTTCTAGGGACCAATCGCATCACACTTGAGAGAATGCGCGTGTCGATTCTTACGCTGTGATGCAGGGCATGATGGCCCAGATGACCCAAATGGGTCAGGTGATGGAAGCTATGCAGAGGAATACTACTGGCCAACAGCAGGGGCAGTAGCCTCCGCCTCCGGTGCATGGCAGGATCGTGAGCCGGATCATTAACGACATATCACAACAGCAACCTCCAACTTTTGAAGGCTCATCTGAGCCTGCTGACATTGTACACTGGATAGAGCATTTCGAGAAACTGTTCGAGATGGTGGAGTGCCCAGAGGGGAATCGAGTTGCTGTGGCAGCCTACTACCTTAGTAATAGTGCCCATACTTGGTGGCTTTCTGTGAGGCCTGCTGATGGCGCAAGTACTTGGGAAGAATTCAAGAATCTTATGTTTGATCGTTACTATCCTGCACCCCTCCGTGAGGCCAAACTGTCCGAGTTACTGAACCCCGATCCATCTGAAGACGAGGATGTGTTAACTATTGCCGACAAATTCCAAGCACTTCTCCCTTTTGCTACGTCAGTTGTCCGTTCGGAAGCTGATAAGATCAAATACTTCCTCAAGAGGCTTAAACCCCGAATGAGGATGCAATTACTCAATCACCACTGTACGACCCTACCAGAGTTTATTGAGAAGGCTTTGGAGTATGAACTTACTGCGAAGGAGATTTCCAAGAAGCAGCCTCAGTTTTCCAACAAGAGATCCAGGAACCAGATCCAGGCAGACGATGGCAGGGACGTTCAAAAGCCCCGATGCATCGAATCCTTCTGAACGGCCACCTATCGTGCTGAAGCCGACTGGAATGCACTCTCGGGCAATCAGCTCAGCTGTCGTGTGTTATAACTGTGGGGACCAGGGACATATCAGCTCCAAGTGTCCGAAGCCGACCGTTGCCTGTCACACTTGTGGAAAGAACGGACATCATTCTCGCTATTGCAGGGGTGGACCCGGGCGTACTCTAGTAGCATCTCTTGCTCCAGTACAATCTTCTGTCCAGGATCGTGCCCCTCCGTCCGCTTCCTATCAGACTACCAGGGCAAACAAATGGATGGGCCGTGGAAATCAAGCTGGTACACCTGGTACCGGAGTTTCAAAACCCAGAGTCTACGAGATGAAGAAAGCCGATGATCCAGAAGCCAGCATGATTGCAGGTACTCTCGAGATCCATTCTCAGCCCGTTTGTGTTCTTTTTGATACTGGTGCTTCACAATCCTTTTTATCTTCCTCTTGTTTGAGTCGTTTGCAATCGGATCATGTTAACGATTGTGAACCTTATGTCATCGGTCTACCCAATGGTAGAAGAATTGTTGGGAATCGTGAAGTACAGAACTGTCCGATTTGCATGAACGACCATTAGTGGTTGTCCGACTTAATTGTGGTTGATTTACCTAAAGATGATATAATCTTGGGTATCGACTGGATGGATCGTCATGATGCCGTGCTTAGCATTCGTAAGCGAATAGTGACCGTCACATCTGATGATGGCGTTGAGTGTATTTTTCTGGGTGATAATCCCAGCCATTTTGGGAGAGTCATCAGCGCTATCAAGGCGGTGAAATTACTGAACCAGGGATGTATTGACTATTGGTGTTACATGACCAAGACAACTGACCGACCAGTCGAATTGGTTGATATTCCGGTAGTTCGAGACTATCCAGATGTATTTCCAGAAGAGCTTCCAGGACTACCCCCACAGCGAGAGGTAGAATTCACCATCGAGTTGGAGTCAGGGACGTCCCCGCTTTCGAAAGCACCATATCGTATGGCCCCAACTGAGATGCAGGAGTTGAAGAGACAGCTTGGGGAGTTAACTGAGAAAGGCTATGTTCGACCCAGTGCATCCCCTTGGGGAGCATCAGTATTATTCGTACGGAAGAAAGACGGATCGCTGCGTTTGTGTATTGATTACCATGAGCTGAACAAAGTAACAACCAAGAACAAATATCCTTTACCTCATATCAATGATTTGTTGGATCAGCTCCAGGGAGCCGCTGTATTTTCCAAGATCGACTTGAGATCCGGGTACCACCAATTGTGGATTCTGACATTCCGAAGACACCTTTTCGCACTCGCTATGGGCATTATGAGTTCGTTGTCATGCCATTTGGACTGACTAATGCACCGGCAGTATTCATGGAATTGATGAATTGGGTTTTTATTAATTATCTGGATCTTTTTGTAGTCGTTTTTATTGATGAAATTCTGATCTACTCTCGTGACCATGAAGAGCATGAGTGTCACCTCCGCCAGGTTCTCAATGCGTTAAGGCGAGAACAACTCTATGGAAAACTTTCTAAATGTGAATTCTGGATGCCTGAAGTTATTTTTCTGGGGCATGTAATATCGGAAGATGGAGTGAGAGTAGAACCACAGAAGACAGAAGCCATTCGAGACTGGCTACCTCCGAAGAACGTGAAGGAAGTTCGTAGTTTTATGGGTCTAGCAGGCTATTACCGATGATTTGTGGAATGTTTTTCCAAAATTGCTCAACCGATGACTAATCTGTTGAGGAAAGATAAGAAATACTTATGGTCGGAAGCATGTCAGCAAAGTTTTGATGAACTCAAGAGTCGATTAATTTCAGCACCTATTTTGGTTCTACCTAAAGGAATAGAAGGATTCGTGGTATATAGCGATGCGTCGAGACAGGGCCTTGGTTGCGTATTAATGCAGAATAGGAAAGTGATTGCCTATGCATCTAGACAGTTGCGACTTTACGAGGTCAACTACCCGACTCATGAATTGGAGTTAGCAGCGGTAGTGTTTGCTTTAAAAATCTGGCGCCACTATCTGTATGGAGTTATCTGTCAGATTTTTATGGATCACAAGAGCCTGAAGTATATTTTTACTCAGAAGGAGTTGAATATGAGACAGATGAGGTGGTTAGAGCTAATCAAAGACTATAATATCGAGATCCTTTATCATCCGGGCAAGGCAAACGTAGTTGCCGGTGCCTTGAGCCGTAAGACAGTACAGGAACAGATACTGGACCGTTTGACTGCCCAGTGGGAATTGCAGTTAGAGTTCATGAGACGAGAGATTGAGGTCTGGTTACAGTGCATTCAGGTACAACTTTGCACGCTTGAGATTTTATCATCCCTGGATGTGATGGTCAGGACAAAACAGATGACGGACCCATTCTTATCTAGAATTCGAGGAGAAATCGATCAGGGGAAGGCCCCTGGATTTGTGATTCACGAGGTCGGACTGATATGCTTCAAAAACCGAGTATGTGTACTAGCAGACGAAGAGTTGAGGAATACTATTCTGAAGGAGGCTCATGCTACCCTGTATTCCATACACACGGGATCGAATAAAATGTATAAGGATTTGGAGCTGTATTATTGGTGGGGTAACATGAAACGGGAGATTGCCGAATTCGTTTCGAGGTGTTTGACCTGTTAGCAGGTAAAGATTGAGCATCAGCGACCAGCTGGCATGATGAAACCACTCCCGATTCCCGAGTGGAAGTGGGAAGACATATCGATGGATTTTATTACTAGTTTGCCAATGAGCCATTGAGGCATGAATACAATTTGGGTGATTGTGGATCGAATGACTAAATCAGCCCACTTCTTGGAGATTAAGGATACGTGGGGCCCTGAGAGATTGGCCCAGTTGTTCATTAAAGAGATTGTGAGACTACATGGTACCCCTAAGAATATTGTGTTAGATCATGACGGACGGTTCGTGTCACACTTCTGGAAGGCGGTTCATTGTGCGATGGGTACACAGTTGAACTTCAGTACGACTTTTTATCCTCAGACCGATGGTCAGTATGAGAGGACTATTCAAACTCTTGGAGGATATGTTGAGGGCATGTGCTCTCAATTGGAAGTACGACTGGGAAGCCCAACTACCGTTGGTAGAATTCACATATAATAACAGTTGGCACGCCTCGATCAAGATGGAACCTTATGAGGCATTGTATGGTCGTCGTTGTAGGTCCCCTTTGTGTTGGGACGAATTGTCTGAATCTATTGGTACGGAGCCTGATATGTTATTAGCAGCCCGTGAGAATATTACCCTAATCAAGAGTCGTCTATTAATGGCCCAAAGCCGCCAGAAATAATATGCAGATAATCGTCGATGACCACTCGAGTTTGAGGTTGGTGATCATGTACTAGTCAAAGTGTCTCCTACTCGAGGTGTTTTCCGATTCAGGAAGAGAGGCAAGTTGAGCCTAAGGTATATTGGTCCGTTTGAGATCCTGGAACGAGTAGGCGACCTAGCCTATCGTTTGGCGTTACCACCAGCCTTAAGCCGGATTCACAACGTATTCCATGTATCTCAGTTGAGGAAGTACGTTGCTGACCAGAGCCACATTATTCAATTTGATGAGGTCGAGATAGCCGATGACCATTCGTATGAGGAGCGTCCTATGCTGATACTTGAGAGGAGAGTCAAACAGTTGAGGAACAAGGCGATTCCCTTATTAAAGATTCAGTGGTTGAGACACGGAGTCGAGGAAGCTACGTGGGAGACTGAGGATAGCATGCGAGAAAGATACCCCGAGTTGTTTACCCCTTAGTTTCGAGGGCGAAACTCATTTTAAGGGGGGGAGTATGTAATACCCGCGTCTTTACTACTGTACTCTTCGTTTAAATTAAGTATTGTCGCAACATATCTGTATTTATTGTAGCGAGTATATTGATGAATTATGTTAAGTTGGAATCCTGGTCATTCATACTATATTGATTGTTGGGTGTTATTGGGAGAATTCCATTTTTTATTTGTTATAGATCTTAGCGTACATTAGCCTATCTTCTTTACGTACGCTATGTACGTAGGTTTACGTACGTAACGTTCATATGTTAACGTACATAATGCGGTGTATCCATCAGCAGCCCTCCTTTCGGCGTGTGGGACCGGACATGGGTAGGTGGTCGGGAGTCGCTCGCAACAACCAAGTCAACGGCTATTACGTACGTAATGGCTATATCTTTACGTACGTAACGACATGTGTATTTTGGGTCAGTAACATCTGGGAAATTGACTACGTACGTGATGTTCGTGATATTACGTACGTAAAGTCTTTAACATACGTTAATACCTCTATATAGCATACGTATCGCTGAATTCAGGTTATAAAAGTATAGCTTGCCTTTCATTTTTTGCTCGACCCATTCGACCCTTCCTCTGAGAAAACGATTCCCCACCTTGCCAAATCGATTTCTATCCTTTCTATCTTGTGTTGGAGCTTCAGCACTTGGATTGTGACTAGGATAATAGGAAATTGAAGTGTGTTCTTGGAAGTGTTGGTGTTGTTCTTCATTTTGAGGTTGGTTTTTCTTTAACTCATATTAAATCTATGCTTGTGATGATTCTAGTATATAAACACTTCACATAATGTTAGTATAAACATGATAAATTATTTGAATCATGCTCAAACCAAGTGAAGAACAACATTACGAATGTTAGTATCACTTCTTGATATATGATAACTTCATAATATAGTTGTGTTGATAAAGATAGATAAAACCTGATTAATCACATGATAATAGGAAGTTGATTTTAATATTGACACTAAGAACATGTAAGTAGTGGAATCCTTGATGACTAGAGCTGTGAAATACTAATCTTGTCTTGAACATCCAATTGATCCTTGAAAGGTAACATGAAACCATATTTTTGGCCCTCTAAAACTGATACCTTTGTGATGAATCAATAATTCGATGTAATGAATTGTTTAGAGGATTATGTTCATCCCCTGAAAATAATTATTACAAGATTGGATGATGATATGTTTAGAGTTTCGGACATCCAAATGATATAACTAGGTTTTTAATAACTTCTTCAAAAGTAAAACAATGGATTTCAATGGAATACAATCGTAATCTTCATATGTTCAAGTTAATCGAATCACTACATTAATATGTTGATAATGTTCTTAGGATGATTGTAGTGATTATGGTGATACTAATGCGGTAGAATGAGTAGCCGAATTCAATTACATTAATCCGTGTGTATTAGGTGACATACAATAGGATGACGTTCTTAGTTTGTTAAAAAACTTAAACTTACGATTTCATTTCTGGACCGGTTTAATGTAATAATTGGTAAGATAATGAAGAATGTAATTAAACAAAAACTTATATCATAATCGGAAGTGCCGATGATTTGAAAAGATGTTTTCACAATGTTACATTGGTAATATTTTTGACTTAAAATGCTTGACATTAATGCTAGAATATGTGAATGAACCTAATAAACATGTTATATAATGATTCGTAATTGGAACATTAGAATGTTCAATAGGATAATTGAACTATTCAAGTAAATTTACGAATATTGCTTCTATGTAATAATACCATTATCGTACGAATGTGTTGTTTAAGGAATTACGTTTCATTCAAGGTTGCTTGTTCACGTGAATATTGTTAGATGAGGATACCCTTCGTTTGATCATTCAAGAAGGATTATTCATCTACGGAGTTGAGGCAAGTTATCTTGCTTGGTTATAATGATGGTTGAATTCTTGTGATTATTATGCGTTTCGTGTATATAAAATGTTCTGAGAATCTATGATTCATGATAATGATGTCCTTGATCATTTTATCATTTGTGGGGGGATGGTATGTGCCAGTTTACCGTCTTGTTACCTTGGTTCTATTGAGCTCTGCTGACACTTCGGTGAGTTGTTCGGTTCCTTGATAAAGGTGTAATTCATTGAGTTTTGTTGTCATGTTGCATTGTGACATCTCTGGAGTCATATCTGCTTGCCGATTGGTTATGTGTAGGATTTTTAGCCGGGCACTTGATGATCATGCGTGGATGTTTCCGCATTTAGATCGTGCACAAGAGACGTAGTTCCTGAGGCTAATTAGGTACATCGTCCCATGTATATTCTGGATTCTGTATACGAGGTGGACATGTGCACGGACACATTTCCGGATCGGGCGTACTGTGACGTCCGTCTTGAGCCATATTATTTGGTCGTTCGTATATTTGTATATGTTCGATAGTTGGGACTGACTGTTTATACGCATGCGGGGTATATTTAGTAGTCGGTTGTTTCTTTGAGATCCGTATGTATATGAATTGTTTAATGTCATGAGAATTATTATCATGTATAGCTGACCCTGTGGTTTGGGCGAAATACTTGTACTTCAGGGCGAGGAAAGGGCAAGGCACAGGAAGAGCACGATGATGACAGAGGGTTTTGAAGGATGCTAATTCAGGGGGCCCGAGTCTTTTGATGTTCGGTTATGTCTTATTGAAATTTTCATTTGTATTTTGTGTCGGATGAATGTATTATAATTTGCAAGGTATTGCCCATCATCATATGGTTTGTACCGAACTTGGATCCTGTGTACGATTGTCCAAATTAAGACATGTATAATTTATACTCCACATCGGGGTTTTGATTAATATTCTGGTATTGTGCCACGTTGTCGGGTTATAGGTGCATATCGTGATATCGCCTGGTGGGTCCCCGTAGGGGTCCACGGCACTGTAATAGCCGCTGTTTTCGGGCTGCTACAGTATGTTAGTGACGAAAGACCAAGTTGGTCAACGGATTTGGTATTTTATCATGTCGGTATGTAAGTTATTGTGTGGATTTAATGTCTAGCCTGGTGGATCCTCATGGAGAGGGTCTACGGCGTGTAATATTACCGGTTTGATTCTGGAGTTGTTACATTTATGGTATCGGAGCTTAGGTTGCGGAAAACTAGGCTATCAGGTACAGTAAGGTATTGTTGTGTCTTGTCCTGTCAGATTGTGTCTATGTAAGTCGTGTCGCGACGCGTCATCAGAGACGTCGGCCGTGATTAGTATCAAGGTGCAGCCATTATCTTCGTGCGAACTGTGGATGTAAGTCTCCCTATTACGTGTTGTGCCTTGTTATACGAGCTAGTATGATTTTGTGTTATGACGTAGAGTCCAAATGTGATTTGTGATTATGTGTCCTATACTTGTTTGATCCTCATATTATGCTAGAATGAAGGTGGTGACAGTGTACATGTATATTTATGCCGTTGCATAATTGTTTTTACCAAAGTAATAGCCTTGGTGTGGTTACGCACGGAAAAATTCATCAGTATGGTATTTTAGAACTTTAAATGTTTTTGGGGAGTCACATAAATTTTATTTTAAAACATCCTTCAAAGAGAGAAAAAAAAGTTTGATTTTCGTATGATGACCTCAAGGCCGAAATTTTTGGGAATTCAAACTACCGATATTTCAATTTTCATCTCATATTATAAACATCCTAAAACACAATTTTTGAACTCTAATGAGGTGTACAAATTGTACTCAAGACGTGACTCTCGCTTTCAACTTTTCGGTTTCATGGTTGTTAGTCAAGAAGTACGTGATGGTGTTCTCATTGTTTAGGTGGTAGTGCCCAGTTTTTTGATTTAAACGGTGATGTAAATGCTGAGTCATTCGGTTTGTGTACATTGAGATAGCTCTCTTTAATAAGAGGTGAGATTTCGATTTTTGAATAACAATTGTCTTTGATGGTTGCTCATGAAGTGTTAAATCTATGGCTTTGAGATTCGAACGTGTTGTTGTTTATTTGTGACCATCGATTCTAGTAACGTCGTATATATGTTCGCAATCATGTTGCTGAGTTGGAGCATCTAGTGTACGCTAAGTGTGAGGCTAGCACGCGCTAATGCAGCATGGGTAGCATACGCTAAATAATTGTTGTAGCGCGCGTTCGTTAGTCGGGATAGAGGCTAGAGAACCATATTTCTTTTAACTGTTAGGCCTAACCTTGGCAGTCGATCACCTGTAACTGTATTCTACTTGTGTTGTCTAGTGATGACAACTGTTTTGTGTGAACGTGTTTTATGACTTTTCGTTGCACTAAGATAATTGATTTTGTTCAGTGAGTTGATAAATTATGTCTGCTGTGTATGTGTTCGAAAATATTTTTCCTAAAACTTTCATAAGTTTGTGCAAGTTGCGAAAGAATCAATTTTTGAAACTAATTTCACGTTGCGATTAAGTCGGAGGCTTCGTATGAACATTTTGTAAGATATTACCGTCGTTGATGTTTGTGTAGTGTTGGGAGAATTTTCGAAAATGATTTTAACGTATTGTTGTATTTTCAAATAATTCGAGTAAATGATTTTCAAAAATCTTTCACATCATAAAAATATTTTATTTCAAAAACCAATATGATTTTTATTTTCAAAAATATATAGTGAAAGATGAAAAATCTCACTCGATGTAAAGTTCAAACTCGGATTTGAAAATGTTAGAGTATGTAAGAATGGTTTGATGATCTTGCATGGTTAACTTGTTGGTTGTTAACGGTGATGATGATGCGTAGAGGCATGATTATTTTGATAACGCCGGTTACAAGGAATTATTATTTTGCAAATGATTTCAAATGAGACGGTTAAAGTATGTTGTTTACAAGTTTTGATGAAACAACCCGAGGTACCAAACGTACTTTTAAAGTTTATTTTGAATAGCATACAAATCCAAGGATTTTCAAAAGATTTCCTTTAAAAGGATACCTCGTGGATTTTCTAATCGAGTTGTTATTAGTTACCTTATGTGATACGTCGTGCTGAGTTGGTACTTTGGTATAATATTTTGCGAAGTTGTGCAATCGTATTGAGTGAGAATATGCTTAGTATGCCGATGGGCAGAGGACACAGTCGTGACCACGATACTAATGGTCATGAAGATTGGATGTGGACCAAGAGGATATGGCCGGGAAGGTTGCTATTCCAGCGCTTCATTCTCGTTGTTTAGGTTTCGGGGACGAAACCTCTTTTAAAGGTGATATGGTGTAATACCCGTATTTTTTTCGCTTCCGTTTCGTTCGACCGTATCGACTCGATTGTGTTCGTTGAAGCTTCTGACCTTGTATTGTTCTCACCCTTGTCACTCGAACGAGTTCTGATATTGTCCCAAATTGATGTGTATATCGTAGTGATCTTTCCAAGTTCCGATCGATTTCTTGTGAACCGTGTTCGAAATTAACACGTCGTGATTCCTGCAAGTTTATTGATGTCTTGATTTAAGGTGTGAACTTCATAGTTGATCGTTGTTGTTCGATCATTGCTATTTGTTCGTCGTTGTACAATCATTATTGTTTGATCTCGTAATCGTGATTATTGAACATCTGGGCCATTTCGTAATTTCCATAAGTGTTGGGAAATTGTCTTCGCATTTGGTCTTCCAAATCTTTGAGTTACTGGAATTTCATACCTTTCAGCGTTGGAATCGTGATTTGATTTTTGTGTTGCTCAGTTTTATCAACCGCAGCGATTCATGTTCATTGCTTTTCGTAAGCATTCTTGCGTATTGAATCGGATCGTAGTAGCTTTATACTGCATGGAGCTCTGGTGTGTTGTCGAGAGTTGCCTTGCTTTGTTTTAAGTTTCGGGACGAAACTTATTTTTAGGAGGATAGAATATAATACCCACGATTTTCGTTCTGGTTATTTTGGATTTTTATTCGGATATTTCCCGGTTGCCGAGTGCTCAAATTATTTTCTCGACAACTGATTTTGGTGTTTATGGCCGTATATGGTGTTTTGTTGTATGTTGTTTTCATTTCGGATCAATGATGTTGCCCACGAGCGTCTTGTCATGTTCGTTCCGTGCGATTTCGGATAATCGAGTCTTCGAGTCATGGTGGTCGGGCACTGGCCGGACGGTTGTGGCAGGAACCGGCGTAGTGCACGCTACGGCCAGAAGGTAGTGCACGCTACGTCCGGGAGGCAGCGCACGCTACGGCCGGTTAGCTGCGCGCGCTAGTCCGCCGAGACAGCAGGGGTAGAGGGGTTATGGACTTCGGGTGGGCAGCAGGTAGCGCACGCCACTGGCGGACACATGGGTACCAGATTATGGTCTTATTCATCAACATAGTTCCACATGGGTACCATTCAGGGTTTATCCCCAACACATGGTCCCATCAAATCATAGTTCAAAGAAAGAGCACATCGCTAAATAAACCAAACAATGATGCACCCTCATCACATGAAACATTAACACACACATGCAATAATGGAATAGGATGCTTATCATAATTCAGTAAGACTAAATTACCTCAAAGCCGGAGACACTAACCCTTCCACGACCAACATCCCCGAACGAGTACACAATTATACGAGTAGTCCGGAATGGAGTACAATTCATCACTATCAACAATCCATCACCTTGAGATCAATGTCGGTATGGTAAACCATCCTCGATATCCAACATCTCATATAATAGGTCAAAGATAATTCACATCTCCGTTTCCACCAGAAATTTTAAATTATACATATTATGATTTATCCCAGTCGAAGCATAATATACATACCATCATCCCGATAATTAATATACATAATATCATTGCTATATGGATCATAAATGAAATGAAATCGAAACCATTTATTAAACATGATGAACTGAGCAAGCATAACTTGCCTTGATACCGATACGACGAAGCCGTTACCAATCCCATCGTCTTCATCTACAAGCTCCTCAGCCCCGACCAAGGCGATCCATGCATTCTCCAATCTCAATCGCAGCACAACTTTGGATAACCAACGATCACCTATCGCAACCTAATGCAACAATCAATTAACAATACGTTCGATAACAATCAACAACCAATATAATCAACCAATCAACCCAACAGTTCAATGATATCTTGAACATATATGAAACTAAACCATTTCATCTCGATAATACGAATACAAGCTGCAATTTGATAACTGATCAATTCTAACAAGCGTCTCAACATTCTCGATTCCGACTTCAATCGTAATTACGGATTAACAAGGTTCCTTCTTGGAAATTCATAGAAATACATTTACCAATTATCATCATACTAATCTCATCAACCTATAACCAAATGCGTACTTCCTATACGGATATTACACCAAAAATCACGTAACTTGGTTCTAGATATGAATTATCTAAATCACCAACATCTCACACATGTTTATCGTTTAATTCATGAACTCCTCAAGAACACGAATTAATCATATCCCATTAACATCACTTATTCATAATCATCAAGATATTATAGTCCAATGTGTTATCTAACCTTTAATATATCAAATTCCTGTCATAATCCGATCGATACATAAATATCATCATCTTCCTAAACATACACTTCATTTATGATCAAGAATCACAACAATACTACCATATTCATCGTCATACGAAGCAAGTAATGGTAACAACATCAAGAATCCAAAATAAAGTGTAGAGTTGTTCAACATACCTCAAGAACACAATCAAACACCTCAAGAATACAAAATATGTTCATATCTCAAGCTACACATCCATGACTCCAAGTCCCCAATCCGTTTGGAAGAGCTAAAGTCGGTCTCTGAATGTTGAAGGGTGAAGAAACGACATGAATATCTCCAAAAATGCCAAAGTGACGGGTCTCACCTATATATATAGCTTCAACCATTACATATGCTAGGTAATCCATCTAACGTATGTAAACTTCTTTACGTACGTTAACTGGCCTTTTTAGCGTACATAACACTATTCCAGAGGCTACTGCCTCAAATCGTATTGTGTATTATGTACGTAAGGTCTTTGATGTAGCGTACGTAATATAGCTGTTGACTTGCTACAATAACATACTCGTTTAACGTACGTAATGGCATATCTTTAACGTACGTAAGGCTCAAGGTTGACTCGCCTGTCCACCTCCGCGCCCGAAGTTGCCGACACCGGGCCCACTAGCCAATCACAGCTTGGACCTATATGATTCTCTTCATAACATACGTTATGTACTCCTCCTAACGTACGTTAAGCTCGCATCGTTACGTATGTAAGGTCCTCTGCTTAGCGTACGCTACGCTTGCACCTTTACGTACGTAAGCTCCTATGCTTAACGTACGTAATGGCTTTTATACTTAGCCATTTTTACCCCTATCTGTCGTCCCAATATACCGAACACGTACACGCGACATACTGAATACATATACTCATTCGGTTACAGTGCCGTGGACCCCTACCGGGACCCACCAGGCGATACCACGATATGCACCTATAACCCGACAACGTGGCACCGTACCACAATATTGAACTAAACCCCGATGTGGAGTATAAATTATACATGTCTTAATTTGGACAATTGTACACAGGATCCAAGTTCGGTACAGACCATATGATGATGGGCAATACCTTACAAATTATAATACATTCATCCGACACAAAATACAAATGAAGACATAACCGAACATCAAAAGACTCGGGGGCCCCGAATTAGCATCCTTCAAAACCCTCCATCACCATCGTGCTCTTCCTGTGCCTTGCCCTATCCTCGCCCTGAAATATAAGTATTTCGCCCAAACCACAGGGTCAGCTATACATGATAATAATTCTCATAACATTATACAATTCATATACATACGGATCTCAAAGAAATAACCGACTACTGAATATACCCTGCAGTCGTATAAACAGTCAGTTCCAAATGTCGAACATATCCAAATATACGAACGACCAAATAATATGGCTCAAGACGGACGTCACAGTATGCCCGATCCGAAAATGTGTCCGTGCACATGTCCACCCCATATACGGAATCCAGAATATACGTGGGATGATGTACCTAATTAGCCTCACGAACTACGTCTCGTGTGCACGATCTAAATGCGGAAACATCCACGCATGATCATCAAGTGCCCGGCTAAAAATCCTACACATAACCAATCGGCATGCAGATATGACTCCAGAGATGTCATGATGCAACATGACAGCGAAACTCAACGAATTACACCTTTATCAAGGAATCGAACAACTCACCGAAGTGTCAACAGAGCTCAACAGAACCAACGGTAACAAGATAGTAAACTTGGGCATACCATCCCACCATAAATGATAACACGATCAAGGACATCACCATATATTGAATCATAGATTCTTAGAACATTTCATATACACGAAACGCATAATAATCACAAGAATTCAACCATCATTGTAACCAAGAAAGATAACTTGCCTCAATTCCGTAGATGAATAATCCTTCTTGAATGATCAAACGAATGGTATCCTCATCTAACAATATTCACGTGAACAAGCAACCTTGAATGAAACGTAATTCATTCAACAACACATTCGTACGATAATGGTATTATTACATAGAAGAAATATTCGTAAATTTACTTGAATAGTTCAATTATCCTATTGAACATTCTAATGTTCCAATTACGAATCATCATATAACTTGTTTATTAGGTTCATTCACATATTCTAGCATTAATATCAAGCATTTGAAGTCAAAAATATTACCAATGTAACATTGTGAAAACATCTTTTCAAATCATGGGCACTTCCGATTATGATATAAGTTTTTGTTTAATTACATTCTTCATTATCTTAACAATCATTACATTAAACCGGTCCAGAAATGAAATCGTAAGTTTAAGTTTTTTAACAAACTAAGAACGTCATCCTATTGTATGTCTCCTATTACACATGGATTAATATAATTGAATTCGGCTACTCATTCTACCGCATTAGTATCACCATAATCACTACAATCATCCTAAGAACATTATCAACATATTAATGTAGTGATTAACACCTCTTTAAGTTATCAACAAAATCGATTAACTTGAACATATGAAGGTTACGACTGTATTCCATCGAAATCCATTGTTTTACTTTTGAAGAAGTTATTAAAAACCTAGTTATATCATTTGGATGTCCGGAACTCTAAACATATCATCATCCAATCTTGTAATAATTATTTTCTGGGGATTAACATAATCCTTTAAACAATTCATTACATCGATTTACTGATTCATCACAAAGGTATCTGTTTTAGAGGGCCAAAAATATGGTTTCATGTTACCTTTGAAGGATCAATTGGATGTTCAAGACAAGATTAGTATTTCACAGCTCTAGTGATCAAGGATTCCACTACTTACATGTTCTTAGTGTCAAGATTAAAATCAACTTCCTATTATCATTTTATTAATCAGGTTTTATCTATCTTTATCAACACAACTATATTATGAAGTTATCATACATCAAGAAGTGATACTAACATTTCTAATATTCTGCACTTGGTTTGAGCATGATTCAAATAATTTATCATGTTTATACTAACATTATGTGAAGTGTTTATATACTAGCATCATCACAAGCATAGATTTAATATGAGTTAAAGAAAAACCAACCTCAAAATGAAGAACAACACCAACACTTCCAAGAACACACTTCAATTTCCTAATCTCCAGGTCACAATCCAAGTGCTGAAGCTCCAACACAAGATAGAAAGGATCGAAATCGATTTGGCAAGGTGGGGAATCGTTTTCTCAGAGGAAGGGTTGAATGGGTCGAGCAGAAAAATGAAAGGCAAGCTATACTTTTATAACCTGAATTCAGCCTTACGTACGTTATATAGAGGTATTAACGTACGTTAAAGACTTTACGTACGTAATATTATGAACATTACGTACGTAGTCGATTTACCAGATGTTACTGACCCAAAATACACATGTCGTTACGTACGTAAAGATATAGCCATTACATACGTAATAGCCGTTGACATGGCTGTCGCGATCGACTCCCGACCACCTACCCATGTACGGTCCCACCCGCCGAAAGGCGGGCTGTTGATGGATACACCGCATTACGTACGTTAACATATGAACGTTACGTATGTAAAGCTACGTACATAGCATACGTAAAGAAGATAGGCTAACGTACGCTAAGATCTATAACAAATAAAAAATGGAATTCTCCCAATAACAACCAACAATCAATATAGTATGAATGACCAGGATTCCAACTTAACAATATACTCGCTACAATAAATACAAATATGGTGCGACAATACTTAATTTAAACGAAGAATACAGTAGTAAAGACGCGGGTATTACACATACAAGTAAAAAATACACATTTCTATCTCGACTCATACCCATGCAAGGGTAAAATACACTCACAAACAAAAAGTACGACAGCGGAAAAGATCATACACGTACTCCGACTAATTGCACCCAAAACTGGCCTTCATGTGATTAGTATCATTCGCCTTCCATCATCCTTCGCGTCGATCCTGTGTTTTGCTCCCAAACCTGCATGTACCTAGATGCAAAACAGACATCCACCCCCCGAATACTCGGGGTTTATCAAAACTCCACTGTTTTGCTAGTACAAGTATAAAGTGCAAATACAAGCCATACATAACACATTCCGAGAATAAAAGAAAAGACTTCCCAAGATATTTTGTTTAATTAAAAATAGTTCAAGTCTTGAAAAGAAACAAAACAAGAAACCACTTTGAAAACATTTCCAAATCTCCGGAGTTTTGAAAACATTTGTGATTGAAAAGTTCTTAATTCTTCGAAAGCCACTTAGGGTCACAGCCCCAAAGTTCATTTTCCAAAATACAAATCCGTTAACAAAACACGGGGTCCACGACCCGATCATTTCGATCACCAAACACAGGGTCAACGACCCGATCATTTCGATCACCAAACATAGGGTCCACGATGCGTTCATACACTTCAATTCACTTCCAAAAACACATTACACATAACACATTATTTTCATGCCATTTTAGCCAAACACCAAGACTCGATATATAATGTCTCTCGACCTCGAGCAACAAGCATTGTGATACTCCGGACATATCACAATTAATCATCAGTAAAAACACTCTGGCAATTCTTGCGACCCGGTCCAGCCTCCGGTCCCGCTGTAAGGCCACCAAGTCCCTGTGCGCCCCGTCGAGCGACCCCAAGTGAGAATGCCCACTCGAAGTACCTCTCGCGACCCGGTCCATCCGCTAAGCCACCAGGTCCCCGTGTGACCCCGTCGAGTCAATCCCCGAGTGAGAGTACACGAGAAAAACCTTACAACTCTCATCAATTCTCATTTCCAAAACCACAATCCTCAAGAGTCAATCACAATATATATAGTCAAGGTATTTTGCTAAAATGGCCAAACTATCCAACACATACTCACGACCCAGAATTAATACTATCCACAAGGAAACACACTTATCTCAACAACACCGAATGACACAACTAATATCACACAACTCACATATTCACCGATAACCACATGACTCCACGCATAATTCTTAACATAAGGATTGAACCTTAAATTACCGACGACATAATCACTGATAATGACATCACCCTAAAGTAAGGAGATCCTATACTCAATACTAACACACATAGTCAATTAAGCACATTAAGTCCCGAACACAAGAGTCGTCTTTTAAGAAAACCATAATTGTAGATATGCTGATTCTTTTGAAAAATAGTTGTAAACATTCATTTAGCAAATATCGTCGATTACCAACCATTATATCCACTGAACACGTAATGTATGGACATGATACTTGCCTCGATAATCGATACCGGATACTCCGACGAACATGGCTAAACCAGGAAATCTCGAACGCCCACAACTCTCCGGCGGAAACGACGGCGAACGAAAGGATTCCAACTCGAGTTCCTCACAAGGAACCTGACCCTAACATCATACCATGAATAAATTGACTATCGTACTAGGAAGAATAATCGTAGAACGCCCGAATCCCCTTTGTGACATTTTATCGAACACCTTCAAGGCGTCGATTAGAAACTCAATAAAACGAAGAATCCTCGGAAATCCAACCATGGAAAAACAAGGGATTCGATATAATACAACTTAATAATCATCAATCCATCACCATTCTAAGTTTTTATGAATTAAACGGATGAAATCAAATAAAATCCCCAATTTTCCCAAAACTAGGATTTTTAGGAAAACTAACCTTGATTCGCTGGATTGAAGAATGTTATGGAGTGATTAATCGATGATATGACTCCCAAACTTCATGGATTCATAGTATAAAAACATATCTTCATGCTCACCAAGGCTTCAGCCACGGACAGGGAAGAGAGGAAATGAAAAATGAGTGCAAGCAGGACTGCTCGGTCATATTTATATTGGTGCAGCCTAGCGTGCGCTAGGCTACCGAGTTAGCGTGCGCTAACGGGCAGTCATGGTCGAGAATGTTCGGCTGGGGCCCGCCATCATGCGCTGGACACGTGCGCTATCGGCCCGGGCAAAAATCCAGAGACTTCCTGGACTAGACTGCTCGGCCAGGTAGCGTGCGCAGCCTTCTGGCCGTAGCGTGTGCTACCTGCCGGCCGTAGCGTGCGCTACCTGCTGCCCACCCGATGTCCAGAACCCCTCTGCCCCTGCTGTCTCGGCCGACTAGCTCGCTCAGCTAACCGGCCATAGCGTGCGCTGCCTCCCGGTCATGGCGTGCGCTACCTTCCGGCCGTAGCGTGCGCTACTCCGGTTCCTACCGCACCCGTCCGTCCAGTGCCGGCAACCGTCCGGCCAGTTCCCGCAACCGTCCGGCCAGTGCCCGACCACCATGACTCGACGACTCGATTATCCAAAATCGCACGGAACGAACACGACAAAACGCTCGTGGGCAACATCATTGATCCGAAATGAAAGCAACATACAACAAAACACCATATACGGTCATAAACACCAAAATCGGTTGTCAAGAAAATAATTTCAGCGCTCGACAACCGGGAAATATCCGAAAAAAATCCAAAATAATCGGAACGAAAATCGTGGGTATTACATTCCATCCCCCTAAAAATAAGTTTCGTCCCGAAACTTAAAACAAAGCAAGGCAACTCTCGACAACACAACAGAGCTCCATGCAATATAAAGCTACTACGATCCGATTCAATACGCTAGAATGCTTACGAAAAGCAACGAGCATGAATCGCTGTGGTTGATAAAACCAAGCAATACAAAAATCAAATCACGATTCCAACGCTGAAAGGTATGGAATTCCAGTAACTCAAAGATTTGGAAGACCAAATGCGAAGACAATTTCCCAACACTTATGGAAATTACGAAATGGCCCAGATGTTCAATAATCACGATTACGAGATAAACAATAATGATTATACAACGACGAACAAATAGCAATGATCGAACAACAACGATCAACTATGAAGTTCACACCTCAAATCAAGACATCAATAAACTTGTAGGAATCACGAGGTGTTAATATCGAACACGGTTTACAATCGATCCGAACTTGGAAAGATCACTACGATATACACATCAATTTGGGACAATATCAGAACTCGTTCGAATGGCAAGGGTGAGAACAATACAAGGTCAGAATCATCAATGAACACAATCGAGTCGATACGGTCGAACGAAACGGAAGCGAAAAAAATACGGGTATTACACCATATCACCTTTAAAAGAGGTTTCGTCCCCGAAACCTAAACAACGAGAATGAAGCGCTAGAATAGCAACCTTCCCGGCCATATCCTCTTGGTCCACATCCGATCTTCATGACAATTAGTATCTTGGTCACGACTGTGTCCTCTGCCCATCGGCATACTAAGCGGATTCTCACTCAATACTATTGCACAACTTCGCAAAATATTATACCAAAGTACCAATTCAGCACGACATATCACATAAGGTAACTAATAACAACTCGATTAGAAAATCCACGAGGTATCCTTTTAAATGAAATCTTTTGAAAATCCTTGGATTTGTATGCTATTCAAAATAAACTTTAAAAGTACTTTTGGTACCTATCTGTCGTTTGAAATCATTTGCAAAATAATAATTCCTTGTAACCGGTGTTATCAAAATCATCATGCCTCTACGCATCATCATCACCGTTAGCAACCAACATGTTAACCATGCAAGATCATCAAACCATTCTTACATACTCTAACATTTCAAAATCCGAGTTTGAACTTTACATCGAGTGAGATTTTGCATCTTTCACTATATATTTTTGAAAATAAAAATCATATTGGTTTTTGAAATAAAATATTTTTATGATGTGAAAGATTTTTAAAAATCATTTACTCGAATTATTTGAAAATACAACAATACGTTAAAATCATTTTCGAAAATTCTCCCAACACTACACAAACATCAACGACGGTAATATTTTACAAAATATTCAAGGAACTTTAAAACAACTCTTTCAAATACCGTCGAGGTTTTATTTGAGAATCCTAGGCCGGCTCGCATATTTCAAACAATTTCCAAAGTTCATACGAAGCCGCCGACTTAATCGCAACGTCAAATTAGTTTCAAAAATTGATTCTTTCGCAACTTGCACAAACTTATGAAAGTTTTAAGAAAAACATTTTCGAACACACACACACAGCAGACATAATTTATCAACTCATTCAACAAGATCAATTATCACTTAGCGCAACAAAAAATCATAACACATGTTCACACAAAACAATTGTCATCACTAGACAACATAAGTAGAATACAGTTACAGGTGATCGACTGCCAAGGTTAGGCCTAACAGTTAAAAGAAATATGGTTCTCTAGCCTCTGTCCCGACTAACTAACTCACGCTACAACAATTATTTAGCGTACGCTACCCATGCTGCATTAGCGCGTGCTAGCCTCACACTTAGCGTACGCTAGCTGCTCCAACTCAGCAACATGATCGCGAACATATATACGATGTTACTAGAATCGATGGTCACAAATAAACAACAACACGTTTGAATCTCAAAGCCATAGATTTAACACTTCATGACCAACCATCAAAGACAATTGTTATTCAAAAACCGAAATCTCACCTCTTATTAAAGAGATCTATCTCAATGTACACAAACCGAACGACTCAGCATTCACATCACCGTTTAAATCATAAAACCGGGCACTACTGCCTAAACAACGAGAACACCACGTACTTCTTGACTAACAACCATGAAACCGAAAAGTTGAAAGCGAGAGTCACGTCTTGAGTACAATTTGTAGACCTCATTAGAGTTCAAAAATCGTGTTTTTGGAAGCTTATAATATGAGATGAAAATTGAAATATCGGTAGTTTGAATTCTCAAAAATTTCGGCCTTGAGGTCATCATACGAAAATCAAACTTTGTTTTTTCTCTCTTTGAAGGATATTTTAAAATAAAATTTACGTGACTCCCCAAAAACATTTAAAGTTCTAAAATACCATACTGATGAATTTTTCCGTGCGTAACCACACCAAGGCCATTACTTTGGTAAAAATAATTATGTAACGGTATAAATATACATGTACACTGTCACCACCTTCATTCTAGCATAATACGAGGATCAAACAAGTATAGGCCACATAATCACAAATCACATTTGGATTCTACGTCATAACACAAAATCATACAAGCTCGTATAACAAGGCACAACACGTAATAGGGAGACTTACATCCACATATCGCACGAAGATGATGGCTGCACCTTGATACTAATCACGGCCGACATCTCTGACGACGTGTCGTGACACGACTTAGACAGACACAATCTGACAGGACAAGACACGACAATACCTGACTGTACCGGACAGCATAGGTTTCCACAACCAAAGCTCCGAAACCATAAATGTAACACCCCCAGAATCAAACTGGGAATATTACACTCCGTAGACCCTCTCCGTGAGGATCCACCAGGCTAGACATCGAAACCACACAATAACTTACATACCGACATGATAAAATACCAAATCCGTAGACCAACTTGGTCTTTCGTCACTAACATACAAGTCAAATATACACATTTCTATCTCGACTCATACCCATGCAAGGGTAAAATACACTCACAAATAAAAAGTACGACAGCGAAAAGACCATACACATACTCCGACTAACTGCACCCAAAGCTGGCCTTCATGTGATTAGTATCATTCGCCTTCCATCATCCTTCCTGCCGATCCTGTGTTTTGCTCCCAAACCTGCATGTACCTGGATGCAAAACAGACACCCACACCCCGAATACTCGGGGGTTAGAAAAACTCCACTGTTTTGCTAGTACAAGTATAAAGTGCAAATATTAGCCATACATAACACATTCCGAGAATACAACAAAAGATTTCCCAAGATATTTTGTTTAATTAAAAATAGTTCAAGTCTTGAAAGTAGAAACAAAACAAGAAAGCACTTTGAAAACATTTCCAAATCTCCGGAGTTTTGAAAACATTTGTGATTGAAAACTTCTTAATTCTTCGAAAGCCACTTAGGGTCACAGCCCCAAAGTTCATTTTCCATAATATAAATCCGTTAAATAAACATGGGGTCAACGACCCGATCATTTCGATCACCAAACACAGGGTCCACGACCCGTTCATACACTTCAATTCACTTCCAAAAACACATTACACATAACACATTATTTTTATGCCATTTTAGCTAAACACCAAGACTCGATATGTAATGTCTCTCGACCTCGAGCACCAAGTATTGTGATACTCCAGACAAATCACAATTAATCATCAGTACAAACACTCTGGCAATTCTCGCGACCCGATCCATCCTCCGGTCCCGCCGTAAGGCCACCAAGTCCCTGTGCGCCCCGTCGAGCGACCCCAAGTGAGAATGCCCACTCGAAGTACCTTTCGCGACCCGGTCCAGCCGCTAAGCCACCAGGTCCCCGTGTGACCCCGTCCAGTCAATCCCCGAGTGAGAGTACCCGAGAAAAACCTTACAACTCTCATCAATTCTCATTTCCAAAACCACAATCCTCAAGAGTCAATCACAATATATATAATCGGGGTATTTTGCTAAAATGGCCAAACTATCCAACACATACTCACGACCCAGAATTAATACTATCCAAAAGGAAACACACTTATCTCAACAACACCGAACGACACAACTAATATCACACAACTCACATATTCACCGATAACCACATGACTCCACGCATAATTCTTAACATAAGGATTAAACCTTAAATTATCGACGACATAATCACACATAATGACATCACCCGAAAGTAAGGAGATCCTATACTCAACACTAACACACATAGTCAATTAAGCAAATTAAGTCCCGAACACAAGAGTCGTCTTTTAAGAAAACCATGATTGTAAATATACCGATTCTTTTGAAAAATAGTTGTAAACATTCATTTAGCAAATATCGTTGATTACCAACCATTATATCCACAAAACACGTAATGTAGGGGCAAGATACTTGCCTCGATAATCGATACCGGATACTCCGACGAATATGGCTCAACCGGAAAATCTCGAACGCCCACAACTCTCTGGCGGAAATGACGGTAACGCAACCGATCGGGAAACGGCGAACGAAAGGGTTCCAACTTGAGTTCTTCGCAAGGAACCTGACCCGAACATCATACCATGAATAAATTTACTATCGTACTAGGAAGAATAATCATAGAACGCCCGAATCCCCTTTGTGACATTTTATCAAACACCTTCAAGGCGTTGATTAGAAACTCAATAAAACAAAGAATCCTCGGAAATCCAACCATGGAAAAACAAGGGATTCGATATAATACAACTTAATAATCATCAATCCATCACCATTATAAGTTATAACGAATTAAACAGATGAAATCAAAGAAAATCCCCAATTTTCCCAAAACTATGATTTTTAGGAAAACTAACCTTGATTCGCTGGATTGAAGGATGTTATAGAGTGATTAAATGATGATATGACTCCCAAACTTCGTGGATTCATAGTATAACAACATATCTTCATGCTCACCAAGGCTCCAGCCACGGACAGGGTCGAGAGGAAATGAAAAATGAGTGCAAACAGGACTGCTCGGTCATATTTATACTGGTGCAGCCTAGCGTGCGCTAGGCTGCCAAGCTAGCGTGCGCTAACGGGCGGTCATGGTCGAGAATGTTCGGCCGGGGCCCGCCATCATGCGCTGGACACGTCCGCTATCGGCCTAGGCCGAAATCCAGAGACTTCCTGGACTAGACTGCTCGGCCAGGTAGCGTGCGCAGCCTTCCGGCCGTAGCATGCTATACCTGCCGGCCGTAGCGTGCGCAGTGTCCGCCAGTTGCGTGCGGTACCTGCTGCCCACCCGATGTCCAGAACCCCTCTGCCCCTGCTGTCTCGGCCGACTAGCGCGCGCAGCTAACCGGCCGTAGGGTGCGCTGCCTCCTGGGCGTAGCGTGCGCTACCTTCCGGCCGTACCGTGCGCTACCTTCCGGCCGTAGCGTGCGCTACTTCGGTTCCTGCCGCACCCGTCCGGCCAGTGCCGGCAACTGTCCGGCCAGTGCCCGCAACCGTCTGGCCAGTGCCCGACCACCATGACTCGATGACTCGATTATCTGAAATCGCACGGAACGAACACGACAAAACGCTCGTGGGCAACATCATTGATCCGAAATGAAAACAACATACAACAAAACACCATATACGGCCATAAACACCAAAATCAGTTGTCGAGAAAATAATTTCAGCGCTCGGCAACCGGGAAATATCCGGAAAAAATCCAAAATAACCAGAACGAAAATCGTGGGTATTACATTCTATCCCCCTAAAAATAAGTTTCGTCCCGAAACTTAAAACAAAGCAAGGCAACTCTCGACAACACACCAGAGCTCCATGCAGTATAAAGCTACTACGATCCGATTCAATACGCAAGAATGCTTACGAAAAGCAACGAGCATGAATCGCTGCGGTTGATAAAACTGAGCAATACAAAAATCAAATTACGATTCCAACGCTGAAGGGTATGAAATTCCAGTAACTTAAAGATTTGGATGACCAAATGCGAAGACAATTTCCCAACACTTATGGAATTTACGAAATGGCACAGATGTTCAATAATCACGATTACGAGATCAAACAATAATGATTGTACAATGACGAACAAATAGCAATGATCGAACAACAACGATCAACTATGAAGTTCATACCTCAAATCAAGACATCAATAAACTTGTAGGAATCACGAGGTGTTAATTTCGAACACGGTTCACAAGAAATCAATCCGAACTTGGAAAGATCACTACGATATACACATCAATTTGGGACAATATCAGAACTCGTTCGAATGACAAGGGTGAGAACAATACAAGGTCAGAAGTATCAACGAACACAATTGAGTCGATACGGTCGAACGAAATGGAAGCGAAAAAAAATACGGGTATTACACCATATCACCTTTAAAAGAGGTTTCGTCCCCGAAACCTAAACAACGAGAATGAAGCGCTGGAATAGCAGCCTTCCCGGCCATATCCTCTTGGTCCACATCCGATCTTCAAGACCATTAGTATCGTGGTCACGACTGTGTCCTCTACCCATCGGCATACTAAGCGGATTCTCACTCAATACGATTACAAAATTTGCAAAATATTATACCAAAGTACCAACTCTGCACGACGTATCACATAAGGTAACTAATAACAACTCGATTAGAAAATCCACGAGTTATCCTTTTAAAGGAAATCTTTTGAAAATCCTTAGATTTGTATGCTATTTAAAATAAACTTTAAAAGTCCTTTTGGTATCTCGGGTTGTTTTATCAAAACTTGTAAACAACATACTTTAACCGTCTCATTTGAATTCATTTGCAAAATAACAATTCCTTGTAACCAGCGTTATCAAAATCATCATGCCTATACGCATCATCATCACCGTTAACAACTAACAAGTTAACCATGCAAGATCATCAAACCATTCTTACATACTCTAACATTTCCAAATCCGAGTTTGAACTTTACATCGAGTGAGATTTTGCATCTTTCACTATATATTTTTGAAAATAAAAATCATATTGGTTTTTGAAATAAAATATTTTTATGATGTGAAAGATTTTTGAAAATCATTTACTCGAATTATTTGAAAATACAACAATATGTTAAAATCATTTTCGAAAATTCTCCCAACACTACACAAACATCAACGACGGTAATATTTTACAAAATGTTCAAGGAACTTTAAAACAACTCTTTCAAATACCGTCGAGGTTTTATTTGAGAATCCTAGGCCGGCTCGCAAATTTCAAACAATTTCCAAAGTTCATACGAAGCCACCGACTTAATCGCAACGTCAAATTAGTTTCAAAAATTGATTCTTTCGCAACTTGCACAAACTTATGAAAGTTTTAGGAAAAACATTTTCGAACACACACACAAGAGACATAATTTATCAACTCACTAAACAAAATCAATTATCACTTAGCGCAACGAAAAGTCATAACACACGTTCATACAAAACAGTTGTCATCACTAGACAACACAAGTAGAATACAGTTACAGGTGATCGACTGCCAAGGTTAGGCCTAACAGTTAAAAGAAATATGGTTCTCTAGCCTCTGTCCCGACTAACTAACACGCGTTACAACAATTATTTAGCGTACGCTACCCATGCTGCATTAGCGCGTGCTAGCCTCGAACTTAGCGTACGCTAGCTGCTCCAACTCAGCAACATGATCACGAACATATATACGACGTTATTAGAATCGATTGTCACAAATAAACAACAACACATTCGAATCTCAAAGCCATAGATTTAACACTTCATGAGCAACCATCAAAGACAATTGTTATTCAAAATCCGAAATATCACCTCTTATTAAAGAGAGCTATCTCAATGTACACAAACCGAACGACTCAGCATTCACATCACTGTTTAAATCATAAAACTGGGCACTACTGCCTAAACAACAAGAACACCATCACGTACTTCTTGACTAACAACCATGAAACCGGAAAGTTGAAAGCGAGAGTCACATATTGAGTACAATTTGTAGACCTCATTAGAGTTCAAAAATCGTGTTTTTGGAAGCTTACAATATGAGATGAAAATTGAGATATCAGTAGTTTGAATTCTCAAAAATTTTGGCCTTGAGATCAAACTTTTGTTTTTCTCTCTTGGAAGGATGTTTTAAAATAAAACTTACGTGACTCCCCAAAAATATTTAAAGTTCTAAAATACCATACTAATGAATTTTTCCGTGCGTAACCACACCATGGCCATTACTTTGGTAAAAATAATTATGCAATGGTATAAATATACATGTACACTGTCACCACCTTCATTCTAGCATAATACGAGGATCAAACAAGTATAGGCCACATAATCACAAATCATATTTGGACTCTACGTCATAACACAAAATTATACAAGCTCGTATAACAATGCACAACACGTAATAGGGAGACTTACATCCACAGATCGCACGAAGATGATGGCTGCACCTTTATACTAATCACGGCTGACATCTCTGACGATGCGTCATGACACGACTTAGACAGACACAATCTGACAGGACATGACACGACAATACCTGACTGTACCTGACAGCCTAGGTTTCCACAACCTAAGATCTGATACCAGAAATGTAACACCCCCAGAATCAAACCGGGAATATTACACGCCGTAGACCCTCTCCGTGAGGATCCACCAGGATAGACATCGAAACCACACAATAACTTACATACCGACATTAAAAAATACCAAATCCGTAGACCAACTTGGTCTTTCGTCACTAACATACAAGTTAAAAATACACATTTCTATCTCGACTCATACCCATGCAAGGGTAATACACTCACAAACAAAAAGTACGACATCGGAAAAGACCATACATGTACTCCGACTAATTGCACCCAAAACTAGCCTTCATGTGATTAGTATCATTCGCCTTCCATCATCCTTCGCGCCGATCCTGTGTTTGCTCCCAAACCTGCATGTACCTGGATGCAAAACAGACATCCACCCCCCGAATACTCGGGGGTTAGCAAAACTCCACTGCTTTGCTAGTACAAGTATAAAGTGCAAATACGAGCCATACATAACACATTCCGAGAATACAACAAAAGACTTCCCGAGATATTTTGTTTAATTAAAAATAGTTCAAGTCTTGAAAGTAGAAACAAAACAAGAAAGCACTTTGAAAACATTTCGAAATCCCGGGAGTTTTGAAAACATTTGTGATTGAAAAGTTCTTAATTCTTCGAAAGCCACTTAGGGTCACAGCCCCAAAGTTCATTTTCTAAAATACAGATCCGTTAACAAAACATGGGGTCCACGACCCGATCATTTCGATCACCAAACACAGGGTCCACAACCTGAACTTTTCGATCACCAAACACAGGGACCATTACCCGTTCATACACTTCAATTCACATCCAAAAACACATTACACATAACACATTATTTTTATGCCATTTTAGCCAAACACCAAGACTCATATATAATGTCTCTCGACCTCGAGCACCAAGCATTGTGATACTCCGGACATATCACAATTAATCATCAGTACAAACACTCTTGCAATTTTTGCGACCCGGTCCAGCCTCCGGTCCCGCTGTAAGGCCACCAAGTCCCTGTGCGCCCCGTCGAGCGACCCCAAGTGAGAATGCCCACTCGAAGTACCTCTCGCGACCTGGTCCAGCCGCTAAGCCACCAGGTCCCCGTGTGACCCCGTCTATTCAATCCCCGAGTGAGAGTACCCGAGAAAAACCTTACAACTCTCATCAACTCTCATTTCCAAAACCACAATCCTCAAGAGTCAATCACAATATATATATAGTCGAGGTATTTTGCTAAAATGGCCAAACTATCCAACACATACTCACGACCCATAATTAATACTATCCACAAGGAAACACACTTATCTCAACAACACCGAATGACACAACTAATATCACACAACTCACATATTCACCTATAACCACATGACTCCACGCACAATTCTTAACATAAGGATTGAACCTTAAATAACCGACGACATAATCACATAAAATGACATCACCCGAAAGTAAGGAGATCCTATACTCAACATTAACACACATAGTCAATTAAGTACATTAAGTCCCGAACACAAGAGTCGTGTTTTGAGAAAACCATGATTGTAAATATACCGATTCTTTTGAAAAATAGTTGTAAACATTCATTTAGCAAATATCGTCGATTACCAACCATTATATCCACAAAACACGCAATGTATGGGCAAGATACTTGCCTCAATAATCTATATCGGATACTCCGACGAACATGGCTCAACCGGGAAATCTCGAATGCCCACAACTCTCCGGCGAAAATGACGGTAACGCAACAGATCGGGAAACAGCGAACAGAAGGGTTCCGACTCGAGTTCTTCGCAAGGAACCTGACCCTAACATCATACCATAAATAAATTGAAGATCATACTAGGAAGAATAATTGTAGAACGCCGGAATCCCCTTTGTGACATTTTATCGAACACCTTCAAGGCGTCGATTAGAAACTCAACAAAACGACGAATCCTCGGTAATCCAACTGTGGAAAAACAAGAGATTTGATATACTACAACTTAATAATCATCAATCGATCACCATTCTAAGTTATAACGAATTAAACGGATAAAATCAAAGAAAATCCCCAATTTTCCCAAAACTAGGATTTTTAGGAAAACTAACCTTGATTCGCTTGATTGAAGGATGTTATGGAGTGATTAATCGATGATATGAGCTCCCAAACATTGTGGATTCATAGTATAACAACATATCTCCATGCTCACCAAGGCTCCATCCACGGACAGGGAAGAGAGGAAATGAAAAATAAATGCAAACAGGACTACTCGGTCATATTTATACTGGTGCAGCCTAGCGTGCGCTGGGCTGCCGAGCTAGCGTGCGCTAACGGGTGGTCATGGTCAAGAATGTTCATCCGGGTCCCACCATCTTGCACTGGACATGTGCGCTATCGGCCCAGGCCGAAATCCAGAGACTTCTAGGACTAGACTGCTCGGCCAGGTAGCGTGCGCAGCCTTTCGGCCGTAGCGTGCGCAATGTCCGCCAGTGACGTGCGCTACTTGCTGCCCACCTGAATCCCAGAACCCCTCTGCCCCTGTTGTCTCGGTCGACTAGCGCACGCAGCTAACCGGCCGTAGCGTGCACTGCCTCCCGGCCATAGCGTGCGCTACCTTCCAGCCGTAGCGTGCGCTACGTCGGTTCCTGCCGCACGCGTCCATCCAGTGCCCACACCCATCCGGCCAGTGCCCGCAACCGTCCGACCAGTGCCCGACCACCATGACTCGACGACTCGATTATCCGAAATCGCACGGAACGAACACAACAAAACGCTCATGGGCAACATCATTGATCCGAAATGAAAACAACATACAACAAAACAGCATAAATGGACATAAACACCAAAATCAGTTGTCGAGAAAATAATTTCAGCGCTCGGCAATAGAGAAATATCCAAAAAAAATCTAAAATAATCGGAACGAAAATCATTGGTATAACAACCATATCGTTGGTAATCTCATTCGTTGTTGATCCTTTATTGATCTCGTCTGGAGATCACCATATCGTTGGAATTTTGTTCATTACTTATCTTTTATATATCTTGTATGGAGTTCACCATATCATTGGAATTTCGTTCGTTACTGATCTTTTATATATCTCGTCGGAGTTCACTTTTTCATTGGTATTCTCGGTTGTCGTTGATCCTTTATTAATCTTGTTTGGAGTTACATTATCGTTGGTATTCTCGGTTGTCGCTGATCCTTTATTAATCTTGTTGGAGTTTACCATATCGTTGGTGATCTCATTCGTGCTGATCATTTATTTGATCTTATTAGAGTTCACCACATCGATGGTATTCTTGTTCGTGGTTGGTTCTTTTTTGATCTTGTATGGAGTTATCATGTCAATGATATTCTCGTTTGATGCATTGGTTGTTTCTTATTATTGCTTGTGTGAGCATTCATACTTTTATCGGTATCCGGGACTTGTTATTGTTCTGAGGCAATTGGTCTATAGAGGTATCATGTATTATCGATTTTATCAAAATTGGAATTTGATTGTGCAATCTAGCAGACAGAATTGGACATGGACCGATTATTCCATATTTACATTTTGAGAATATTGGCATTGTTTGATTACAGTATAGATGGTCATTCTGAATTCGACGTTGACCGAGAATGTGAAGTGTGGCTTTGTGGTAAGGGTTGATTTGATATGAGTTACCACGAATTGGTAAGGTTTCTACGGTAAGAGTATATTGGAAGCACTCTTGCCTTGTATATTCATTGATATGTAATTATTTATGTTTATGTCATCGTTATCATTGTTGAGTATTGTGGCTGACCCCGTCGTGGGCTTTATCTTTTAGGTACTCGGAGTTCGAGCTAGCAGCGGTCGTGAAGGGATGAGCTTCCCGGGTGATACTGGCTATGGCATGGTTATTTGGGATTCGAGTATTTCTTTCTGGCCGTTTAGATTCCGCTGCAAATGTATTTTATTATGTTATATCCGCTGCGTGTGTATCATTAAATGACTTTCGAGATTTTACCAGCTCGCGTATACTTTCAAAATGCCCCTTTTGGTATATTTGCCTTGTATTTTCAAATGGTATTTTATGAGGATATTTGGGAACTCTGGTTTGAATAATATTTGAGTTTTTAAAATATCACCGTCTTCCCCTCTTTGGCGTGTTTGTAACAATTGCGAAAATAATTTTCACCCTTGTGGGTTTCGGCGCGGGGCCCACGGCGCTGTAATATCCCCGGTCGGTTTTGGGTGTGTTACAGAAGATGGTATCAGAGCTTGGTTTCGTAAAACCCGAGCATGTGTGTTATGTGGCTCTACCAGTATGGTAGTAGCGCGGCTTTGACAATGATTTTCTGACTTTTGAGTCAAACCGATTTTTGGAGGTTCTAAAATTTTTGAGATATTTTCAAATTGCTATTTGTGATATTGGTGTGTGTTGGCATTGTTCTGATACTTTGTATGGGAGTCGTATGCTAGTATCATGGGAGATCATCGACTTCACGGACCTGTAAGTATGTTCTTTCAGTTATTTGGTTTTGATGATGATTATTCGAGCATGGTGGCATGATTTTAGGATATTTCGTGATTGAGATGTTGATTATGAGAAGATGTTAAGTTTCGAGGACGAAACTTATTTATGTGGGAAGATATGTAATATCCTAGAATTTTGATACGAATTTTTCGCATTTTTTTATCTGAGTTGTACTGTACATAGTGGGACCGATGTAGTATGGATGAATAATTTTAGGAACCGTGACGGTTGTACCAGTATATCTATGAAGGTTATTTTTAATTCTAGGATATACATGCTTGATATGTCCTTCGATGTCGGATATACTGCATGAGTATTTGTATAATTGTCGTACTTGGTCGACAATTGCAGTTGAGGATATCGTTCTTCAGGTGTATCGTATGAGAATCTTACTGGAATGAGTATATGTATTCAGTATGTTGCGTGTACGTATTCAGTATATTGGGACGACAGACAGGGGCAAAAATGGCTAGGTATATAGCCATTACGTACGTTAAGCATAGGAGCTGACGTACGTAAAGGTGCAAGTGTAGAGTACGCTGAGCAGAGGAGCTTACGTACATAACGATGCGAGTTTAACGTACGTTATGAGGAGTACATAACGTATGTTACGAAGAGAATCAGATAGGTCCGAGCTGTGATCGGCTAGTGGGCCAGATGTCGGCAACTTTCGGCACGGAGGTGGACAGGCGAGTCAACCTCGAGCCTTACGTATGTTAAGGATATGTCATTACGTACGTTAAACGAGTATGTTACTGTTGCAAGTCAACTGCTATATTACGTACGCTACATCATGGACATTACGTACGTAATACACAATACGAATTGAGGCAGTAGCCTCTGGAATAGTGTTATGTACGCTAACAAGGCCAGTTAATGTACGTAAAGAAGGTTACGTATGTTAGGTGGATTACCTAGCGTACGTAATGATTGAAGTTATATATATAGGTGAGACCCGTCACTTTGGCATTTTTGAAGATATTCATGTCGTTTCTTCACCCTTCAACCTTCAGAGACCAACTTTAGATCTTCCAAACGGATTGGGGAGTTAGAGTCATGGATGTGGAGCTTGAGATATGAAGATATTGTCTATTCTTGAGGTGTTTTATTGTGTTCTTGAAGTATGTTGAACAACTCTACACTTTATTTTGGATTCTTGATGTTGTTACCATTGCTTGCTTCGTATGACGATGAATATGGTAGTATTGTTGTGATTCTTGATTATATATGAAGTATATGTTGAGGAAGATGATGATATTTATGTATCGATCGGATTATGAGAATAATTTGATATATTAAAGGTTAGATAATACATTGGACTATAATATCTTGATGATTATGAATAACTGATGTTAATGGGATATGATTAATCCGTGTTCTTGAGGAGTTCGTGAATTATACGATAAACATGTGTGAGATGTTGGTGTTTTGGATAATTCATATTTAGAACCAAGTTACGTGATTTTTGGTGTAATATCCGTATTGGAAATACGCATGTGGTTATGAGTTGATGAGATTAGTATGATGATAATCGGTAAATGTATTTCTATGAATTTCCAAGAAGAAACCTTGTTAATCCGTAATTAAGATTGAAGTCGGAATCGAGAATGTTGAGACGCTTGTTAGAATTGATAGATTATTGAATTGCAGCTTGTATTCGTATTGTCGAGATGAAATGGTTTGGTTTCGTATATGTTCGAGATATCGTTGAACCGTTAGGTTCATTGGTTGATTATATCGGTTGTTGATTGTTATCGAACGTATTGTTAATTGATTGTTGCATTAGGTTGAGATAGGTGATCGTTGATTCTCAAACGTTGTACTGCGATTGAGATTGGAGAATGCATGGATCGCCTTGCTCGGGGCTGAGGAGCTTGTAGATGAAGACGATGGGCTTGGTAATGGCGTCATCGTATCGGTATCAAGGCAAGTTATGCTTGCTCAGTTCATAATGTTTAATAAATGGTTTCGATTTCATTTCATTTATGATCATATAGCAATGATATTATGTATATGAATTGTTGGGATGATGGTATGTATATTATGCTTCGACTGGGATAAATCATAATATGTATAATTTAAAGATGTCTGGTGGAAACGGAGATGTGAATTATCTTTGGCCTATTATATGAGATGTTGGATATCGAGGATGGTTTACCGTGCCGACATTGATCTCAAGGTGATGGATTGTTGATAGTGATGAATTGTACTCCATTCCGGACTACTCGTATAATTGTGTACTCGTTTGGGGATGTTGGTCGTGGAAGGGTTAGTGTCTCCGTCTTTGAGGTAATTTAGTCTTGCTGAATTATGATAATCATCCTATTGCATTATTACATGTGTGTGTTAATGTTTCATGTGATGAGTGTGCATCATTGTTTGGTTTATTTAGCGATGTGCTCTTTCTTTGAACTGTGATTTGATGGGCCGATGTGTTGGGGATAAAACCTGAATGGTACCCATGTGGAACTATGTTGATGAATAAGACTAGAATCTGGCACCCACGATCCCGAGTATTCCTGAGTATATGCTTCCATGACCCTTGGCTACGGCCTTGGGGTTTATGTGTTATTATATGCCTTATCGAGCATTTTGTGAAACGTTGTCTGACGGGAATACTACACTATGGTCGTGTCAGTCCTTCGTGATCGAGATATTGTTGCTCACTTTGGGAAGTCTTGCAATTCTTATTGGATATGCGTTTCTTCGAGTTTGGTTGTCATGTTATGGCGTGACATATCTGGAGTCAGATATGTACTAATCGGTCATATGTAGGATTTTCAGGGCGTGCACGTGTGGCATGTGTTGGTTTCGACCTCATATTGAACCGTGCACACGAGACATACTTCGTGAGACTGATTACGAGACCAGACGTGTATTTGATCAATACACGTGGGTGGCTTGTACACATACACATTTCCGGATCACGCATATCGTGACATCCATCTTGAGTCATATTATTTGGTCGTTTATAGTCCATGTATAATCGGATGTGTTCGATGGTCGGGTTTGTCTTCGAAATCGCATATATGTGATTTGTATATGTTGGATGATTTTATTCTCTCATGTATCTGTCCCTGTGGTCCTTTATCGATCTTGTGAGAGTTTACCATGTCGTTGGTATTCTCGTTCGCTGTTGATCCTTTATTGATCTCGTCTGGAGATCACCATATCGTTGGTAATCTCGTTCGCTGTTGATCCTTTATTGATCTCGTCTGGAGATCATCATGTCGTTAGAATTTTGTTCGTTACTGATCTTTTATATATCTCATATGGAGTTCACCATATCGTTGGAATTTCATTCGTTACTGATCTTTTATATATCTCGACGGGGTTCACTTTTTCATTGGTATTCTTGGTTGTCATTGATCCTTTATTAATCTTGCTTGGAGTTACCTTATCGTTGGTATTCTCGGTTGTCGTTGATCCTTTATTAATATTGTTGGAGTTTACCATATCGTTGGTGATCTCATTCGTGTTGATCCTTTATTTGATCTTGTTGGAGTTCACCACATCGATGGTATTCTCGTTCGTGATTGGTTCTTTGTTGATCTTGTTGGGAGTTATCATGTCAATGATATTCTCGTTTGATGCATTGGTTGTTTGTTATTATTGCTTGTGTGAGCATTCATACTTTTATTGGTATCCGAGACTTGTTATTGTTCTGGGGCAATTGGTCTATAGAGGTATCGTGCATTATCGGTTTTATCAAAATTGGAATTCGATTCTGCAATCTAGCGGACAGAATTGGACATGGACCGATTATTCCATATTTACATTTTGAGAATCATGGTATTGTTTGAATACAGTATAGATGGTCATTTCTAAATTCGACGTTGACCGAGAATGTGAAGTGTGGCTTTGTGGTAAGGGTTGATTTGATATAAGTTACCACGAATTGGTAAGGTTACTATGGTAAGAGTATATTGGAAGCACTCTTGCCTTGTAGATTCATTGATATGTAATTGTTTATGTTGATGTGATCATTACATTGTTGAGTATTGTGGCTGACCCCGTCGTGGTCTTTATCTTTTAGGTACTCGAAGTTCGATCTAGTAGCGGTCGTGAAGGGATGAGTTTCCCGGGTGATACTGGCTATGGCATGGTTATTTGGGATTCGAGTATTCTTTTCTGGTTGTTTAGATTCCACTGCAAATGTATTTTATTATGTTATATCCGCTGCATGTGTATCTTTAACTGACTTTCGGGATTTTACCGGCTCGCGTATACTTTCAAAATGCCCCTTTCGGTATCTTTGCCCTGTATTTTCAAATGGTATTTTATGACGGTATTTGGGAACTGTGCTTTGAAAAATATTTGAGTTTTTAAAATATCACCGTCTTCGCCTCTTTGGCATATTTGTAACGATTGCGAAAATGATATTCAGTCTTGTGCGTTCTGGCATGGGCCCACGGTGCTATAATATCCCCGGCCAATTTTTGGGGTGGTACAACCATACGTATAATCATCCGATGATTATCAATCAAACTTATACTAGTATATTAATCACTTGAGTCTCTACTCAACATGATTGCACCAGGGATATTTGAATAATCTTATTATTCGTGAATAACTATTTACTCGATTATTATAATATTAAAATAAGCACACATTATAATAATCAGTGAGAAATAAATGATACTAAATAACTTTATTTAAATGTGACAATTACAAATCTAGGCACATCGAATCTCCTAGGGCACTATTCCCAACAATCTCCCACTTGCACTAGGACCATTCATTCATGACTTTTAGTCCTATCGATCTAGCATGCTCAACATACTTTACTTGTGAGAGAGGCTTGGCAAGTGGATCTGCAACATTCTCTTTCGTTGCTACTTTCCATTTTGTAATATATCCCCGTCTGACGATCTCTCTGACTATGTGGTATTTTTTGAGTATATGTTTGGAATTATGATGGGACCTAGGTTCTTTAGCTTGTGTAATAGCACCATTATTGTCACAATAAAGTCTTATGGGACCCTGGATGGTTTGTACCACTCCTAGTTCGGTAACGAACTTCCTGATCCATACGGATTCCTTAGCTGCATCCGATGCTGCAGGTACTCAGCTTCTATTACAGAATCAGCAACCGTGCTTTGCTTGGAACTCTTCCAACTCACATCCATTCAATACAAACACATAACTAGTTTGCGATTTAAAATCATCTCTGTTGGTTTCAAAACTTGCATCAGCGTAACCATTTACAGCCAGCTCGTTTCCCACCTCCCCAGAAATTAGGAAAGCATCCTTAGTTCTTCTTAAGTACTTTAGTATGATTTTCACTGCTGTCCAGTGACTTTGACCTGGATTTGATTGGTATCGACTTGTCATGCTAAGGGCAAACGATATATCTGGTCGATTACCAATCATGGCATACATGATCGATCCAATGTCTGAAGCATATGAAATATTGCTCATGCGGGCTCGCTCTAGGAGTCGAAGGACTCTGAGTCGTACTCAGATTAGTGCCATGTGACATTGGCAAGAGTCCTCTCTTGCGGTCTTGCATATTGAACCTCTTCAATATTTTGTTAATGTAGGTACTTTGACTCACACCAATCATTCTTTTTTATCTATCTCTATAGATTTTTATCCCAAAAATATAAGCACCTTCTCTTAAGTCTTTTATTGAGAAACATCTTCCCAACCAAGTCTTGACTGTCTGCAAGGTGGGTATGTCATTTCCAATGAGTAATATGTCATTTAGATATAAGACTAAGACAACAACTATTCTCCCACTAACCTTCTTGTACACACATGGTTCATCTTCATTTCGAATGAACCCAAACTCTTTCACAGTTTCATCAAAACGAAGATTCCAGATCCGAGAAGCCTGCTTCAACCCATAAATGGATCTTTGAAGCTTGCAAACCTTTTTAGAATTTTCTGGATGAACAAAACCCTCACTTTGTGTCATGTACACATTCTCGAGTAAGATTCCATTAAAGAATGCTCTTTTGATATCCATTTGCCATATTTTATAATCAGAATATATAACATCCCCGTGATTTACAGAGATATTACAGTCCCGTAGATTCTTTTTGGAGAACCTACCAGACTTAGACCAACATAAAACACATTAACAATCAACAAAACCGAGACCTTCACACCTTAAAACCAATATCAACTTCAATACGACATACATCACAAGGCAATCCAAAACATGGTCTAATATACAACGGCAATGGGGTTATACAACAAGATCTTGAAACCAGCACATGACGGAAACCATAATTACAATAAGCTCAGACATCAAGTCAATCATCGCAATACCACCGAACTCGCAAGTTCTGTAGTGCGACAACAGAGTCAAACATAAGGGTTCAAGGCCCTAAATCTTACAAGCGCAAGAATCCCGATTATTATACTCTCTCAAATGGAGTTTTGTCCTCAATACGTAAAACTACCAAGTTAGAGATGGAAATCAAGAAGATAAAGAGAATCGCCACAATTGCCAGGAGCATCAACAATTCGGACGTATTATGAAAGCATCACTTGCCATCATTTGGGATATGGGGATGCCCCTTGATCGTTTGCTTTGTTCACTGATAGTTTACGGATATTTGATCGAACGTTAATTGTTCACAGTTCCTCAGAATCCTTAGAATCATGAACCGAGTTGAACAAGTTGGAATCATGAATATACGATTTATAGGACATGACCAACAACAACATTTAACATCAATTGATTCATCCGAATTGGGTTGAAAATGAGATCAAGAACAAAATCTACAATTAACTCAAGAAAAATCAAGGAATTGCCTCGATCTGATGAAGAACAATATATTAGATGATGTTATACTCCAAAACAGTTTTGAATGGAACAAAATCGGCCAAGATCACGAACCCTAGTCGCCTTCGATTCACACCTTGGTGTCACCTGTAACACCCCAAAATCCTATTAGGTTATTACAGTGCCGTGGACCCCACGCCAGGAGATCCACCAGGCGAACATGACTAAAATACAATAAATTACACAATAAGGGAAAATTATAGTCCCTACCGTGACATCCGACACAATATTTCGATAAGGAATTTCAACGACAAAAGTGGCCTACATGGCCAAAAATGAAATACAACAACATCCACGAACATCTGTTCGGGTAATACAACACGAGAACAACTGACAAGACTGGAGTACACTCCAACTGACTGACCGACAATGAACAACTCGGACTAGTATCGCTCGAATGCCTTGTCGCCATCGTCATGCCCCTGTGTCTCAACTCTCTCCTCGCAGTCACCTAAAACATGAAAACATGTTCCGCCCCCATGGGGTCAGTCATCCAGATAATGAACATCAAATACATGAATAACATGATATGCATCCAAAGGCATAATGAAACGGTACAATGATAATAATAATACGAGATGCTCACAAACCAAGGTAAGAACCGAGCATTCGTGAAATACTATGCCCACGGCATACTATTAATACCTGTTCAACAGGTTAGAACATAAGTGCCCAACAGCGAATCAAAATCACAGAATACCACAACGAATTACACGACATGAACCAAACTAGGACTGAATTAATTATGAATCACAATGCCCGAAGGCTCCAATGAACTTACCAGGACAATAATAAAGGCTTGAAAGCCGCTCAGCCGAAGCTGTCAAATATCACAATTACATGAAGCCAAAACAGCCCGCAGCTGTTATTCATTAGGGCCGAAGCCACGGCACGAAGCCATATCACAATGAGGGCCGAAGCCACGGCACGAAGCCGTATCACAATTAGGGCCGAAGCCACGGCACGAAGCCGTATCACAATGAATAATAGTGTGCTGCCTTGAGTCGGCTAACACGATGACAGTAACACACGGATAGACACCGTCCTTGACAGTCCCAATTTAACACCTCGATTGCCTTAGGATGGCCAACCGATAACAATGATGCAGAGGATGATTCCATGAATGATTAAGCGCTTCGATTGGCTTAAAATGGCCAATCGCTACGAATGATGCGATGAATGATTAAATACCTCGATTGCCTTAGAACGGTCAATCGATAACAATGAGATGGTGAATGATTGAACATTTCGATTTGCCCGAGAATGGCCAATCGATGACAATGATACGAAGGATGCCTCGGCACCTTTAATCGGTGACCAACGATGAAGATGAGAAATGAATAAGCCAATGCCTTAATTCGGCCAATACGGTTTTAATGACAACCCCAACATGAAGAACGATGATCTAAACGATGTCTTAGATTGACATCAATATTAACAACAATCGATACATCAATACCGCGAGCCGGCTATCGACAATGCCTTTAATAACGAGTATCACAATGCCTTGAATCGGCCATTAACGGACAATAATAAACATTTGGCATAGTTGCCGAAAGGTATCGTATCAAACGATCTCTTAATATCAATGAATTCATGAAGAGACTAAGTCTCGGAATGATACAACACATTCATACACATATATGATGACATTAATCTCATTGACTAGTACAAGTATAAAACTTGCCTCAAACCGAAGGCGAGAAAGTACTTCCACGATCAACGTCCTTAATGAACTATCGGCCGCTCGAACAACCTTGAACAACACAAATATCAACAATTCTCTTAATACACGAATCAAGCATGATCACAACCAACTCAAAAGTCGATACAACAATACCCGAACTCATTAGGGGCATTAAAACAAACGCGTTGTAAACAATCTCCAATTGTTTACAACCAAAACTCAATTAAATCCGAAACCAACTTCCAATGAATGATTCAATCCAACAAAACCTCATGAATATCATCAATAATCCAATAGGAATACTTAAATCGATATTTCAACTACATTTAGTCGAAAACCCCCAAAAACCCAAAGTCAACCCGTAAGCGTTCTTGAACAATTCCTCAATTATTCACAAATTCTGAAAATTACACCAATGAATCTGTAGAAATACATGTATCCAAGATAGATAATCCATATCTAACATATTCCAACACAATATCGATTTAACACGAAGAGATCGAAAGCAAAACACCCAAGATCCGAAATTCTAGATCCAAGAATCATTACCTTGATTTGGAGTGATGAAACTGATTAGATGATGATTAATCCAACTTAGGAGCTTGAAGATGATGCTAGATGATTGCATCTCGAAAAGACCTTTCCGAATCGCCCAAGCTCGTCCGAAATGGTTGAGAAATGAAGAAATGACGAAGGTTGGACTGAACTGTCTTATTTATACTGTCCTAGCTTAGTGCACGCTATGACCTGATATTTAACGTGCGCTAGCGGTTTACTGGGCAATCCAGTGAGCTCTGAAATGCCTCGTTAGCGTGCGCTACGACTTGGTAGCGTGCACTAACACCTTACCGATAGCGTGCGTTATCCCAGATTGTTAGCGTGCGCTAACTGATGTCTGATATTCAAAAACTGAAGTCCAGAACCTACTGTCCTCTGTCTTGCACGCGTTAGCGTGCGCTACTAATGTGACTTAGCGTGCGTTACTAGCACAATTAGCGTACGCTACTTACCACTCGTAGCGTGCGCTACGAATTTCCTAAATCAGCCCAGTAACTTCTAGACTGTCTGCCCCACTTGCGCTAGCGTCCGCTAATACTGAATCATAGCGTGCGTTACCTGCGCCCCATTAGCGCGCGCTAACCAGAATGTGTAGCGTGCACTACCTCTCAAACTGAAAATTAAAACATGATGATGATGATGACAATAATCTCGGCTCGATCTCAAACAGTGATGATCCCAAAATACGCCGAATGGTGAACATAGTTGACTGAATATGAATGATGAACGATTATTACTGAGTGAAAAAATTTCTGAGTGACAATTACTGAATGATAATAAATGAATTCACAACCGGGTATTACATACCCCCCCCTTAAAAAGAGTTTCGTCCTCGAAACTAAGGGTAAACAACTCGGGATATGAACTATCCATCATGATCTGAAAACAATAATGCCCAAATAGTCCTCAGGACCAAATCAATCGCACGCCCAATTCCCCAAGACTTGACGTCTCGAATCACAGTGAACGATTTCCAAATTATCACGAAATCTTGAGCACAACGCCAAAGGGATGAATTCTCAACAAATGACCCAAATCTCAAGATTCTCGAATATGATCATCATAAAATAGATCAACAATAAATGATCCACAGTCACTATACATTATTACGGATAGATTTACACAGTCATCTAAAAACAAGGTTACACCTCAAATGTACCCAACATCGATATCCTTCCATATCATCGATCTCCTCTATCTCAACGATTTAAGGTATATCCGAAGATGAACTCGCCGCTAAATATGATCTCAGAAGGTCACGAGAATGAAAGTGACTAAAATGAATGATGAATGATAAATGACTATAAATCCGACAAGGATTAAGAATGACTCACCAAGGTGAATTAATAACGTCATGAGTGATAGTTCAAGTGAAATTATTGAAACCGTTGTTCCTCATGAATTGAATGATTAGTTTCATGATGACAAGTCTCAACATGATTGATGTATGATGAATGAATTATATGAATGAATGAACGACAACGAAATGAATGATTATACTACTAACGAACAAGAATTAACTTGTTCAAACCGGTGATGAATGTCCTTACCTCTGGCCCTCGAGGCCTGATAGGGTCCCTTGGATGATGCACGGGATGGAGTAACGAAGTCTCTCGAGGCCCTTGAGTTCTTTTGAGATTTACTGGCACTAGAACTCCTGCAGTATTTATGCCGGTGTCCCTGCCTCCCACACAGAAAACAAACAATAGCTGGCACCGTACACCGGGTACTAACGTGACCTGCTGAATCACAGTTAAAGCAAACAACAGTCGAACTCGTCGCCTGAGAGGAAGATGCTATCCCAGCACGAAGACGACTAGAAAACGACCCCTTGGACGTCGGAGCCCGATGTCCCTCTGAACGAGCCGGCATTCTAGTCCTCTCACCCGAAGAAACTGAAGGATGCTTCTGAGTAAGCTCCTTGATCAAAAGCTCTGCTCCAAGAGCCTTCCCGATGAATTCGCTAAGTGAACTACAATTGTGATTGAACAACTGCATCCTCAACTGCGGATTTAGCCTCTTGCTAAAATATTTGATCTTATCTGTCTCAGTACGGATAACCGACGAAGCAAACTGAAGTAGTCCCTGAAACTTCTCAGCAATGACAATAACACCCTCGTCCTTGACGGCTTCGGGGTTCAAAACCTTTGACAACTTGGCTTCATGAAGTGGAGTCGGATAATACCTCTCTAACATAAGGGTCTTGAACTCGCTCCAACCACAATCGCGATCGGTGGGTTTCACAGAAAGCCACCACGAATAAGCACCCTTAATAAAGTAATAAGCTACTACTGCCACTTTACTCTCTTCCGGACACTGAACCATGTCGAAGAGTTTATCAAAATGCTCAAGCCAATGAACAATATCAGCTGGTTCTGACGAACCCTCAAAAGTAGGCGGCCTCTGACGAGAGATATCGCCAACAATCTGATTCACTCCCCCAGTCTGTCCATGAAACGGCACCTGGAATCCCTGTTACGGTGGACCACGAACCATCAAGGTCTGCATGGCCTCCACTATCCACGTCATATGAGTCATCTGGGCCATCATGCCCTGCATAAATATGAATGGGTCAACCCGAACACCTTCCGAGTGAGATGCCTCTCGGGTACGAATCCCTGACAGCGACTGATTATCTGCTGATGAATGAGTATCCCCGCTATCTGATGAATAATTGCTATCCCTCGCATTCGCGCGGGTATTCACATGAGGTCTTGGGTTTCGGCCCGCACTGCGGCCTTCTCCCATGCGTCCTCTGACAGCTCTATCCATACTGAAGCAGGAAAGCCACATGATGATTATAGATCTCGCATGAAGATCGCATTATGATTACGAGACGGAAAGATAACAATGAGCATACACGCTCTAACACAATAAATGTATTAATAATGCAATAAAACGATCGTCGACATGATGCCGGAATACGATAAGATCGCATGAAAGATCAATTGAAACGACAAGACTATCTGATGAAATTCCTGAAATGATTACCTTGAACAAGTTAACAAGGTTGAAAATTTGATTCACAAGATCAACAACTGAACCGTGAGATGGACTGGATGATTAATGAATTAATTGATCAATGAGATTGACTGAGTGATAATGAATTAACTGAGCGATGAGATTGACTGAGTGATGAATGAATCAACTGAGCGATGAGATTAACTGAGTGATGAATGAATTGACTGAATCAATGAGATTGACTGAGTGATGAATAAATTGATTGAACAATGAGATTGACTGAGTGATTAATGAATTAACAGAGTGATGAATGAATTATCTGAGTAATGATATTGACTGAGTGAGGAATGAATTAACTGAGTGATGAATGATATTGACGGGGTGATGAATGAATTAACTGAGTGATGAATGAATTATCTGAGTAATGACATTGACTGAGTGATGAATGAATTAACTGAGTGATGAATGAATTATCTGAGTAATGATATTGAGTGAGTGATGAATGAATTAACTGAGTGATGAGATCAAAATGATGATTGAGGATTCTTAACTGATGAATGAGTTGATCCTTAATGCTTACACAAGTCACACATGCTCTAAAACAATTAGTCATGAATCAATCATAACACTAATATCACATATATGTTTCAACAAACATGAACAATTAATGACATGATGAAGGTATCAACATAAAGAGAATCGAGTCCTTACACAGGTCATACGAAGCTTCGAGGTCTCACGATACTAGTCCCAACTGATGACGACTCGATGAATGAATGACTCATGCAGTCGTACTAATATTACGACTCACAAAACCCGACTGTCCAGATTGTCATAACCTGACAGTCCCACTACTACCGTATTGGTAGAGCCACATAACTCACATATCAGGGTATCTCACAACCCAAAAGCTCTGATACCATCTTCTGTAACACCCCAAAATCCTATTGGGTTTTTACAGTGCCGTGGACCCCACGCCAGGAGATCCACCAGGCGAACATGACTAAAATACAATAAATTACACAATAAGGGAAAATCATAGTCCCTACCATGACATCCGACACAATATTCCGATAAGGAATTTCAACGACAAAAGTGGCCTACATGGCCAAAAATAAAATACAACAACATCCACGAACATCTGTTCGGGTAATACAACACGACAACAACTGACAAGACTGGAGTACACTCCAACTGACTGACCGACAATGAACAACTCGGACTAGTATCGCTCGAATGCCTCGTCGCCGTCGTCATGCCCCTGTGTCTCAACTCTCTCCTCGCAATCACCTAAAACATGAAAACATGTTCCGCCCCCACGGGGTCAGTCATCCAGATAATGAATATCAAATACATGAATAACATGATATGCATCCAAAGGCACAATGAAACGGTACAATGATAATAATAATACGAGATGCTCACAAACCAATGTAAGAACCGAGCATTCGTGAAATACTATGCCCACGGCATACTATTAATACCTGTTCAATAGGTTAGAACATAAATGCCCAACGGCGAATCAAAATCACAGAATACCACAATGAATTACACGACATGAACCAAACTAGGACTGAATTAATTATGAATCACAATGCCTGAAGGCTCCAATGAACTTACCAGGACAATAATAAAGGCTTGAAAGCCGCTCATCCGAAGCTGTCAAATATCACAATCACATGAAGCCAAAACAGCCCACAGCTGTTATTCATTAGGGCCGAAGCCACGGCACGAAGCCGTATCACAATGAGGGCCGAAGCCACGACACGAAGCCGTATCACAATTAGGGCCGAAGCCACGGCACGAAGCCGTATCACTAGTGTGCTGCCTTGAGTCGGCCAACACGATGACAGTAACACACGGATAGACACCGTCCTTGACAGTTCCAATTTAACACCTCGATTGCCTTAGGATGGCCAACCGATAACAATGATGCAGCGGATGATACCATGAATGATTAAGCGCTTCGATTGGCTTAGAATGGCCAATCGCTATGAATGATACGATGAATGATTAAATACCTTGATTGCCTTAGAACGGTCAATCGATAACAATGAGATGGTGAATGATTGAACATTTCGATTTGCCTGAGAATTGCCAATCGATGACAATGATACGAAGGATTCCTCGGCACCTTTAATCGGTGACCAACGACGAAGATGAGAAATGAATAAGCCAATGCCTTAATTCGGCCAATACGGTTTTAATGACAACCCCAACATGAATAACGATGATCTGAACGATATCTTAGATTGACATCAATATTAACAACAATCGATACATCGATACCACGAGTCGGCTATCGACAATGACATTAATAACGAGTATCACAATGCCTTGACTCGGCCATTAACGGACAATAATAAACATTTGGCATAGTTGCCAAAAGGTATCGTATCAAACGATCTCTTAATATCAATGAATTCATGAAGAGACTAAGTCTCGGAATGATACAACACATTCATACACATATATGATGACATTAATCTCATTGACTAGTACAAGTATAAAACTTGCCTCAAACCGAAGGCGAGAAAGTACTTCCACGATCAACGTCCTTAATGAACTATCGGCCGCTCGAACAACCTTGAACAACACAAAGATCAACAATTCTCTTAATACACGAATCAAGCATGATCACAACTAACTCAAAAGTCGATACAACAATACCCGAACTCATTGGGGGCATTAAAACAAACACGTTGTAAACAATCTCCAATTGTTTACAACCAAAACTCAATTAAATCCGAAACCAACTTCCAATGAATGATTCAATCCAACAAAACCTCATGAATATCATCAATAATCCATTAGGAATACTTAAATCGATATTTCAACAACATTTAGTCGAAAACCCCCAAAAACCCAAAGTCAACCCGTAAGGGTTCTTGAACAATTCCTCAATTATTCAAAAATTCCGAAAATTACACCAATGAATCCGTATAAATACATGTATCCAAGATAGATAATCCATATCTAATATATTCCAACACAATATCGATTTAACATGAAGAGATCGAAAGCAAAACACCCAAGATCCGAAATTCTAGATCCAAGAATCATTACCTTGATTTGGAGTGATGAAACTGATTAGATGATGATTAATCCAACTTAGGAGCTTGAAGATGATGCTAGATGACTGCAGCTCAAAAATACCTTTCCGAATCGCCCAAGCTCGTCCGAAATGGTTGAGAAATGAAGAAATGACGAAGGTTGGACTGAACTGTCTTATTTATACTGTCCCAGCTTAGCGCACGCTATGACCTGATATTTAGCCTGGGCTAGCGGTTTACTGGGCAGTCCAGTGAGCTCTGAAATGCCTCGTTAGCGTGCGCTACGACTTGGTAGCGTGCGCTAACACCTTACCGATAGCGTGCGTTATCTCAGGTTGTTAGCGTGCGCTAAGTGATGTCTGATATTCAAAAACTGAAGTCCAGAACCTACTGTCCTCTGCCTTGCACGTGTTAGCGTGCGCTACTAATGTGACTTAGCGTGCGTTACCAGCAGAATTAGCGTACGCTACTTACCACTCGTAGCGTGCGCTACGAATTTCCCAAATCAGCCCAGTACCTTCTGGACTGTCTGCCCCACTTGCGCTAGCGTGCGCTAATACTGAATCATAGCGTGCGTTACCTGCACCCCATTAGCGCGCGCTAACCAGAATGTGTAGCGTGCGCTACCTCTCAAACTGAAAATTAAAACATGATGATGATGATGACAATAATCTCGGCTCGATCTCAAACAGTGATGATCCCAAAATACGCCGAATGGTGAACATAGTTGACTGAATATGAATGATGAACGATTATTACTGAGTGAAAAAAATTCTGAGTGACAATTACTGAATGATAATAAATGAATTCACAACCGGGTATTACATCACCCGCGGAGAAAAAGGAAAAGAGTGGAAATGATGAATCAGGATTGTTGTCCGGTTTATATGCTGGATAGATTAGCATGCACTAACTACAAGCATTATCGTGCGCTAATGAGACCTCTAGAACACAACCATACCCCCACTGAGACAACAAACACGCAACGATCCGAATCACAGCCAAACGCGTGTCCAAACATGCAGTACACCAAAAACAGGATTTTATGACATTGAAACTCACTAGATTTGTGACTGTCAATGACAGTCACAACTTTATGACTGTCAATAACAGTCATAAAAACCAAACATTGATAAATTAAAATGTTTGTGACTATTAATGACTATCATAAGCGTTGTGATTATCGTGAGCGGTCATAAACTTTTCAAGTAAAACGATAATAACCCATTAAGCAGTAGCTCACCGCTTCTTTCTAGTTCTCTTTTTCTTTATTTTTCTTTTTCTTTCTCTTTGAGCAGTAGCCCACCACTTCTCTTGTCCACCCCGCCCCGCCCTGCCACGCCTCAACCGCTGCTACAGTCCGCCCTGCCGCCTCCGCTTCTTCAGTCCACCGATGTCTCCACTTCTCCAGTCCCGCTTCTGTTAGTACCAGTTTGTTTGGTCTCGTGTCCACCATGTACAATGCGAGAATAAGACCACTATCCAAAGTCCACCACTGCCACTCCCACTTGTCTCCCGTTCACCACCACCACCGTTGCAGTCTCTTTTCCAGTCCACCATTTTGACATGTTTAAGTTTCAAGACCCCTTAATTTTTAAACCCTGGCCCCAAATCCCAAATCTATTTGTCGATTTGTGAGTAGAATCTTGGGACTTCAATAGCAGGTATAACAAAGATTTTGTTGTTGATATATTTTTTAACCTTTTCTTGTCCATGTCCGTTTATCACTGGGGATGATTTCTCGATTCCATTGGTATCATGCTATTTTTTCTGTTGGGTTTCTGGCTGCATCAGGGGCTGGAACAGCGGTACTTCTCAAGGTACATTTTGGCTTATAGGCAGCTGTGGTACTAGAGTTGTTCTTCTATGTGGTTGCACTTATGTTAGACAAATTCAGATTGAGCCTGAAATTGGAGACACTTTTTCAATCAGTTATTACGATTCAAGATCTTATTTCATATACTCATTTTCTCTCATTTTCGCGCATAATGACTTAAAATAGGCAAAGTTGGATAAGAGTAATGTTGGAAACTGGTTTAGGAAGATGGTCGTAGAAGTAGTATATGAATGAGCTTGCTTGTACGGAGAAATGTATGTTATGCTTAGAGACTAATTATGTCGGAGGCCTGACTGAGGAGGGATTATTTGATCATTAGTTTGTCGTATATCAAACACACTGTTGTTTATGGTTCTCCTTTTGCCAAGAATAGCAAGGTTTTATTATCTTAGTATCTGGTTATATGTAAAATGCAGATGTAAGCACTCAGAAGCTGGACTTTTTTTATAGTACTAGAAGTCCTAATTTCTTACATAAAACTTTCAAAAATCATCATGGGAGACCTCTCTGCTTGTAGATTTTCATAAAGACCATGGTTGTCATGCATGGTGGCCTGTCATGTCGCGGCACTATCAGACAACCTGGATGTAAAACCCCACAAAATCATATGAACGTTACTCTTAGTAAGCGTAGTTGTAAACAATAACTCAATTGTCCTGAATAAAATTTTGTTACGAATCCCTTGATGTTTCGACTGATTAATTGTTAATCGTCCAAATTTAAATTTTTATTATTAAATATTTAGCACACATAATTAATTAAATAACATACTAAAACAACTAATGGGCCAAGATCTAAAATATAAACTTAATAGATTGGGCTCAACCCAACATACTTTACAACTAAACTAACTAATAACCCAACCAACTACAATAATTATATTTTATACACTTAAATTAACAAATATATATATAATCCTCTAAGTAATAATCCTTTTTTACATATGATGCATGTAAATATGAAATTTCTTCAAGTATGATATTGACAAATTATTGAAATCACCATATTAAAAATTCATGCTACGATATTTGTGCTTTGCATGTATATTCGTTTTTATTGAATATTACTTTCGAAAATTATGAAGTGTGGTGAGCATGCACTATCTGGAAATTTTTGTATAAATAAATATCTTAGAGATATATGTTGTGGTTATATTAACATGCAATACGATTTGTTGGATTTAAACGATAACCGATTTGGTAGTCGGATTTCGATTATGTGAAAAATTGAATATTGTATGTCCTATTCGAAATATTGTTGAAACCCTACCACATTCTGGAATTATATAGTATATGATTATGTTAGGGTATGTGGATAACTTATTTGTGGCAAAATGGGACTTAATTTGAGTAAACGGAAATTTATAAAAAGTTGGGACTAAACTGAAATTTTCGAGAAAAAACTGTTCTGGACCGTAAATAGCATATATTTTATCACATATAGGCTGTCCGTAAAATTTTATGTGAATCAGAGGTCGATATCTAAGCTTATTAGTCCAATTTGCAATTTTAAAATAATTCCGGGGTCAAAATGCAAGAAATCAAAAATTCAGGACCAAGTCTGAATTTTCTGGAATTTTTTCAAGTTCATCACGAGCCATCTCCTAAAATTTCGTTAAATTCCGAGTAAAATTCGTAGCTCTAAAGGCCTCGGAGCAATTTTGTTAAGTTTTGGAAATTTCGTAATTTCTGAAAATTTCAGTCCCGAAACAGGAAATTCCGAATCTCTTCTTAAATCTAAAATTTAAATAGTATCTTTTACCTTCTTATAAATTTTCACGACCATCCGAGTTCATTTCATATCTCCAAAATGCTTAGGCTCAACCTAAGGGTACAAACGTCGTTTCAACCAACTTCAGAAAAATTCTCGACTTGTTTTCATCGAACCTACCAATCCAATACATCTGACTTGAGCCCTTTAAAACCGTTGATGAAATATTGAGAATATTTTCAAATTAATATACAAGTCCTATCCCGTCTTACCGTGCCACAAATATAAGTAACCATATTCCATACTTAATCAAAAGACGCAATTAATCTCACTGATCGAATGTTTAAGTGTTACTCGTGTTATGCAACTAACTGATAATTGTGACTGTCTGGAAACTAAGTACTATACAAACAAAGTACCACGGACGGGTCCGCCCTCTAACTCTATCGGGACAAAGTGCCACATCGATGGATGGGGCCCACCTCTTGAACCCATACGAAACAGAGAGCTGACCTAAAATATGGGGGCCACCTCTCGAACTGTAGGAGCCACCACTAGAATCCCAAGTTGAGTAGGGACGGTTAGACCGAGTCTTGGATCGATCAGCGCGGCTGCGGTTCATGAACAAGGTTGTCGTTGTTGCCTATTCCAATAACCGAGGAACGGAGTGTTCCAAGGGACCTAGGTTGTAGAACTTGGGGTATAATCGCGATTATGGTGTGATCCGGGTATTGACCCACATCTAAGGACATACCGAGCCCAGCTAAGACATAAGGAAGCACACGCTAAGTGTGAGAGCGAAGGCTCAGCTACTGGGGCGATGGTCCAAATCTTGGGGCGACGGCCTATACTGCTAGGAGTAATAAGGAGAGCCTAGAATCCAAAGTCCACATCGGCAGGATTTAATGCTAGATTGCCTGATTGACTGATTGACTGATTGATTGACATGACATCTGTCCACGAGGATAGGATGATATTATTTCACTACTAAACAATTATCTTTCGATAAATCGCAGCATATCTTTGAAACCTTTTTCACTTTTCTTATAACTTGACAAGTCATGCATCACTTAAAATTTTCAAAGGAAAGAAAGCCACACTCGCACACGATCACCGACTCAATGAGACCTTTTGTCTCACCCCACCATTTTTCCTTTTAAACTAGAGAATGAGCAACCAACAAAAGACGAGGAAGGCTTTGTGGAAGAGACCGATTAGAAGACCGCCGCCTAGACTTAAAATTTCTGTTTTCTTTATCCCAACTTGTAATAATTTATTATGTTTCATATTTTGAATAGTCCGTTATTTTTCCGCTGCAAACTTATGATCACTTTAATTTGATTATCAACTTTTGTTACAATGAATCTTAGAACATCGAGTTAAGAACATTGATTGAAAATTTTATCCAATCATTATTTAGCTTCTGCTATTTATTGCTACACTTTTATTGATTGATCGACTGGTACATCGCGCCCTCGTCCTTCCCAATGTTGGGGGCGTGACAGATGTGGTATCGAGCCCGCTTTGTGAGAAGGACACTTACAACGAGATAACCAGGATAAGATTATTCGGACTTAGATGGGAATTCCACCTAGGACGAAGTGAACTATAGGACTGAGACCTAAAGTAGATTTCTCGAATCAATTATCATTAAGATCTCTTTCGACTTGTCGCTATTCACTTGGAATATGCATATTCAAATTCAAATTTCCTAAGTTATTGGCCAAGGTACTTGATTAGGTATTCACGGCATTTCCCCGACTGAATCAATCTTCAATTGAACTCTTGAAACGGATATAGTTTATTTCACTTATCCATTTCTCAAAGTCGTGTCACTATTCATTCGGAATAGATGAAATTGGTGAATCTCTTTAAACTCAACTAAACTTCAACATCCTCGTAAATGGAGTATTATAGTTGCTCATCACTAGTGTTTATAAGTACATTTATTGGATCATTAAGCTCACTAACTTGATGATTGTTCATACTTAGATAGAGGACTATATTGGAACTTAGATTTCCGAGATACTGAATTCATTTTATAATTAGATGGACCCCGCAGGTAATAAATATTTGACCAAGGAAAATTAGAATACCCCTAACTCGATATGTATGCTCAGGCGGATAAGCCAAATTTAACCAGAATCAACTATAAGTGTTCGATCGTGCACTTAATTCTGCATAACGACATAAATTACTAATAATTCCACACAAGACTGTTAATCCTCACACATTCTCCAACTTATAATAGGTGGCTGACCGAAGGTGTGGACATCCTCGTATAAACCGTGACGAGCAGCAACATCACAATGATCGCTCATGCACTCCCCCACGAGGAGGAAACAGAAATGATCATATGGCTCAAGCCCTAGCTCAACTGACAAATTTCCTACAATAGCAAGCAACAAACAACATAAACAATGATGAAACCCATGATCGCACTCTTGAAAGGTTTTTGCGCTTCAAGCCGCCTATTTTTGACGAAGAACCTGATGATGTCAAGGCCGAATTTTGGATAGAGAGAATTGAATGAATTTTCAATGCTCTATAGTATACCAATGAGAAATGTGTATCCCTGGCTACATTCCGACTCGAAGCCGCTGTCCACGATTGGTGGATGATTATTAATGAGCGCTAGACGCGGGAGAACTGTGCCAGGATGTGGGCGAACCCAGTACATGTCGGCATCAGCTAGAGAAGCTCGACGAGATGAGTTATACCATTTGAAGCAGGGAACCATGACAGTCGCCCAGTACGAAGCTCAGTTCAACAGACTGTCAAATATGCGCCCGGATTAGTGGCAATAGAAGAAGATAAGTTGTACAAATTCACTCGAGGACTAGGGCTTACACTTCAACAGAGTCTTTTGACTGTTCGACTAACGACATTTGCCGAAGTTGTGGAAGCCGCCACTCGAATCGAAAGTCGAACAGCAAGATTAGCTCAACAGCAAAGCCGATTCTCCAACAATGCCAAGAGGCCTGCTACTCGACCAACATCAAAGCCATCACAAAAGTTTTAGAGGGCGGGAGCTCAGGGGATTCCAAGCGGAGCAAAAGCACTGGTTCTTAACAAACTAACAGCGCCTTGCACCCATTGTGGCAGGAAGGGGCATAAGTCAGATTTAGGTTGGAGGAAGTTTGGGAAGTGCTTACGTTGTGGCAGTTCAGATCATCAAATCCGAGAATGCCCAGATGTGAACCCTCCGGCGAACAAACCAGCCATTGAAGCTAGGAATGGATTGGCTGTCCAAACACTATACACAATTGGATTGTCATTTTAAGATAGTTAGGTTTTGCGAACCTAACAAGCCAATTGTGGAATTAATTGGAGACGCTAGAGTCAACATATCACCTATAATATCAGCTATCATGGCTAGGAAGGCTGTTGCCAAAGGGACAACCAGATTTTTAGCCTTCATCATTAACAAGCCCAAGAGTAAGTCGGGCATAAAAACCATAGGTGTGGTGTCCGAATACCCCGACATTTTTCCCGAGGAATTAACCTCCCTACCACCTGATAGAGAGGTTGAATTTAATATCGAAATCATGCCAGGCAAGGCACCTATTGCAAAGGCACCATACCGAATGGCACCACTGGAGCTACAAGAGTTGAAGGTCCAACTGCAGAAATTGCTCGACGTGGGTTTGATACAACCCAGTGTATCACCATGGGGAGCTCCTGTATTATTCGTCAAAAAGAAGGACGGGACATTAAGACTTTTCATAGATTACCAAGAACTCAACAGTGTTATGGTTAAGAATAAGTATCCTCTCCCTAGGATAGATGAATTGTTTGAACAACTCCAAGGAGCTACGGTGTATTCCAAGTTCGATCTTCAATAAGGATACTATCAACTAAAAATTAAGAATGAATATGTTCCTAAAACTGCATTCCAAACTAGATACGTCCACTACGAGTTCGTAGTGATGCCTTTTGGACTCACGAATGCTCCTGCGGCATTTATAAATTTAATGCACAGAGTATTTCAACCATATCTCGACCAATTCATAGTAATTTTCATCAATGACATACTCGTGTACTCTAAGTCAGAGAAAGATCACGCGAGGCATCTTAGACTAGTGTTGGAAATACTCAGGCATCACAAGGTGTACGCCAAGTACAGCAAGTGTGGATTTTGGTTGTAGGAAGTGGCATTTCTGGGCCACATTATTTCTGGAGAATGGATTGCGGTAGATCCATCCAAGATCGAAACTATTATGGACTGTAAGAGGCCAGAAAATGTTATTGAGATCAGAAGCTATCTTGGACTTGCGGTCTACTACCGCAAATTCATCAAGGACATCTCGAAGATAGCAGGACCCCTCACCCGGCTAACCCAAAAACAAGTAAAATTTGAATGGACGGATAAATGCAAAACAAGCTTCCAAGAACTAAAGAGGAAGCTTACCACCATGCCAATACTGACACTTCCAGAAGGAACCCAGGGATTTGTCGTATATAGTGATGCCTCAAAGGATGGCCTCGGTGCTGTACTAATGCAAAATGGTAAAGTTATCGCGTATGCTTCCAGGCAACTCAAAATGCACGAGAGGAATTATCCAACACACGACCTTGAACTCGCAGCAATAGTATTTGCCTTAAAGAAATGGCGACATCATTTATATGGCATTGAATTCACCGTGTTTATGGATCATAAAAGTCTCAAGTTCCTATTTTCTCAAAAGGAACTTAATTTCCAACAGAGAATATGGGAAGAGCTTTTAGAAGATTATCAATGTGAGATTCAACATCACCAGGGAAAGAGAATGTCGTGGCTGATGCTTTAAGTAGAAAGGCTATAATGGCCTGACTCATGGTCCGTGAATGGCAAGCTCTCGAGGAACTGAGCTACCTGAAACCCATTCATGAAAGTGCTCATTTAATTTGTGCCAACCTCACAGTTAAATCGAATCTATTGGACGATATTCAATTAGCCCAAGAGAGAGATCCAAAACATCAAGAATTCAAGGACAAGATTGTTAAGAGCGAGAAACCCGAGTTTACGATTACCAAGGATAGAATTGTAAGGTTTAAGGGATGGTTATGCATTCCTCATGACGAGGAGCTCAAAAGATGGATTCTCGGAGAAGCTCATTATTCGAGATATACGATTCACCCAGGAGGTAACAAGATGTACCTAGACCTAAAGAAACACTTGGTGGGTAAACATGAAGAACCAAGTAGCAGAATTCGTTGCACGATGCCTCACGTGTCAGAAAGTCAAGGCTGAACATCAGCGACCCTTAGGACTGCTGCAACCATTGGAAGTCCCAGAATGGAAATGGGAAATGATTACCATGGACTTCACTACTGATCTGCCAATGACAAGAGGAAGCTATAACAGAATTTGGGTGATCGTCGACAGATTGACAAAATCATCACATTTCGTGCCGGTGAAAAAGGACGACGGATTGCAAAAGCTGACTAGAACTTATATCCGAGAGATTGTTCGACTCTATGGAGTACCAGCAGACGTAGTATCTGATAGAGATCCAAGATTTGTATCTCGATTCTAGAAAGTCTTCCACAAGGAATTAGGAACTTCCTTAAGTTTTATCACTAGCGCTCACCCCTAGAACGACGGGCAATCTGAGCGAACCATCCAGACCCTTGAAGACATGCTATGAGCCGGCGCATTGGACTTTCAAGGAAATTGGGATCATCATCCACCGTTGGCCGAATTCGCTTATAATAACAGTTACCAAGCAAGAATCGGAATGGCGCCTTATGAAGCTTTATACACGAGGAAGTGTCGATACCCACTCCATTAGGAAATTGATGACCAGTGGATGCCGAAGACTCAACGGACAAAACCCTCACTGATGAACCTAGATTTGGTGAGAGAAGCCATGGATAAGGTGTAATTGATTAAAAACAGAATCCGCACAACGAAAAGTAGACATAAGAGTTATGCCGATCAACGAAGGAAAGATTTAGATCTCAGGCTATCCCTACAAAAGGGACATATTGCATCAAGGAAAGGAGGGAAACTTGGTCCTCAATACGTCGGACCATTCAAGATCATTGAACGAATTGGATGGCTAGCTTATCGCCTTGAACTTCAGACTAATCTCTCCGGCATGCACGATGTCTATCACATCTCAAGATTGAAGAAATACCATCTAGACCCGGTGCATGTTCTTACCACGGACATTTCGCCTATCAAGGAAAACTTGATCAGCAGGTTCATGAATTGAGGAAGAAGTCCCTTAGTCAAAGTCATTTGGTCAAATCATAATCGAGATGAAGATGCTATGTGGGAGACTGAGGACGAGATGAAGAAATCTTATTCCGAAATGTTCGAGAACGAATTTGGGGACCAAATTCTTTGAAGGAGGGGAGGATGTTGTAATACCTGTGCTTTTTATTGACTGTTTGACCTTGCTGTTCTTCCTATTTTATCGCTCTGTAAACTCTTGGTGATGTTATCGATGTTTATCTAGAGTTTCGTGTCTTGTTTGGATCTTGATCGTGTTTTTAGACCTTTCGGAAGTATTCTGGATCAGGGAGATAGCGCACGCTAGTCCTATGCTAACGCACGCTAATTTTGGTCGAGTAGTGCACGCTAGCTTTGAGCCTTAGCGCGCGCTAACGGACCAGACAGGGCAAAGGCAGTAGCTAATTCCACTCTCTGGACTAGCAGTTAACGCACGCTAGGAGATTCGCTAGCGCACGCTATTCATGGTCAGTAGCGCACGCTAACATCGTCCGTAGCGCATGCTAACGAGCTGAGTCGGCAGAGGCAGTGAGGTTTTCAGACTTTCTGGACAAGCAGCTAACGCACGCTAAATAGCGTCTAGCACAGGTTATATGTGTTGCGTAGCGCGCGTTAGTGCTCAGTGTTAACGCACGCTAGCGGAATGAGACAGTGAACTGGGACTTTGGCAGGACACTAGTTAGCGTACGCTAAGGATGTGGAGCAGCGCGCGCTAACGTCTGTGGACAGTAGCCACTTGACTACCGTGTGACCCCATGAGCGCACGCTAATATTGAGACATAGCGTGCGCTAGAATGGGACAGTATATAAGGGGACAGTCAACCCCTGCACTTGTCATTTCACATCATTTCCACTTTTTCCGATCGAGAGAGATCGGGAGAGGCGATTGGGGCGATTTGAGGCGGTTCTTCTTCAGATATCGTCATCTTAGGTTGGATAACAAGGATTATATGACATCTAATACTTTTCTATCCTCCAAACTAAGGTAAATTCCTTAGAACCCTAGTTTTTGGGAATTTTGGGGATTTTCTTAGATTCGTCCTATTTATCTATTTTGGAGCTTGAGAACCTTGAGATTATGATGTATCTATCCTGTATACATGCTTTCTCTACGATTTTTCGGATTGGTTTGTGCCGTGCTCGGACTTGTAAGGGTTTGGGTGGTTTTCCAAATTCTAGTTGTTTACCCTTGTATTTTCATGAATTGTAAACGCGTTTCAGGAGTTTCTTCATGAATTATGAGTATGGATTATTGGTTATCATATCCCTTACGAATCGTTTAGGTGTCGGAAGAGTGTTCTTGGACCTACCGAACTCATACTCCTTTCCATTCAATTTCTCCATGTCTCAAAGGCAAATATATATTTATGATTGTACGTTCTCGACTTCGAAAGTAAGGTATATTAATGGCATGATTATTTATATCCACTCTGGGGCGGGCCGAAGGGTCCCCTAAGGGTTTCGTATCCTCTTGGTGCGATTCCACGTATGATATGAATGAACCACTCTGGGATGGACCGACGAGTCCTCTAAGGGTTCCGTAGCCTCTGGTGCGGTTCCATGGTATTCATATATGTATTGATGTGATGCTATGAGATTTAGTTATTCCGGAATACTCGTCTTGAATTGATGAATTTATGGTTACCTTTACTTTATTGTCGAGGAGTATTGTGTTTCATACTTGATATACTTGCACTAGCTATTCGACGGCTAACCCCTTTATGGGGGAAATACTTTTTATGTATTTCAGGTTCCAGGAGAGCGGACAGGCAGGTGTCGGGTCGCCATGAAGATGATGGGCAAGCGTGATATTGTGTTTTATCTCCAGTTATGTTTTGTGTTCCTCCATTCAGTGTTGTTGTACTGGAATGGTTATTGAATACTCGAGTATTGTTCGTTTTCAGTCTTCTTTGATGTTCTGGCCTATGTTGCCGAGGTTTGATTTTGTATTGTGATGTATTTGGATACACTGGACATGGTTTGAATACCCTTTGTATCGTCTTTCATTTCATTGTATTTGGACCTTCTCGGTCAAGTTGTATAGTTCCGCGTATGATTAGCCTTGTTGGTCCCTCGGTGGGGTTCACAGCGCTGTAATATACCCTGAATAACTTGGGGTGTTACAAAATATGGTATCAGAGCTTAGGTCTATGGATACCTAGGCTGTCGGTCTTTTGGGTCAATTGAGTCGTCATTTATCCACAGTATCACCACTCTGCCATCATCACAATACGACCGATACTTGTAAGTCCTATTACTCTTCTTGCGTTTCTTAATCGTTTTGATTTTAGTTTGATATTCTTGAGAATCGGTCACTTCGAGGACGTGCGATTTGGATTGTACTTATGTACTTTGTCTATCCTTTAGAATATCTGCTGACAGTGGATAGAGACGAGACCATGGTCGCAGACGCGGACTTTTCTTTGAGATATTTTCAAAATTTCTAATTGCGGTACTGATGTGTGTTTGTGTTATGTTGAGACTCTGTATGGGAGTCGGATGCTAGTATCATGGGAGATCATCGACTTCACGCACATGTAAGTACACTGTTTTGGTTATTCGCTCGTGGCGACGATTGATTGCTCTTGTGATGAGTTTGGAAATTCTGGGTTGATCTGTTATTGGTTGACAGTTATAATTGAGGATATCGTGTATCAGGTTCTTTAATTTTGATATCAGGAATATCATATGAGAATGTTATTGAATCAAGTATATATATTCAGCATGTCGTATATACGTGTCTAGTATGTCGAGGCATCGGACAGGAACCATTGGAATTGGCTAAGTGTAGCCTGATTAGCACACGCTAATAGTGAAGCGTAGCGCACGCTAGTGTACAAACTTAGCGCACGCTAAAGGGTTGGACTAGCACGCGCAAGGCCATGTAAGAACTTATCCGAGTGGTTGGCAACGTTGTCGACACCTGGGTTTCATGCGTCAATGGCATTTAGCTCACGCGGGACATAAGTATTAGCACACACTAAATGTAGAACAGTCAAGGGAATCCCGGCTATCGCGGGTGCTTTCGGCATGTGGGGCACATGCATGTTCTGGGTAGGTGCAAGCTGTCGAGTCATCTATGATTAGCGCACGCTATGGGTGGATAATAGCGTACGCTAATGAGACTTTTACTGTAACAAGTCAACGCTATGTTACGTATGTTATGACAAGGATTTTACGCACATAACACTTGGCATGAAATGAGGCAGTAGCCTCTGGACCTCGATAGCGCACGCTAAAAAAGTCAGTTATGCACGCTATGGCAAGTAACGCGTGCTGTTTTGTGAGAGTAGCGCATGCTTGTCATGTGCAATTGAGTAATGTTATCCTTTTCGACCCGTCCTTTCTTTTCCACCGAAAGAGAGAGTTCTTGGAAGATATTTTCAGGTTCTAAATACTTGTGTAATCATGGAGTTGATCGTTTTAACAACTCTAAGCTTGGAATCAATTGGAAATGGATTCAACCTTGAGAATCAATCCATTTCTTCGAAGAGGTAATTAATATTCACTTTGGATTTGATCTTAGATTGAATATCGTTGTTCTTGAGTTGATAATCGTCATGTATATGACTTCATAAGTATGATTATGGATACATTACTGCGTTATGTTGATATTATTGTTGAAGTGCGGATATTGATATGATTCGTGTGGTTTTGAATGGTGTTGTTTATATTCAAGAGATATGTTGGGTAATATCTCCAGACATTTCGACTTTGACATTGTTGTTGATGATTAGTTCGTATGATAATAGTTTATGGAGGCGTTATGATGATTCTTGGTATCCCACGGGAAATTTGTTAAGGAAGATGATGACATGATGACTTATATGTTGGATTATGTTATGTTGCCATGGGTATGGTTAGGGGATCATAGTGTTCTTGGCAGTATTATTGAAATTCCTTGTTATGATGATATATGCCTTAGACTATGAGTTAGATGATGGCTTAGATGTTAGAACATTGGATTTTGTCGTTTGGACGATTGTGGACGTGATTTCGGATTAATTCATGATTCCTGAGAGACTCTTGAATTATATGAGATGATGAACATTTATAAGAAGTGTGGGTGTTTTGGATATGAATATGAAATATTCATGTCTAGAGCCGAATTATGTGTTTTGATATAATATTCGCATAGGAATACGAATATGATTACGAGCTTGATGAAATCAGTATTCATCTCTGAGTTTGGAAGTCCATACATATTGAACAAATGTTCAAGTCGAATGATTGGATTGGTTGATAACCTTAGAATATGATTATCTATAATGTTGACCTAGTTGGATGGTTCGAATTAATGATGATCATCGGAAAATTTTAACTATGGGTTTACAGGAAGGAACCTTGTTAATTCGTATTTAAGAATTTAGTTTGGAATCGATCACATTTAGACCCTTGTTAGTTAGAATTGGTTGCTGATATGATCATCATATTTCGGCTCGTGTTGTGGACAGGGATTTGTAAGTGTCTGAGTTGGATTGTGCAGACTGTGTTTAATCGAGATATGGTGGAACTGTTAAGTTTGTGGTTTGGTGGTATTGATATCGATTGTTATCGAACTTGTTGATTATTAATCCTTCTTTATACAATAAGTTGTGATGTCTAATCATGGATTATGACTGTTGTGATACGGTTGAGGTTGAAGAGTTCATAGATTACTTTGGTCGGGGCTGAGGAACTCGTAGATAAAAGAAACTGAATTGGTAACAGTTCGTTGTATTGATATCGAGGCAAGTTTTATACTTGTACTAGTCAATGAGATTGATGTTAACATGTATGTGCATGAATGTGTGTGTCTTGTCGAGACTTGGTCTCTTTGTTATTTTGTTGATATCAGGGGGTTGTTTGATACGATATCCTTCGGCAAGTTTTGCCAATTGTTATTGTTGTTCGTAAATGGCCGGTTCAGGGCATGACGATACTTGTTGATTATATTGATGTCGATAGCCGGTTCGCGGTATTGATGTATCGACTGTTGTTATTGATATTGGTGCTTTGCTATTGGTGTTGTATTGGCCGATTGAAGGCATTGATGTATTCGATTGTCATCTTTGTTATCGGTAACCGATTAAAGGTACCGAGACATCCATTGAACTGTTGTTATCGGTTGGCCATTCTAAGGCAATCGAGGTATTTCAAGGATGCACACTATCATTCCTGTAAACTAGGTAATTTTGTGATCATTGAGGGTTGAAGATTCCAGGAGTGTTGTGTTGTGATTGTTGATCGTGTTAATCGGTCCGTTGGGATTGTGATCCCAGGATGGTTGTTTAAGATATTATTGGTCGTGTCGATCTTCCATTATTTGTTTGTCATTGTTCGCTTTGGTGAGTATTTTGAATCCGTATCGGATGTGTTATCCTTTGAGTTTCGTTGTCATGTTGCATCGTGACATATCTGGAATCATATCTGCGTGCCGATTGATTATGTGTAGGATTTTTAGCCAGGCACGCGACGGTCATGCATGGATGTTTCCGCATTGGACCGTGCACACGAGTCGTAGTTCGTGAGGCTAATTAAGTACATTGTCCCACATATATTCTGGATTCCGTATACGGAGTGGACGTGTGCACAGACACATTTCCGGATCAAGCTTATTGGTTTGGTCGTTCGTAGTCCATGTTGTTTTGGATATGTCCGGCGATTTTTCCACTAGTTGTTCATATGCCGAAGGGTATGTTTGACAGTCGGGGTTATTTCTATGAGATTTGTTATTGTTGATCGTTTAGAGTTTACCTTGTTGATGGTACTCTCGGTCGCTGTTGATCCCTTGTTGATCGTGTTGGAGTTTATCATGTTGATCGTATTCTCGATTATTGTGGATCTTTCGCTAGTAGCATTGGAGTTTATCATGTCGGCGATATTACAGTTAATTCATTGGTTGATCATTGTTATTGACCGTGTTAGCGTTCGGACTGTACGTCAATGTTTCGGGACATGTTGTCAATGCTTTGTGTATTATTTGTTTTTGTCCATATTGAGTTTTATCGGTGCAATCCGACGGACAGGAATTGGCACAGATAGTTCATTCTACACTTATGAGTTATGATGATGTTTTGAGAATCCTTGGTATTGTTGGAACGTAGTACAGATGGTTGTAGTCGAATTCAATTTGTATTTTGAGAATACCCTTCAGCATGTCAAATCGTATGCCGGTACTCGTCACCTACCTTTGGAATTCGATTTTGGAGACCATGTTCTACTCCAGCGTTGGGTCTTATCCATAGCGTTTTTCATGTTTCTCAGTTGAGAAAGTATGTGCCAGATCCAAGTCATGTTGTTGACTATAGTGGGTTTGACGTAACCGAGGATGTTACCTTTCCGGAGAGACCAGTGAAGATTCTTGAAGTGCAATGGTCGAGACATGGAGTTGAGGAAGCGACTTGGGAGACGGAAAAGCAGATGCGATCGGATTACCCCGAGTTTTTTTTATTTCTTAAGTTTCGGGATGAAACTTCTTTTTAGAGGGGGAGAATGTAATACCCGTGCTTTTTATTGACTGTTTGACCTTGCCGTTCTTCCTATTTTATCGCTCTGTAAACTCTTAGTGATGTTGTCAACGTTTATCTAGAGTTTCGTGTCTTGTTTGGATCTTGATCGTGTTGTTTAGACCTTTCAGAAGTATTATAGGTCAGGGAGATAGCACACACTAGTCCTATGCTAACGCACGCTAATTTTGGTCGAGTAGCGCACGCTAGCTTTGAGCCTTAGCGTGCGCTAACGGACGAGACAGGGCAAAAGAAGTAGTTAATTCCACTCTCTGGACTAGCAGTTAGCGCACGCTAGGAGATTCGCTAGCGCACGCTATTCGTGGTTAGTAGCGCACGCTAATATCATCCGTAGCGCACGCTAACGAGATGAGTCGGCGGAGGCAGTGAGGTTTTCAGACTTTCTGGACAAGCAGCCAACGTACGCTAAACAGCGTCTAGCGCACGTTATATGTGTTGCGTAGCGCGCGTTAGTGCTCAGTGTTAATGCATGCTAGCGGAATGAGACAGTGAACTAGGACTTTGGCATGACACCAGTTAGCATACGCTAATGATGTTGAGCAGTGCGCGCTAACATCTGTGAACAGTAGCCACTTGACTACCGTGTGACCCCGTTAGCGCACGCTAATATTGAGGCGTAGCGTGCGCTAGACTAGGACAGTATATAAGGGGACAGTCAACCCCTGCACTTGTCATTTCACATCATTTCCACTTTTTCCGATCGGGAGAGCTCGGGAGAGGCGATTTGGGGCGATTTGAGGCGGTTCTTCTTCAGATATCGTCATCTTATGTTGGATAACAAGGATTATACGACATTTAATACTTTTATATTCTCCAAATCAAGGTAAATTCTTTAGAACCCTAGTTTTTGGGAAATTTGGGGATTTTCTTAGATTCGTCTGATTTATCCATTTTGGAGCTTGAGAACCTTGAGATTATGATGTATCTATCCCGTGTACAAGATTTCCCTACGATTATTCGGATTGGTTTGTGCCGTGTTCAGACTTGTAAGGGTTTGGGTGGTTTTCCAAACTCTAGTTGTTTACCCTTGTATTTTCGTGAATCGTAAATAGGTTTCGGGAGTTTCTTCGTGAATTATGAGTATGGATTATTGATTATCATATCCCTGACGAATCGTTTAGGTGCCGGAAGCGCGTTCTTGGACCTACCGAACTCATACTCCTTTCCGTTCAATTTCTCCATGTCTCAAAGGCAAGTATATATTTATGATTGCACGTTCTCGACTTTGAAAGTAAGATATATTAATGGCATGATTCTTTATATCCACTCTAGGGCGGGCCGACGGGTCCCCTGAGGGTTTCGTAGCCTCTTGGTGCGATTCCATGGATGATATGACCGAACCACTCTGGGATGGACCGACGAGTCCTCTGAGGGTTCCGTAGCCTCTGGTGCGGTTCCACGGTATTCATATATGTATTGATGTGATGCTATGAGATTTAGTTATTCCGGAATACTAGTCTTGAATTGATGAATTGACGGTTACCTTTACTTTATTGTCGAGGAGTATTGTGTTTCATACTTGATATACTTGTACTAGCTATTCAACGGCTAACCCCTTTATGGGGAAAATACTTTTTATGTATTTCAGGTTCCAAGAGAGCGAACAGGCAGGTATCGGTTCGGCATGAAGATGATGGGCAAGCGTGATACCGTGTTTTATCTTCGGTTATGTTTTGTGTTTCTCTATTCAGTGTTGTTGTAATGGAATGGTTATTGAATACTCGAGTATTGTTCGTTTTCAGTCTTCCTTGATGTTTTGGCCTATGTTGCCGAGGTTTGATTTGGTACTGTGATGTATTTGGATACATTGGACATGATTTGAATACCCTTTGTATCGTCTTTCATTTCATTGTATTTGGACCTTCTCGGTCAAGTTTTATAGTTCCGCGTATGATTAGCCTTGTGGGTCCCTCGGTGGGGTTCACGACGCTGTAATATACCCTGAATAACTTGGGGGTCTTACAGATGTAAAACCCCACAAAATCATGTGAACGTTAGTCTTGTAATACCCGATTGTAAATTCATTCATTATCATTCAAGTTAATTGTCATTCAGTAATCTTTCACTCGGTAATAATCATTCATCATTCATGTTTTTTCATTGTGTTTACCGTTTGGCGTATTTGGAACCTTGGATCAGTTATCATTCTCCTTTCAACATTGTTTGAGATTCAAGTCGAGAATATTATCATTATCATCATTTTGGTTGCCTGTGTATGGGGTGTAGCGTACGCTATGTACTCTTTATAGCGCACGCTATTTGAGTACAGGTAGCGCACACTACCATTGATCATTAGTGCATGTTAGTGCAATTGAGGCAGAGTCCAGTCAGGTACTGGACTGAATTGGATGATTTGTAGCGCACGCTATGATTGGAAAATACGTATGCTACTTGTGAGTTGTAGCGCATGCTATCGCTTCATCAACGCACGCTAGCATTTTGGGAGAAGGCAGTCCAGTAGGTACTGGACTGAGGCGGGAATTTCTTAGCGCACGCTAGGAGTGGGTATAGCGTACGCAAGAGTTATTTTGGTAGCTCACGCTAAGCATCAGTGTAGTGCGCGCTAAGGCTCGATCAGACTATGGGACAGTAGGTTCTGGACTCCAGTTTTTGGGTATCAAACATTAGTTAGCGCATGCTAATTTTGGGTAACGCATGCTAAGGAGAAGACGTTAGCGCACGCTACCAAGTTCGTAGCGCACGCTAACGAAGCAGTCAGAACTCACTGGACTGGCCGGTGAACCCGCTAGCGCACGCTAATATCAGGAGCTAGCGTGCGCTAAGCTGGTTCAGGTATAAATAGGACAGTTGAGTCCAGTTATGGCATTTTACATCTCACCTTCTCTCACGAGCAATTTTGGGCTACTTTGGACATTTTGTGGAGTGTTCTTCGAGCTACAATCAACTATCAACATCTTCAAGCTTCTAGTTTGGATTAATCTTCATTTAATCTTCTCCAACTCAACAAATCAAGGTAAATATTTCTTGAATCTAGAATTTCGGGATTTGAGTGTTTTTATTCCGATCTCTTCGAGTTAGCTTGCTATTATGTTGGAATATGTTAGAAATGGATTATCTACCATGGATGCATGTATTCCTATGGATTTATTGGTGTGTTTTTCGGATTTGTTGAGTATTTGGAGAATTATTCAAGAACACCCTAAGGGTTGACTTTGGGATTTTTGGGGTTTCGAGTAGATGTTGTCGTAATCTCGAATGGAGTATTCCTATTGGATTATTTGATTGTATTGATGATGTTTTATTGGAGTTGAACTAATTTTGGTGGTTGGTTTCGATATATTTGGGGTTGATTGTAATCAAAGGATGAATGTTTTCAACATATTTGTTCGAATGCCCCAATGAGTTTGGATATTGTTGTATCGACTATTGAGTTAGTTCTGAAATTGATTGATACGTATATTAAGTGTTTGTTGGTAATTATGTTATTCAAGGTTGTTCAAGCGACCGATAATTCCATTAAGGACGTTTCTTCGAGAGAGGACATTTCATCACCGGTATTGTGTAAGTTAATTCTTACTCGGTTAAAAGGATACTCATTCCATTTGTTATTCATTCATATTCATAATTCATTCATATTGTATTAATCATGTTGAGACTTGTAATTGTCAAACTAATCATTCAATTCACGAGGAACGGCGATTCCAATCATTTCAGTGAGATATCATTCATTTCATTATTATTTCATCTCGGTGAGTCATTCTTGACCCTTGTCGGATTTTTATTCATTAATATTCATCATGGTCACTTTTGTTCTTGTGACCTTCTGGGATCATATTGCGTGGCCGGGTGGTTATGTGTGGAATTTTTAGTCGGGCACACAATAGTCGTGTGATGTGGGTTCACCGACATAATAGATTGTGCACAGGGTAACGTGACTCCCGTGAGACTAATTAGGTATGAGTGAGGGTGTGTCCGGACAGTTATCTTGTGCACTTTCACGTCCCATTACGGGCGTACTATGATGTCCCTTTTCAGCTTGATTTCATAACTAATATATAATGATTGTGCTTCTTCATCTCTTGAGGATTGTTGTTCTGTGTAACTGACCCCATTGGGGGATGTTGTTTTCAGGTCATGGCAAGGCAAAGGCAAGGGAAGAGAACGTTGACGGCGAGGAGTCCCAGTGATACTAGTAGGGGGCCCAGTCTATCCATTTGTTCACGTTTCCTTGTTATGTATTTTTCGCTTCAGTTCCATTTGGATTTGATTTCATTCAGTGTTGTATATTTTACCTTCATATGAAATATACATATATTCTGTATTTCCTGGGTGTGTTGTACTTGAAACTCCTCATCGGAGTAATTGATGATATAATGTGGTTCGGTACTACAATTATATTATTTAATTTATTAGTGTTCATTTGCGTGGTGGGTCCCACTTGGGGGTCCACGGCACTGTAATATCCACCTAGTTTATCAGAGCGTGGTTTTGAATACTACCATCCAAGTCATGTCTAATTTGAAATCATCATTCATCAGACTAGTATCATTGTACTTTCGCATCACGTGTGACCTGTGCAAGCGCCAAGCCCCTCAGACTAAGGAAATGGTATGATTTGTGATGCCATGGTATAATTTCTGGCAATAAGAATCACTCATTCATCATTCATCAGTCAACAATCCTCAATCATCATTTTCAGTTTTGATCATGTCGATCATATTAATTCATTCATCACTCAGTCAATCTCATTGTTCAGTTGTCGATCTCGAGGATCGTATTATCAATCTTGTTAACTTGTTCAAGATAATCATTTCAAGAATTTCATCAGATAATCATGTCGCCTCAGTTGATCCTTCATGCAATCATTGTGTTAGAGCATGTATGCTCATTATTATCATTTCATAACTTAATCATAATGTGATAATCATGCGAGATCTATAATTATCATGTATTCCCTACCTTAAGTATGGATCGAGCTGGCAGAGGACGCAGGGGAAGAGGCCGCGGTGTGGGTCGAAACCCGGGAGCTCGAATAAATACTCGTGCGAACATGAGGAATAATATCAATTCGACGAACAACGATGCTTCCACCCACTCACCTAGAGATAATCGTTCACCGTCAAGAAGTCATACCCGAGACACAGCCCAATCGAAAGGTGTCCAAGTTGATCCTCTCGCTTTTATGCAGGGCATGATAGCCCAAATGACTCAGATGGCACGTTTGATGGAGACGATGCATAACTCAACCGCTCAGAATCAACAGGCTCCTCCGCCGCCACCTCAGAGGCAAGAGAGGAGTGTGAGCAGTATCATCAACGACATCTCTCGCTAGAGGCCACCTACCTTCGAGGGCTCATCTGAGCCGGCAGATATTATTCACTGGCTTGAACATTTTGAGAAGTTATTTGCTATGGTGGAGTGTCCCAAAGGGCACAAAGTCTCAGTTGCGGCTTACTATCTGGGTAAGAGCGCTCAATCTTGGTGGCTATCTTTGAAGCCCACCGACGGATCTTGTACTTGGGACCAGTTCAAGACCCTCATCATGGAAAGGTATTATTCGTCCCCACTCAGAGAGGCCAAGTTATAAGATTTACTCAGTCCCGGCCCCTCAGCGGAGGATGATGTTCTCGCCATCGCCGAGAAGTTTCAGGAGCTACTTCCATTTGCCTCATCCATTATCCACCCCGAGGTAGATAAGATCAAGTATTTCAGTAAGAGGATCTAATCAGAGTCAAACTTGGATTCAAAAAAACCCTTTGCGTGCTGTTAAGAGTGAGAGTTAAGGAGTTTGTAACCTCGAATACGGATGCAGTTGCTTAATCATCATCGCACCCCCCTGGCCGAATTCATCGAGAAAGCTCTTGCTTATGAGCTTACTGCTAAGGAAATTTCTAAGAATCCAACTTCATCTTCGGGTGAGAAATCGAAGAATAGTAATTAGTCCGAAGGTAGTCAGGCAACCTTCAAGAAGCCTCGTACGGGCCCTACTTTTTCTGATCGACCTCCTACAATGCCTAAACCTGCAGAATCTCAGTCCAGAGCAGCCAGTTCAGCCATCACCTGTTACAACTGTGGAGAACAATGTCATTTCAGCACTATGTGTCCGAAGCCGACCCTCACGTGTAATAACTGTGGGATTGCTGGGCATAAGGCTCGTTTCTGCCGAAGAAACTCCAAACCTCCGGCGACATCTCAGGCCCCGAAGCAGTCAGTGGTTCAAAATCAGGCCACTCAGTCTGTGTCGTTTAATACGACAGGAGCAAACAAAGGCGGAGCCCACAGCTATCAGACAGGAGCATCCGGTTCTGGGGCTGGCAAGCCACGAATTTACCAAATGAAGAGAGCCGATGATCCAGAGGCCCGAATGATCTCAGGTACACTCGAAATTTTATCTCAACCTGTGTGTACCCTTTTTGATTCTGGTGCATCGCGTTCATTCATTTCCGAGTCGTGCTTGAGTAGACTTCATTTGGATACTGCTACTAGTTGTGAACCTTATATCATTGGACTACCTAACGGTAGAAGAATTATCGGAGATCGTGAGATTAAGAATTATCCGATTTAGCTTCATGGCCGTGATTGGTTGGCAGACCTAATCGTAGTAGATTTACCTAGAGATGATGTTATTTTGGGTATTGATTGGATGGATCGTCATGATGCCATCCTCAGTGTTCGCGTATGGTCACTATTATTTCAGATGATAGAGTCGAGTATGTATTTTAGGGGAGTAACCCTAGCTGTTCCAGAAGGGTTATTAATATGATGAAAGCAGTGAGATTACTCAATCAGGGATGTGTTGGTTATTGGTGCTATATGACCAAGACCGAGAAATCATCAGTGTCATTGGCGGATATCCCGATAGTGAGAGAATACGCCGATGTATTCCCAGACGAGTTATCTAGGCTACCTCCACAGAGAGATGTGGAATTCACGATTGAGTTGGAGCCTAGTACATCTCCAATATCGAAAGCACCATATCGTATGGCCCCGACCAAAATGCAGGAACTGAAGAACCAACTGGAGGATCTGACCGAGAAGGGTTATATCCGACCGAGTGCGTCCCCGTGTGGAGCACCAGTATTATTTGTCAAGAAGAAGGATGGCTCTTTTCGCTTGTGCATTGATTATCGAGAGCTGAACAAGGTGACGATCAAGAATAAATATCCCCTACCCCGTATTGATGATCTCTTAGATCCACTTCAGGGAGCTTCATTATTTTCCAAGATCGATTTGAGATCTGGGTATCATCAGTTGCGAATTCGAGAGTCGGATATCGCTAGAATGGCGTTTCAAACACGCTATGGACATTACGAGTTTGTGGTGATGCCGTTTGAGTTAACTAACACACCTGTTGTATAAATGGAGTTGATAAACCGAGTTTTCATTGCCTATTTAGATCAGTTCGTGGTTGTTTTCATAGATGACATTTTGATTTATTCTCATGACTGAGAGGAGCATGAACTTCACCTTCATCATGTTCTCGACGTGTTGAGACGAGAGCAACTCTATGGAAAGTTTTCCAAATGTGAGTTCTGGATGTCCGAAGTGATGTTTCTCGAACATGTGATTTCATTAGACGGAGTATGCGTCGACCCTCAGAATACAGAGGCTATCCGAGATTCGAAACCTACGAAGAATGTTAAGGAAATCCGAAGCTTTCTCGGATTAGCAGGCTATTACCGGAAATTTGTGGAAGGATTTGCTAAATTCACTCAACCTATGACGAATGTTTTGCGGAAGGATAAGATATACACGTCGTCTGACGCGTGTCAACGGAGTTTTGAGGAGCTCAAGAGTCGTTTAGTCCCAGCACCCGTCATTTCCTTACCACAAGGGATGGAGGGATTCGTGGTTTATAGTTACGCATCCGGACAAGGTCTCGGATGTGAATTAATGCAGAACGGGAAAGTGATCACCTATGCTTCATGGCAATTGAGACCTTATGAGGTCAACTATTCTACCCATTACCTAGAGCTAGCGGTCGTGGTATTCGCATTGAATATTTGGCGTCACCTGTCAGATTTTCACCGATCATAAGAGTTTGAAATATATATTTACTCAGAAGGAGTTAAATATGCATCAGAGATGGTGGTTGGAACTGATTAAAGATTATGATATTGAGATTCAATACCACCCGGGTAAGGCGAATGTTGTCACCGATGCCTTGAGATGTAAGTCTGTTCAGGAGTAAATGGTTTCTCGTTTAACCATTAGAATAATATTCAACAGGAATTCCTAAGGCATGAGATCGAGGTTTGGTTTCAGCGTGTACAAGGGAATCTTTGTATGCTGGAGATTTCCTCACCACTTCAGGAGGCGATCAGTGTGAATCAGGGTTCAGGCCCATTTTTGTTGTGCATTCGAGATGATGTGGCTCAGGGGAAAGCCACTGGATTTGTGGTCTACGAGGATGGACTTTTGCAATTTAAGAACTGGTTATGCGTTCCGGTGAGCGACAAGTTAAAAAACTCAATTTTGAAAGAGGCCCATGCTACCCCTTATTCTATTCGTCCGGGATCTAGCAAGATGTACAAGGATTTGAAACAGAATTACTGGTGGAGTAACATGAAGCGAGAAGTCGCAAAATTTGTTTCGAGATGTTTAACCTATCAACATGTCAAGATGGAACATCAGCGTCTAGCGGGTATGCTGAAACCACTCCCTATTCTAGAGTGGAAGTGGGAGGATATCTCAATGGACTTCATCACGAATTTGCCGACGAGTCATCGTGGCATGAATAGAACTTGGGTAATTATGGACCGTTTAACTAAGTCAGCTCATTTCCTTGATATTAAGTATATGTGGGGTCCCGAGAGGCTTGCCCAGTTGTTCATCAAAGAGATAGTGAGACTGCACGGTACTCCTAAGAGTATCGTTTCTGATCATGACGGCCGTTTCGTGTCACATTTTTTTAGAAATCCGTTCATCGTGCCATGGGAACTCATCTTAATATCAGCACAACTTTTTTCACCCTCAGTCCGACAGACAATCAGAGGGAACTATTCAGACGTTGGAGGACATGTTGAGAGCATGTGTTCTCGATTGGAAATATGATTGGGAAGCCCAACTACCATTGATATCGGTTATATTATATGTGTTTATCTGTGATGATGTCGGTTATATTATATGTGTCATGCATATGTGTTGTGATTGTTTTGTCCACCATATCTTGGTCCGACGAGATCATCATGGGAATCTATAGCAATGTGCACTGTATCATTGTACGGGTACTTCCACCATGTGTTGGTCCAACGGGATCATCATGGGAATCTATGCTGTGTGTGCTGGATCGTTGGAATACCACGAGTATGTTGAGATTGGCACGTTGTGTTGTGTAATGTTTGTTATTGTTTCTAGTTGGGGAAATTTGTTGTTACCACTGTTGATATTATTGATGTTAATGTTCAGGAGTCGCTGAATAAATCATTGTTGTGTAAATTATCGTACTTGTACTATCATCGTTGTGCTAACCCCTTTGGGGGTGAACATTTGTTTTATGTTCAGGATCCAGGAGGGCGGGGAAACAACCACTAGAGCTACATGATGACGAGGGTGCAGAGTGATGTTTTTGGCCGGAAGAGTTTATCATTTGTGTTTTGTCTTTAATAAAGTACTCGAGTACGTTGTCGTTTTTGGTTGTATTTGATGTTTATTATCGGGGGTTGACCGATTGGTATTTTTCCAGACTTGGAATGTAATAATAAATTTTCCTGTCGGTATTTAATAATGTTGTTTTAAATTTCTTAGCCTAGTAAATCCTCATATCAAGGATTTACGGCGCTGTAATAATCCTGAATATCTCTGCGTGTTACAGAATATGGTATCGGAGCCCAAGGTTTATGTATATCTTGGCCGTTGGGTTAAATTAGGGTGTAGATGTGTCTTTTCGGAGTTAACCGGCCGCAAATAACATCACTGCACTGCCTACGTCTTCATGTGAGCAGTGGTTGTAAGTTTCCTAAACTCTATCTTGTCCTTTAAATGTTATGTCGTTTTTGATAATTGAATAATAGAACCATATTGTTCCCTGTATATTGAGTATTTATTCTTACAGTATGTTGAGAGGAGGACGTGGACGTGGTCGCGGTCGTGGACGCGAACATAGAAATGCTGAGTGGGAAGCTTCACCCTCTGTTCCTTATTCGGTGTTAGATCAGGCTAACTACAGTTCTGGCGAGCAACAAGAGTATGTCAACAATGAATAAGAGCAAACATTGGAAACAAATGCCGAACCTGCCGTTCCCGACATCTTTCGTCAAGTGGTTAACCAAATGACTCAATTCGCTCAAGTTGTGGACAGAATACAAGTGGCGGTAGGATTGCAGCCGGGGGAAAACAACAAGGCATCCTAGACTTGGGAAATCGAGGAGACAGATGGATATAGGAGGTGGCGAAGATGCACTCGCCGAAGTTCGATGGTTTTTCTAAGACGTCGATATGGGATCACTGGCTGAGAGATCTGGAGAAAGTTATTGTATGGATTAACTGCCCGGACGACCGGAGAACCCCCATTGCCCAATATTTCCTGACGGAAAAGCGTCCGACTGGTGGGAAGCCATCCGACTTATTGATCATGATGCCGATTGGGGTGAGTTCAAACTGATGATGGAAGCCCAATACTGCCCTCGTCCGGTGAAAGAAGATAAAGTTCGAGAGTTCTTCTCTGCACAACCGACGGACGAATCTGTAGCCCAAACGATTAAGACATTTAATCAACAACTATCGTTTGTTCGACATCTGGTCAGAGGCGATGCAGAAATGATGATTCACTTTGATATGAGAATGAAGACGGAGATACAGAGATACATGTCAGGATTCGAATGCATCACTCTCCTCCAGTATCAAGACAAAACTTTGGCATACTAAATGAAAGTAGCAACTATGGAAAAGTTTTCTGAATCCAAGAAGCAAAAGGTCACTGGTGGTTTTTCAGAACATAAGAATAGTGGACCACGCAAGGCTTAGTCATCATTCTACTCATTCAAGAAGCCTCCACAACCATCCAAAAGCGGAAGGAACCCCAGATCTGTACCAGTCTTTACTGATGCGGCAAAACAATGTTTTAATTGTGGTCGTCCAGGACACTTGTGGCGTGACTGTTTTCATTCTCTGGTGACATGTTACGAATGTGGACAGGAAAGGCAACGAGCGATGTTCTGCAAGGATTCCACTAAATTATTTGGAGCTCGTACTTGGCAGCCATCTCAGAAAGAGGGGAGTGTCCCGTAGATGCAGCAGAGTGTCCAGCCACCCCAGAGTTTTGGTCGAGGAAGAGGCAGAGAATAGTTCGACCGAAGGGGACCATCGAGTGCTTGATCCACTCCTCCACGCCTTTATTAGGTGAGGAGGGCAGATGATCAGAATGCAGCTGTCGCATCAGGTACCGTTCAGATCCTTTCGCAACCAGTTAGTGTTTTGTTCGATACAGGGGCTACACACTGGTTCATATCATTTTCTTGTGTTAGATGTTTGAACATTTCTTGTTTTCATGAATGTGAACCTTATATTATGGGTTTACCGGGTGGGGAAAGAATTGTGGGGAATTTAGAAACTAGAGATTTTCCTGTATCAATTGGAGGCAAAGACTGGTCTTTAAATATGATCGTAGTAGAGATTCAAGGAGATGACCTAATTCTTGGAGATGATTGGCTTAACTGATATGGAGCTATTATGAACTACCGGAAGAGGAATATCTCGATGATAGACAAAGATGGATCCGAATTACTATTCGAATGATGGAGACTAGGAAGCTCAGTGAAAGTGATCAAAGCTATGAAAGCTGTCAAACTACTAAAGCAGGGCTGTATCGGATACTGGTGTTATGCGATGAAGAAAAAAGAAGGAAAGGTAGAGCTTTCATCCATTCCTGTTGTGAACGAATTTCCAGATGTGTTCCCTGACGAATTACATGGACTACCTCCATAATGAGATGTAGAGTTTACCATCGAGCTAGAATCGGGAGCTACGCCAATTTCTAAGGTGCCGTATTATATGGCACCTACCGAGATGTATGAATTGAAGAATCAACTGGAAGAATTACTGGACAAAGGTTATATTCAGCCAAGTGTTTCGCCCTAGGGTGCACCAATTCTTTTTGTTTATAATTAAGATGGATCGCTTCGATTGTGCATATAATATTAGGAGCTGAACAAGATGACGATCAAGAATAAGTACCTCTTGCCACAGATTGATGATTTGTTCGACCAGTTACAAGGAGCGACAGTATTTTCAAAGATCTATTTGAGATCGGGGTACCATCAGCTAAGGATTAAACAATCCGATGTCCAAAGTCAGCATTCAAAACTCGTTACGGGCACTATAAGTTTGTAGTGATGCCGTTTGGTCTCACTAATGCGCCGGCTGTGTTTATGCAGTTAATGGATCGAGTGTTCATAGACTATTTGGACAAATTCGTAGTTGTGTTTATCGATGATATTTTGGTCTATTCCAAGAGTCCGGAAGAGCATGAGCGACATTTGCAGATCGTTTTGAACCTCTTGAGAAGCACACAGTTGTATGACAAATTATCTAAATATGAATTCTGGCTAAAAGAAGTGATGTTCCTTGGTCATATAACCTCAGCAGAAGGGGTCCGAGTAGATCCCCAGAAAGTCAAGGCAATTTTGGAAGAGAAATCTCCTAAGAATGTGAAGAAAGTCAGAAGTTTCTTAGGACTTGCTTGGTACTATCGTCGGTTCGTGGAAGGGTTTTACAAAATTACCCGTCCACTTACTTGATTACTGCAGAAAACCCAAAAGTTTGAGTGGAACGATATGTGTCAAGCCAATTTTGATGAACTGAAGAAGAGATTGATGACGGCTCCAATTCTAACACTACCACAAGGAACTGAAGGATTTATAGTTTACACTGACCCTTCAAATCAAGGTCTCAGTTGTGTACTGATGTATAATGAGAAGGTGATTGCCTATGCTTCACGGAAGTTGAAGCCATATGAAGTAAATTATCCAACTAATGATTTTGAACTGGCAGCTGTTGTTTTTGCCCTGAAGATATGGAGACACTATTTGTACGTGACTCACTGTCAGATCTTCACAGATCATAAGAGTCTTGAATACATCTTTAGTCAGAAAGAGTTGAACATGCCACAAAGGAGATGGCTGGAATTGATTAAAGACTATGACTTGGAAATTCTTTATCATCCAGGAAAATCGAACGTAGTGGCTGATGTACTGAGCCGTAAACCCATTTATATTTGAATTTTGGAGACACTCACGTCCCATACCAGCATACAACAAGAATTGATCCGTGAAGGTATGGAAGTATGGTTACAAGGCATTCAAGGACAATTATGTGTCATGAAATTCATTGTTGATCGAAGAAATCAAATCTAAGCAATTAGATGACCCTCTGATGATTCGGTTACGTGGTAAAGTGGGCAAGGGAAAGGCCCCAGAATTTAAGATTTATGAGGATGGAGTTTTAAGGTTCCAAAGTTGACTTTATGTTCCCGATAATAATGTTTTGAAGCAGACAATCATGAAGGAAGCTCACAGCACGCCCTATTCTATTCACCCGGGCAGCAGTAAGATGTATAAAGATCTGAAATAGAATTTTTGGCGGGGTAACATGAAGAACGATGTGGAAGACTATGTTTCGAAGTGTTTAACTTGTCAGCAGGTTAAGATTGAACATCAACGGCCTGCCAGAATGTTGAAGTCACTTCCGATTTTTGAATGGAAGTGGGAAGATATTTCGATGGACTTTATCACCAACATGTCGAAGACCAGAATGGGGATGAATCTAATTTGTGTGATAGTTGATCATCGAACTAAGTCGGATCATTTTATGGGATTAAGGATACTTGGGGACTAGAGAAGTTGGCACGAGTGTTTATTGCGGAGATAGTCCAATTACATGGTACGCCTAAGACCATTATTTCAGATAGGGATGGTCGCTTCGTGTCATATTTTTGGAAAGCAGTTCATAGAGCCTTGGGGACCGAGCTGAACTTTAGCACAACTTATAATCCTCAAATCGATGGACAGTCCGAGAGAAATATCTAAACAGTAGAAGACATGTTGAGAGCTTGTACCTTTGATTGGTCGACTGATTGGGAAATTCATCGGCTGTCGATTAAATTCACCTACAACAATAGTTGGCATGCTTCCATTAAGATGGCACCTTTTGAAGCATTGTACGGAAAACGATGCAGATCACCCCTATATTGAGATAATTCATCTGACTTAATTGGGACAGAACCAGAGTAGATAGTACAGACTCAAGAGAAGGTAGCTCTGATTCGTGAAAGGCTGTTGACTGCCAGAGTCGGCAGAAGTCTTATGTAGATGTGCGCCGTCACCCGTTAGATTTTGGAATTAGGGATCATGTACTTCTTAAAGTTTCTCCCACCCGAGTAATTTTTCGTTTTGGGAGTAAAGGAAAGATGAGTCCAAGACATATCAGACCATTTGAGATTCTTGAAAGAGTTGGGGAGTTGGCGTACAGGTTGGCCTTGCCGCCATCACCGAGTCATGTTCATAATGTGTTTCACGTATCTCAGTTATGGAAGTATGTACCGGATCCCAGTCATGTCATCAATTTTGGCGAGATCAAAGTAACTAATATTGGGACATTCGAGTAGAGGCCAATCAAGATACACAAGAGTCGAGTCAAGCAATTGAGGAATAAATTAATCTCCTTAGTTAAACTTTAGTGGTCTCGACATGGAGTCGAAGAGGCAACTTGGGAGAAGGAAGATAGTAAGAAGGCTAGATACTCGGAATTATTTTCATCTTAAGTTTCGGTACGAAACTTCTTTTTATAGGGAGAGTATGTAATACCCATATAATTGTCGAGTATTTCCATCTGTATTTGAACCTTGTGGTAGTTTATTATGCCGTTCTGAGAATTGAAGTGTGATTTTCCGTATTTGTATTCAGATATCCTTGATCATGTCATATGGAGTTTGTCGATTTATGCATGCTTCTGCATGACACTAACGTATGTTAATAGATGTACATAATGTACGTAATGGTCTGCATGTAACGTATGTTACGGCTGAACATAACGTACGTAATAGGTGGTCAAGGCAGATAGGGTGTGGTCGGCGTGCGGGGCCAGATGAGGATACTGTCGGATCCCCCGCATGTATCTGGACAACTTTTGTTAAAGCAGGTCAACGAGCATAACATACGCTATAGATGGCTAGATAACGTACGCTATTACGATAGGATTATGAACATAAAGGTGTGTTAACGTACGTTATGGAGAATGGAAAATGAGACAGTGAACTATGACAGATGATAGCGTACGTAAAGGATTTGTTGTTAGCGTATGTAAGGCCGCTAACGTACGTAATGCCTTGTTCATAATGTACGTAATATCGATGGACTCTATTTATAGACATCAACCTCCTTTCATTTCACCTCCACCCTTCTCCGATTTTCTGCAAATTAAGTTCCCCAGCTCTATATATCCCTTATATCAGCCTCTCAGCTTGGTTTAGAATATCCTAGACCTTTGTGGATTGGTGTTCAAGCTTCCGGCATTGAGTTTCACCAAAGGTTTCGTCATTCTCCTCTATATTAAGGTATGTTGACCCTTCACCAACTAGAATTCATATCCTTAGTGTCGATTTTGATCATGCTACTGAGATTATGGAGTTTGTTATGAAAATTATGAATCGAACACCATGTTTAGGATGGTAAGAATGATTAGGCTTAGTTTTTTCTATTATTAAGAGGATTTTGAGTTGAGCCTTGAATGTGTTAAACTTTGGAATGAAGTTTTATAAGATTATACCATACGCTTGATGATGAATTCAAAATGTTCTAATGACAAAGGACTTGTTATGATATCACTTATGATTAATGATTTAAAGTGGAAGAATGGTGAGGGTATTCATCAATATTAAATGCGCATCTTGTAAGGAGTTGGTGAATAGATAATCTTCATAGTAGTGGTTGAGATGAAATAATTATGTCGGTAACAATCGTACTGAATGTAGAACCTTTGTACGAAGAATTATTTCATCGTAGAATGGAAATCCTTGTGATAGATTAACCTAGAACTCGGTTGATTATGTCAATCCTTATTATGAATCGTAGATTAATCGAACCATACCTCAGGATTGATAAACGAGATTTGAGTATAGATTTTGATGTCTAGCATATTTTTAAATTGTAGACGTTGACATCTCATCCCCGTTATGATGTTTTGATTCGCATGTAGTATGGTATTCATTCGACGTAGTGTTCTTTGAGTAGTTAACCGTGAATCGGCCGAACAATGATGATTATACTCGGTCACATTTGAAACGTTTGGCGTGTTCGTGTGATAGTCTTGTTACGTAAGTTGAGTTTGTCATTATTTCTTTTTGTGTGAGGTTCGAGCTTTGAGTTGTTGAAGTCGTTGAAGTACTTATTTCTTGCCATCTTTCTAAGGCAAGTACTCTAATTGTGCTTATCCGTGATGATGTCAGTTTTATTGTATGTGTCATGCATATGTGTTGTTATTGTTTTGTCCACCACGTGTTGGTCTGACGGGATCATCATGGGAATCTATAGATGTGTGCGCTGGATCGTTGGACGAGTACTTCCACCATGTGTTGGTCCGACGGGATCATCATGGGAATATATGCTGTGTGTGCTGGATCGTTGGAATACCACGAGTATGTTGAGATTGACATATTGTGTTGTGCATTGTTTGTTATTGTTTCTAGTTGGGGAAACTTGTCGTTACCACTGTTGATATTATTGATGTTAATGTTCAGGAGTCGCTGAATAAATCATTGTTGTGTAAATTATCATACTTGTACTAGCATCGTTCTGCTAACTGTAACACCCTCGAGATATTCAGGGTATATTACAGCACCGTGGACCCCTACATGAGGCCCACCAGGCTAAATAAGAAATACCACTCATCTAACCATCTCGGTTAGCGAGAAAAACACACATCACCAAGATGAAGATAAAATAGGATGCCCGGTATAACCAGCGGAACCAACATCAAAATAACATTTAAGGTGCAAACCAGAATCCGAAAAAAGGCCTAATTACTCGCGAGTACTATCTATAAGTTTGCAATTGAAAAAAAAACAAACAATTCAAAAAGGACAACAGAAACAAGGAAACCCAAATGCACATGTCAAGAACCCTGGCCAGCATCCTCGTATTGTCCCAACGCTCGCTCTTCTGGCTGAACATGACCTGAAATTCATAACAAGAATTTCCCCAAAACGGGTCTCCAAAAGGGTTAGCAATTACGCTAGTACAAGTAACCAGTGAACAACTTACACCTTACACATATAGCCAAAGCATGCATATGAGAAAACATCAGTTCGAAACACACATTTCCGGAAACGCCATAATCGAAAACACATTTGTAAAATGCACCACAATTACCCGCGGACCCACGCCTCTGTGGACCCCTACCGAGACCCCGTCGGATCTAAACCGTAGTGGTTAAAAGCAAGCTCGTGGATCCATGCCTCTATGGACCCCTAGCGAGACCCCGTCGGATCTAACCCATAGTGAGCATACACACACACGTTACTCATGCAATACTACCATGTTAAGCATGTAACTTCATTAAGGGTACTTGCCTCGATTAAACGACGATGAGAACGGGAAAGATTACGACCGCTATTGCGAGAAACCGAACACTGAACCTAGATGATTCGTCAAACACGATTACAACAACTCGACAAAACAACGATATTGGAAAATGCCCGGAAACCCATCTACGATTCATGTAATTTCATACGACAAAATCGACGAGGGCGGACAAACACATGAATACTACTAAGATTAATCATATACATCATGGATTAATCAACAATACGGAACAAACCGAACAAAAGTTCAAAAACCCACATATTTCCAAAAAATAGGGTTCTAGGAGAATACCTTAGATTAAGGATGAAGAACTCAAGGAAAATGATCTCTGAAGTGGTTGGAAGAAGAAATCGCCCAAATCGCCTTTGGAGTCGTCGGCCACGGAGAGAAGATGAAATGAGAAAGAAATGGTGAATCTGGTCAGCTCTCTAGTTTTTATAACCAGAGAGACATAGCATGCGCTAACTATAAAAGTTAGCGTGCGCTACCCAGCCAAAAACTAGTCCAGAACCTACGGTTTTGGCCCGTTAGTAGGCGTTACCAGGAAATAACGTGAGATAACGGCCCCTCAATAGCGCGTTATCGGGCCATAGCGTGCGCTACCTGAACACCAGACCGAGTCCAAAAATATTCTGCCCAGTTCTGGACTGCCCGGTTAGCGCGCGCTACTGGACACCCAACGTGCGCTAAGCCTAGACCATAGCGTGAACTAGAATACATTCTTAGCGTGCGCTAAGCTGCTGGTCCAAAGAGCAGAGAACAGAAACAACTCACTGTCACTGCTGTGCTCGAGCCGTTAGCGTGCGCTACTAGACAGTCGTAGTGTGCGCTACAAAACAACGATAACGTGTGCTACACAACAACAGTAGCATACGTTATCGAGTGCAGACAACAGCACAGACAGCACACAGGGATGGAAAATAGCAAATTCCATCTCGGATGAAAACAACGTGCATCCGACACCAAACAACGAACCGAAGGAGACACAAGAACAACAAGGTCAAGTCAGAACCAAAGCGCTAAAAAAAACACAATTCCGACTACCCGAGGGCATGGAAAACCACAACGTTAGTAATCATCCCAAAACTTTAGAAATTACAAAATGGGCCAAAACATCTGAAACACACGATACAAGATTGGAACAACAAACAAAAGATCACAACATGCATAACAACATGAGACGGACCTGTGGCAACCCCTAAACAGCGGTTCTGAACAACGGTTATATGAATCGAATGAAAAAGCGACAAAAAGACATTAAACACGGAATTGGGTAAAACAAGTCCGAAACAAGCTCGGATGACAAAAAGTCCAATATTAAATATTCTCGAAATATTAATACGGTTACAAGCGAGTTGCTAAAAATGAAATATACACCCAAAAATGAAAATAACGGGAAGAGAAAAAATGCGGATATTACATTCTACCCATCTAAAAATAAGTTTCGTCCCGAAACTTAAGAAACAAACAACTCATGGTACTTAGCACGCATGCTATCCTCGGTTTCCCAAGTTCCCTCCTCGACACCATGCGTTGACCACTGCACCTTGATCAAAGGGATGGTCTTATGCCTCTGTCGCTTCTCACGGTGCTACAAAATCTTCAAGGGGCGCTCCTCGAAGGTAATATCCTCGGCGACATCCATCTCACCAGAGTCGATGACGTGATTATGATCCAAAACATATTTCCTCACCTAGGAAACATGGAAAATTCTATGAACATGACTCAAGGCTGGAGGCAACGCCAAACGATATACCAACTCACCGACTCTCTCGAGAATCTCAAAGGGCCCAATAAATCTCGGGCTCAACTTTCCCTTCTTCCCGAAGCGGACAATTGTTGGGATTCGGTGCCTAAAACGAAGGCCCAGCGGAAGCGGTAAAATGAAAGTTAATTCGATCTGAATCCCTACAAGGATTGATCGAGCTACATATATACGAATATAGAAACAAAAACACAAGATATGTAAGAAACTCACCCTTGTAGTCCGTTGATTAAATGGATTCCTTCTCTTGAGATATTTCCCAAGCTTTGGATGAATATACCTACAATCCAATGCGCTCCAAGCTCTTGGATGATCCAACGCCGAAAAGACAACGTCTCTACTTATCACGGGCCGGAGAAACGACCGGAATGACTAAACGTCGTTATCCTCCAACGATATGGCTAGAACAAGATTATAGGAGCTTGAATATAAATATTATTACACTCTGTGATACTAGTAGGGGGCCTTAGTCCTTTTAGTCATTCATGTTTTCTTCATTTTATTCCGCTGCAGATATTCCGTTTGAATACTCATTTTATTCAGTGTTGTATATTTTATCTTCATATGAAATATACATGTATTATGTATTATCTTGGGTGTGTTGTATGAAACTGCTCATCGGAGTAATTAATGATATAATGTGGTTCGGTAACACAATTATATTATTTAATTCATTAAGTTTCATTTGCCTGGTGGGTCCCAGTTGGGGGTCCACGGCACTGTAATATCCGCCTAGTTTGGGGTATTACAGAGTTGGTATCGGAGAGTGGTTTTGAATACTACATTCCGAGTTATGTCTCATTTGAAATCATCGTTCATCAGACTAGTATCATTGGACTTTCCCGTCACGTGTGACCTGTGCAAGAGCCGAGCCCTTCAGACCAAAGAACAGTAAGATTTCCTCATTTATCATTTTCATTTGTAATCATGTTGATCATGTTAACTCATTAATCACTCAATTCATTTCATCACTCAGTTGTTGATCTTGAGGATCATATCATTAATCTTGGTAACTTGTTCAAGATAATCATTTCAAGAATATCATCAAATAATCATGTCACCTCAGTTAATCATTCATGTAATCACTGTGTTAGAGCGCGTATGCTCATTTTCATCATTTCATGACGTAAATCTTAATACGGTACTCATACGAGATCTATGATTATCATGCGACCTTCCTACTTCAGTATGGAGAGAGAGCTGTCAGGGGATGCACGGAGAGAGGCCGCGGTGCGGGCCGAAATCCGGGAAATAATCACTCACTGCCAGGAAGTCGTACCCAGGACTCAGCTCGTTCGGAAGATGTTCGGGTTGATCCACTCACTTTTATGCAGGTCATGATGACCCATATGCAATTGCTCAATCATCATTGCGCCACTCTAGCCGATTTAATCGAGAGAAGTCTCCCATGTGAGCTTGCTGCTAAGGAAGTTGCTGAGCAACAACCTTCATCTGTCAGCAGGAAATCAACGAAGCATAATCAGTCCGAAGGCGGTCAGTCTACCTTCAAGAAGCCTCGTGCGGGCCCTAACATTTTTGAGCGACCTCCTACGGGGCCTAATCCTGCGGGATCTCAGCCCCGAGCGGCCAGATCAGCCATTACCTGTTTCAACTGTGGAGCGCCGGGTCATTACAGCACTAAGTGTCTGAAACCGTCTATCACGTGCCATAATTGTGGGATTGTTGGTCATAAGGCCCGTTTTTGCCGAAGGGACTCCAAGCCGAATCCGGCGGCATCTCAGGCCCCGAAGCAATCAGCGATTCATAATCAGGCTGCTCAGTCAGCGTCGTTTAAGACGACGGAAGCAATTAAAGGCGGAGCTCATATTTATCAGACGGAAGCGTCCGGTTAGGGAGCCGGAAAGTCCAGAATTCACGGGATGAAGAGGACCGACGATCCGGAAGCCCGAATGATCTCAGGTATACTCGTAATTTTATCTCAACATGTGTGTACCCTTTTTGATACTGGTACATTGCATTCATTCAGTTCCGAATCATGTTTGAATAGACTTAACTTGGATAGTCTTATTAATTTTGGGCCTTATATCATTGGTCTACCTGGCGGTAGAAGAATTTTCGAAAATCATGGGGTTAAGAACTGACCGAATTAAGCTCAATGACTGCGAGTGGTTGGTGGACCTAATCGTGGTGGATTTACCTAAGGACGATGTAATATTGGGTATTAGTGGGATGGATCGTCATGATACCATTCTCAATATTCGTAAGCGTATGGTCACTATCATTTCCGTCGTTGGAGTCGAGTGTGTATTTCAGGGAGGTGATCCCCATTGTTCCAGAAGAATCATTAATATGATGAAAGAGGTAAAATTACTCAACCAGGGTTGTTCAATCATTCATTATATCATTATCATCGATTGACCGTTCTAAGGCAATCGAGATGTTCAATCATTCATTATATCATTATCATCGATTGACCGTTCTAAGGTAATCAAGATGTTCAATCATTCATTATATATCATTGTCATCGATTGACCGTTCTAAGGCAATCAAGATGTTCCATCATTCCTTATATCATTGTCATCGATTAGCCGTTCTGAGGCAATCGAGGTGTTCAATCATTCATTGTATCATTGTCGTCGATTGGCCGTTCTTAGGCAATCGAGGTGTTCAACCATTCGTGGTATCATTGTTATCGTTTAACGATGTACTCCCAGACGAGCTACCTGTTTTACCTCCATCGAGGGATATGGAATTCACGATAGAGTTGGAGCCTGGTACGTCTCCATTATCGAAGGCACTGTATCGGATGTCCACCACCGAAATGCTGGAACTAAAGAATTAATTGGAGGATTTGACCGAGAAGGGTTATATCCGACCAAGTGTGTCTCCGTGGGGAGCACCAGTGTTATTTGTCAAGAAGAAGGATGGGTCGTTTCGCTTGTGTATTGATTACCGAGAATTGAACGTGGTGACGATCAAGAATAAATATCCTCTACCCGTATTGATGATCTTTTGGATCAACTTCAGGGAGATTCAGTATTTTCCAAGATCGACCTAAGATCGGGATATCATCAGTTGCGAATTCGAGAGTCGGATATCGCAAGGACGGCGTTCCGAACCCGCTATGGTCATTATGAGTTTGTGGTAATGCCGTTTGGGTTAACTAATTGGCCTGTGGTGTTCATGGAGTCAATGAATCGGTTTTTCATCGATTATTTGGATCAGTTCGTGGTTGTCTTCATTGATGATATTTTAATTTATTCTCATGACCGGGAGGAGCACGAGTTTCACCTTCATCAGGTTCTCAACGTGTTGAGATGAGAGCAACTTTATGGAAAGTTTTCCAAATGTGAGTTCTGGATGTCCGAAGTGACATTTCTCGGACATGTAATTTCATCAGACGGAGTTCGTGTCGATCCTCAGAAGATGGAGGCTATCCAAGATTGGTTACCTCTAAAGAATGTTAAGGAAATCTGAAGCTTTCTCGGATTAGCCGGTTATTATCGGCGGTTTGTGGAAGGATTTTCTAAGATCGCTCAACCAATGACAAACCTTTTGCGAAAAGATTAAAAAAACTCGTGGTCCGATGCGTGTCAGCGGAGTTTTGAGGAACTCAAGAGCCGGTTAATTTCAACACCTGTCCTTTCTTTACCGCAAGGGACGGAAGGATTTCTAGTATATAGTGATGCATCCGGACGGGGTCTCGGATGTGTACTAATGCAGGACGGGAAGTTTATTGCCTATGCTTCATGGCAATTGAGACCTTATGAGGTTAATTATCCGACCCACGACCTGGAGCTAGCAGCCGTGGTTTTCGCGTTGAAGATTTGGCGTCATTACCTTTATGGCGTCACCTGTCGGATATTCACCAATCATAAGAGTTTGAAGTATATATTTATTCAGAAGGAGTTAAATATACGACAGAGACGATGGTTGGAACTTATCAAAGATTATGATATCAAGATCCTGTACCACCCGGGTAGGGCAAACGTGGTTGCCGATGCCTCGAGTCGTAAGTCAGTCCAGGAGCAAATGCTTGCTCGTTTGTCAGTCCAGAAGGAGTTTTGGCAGGAACTTCTTAGACCCGAGATTGAGGTATAGCTTCAGCGAGTGCAAGGGCAAATTTGCATGTTAGACATTTCATAGCCACTTGAGGAGGCAATCAGAGTGAATCAGGGTTCAAACCCATCATTGTTGCGCATCCATGAGGATGTGGCTCAGGGGAAGCCCCTGAATTTGTGGTCCACAAGTATGGACTATTGCGATTCAAGAATCGGTTATGCGTACCGGCGAATGACGAGTTGAAAAACTCGATTTTGAGAGAAGCTCATATTACCCCTTACTCCATTCATCCGGCGTCTAGCAAGATGTACCAAGACTTGAAACAAAATTACTGGTGGAGTAATATGAAGCGAGAAGTCGCAGAGTTAGTTTCGAGATGTTTGGCCTGTCAGCAAGTCAAGATTGAACATCAGCGACCGGCGGGTATGCTGAAACTGCTCCCTATTCCAGAGTAGAAGTGGGAAGATATTTATATGGACTTCATCACGAGTTTGCCGACGAGTCGTCGTGGCATGAATACAATCTAGGTGATTGTGGACCGCTTAACTAATTCGGCTCATTTCCTTGAGATTAAGGATACGTGGGGTCCCGAGAGACTTGACTAGCTGTTTATCAAGGAGATAGTGAGATTGCACGGTACTCCTAAGAGTATCGTTTCTGATCGTGATGGGCGATTTGTTTCTCATTTTTGGAAATCAGTTCATCGTGCTATGGGAACGCAGCTTAATTTCAGCACAAATTTTCATCCTCAGTCCGAAGGACAATCAGAGAGGACTATTCAAACATTGGAGGACATGTTGAGGGCATGCGTCCTCGATTGGAAAGACGATTGGGAAGCCCAACTACCATTGATCGAGTTCACGTATAATAATATTTTGCATGCTTCGATTAAGATGGCACCTTACGAGGCCTTGTACGGTCATCGTTGTCGATCTCCTTTATGTTGGGATGACTTATCATAACCAATCGGCACCGAGCCCGATATGCTTATAGCCGCCCGTGAGAAGGTAGCTTTGATCAGGAGTCGTTTGTTGACCGCTCAGAGTCGACAGAAATCTTATGCAGATAATTGTCGTCGACCATTAGAATTCGAGACAGGTGACCACGTGTCCGTCAAGGTATCCCCGAGTCGAGATATCTTCCGTTTCGGGAAGCGGGGAAAGTTGAGTCCGAGATTCATTGGACCGTTTGAGATTTTGGATCGAGTAGGCGAGCTAACTTACCGATTGGCCTTACCTCCAGCGTTGAGTCGAATTCATAATGTGTTTCACGTCTCTCAGCTACCGACCCGAGTCACATACTTCAGTTAGACGAAATCGAGATCGCGGATGATCATTTGTATGAGGAGCGTCCGGTATGAGTCTTAGAGCGGCGAATCAAACAGTTGAGGAACAAGACGATTCCTTTCGTAAAAAGTTAGTGTCGAGACACGGAGTCGAAGAGGCTACTTGGGAAATCGAGGATAGTATACGGGAGAGTTATCCCAATTTGTTTCACCCTTAGTTTCGAGGACGAAACTATGTTTAAGGGGAGAGTATGTAATACCCGATTGTAAATTCATTCATTTTCATTCAGTAATTGTCACTCGGTGGATTTTCACTCATTAATAATCATTCATCAATCATGTTCATTCATTCGTGTTTGCCGTTTGGACTAATGTTGAGTCGTGTATCAATATCGTTCATTTTTTCAACCTTGCTTGAGAATCGAGACGAGAATATTATCTTGATAGTTATAATTACTTCATTAATCGATGTTAATATTGGAGTTCATGCCATTTCAAATTTCCTTCTTGTTCGAATCATGCTATTGTTGGGTACATTTGCGGTTCTTGTGTATCTCGTTGAGTTTTCCTGGCAGGATATTGCTTCTCCCTACCTGTTTTAAGTTTCGGGACGAAACTTCTTTTAAGGAGGGTAGATGTAATATCCGCAATTTTGATTTCCGGTAATTTCTTTTTTCTGGCGGAAGTCCATCTTAGCGACTCTATTATGACCGTTTCGTCATTCTGAGAATGATTAATTCTACACTTTTTGTCATCCGAGTTCGTCTCGGTGTCGTTCTGTTGAGTTCCGTGTTCTTAAGCGACTTTTCCACGTATGAGTTCGACTTTGTAAAATCACCATTGATTCTTGGAAACTCCAAAAATTCTGAATCTTTGCAGTATTATAGAGCATCAAGTTGTATTTCCAATAGTTCAAACGGTGAGTAAATCGGAGTCCGGACGAAGGAGTTATGGTCGAAATAGCTAAAACTGCACCGTGTGCCTTTACGATCTTTGGAGCGGGTCAGACCATGGGCCGCGGCCCCTTCTAGCCGGGCGCGGCACAAAAGCTGTTTTCTTTGGCGTTTTGGCCTTGTGCGCGGCACACTCAGCCCGTGCCGCGGCACACAGTGCAGATTCTTCTATAACTGCGTTTTGTTGAGGAGAACAAGCTCATTTCTTCATTTCACTTCTTCCTCTCTTCCTTGGGGCGATTTTGGGCGATCTTGGGGTGTTTTAACATCATCAAAACTCAGAGATTCTCATCTTATTCAAGTTGTAGTGTGGATCAACAACATATTTGTGGATTCTTCATCTTAATCTAAGGTAACTTCTTCAACCCTTGAATTCGATTTTGTGTTGAGATATGATGTTTTGGACATTATAATCGTGTTGTATGAAGCGATATACTTGTGATTATGAATTGTTAAGGATATTCATTGGATTATTGAAGGATTATTCAAGAACACTTTGAATATTGAGTTGGATTTGGTGGTTTTCGATTAATTGTTGTTGAAATCACGAATTTAGATATTCATATTGGATTATTGATCGTATTGAAGATGTTTTGTTGGTTTGAAACACTTCTTGGGGATTTGATATTGGTATTATTGAGGTTTGGTTGTAAACAATCGAAGATTGGCCACAACGTGTTTGATATAATGCCCCAATGAACTTGGTTTAGTCGTATCGACGTTTTGAGTTAGTTATACTGGTGTTTGATTCGTGTGTTGAACCGGATTGTTGGTAATTGTGTTATTCAAGGTTGTTCGAGCGATCGACATCTCATTTAGGACGTTGTTCGTGGAAGGACATTCCTCATCGGTGTTGTGTAAGTTAATTCTTACTCGGTTAAAAGGATATTCATTCCTTTCGTTGTTGTTCATTCATAATTATAGTTCATTCGTAATGTATTAACCGTATTGAGACTTGTAATTATAAATTAATCACTTCGGTCACGAAGAACGACGGTTCCAATCATTTCATTGAGCTATCATTCATTTCACTATCATTTTATCTCGGTGAGTCATTATTCATTTCGATGTCACTTTTGTTATCTCGTGACATTCCGGGTCATACTGGCGTGCCGGTTGGTATGTGTAGGATTTTCATGTCGGACACATATTAAGTCGTGTGTTGGTTGTTGGCCTCACATTAGACTGTGCACACGAGAAGATCACTTCGTGAAACTGATTAGGTACAAGACCACACGTGTATTCGGTCGATACTCGTTGGTGGCTTGTGCACGGACACATTTCCATCCCGGGCGCAGTGTGGGGCCACCCTTTGAACCGTACCGTTAGTTGATTCATACAGCATGTTTGATTGCGTATGTTTTCAACAGGATTGGGTTATAATCTGACCGATTCACTTTTGATCGCATGTGTTCGACGGTTTGGGATTTTTGATCGAACTTGTGTTTTATACAGCATATATGATTGTGTTTATTCAACACATGAGGATTGTTGTTCTGTGTAACTGACCCCATTGGGGGATGTTGTTTTCAGGTCATTGCAAGGTTAAGGCACGGGAAGAGAACATTGACGGCGAGGAGTCCCAGTGATACTAGTAGGGGGCTGTTAGGAGTATGCCCTCGAATGCCACTCAGAGGATGTTGAGTGAGGGCATTGTACTTGTTATTATGTAAATCATCAATATAAGGCAATGGATGTTTTCTTTATTTACTGGTAGTTACTGGCATTCCTAACTCGTAAATATACATATAGAAACTACTCCGTGTATTTGAGATCAAAACGTTCCACTCCTTATTGGATAAGGGGGTCGGCACTGGAAAGGTTTATAGCTCAAATACTTAATCATTCGCAAGTCGATGAAACTTGACTAGGCATTAAGTTTATGTGAAGACTTGTATGACGTGTTCTTTGACAAGGAGAGTGCCTGTCGAACACTAATGGTTAGTTGCACACGTTATAGGTATGCTAATTAGATTAGTATATTCGAATCGACTCACCCTCGATTCATCACACGGATTTCACTCCGGGACAGTCAATGATGGAATCGAAAGGTTGTGATAGGTATTCGTGAACCTTCGACTTGAGGATTTAGTAGGGATGTGCTTGTGACGTCAAGATTTTCATTAGAGTAGTTCGACCCTATAAACCGGAAGGCGGGGGTCAACCTCGACGTGCATCTTGATGGGCAAGTAGCAGGTCCTACTGAATACCAAGATAGAATTCTTTCTCCTGTTAGTGAACGGGTTATATGTCCTATGCGGTTATTGGCAGATGAGATCATAAGTCTTTGGCCGAAGCATTGGAGCTAGCTATACATGAGAGCTCGATGATCTCGATTTGCATTAACGCATGCATAGCGTCAAGTACAGATGGGGTTTGACTGACCGTGACCCCATAACTTGATTGGGACATTTGAAAGAAGGGTTTATACGTACACTACGCCATAGATGGCTTTCTACAACACCTAAGGGGGGGTGTTACCTTCTTGGATGTTACCATAGCTATGAAATTTTGGACCTACCACAACATTCGGGTTATGGTGTTACCAAATCCTGAAATATATGTTACTCTAGCTATAAAAGGTGTAACTCTCACTAACACCATGAGATGTGTTACCTTAGAGTATTAATAAACAAAATTTTGAATTTTATATAAAATTAATGATTTAATAAATTTTTAACATTAAAAATAATTAATTTTAATAAAACATTGAATCTATTTTTATAAAAAGATATTCTACCAAATAATGAATTATATATATTTTCTATAAATAATAAAATATTTTTAATAAATTTAAATTGAAAAGGTTTTAAAATAAAGTAGTATTTGAAAATTAATAAATTTTGATTTAAAATAAAAAAAATTATTAAATAATAAAAGCTTGTAATAACTATGAATAATTAAAAAATAATTAAAATAACAAATTTAATGTCTACATATAATAACAAATTTAACTTGAGGCATTATCTTTTGGAATGGATGAGTCTATTAATAATACATATCTTGTTTGTTGCAGATTGTTGCAATCGGAGATGTAATTCCACCTCCGCAAAGGGGAGCATTTAATGATGTTTACATTGCATATGAACTTATGGATACGGATCTCCATCAGATTATCCGTTCCAATCAACCGTTGTCAAAGGAGCATTGCCAGGTTCTATTTTACGCACCAAAGGTTCTATAAGTTCTTTCTCATTTGCAATGAAATATCTTGACAAGGCATCAGATTCTGTGAATTACTTTGTAACTTCTCATTTTCTTCCTTTTGGTTTGTGTGTAATTTCTAGTCTCTAGGCGATGTGTCGAAATAGTTAAAAGGGTCTCTTGGATATGCATAATTTGGTTATGTAGTCTACTTCTCAGTAGAAGAAAAGATCTTGGTGTATGATTACTATGATCAGCTGCCCTGCTTTGCTGCATAGCGCATAGAAGTAAAATTATAGGCAGCTAGCCTGCATTTTTTTTCAAGGATAGTTTCACCAACAAATAGTTGAAGTAAATGATCTTTTTCCCGTCACCTGGAATTGCTTATATGATACATCCACTACCTGGAATTGCTTAAATTTTAGGGTTGTCCCTCCCTGTACGCTGAATTATGATGTGTCTGAAGTAGTGGAGAAGTCGGAGGATATTAGCGAGTAGCATTCGACCATTAAATTAAATGAATCAGTGTCGACCGATACATGGGAGCAAGCATCTGTAGAATAACTTATGATTAAGTTTTATAGCGTTATCCTGTCTTTGGTCATTCAGTAACTCATTTTTGTTGTCAAGATTTACTATTTTTGCCTGTTGTTATAGTCCTCATTGTCAAAAGACATACCACCATGGTTCTTTATTATTCTTGCATTTTTATTTTTGGCGTTTGTTGTAATTAATTGTAAGAGACTTCTTGTTTGGTAAAAGTAACTACGGATGGTGTGTTTCCCTCTGCAGTATTTCTTGTACCAGCTCCTCCGTGGGTTAAAATACATGCATTCCGCAAATGTTCTACATAGGGATTTAAAACCTAGCAATCTTAACTGCAGAGGATTCCCTCTCTGAGTAGATACTCCTTTGAGTTTGTGGTATTTGGCTTCAAATTTCTGAAATCTCAACCTTACCACCGTCGCCTTCTGTTGGTTTTAATCTTAATAATAATATTAATAATAGTGTACCCTTTTTTAAAGCTTCTCCGTTTTCTCATCAGCCTCACCACATTTTTCTCATTTCTTTTTCTAAGTTGTATCTCTCTCAGCGATTTGCTTGATAGTGAAATCCAGACCCGCCATGGATGATCTGTACGTTTCATATGCTGGCGCCTATTCGTCGTCCGCCGCCTGCTGACCTTGCGGCGCGCGGATTAGGGTTTCACTTCTAAAACCGAATCGATGTAGCCGAGTTTGCGAGTCGACTCATCGGATGAATTCAACTCGAATCGAACCTACTCATTCCGGGAGGCGTTCGTAGTTGCTTTTTAATTTGTGTCGTATTATCTTTGCTTGGTTGGATTGATTCTTATCAGTGGATTCAATTCTTCATTTATGTATTCACAATGCTACGAGGCTGCTGAGTTTAGATCTCTGATTATTTGGCTCCAATTCTGGGTTTCTGATCGCAACGTAGTGGGATTTCGCTGGTATTTGGGGTCTGTTTTGCTGTATTGCAGGCCTTTTATGTGCGAAATTGTTTTGAAGGGTGTCTGACGCTTTATGACACTTACGGAATTTTTGGGACTTGATTTTCATGGACAATCGGTTTCCTTGTTTTGAATTAACCGAATACCATGCATTAATGCTTTACGATCTTTGATTTTGTCGGTTTTCATGTACATTAGTCAAATAAATCACTTCTTTCAAAGAAAGTAATCATTATTTGTATATGTCTGGAAAGGAAATAGGAGCATTTAGTTGCATTTAGTTGCAAATAGAAGCTGGAATTGGAAATCTGACTCTAGAGAGATAGTGGTGGAGAAGTTCTAAAATGTTGTACTTGTGTTTAAATACAAACCATTTTTTTTAGTTTTCATCAAATGAATTAGAAGCAGTAGAAGTTAGCATTTACAAATATTAGAATGGTTCTTGAATGATCCCAATCATTCGTTCTCAGTTGGGGTACAGTGTAGGCCGCCAGGCTGGCTAGGTGGTGCTACTACTCTTTGGTTCCTCCCATTGCTGACTGAGACGGACCTACCGAGTCGCGCAATAGGATTGATGACGGAATGAATAAAGCTAATTCTCTCATTACGAATATTAGATATTGGATATCTAATTTTGGAACATTGGATGTTTAAATCGATTTATTGGATAAATTTATTTACGGCATAATGAATTAAATAAATTACTGGGTGATTAATTTAATTCATGTATATAATTATTTCTTGGAGAAATTAATTATATTATTTTGTATTTGATATGTTTAATTAATTGGATTAATTAATCGATATAAATACATCGATACGGAATCGGAGTTTATCTGTTTGGACTCGCGGTAGTCCTAAACGAACCGAACTTGTCCGATTTCTACATGGGCCGCCCCCCACATTTCCACCCACTTTCATATGGACCCTTGTTCCATTCTTTAATGGTTGATCATTGAGGTGGTGGGGCTTTGATTCTCATAATAATGAGATGTGCATGTGGAGAGTTGAATAAATGAAGATGAAGACATCTCTCACTTCTCATTCCAAGCCATTTTTCCAACGTGAATAAGAGTGTAGAGAGAGACAGAAAAGACTTCTTCAAGTCTTCTTCATCTTTATTCATCAAGTTCTTGATTTTTCTTGGAAGAAAAATTGAGAAATAAAAGAGAGATTGTGAGTTATACACTTAGAGTGTTATAATTTCATATTGGAAGCTTCATCACTTATCTCTAGCCATATCCTCGGAGGATAGCAAGGTGATTGTCGTTCCGGTCATTTCTCCGGCGCGTGGCAAGTAGAGACGCGGTGTTTTCGGCATTGGATCATTCAAGGGCTTGGAGCGGATTGAATTAGTAGAGATCAAACTAAAGCTTGGGGAACAGCTCAAGAGAAGGAATCCATCTAATCAACGGACTACAAGGGTGAGTTTATATATCTCTTGTGAATTCGTTTTTTAATATTCGTATTCGATCGATCCTCGTAGGGATTCGGATCGAATTAATTTTCATTTTACCGCTTCCGCTGGGCCTTCGTTTTAGGCACCGAATCCCAACAGTGGTATCGGAGAGTAGGTCTTGCGATCGTATATACGATATTAGCATTTGGAATGCTTGATTAGATGGTGTATGATTTGGAATCATAATAGTATTAATCGTTGATTTTCTATTGTTTATCTAAAAATTAATTTTTCATGATTTCATGTTACAATATAAATCTATTTTTCTTTTGAGAAACTGATTTAAATGAGTAATATAAAGATTATAAAAATATTATTTTTTGGAATCGGGGCGAAAAAACGAGCCGAAAATGTAAACTGACCCGGCATTGAGTGCCAGCTGCCTCGTGGTCTGCACTGTATGGACGCGGTCTGCAACAGCGCGAGTCACAGTCGGCAGCGTTCGGCGATTCTCGGCACCTGTGCAGCCTGCTTTCAGCGGCTGCATTGGCAAGGTGTCGAGCTTGGCCCGGCCGTTTTTTCCTACTCCGTTTTTTATATTTCGTTCGATAATTAATTTCTCACAAATTAAATTGGATTTAATTTGACTAAGATTTAATTATGGTAATTTTATTCTTATGGGAATTAATTTAATGAAATATTTTCTCGTCCGAAACAAGTTAAAATTGACGGTTGTTTGAATTAATTGGATTAATTCATTTTGGATGGATTGTTTTATATTGATTGGATCAATATTCAGATTCATTATGAATGCCATTTATTTAATGTGTTGGATGCATTATTTTTGAATGGTGATGTGGTTCGTGGACTTAGTTTTTGAATCGTTCGTTTTATTCGATTGGGTTGTAAAGGCCGTTTTGAGCCTTTTTATTTTACTAGAAAAATTTGTATCTAGGATGTAATTTTCAATGTAAAATTTATATGTAATGACGAAGACCGGAGGAAGATCCATTTCGAGAAGACAAAGATTCAAGACGAAGACTTGTAATTAGATTACAGAGTTTTTGTTTTCTAGGAACGGTCCATGAACCACATGTTGGTAGCAACTAGGTTGTGAATGGTTTTTTCATATTGTATGAATACCACAATCGCGCTAATATGATTAATGTGCAAAGTGTAACGTTAATCGTGAAAATTCTCCCACGACAAATTATTATGTTTATAAGGTTTCAAGGTTTTCCTTCCCTCCATCGAGTTTTCGGGAAATTGAAATCCAAACCGGATGTGCTATGCTTCCGAGTTATCGGGGTAGTCGTTCGGGGAGGACGGATAAATTATCGGGAGCGCATTGGATGCCTTCAGTTGGAGCAAATTTTATCCCTAGAAACCTGATAGGTTGCCGGATAAGATTCAATTGTGAAACTGATTTGCGTCGATGGTATAAACTTAACTTGTTCACGAACCATAGAAACCGTATAGGTTGAGGGGAGTGAACAAGGGGAAAAAGAAGATCGAATCATCCATTAGATGGGTTGGTGTTGGACACCACTTTATGAAAATTAATAGACTACAAACCTGTTCGGTTGCCCTCTATTAAGATTTATAAAGAACTCGATCACCACTATGAAGTAGAGCAACGATACTTCCGGATTTCAAATGGGAGTGTGTTATTCCGATAAAAATAGTGGGAGCTGGGTAACAAGAATATAAAAGACCTTAATTTTATACTCAGAACATAATTGAATGAGTCACTAATTAATCTATCGTACTTAATGCAGACTCAAATCTCAATATGACAATGAATCCACTCGCAATTCTGCTCGAAAAGAACACCTTAATGGGACCTAACTTTGTGGATTGGCTCCGCAATATGATGATTGTCCTCAGTATAGAGGCACTGGGATACGTCATGGAGATGGACATTCCGGCGCCTCCTGTGCGGACCCGAGCCAATCAGGAAGAGATTGAAAACCACGAAAAGTGGGTTAAGGATGACGTGAAATTCCGTGCTTATATGATGGCTTCCATGTCTAATGAGCTTCAGAGAGCTCATGAGAAAATGACTTCTGCTAGGCAAATTCTATCTCACTTAACCGAGCTTTATGATGAGCACAGCAGAACTGCTAGATATGAGATATCCAAGCAACTGTTCGGTGCAAGGATGAAGGAAGGTGAGAAGGTTGGGGAACACGTCCTCAAAATGATATCCATGATCGAGAGATTGGAGGCTATTGATTTTAAAATGGATACTTCTCTCCAAACCGACCTTATCCTACAGTCTCTCCCTGATTCCTTCTCACAGTTTGTTATGAACTTTAACTGCAATGAGATTGCATGTAACTTAGCTGGGCTAATGAACAAACTGGAGACCGCTCAGTCTCAGATGAAGACTCCGCGAATGAAGGAGTCTGCCCTTGTGATTTCTTCTGGACTTCGGAAGTCTAAGAATAAGAAGAAAAAGAAGAAGTGGACTGAACCACAAGCTAAGGACCTTAAGGGAAAGGGCAAGGCCCCGATGGTTCCAAAGAACAAGAAGAAAAAGGATGCTTGTGTAATACCCAATTGAGAATTCATTTATTTTCACTCAGTAACTGTCACTCAGAATTTTTTTCACTCAGTAATAACCATTCATCACTCATGTTCATTCAGTTGTAACCACCATTCGGCGTATTTTGGGATCATATCAGTAGTTTTTGTCATTCATCGCTGTTTGAGATCGAGCAGAGATTATTGTCATCATTATCATGTTTTAATTTCAGTTTGTGAGGTAGCGCATGCTACACATTCTGTCTAGCGCGCGCTAATGGAGTGCATGTAACACACGCTATGATTCAGTATTAGCGCACGCTAGTGCAAGTGAAACAGACAGTCCAGAAGGTACTGGGCTGATTTGAGAAATTCGTAGTGCACGCTACGAGTGGTAAGTAGCGTACGCTAACTATGCTGGTAACGCACGCTAAGACTTCAAAGTAGCGCACGCTAACGCGCTCAGAGCCGAGGACAGTAGGTTCTGGACTCCAGGATTTTGGACATCAACTATCAGGTAGCGCACGCTAACATAAGGTTAACGTACGCTAAGAAAGGCTGTCAGCGCACGCTACCAAAGGTACTTAGCGCACGCTAACGATTCAGTCTGGGGGTACAGGACTACCCGGTACACCCGTTAGCGCACGCTAACATCAGGAGATAGCGCGCGCTAAGCTGGGATAGTATAAATAGGACAGTTCAGTCCAACCTTCGTCATTTCTTCAATTCTCATCCATTTCGGATGAGCTTTGGCGATTCGGAAAGGTCTCCTTAAGCTGCAAACATCTATCAACATCTCCAAGCTTAGTGATTGGATTAATCATCACTTAATCAGTTTCTTCACTCCAAATCAAGGTAATTTTCATTGAATCTTTAATTTCGGGATTTGAAGGTTCTAGCCCCGATCTCTTCGAATTAGCTTGCTTTTATGTTGGATTATGTTAGATATGGATTATCTATCTTGGATATTTGTATTCTTACGGATTCATTGGTGTAATTTTCGGAATTTTGGAATCATTGAGGAATTGTTCAAGAACCCTTACGGGTTGACTTTGGAATTTTGGGGGTTTTCGACTAGATGTTGTTGAAATCTCGATTTAAGTATTCCTATTGTATTATTGATGGTATTCATGGAGTTTTGTTGGATTGAATCATTCATTGGAGATTGGTTTTCGATATTATTGGGTTTAGTTGTAAACAATGGGAGATTGTTTACAACGTGCTTGTTTTAATGCCCCAATGAGTTTTGGGTAGTGTTGTATCGACTTTTGAATTGGTTATGATCATGTTCAATTCGTATATTAAGCGAATTGTTTGTATATGTGTTGTTCAAGGTTGTTCGAGCGGCCGACAATTTCATTAAGGACGTTCGTGAAAGGACTTTCTCGCCTTCGGTTTGAGGCAAGTTTTATACTTGTACTAGTCAATGAGATTAATGCCATCATATATGTGTATGAATGTGTTGTATCATTCCGAGACTTAGTCTCTTCATGAATTCATTTATATTAAGAGATCGTTCGATATGATACCTTTCGGCAATTATGCCAAATGTTTATTATTGTTCGTTAACGGCTGATTCAAGGCATTGTGATACTCGTTATTAATGTCATTGTCGATAGCCGGTTCGCGGTATTGATGTATGAATTGTTGCTAATATTGATGTCAATCTAAAACATCATTGAGATCATTGTTATTCCTGTTGGGGTTGTCATTAAAACTGTATTGGCCGATTAAAGGCATTGGCGTATTCATTTCTCATCTTCGTCGTCGGTAACCGATTAAAGGTGCCGAGGTATCCTTCATATCATTGTTATCGATTGGCCGTTCTCAGGCAAATCGAAATGTTCAATCATTCAATATATCATTGTTATCGATTGACCTTTCTAAGGCAATCGAGGTATTCAATCATTCATCATATTACTCTTATCGATTGGCCGTTCTAAGGTAATCGAAGTGCTCAATCATTCATTAAATTATCCGCTGCATCATTATTATCGGTTGGCCGTTCTAAGGCAATCGAGATATTGAATTGGGACTGTCAAGAACGGTACTCATCCGTGAATCACTGTCGTCGTGTTGGCCGACTCAAGGTAGCACACTATCATTAATTGTGATATGGCTTTCATGCCGTGGCTTCGGCCCTAACGGTGATACGGCTTTCATGCCGTGGCTTCGGCCCTAATTGTGATACGGCTTTCATGCCGTGGCTTCGGCCCTAATTGTGATATGGCTTTCATGCCGTGGCTTCAGCCCTAATTGTGATACGGCTTCGTGCCGTGGCTTCGGCCCTAATGGTGATACGGTTTCGTGCTGTGGGTTCGGCCCTAATCGATACAGCTTCGGGCTATTTTGGCGTCAGGTGATTGTGATTTTTGACAGCTTCGGCTGAGTGGCTTTTAGGCCTTTGTGATTGCCTTTATAATTTCATTGGAGCCTTCAGGCATTGTGATCCATGTTTAATTCAGTTCTGGCTTGGTTCATTTCGTGTAATTCATTGTGGTATTCTGTGATTATGATTCGCCGTTGGGCATTTATGTTCTAACTTGTCGAATAGGTGCTAATAGTATGTCGTGGGCATAGTGTTTCATGAATGCTCGGTTCTTACCTTGGTTTGTGAGCATCTCGTATTATTATCATCATTGTACCGTTTCATTCTGCCTTTGGATGCATATCATGTTATACATGTATTTGATGTTCATTATCTGGATGACTGACCCTGTGGGGGCGTAGCATGTTTTCATGTTTTAGGTGCTTGTGAGGAGAGAGTTGAGACACAGGGGCATGACGATGGCGACGAGGCATTCGACCGATACTAGTCCGAGTTGTTCATTGTTGGTCAGTCAGTTGGAGTGTACTCCAGCCTTGTCAGTTGTTGTCGTGTTGTATTACCCAAACATATGTTCGTGGATGCTGTTGTATTTCATTTTGGCCATGTAGGACACTTTTGTCGTTGAAATTCCTTATGGGAATATTGTGTCGGATGTCATGGTAGGGACTATGATTTTCCCTTGTTAATTTAATGTATTTTGGTCATGTTCGCCTGGTGGATCTCCTGGCGTGGGGTCCACAGCACTGTAATAACCCAATAGGATTTGGGGGTGTTACAGAAGATGGTATCAGAGCGTTTGGGTTGTGAGATACCCTGATATGTGAGTTATGTGGCTCTACCGATGCGGTAGTAGTGGGACTGTCAGTTTATGACAATCTAGTCAGTCGGGTTTTGTGAGTCGTAATATTTGTATAACTGCACAAGTCATTCATTCATCGAGTCGTCATCAGTGAAGACTAGTATCGTGAGACCTCGAAGCTTCGTATGACCTGTGTAAGGACTCAATTCTCTTTATGTTCATACATTCATCATGTCATTAATTAATCATGCTTTGTTGAAACCTATTAGTGATATTAGTGTTATGGGTGATTCATGACTAATTGTTTTGGAGCACGTGACTTGTGTAAGTGTTAAGGATCAACTCATTCATGAGTTGATAATCCTCAACCATCTTTTTGATCTTGTCGATCATGTTAATTCATTCATCACTCAGTCAATATCATTACTTAGTTAATTCATTCACCACTCAGTTAATTCATTCATCACTCAGTCAATCTCATCGCTCAGTTAATTCATTCGTCACTCAGTCAATCTCATTGTTCAGTTAATTCATTAATCATCCAGTCCATCTCATTGTTCAGTTGTTGATCTTACGGATCGAATTGTCAACCTTGTTAACTTGTTCAAGGTAATCATTTCAGGAATTCCATCAGGTAATCATGTTACCTCATTTGATCTTTCATACGATCTCATCATATTCCGACATAATGTCGACAATCATTTCATTGCATCATTAATGCATTCATTGTGTTATAGCGTGTATGCTCATTGTTATCATTCCGTCACGTAATCATAATGCGATATTCATGCGGGATCTATAATTATCATGTGGCTTTCCTACTTCATTATGGATAGAGCTGTCAGAGGACGCATGGGAAGATGCTGCGGTGCGGGCCGAAACCCAGGATCTCGTGTGAATGCTCGCGCTAATGCGAGGGATAACATGTGTTCATCAGTCAGCTATGCTACTCATTCACTGTCAGATGATCATTCACTGTCAGGGAGTCGTACCCGAGAAGCAGCTCAATCGGAAGGTGATTGGGTGGACCCATTCATATTTATGCAGGGCATGATGGCCCAGATGACTCAGATGACGCGGATGATGGAGCCCGCCCTCAAAGGATCATCATCTAACATGGTGAACCCAGACAATGCGACACGTGCCACAACCCCCGTCTCAACGTACACCATCGAGGTTCGCCATCTCCATGGCAGGCTGAGGTGGAAGCAGAGCTAACAAGCCGCGGGCGTGGAGTTGAATCATCTGACGCTGCCCCGCGCAAGGACTCTTCTAGACCGAGACCGCACGCCCTTCATTTAAATACGAGGCGAGGCGCAGCCTAACAGAGGACCCTCACAATAAAATGAGTCACGAGACACTCAATGTCTTCGCGCACCAAGACACGGTCATGGAGTCGGTCCATCGAACTTCGCGACTGTGCACGATTCCTCAAACAACGAAACCATCAAGTTTCTGAGGGGGATCGGCCAATGTTGTTTTTTGCAGGTACAAGACCGATAGATAGCTAGCCAATCGACATGATAGCCCAAGTCCGAATCCAAAGTCAGCTCAACGGTTCGCCTGTCCTCATCTTACACGATCACCAGCAAGAACCACCTCGCCCCATGTCTTCAACATCGGAGCAAGTTGGGGGGCAATTGTTGTGTCGGGAATTATACTCTCCGACCGGCGATCGCCTCGGATATTGGGCGACTTAGACACTGCCGAGCAGCCGAGGAAGAAATGCCGACCAGCGACCAGGAGACCAAGCCTTAGCCCAGCAGACAAGATAAATCGGCCAACCGAAGGTCCCAGGACAAGTCCCGGTGCCGAGCGATCGACATCAAATACGACCGTCTCTCGGTACTCGGCGACCGACTCCTGGCGACCGACAAGCGGACGATCATCTCTCGGTACTTGGCGATCGACTCCTGGCGACCGACCAGCGGACGATCATCTCTCGGCACCTGGCGACCGACCCTTGGTGACCGACCGATGTCGACCGCAGTGACCAGCTATAGACGACCGCCTCATGCCGCTCAAAGCCGATGGTCATCCAATCGGCAAAGGCCGAACCTCAGGACTGAGCCCACGTGCAGAGCCGAGACAAGATCCGCAATTCACGAATCATTGACCACAGCCTGTCAGCATCCGTCCACCAGCCGACAAGCCCTCCGAAAGTTGTCAGTAGGACCGCATGTGACAGTGACTCCGGACGCGTGCTGGCTCCTCATTGGACCGCACAGCTGGCTGCCGGCTGTAGCCTTGGACTTTAGGCAGACTGCCCATGTGACCTTTAGGACGATTGCCCCATTATTATAATGGCCGAAAGACGATCGCCCGCTAGGAAACAAGGCTCCTCAACCTATATATATACAAGGCTCCCTGCACTTGGACTTCTCTCGGATTCTTCCTCACTGAACAAGCATTCTCTGCATTCCCACGAGATTTCACCCAGCACTTGGCTATCTCCTACTCTTGGCAACAGCTATCATTCGGTTCTTTCTTCTCTCGGCCTCTCTCATTCAGCAGACGATCGACAGGGACGAAGAACACCAAGCTTCGCTCAAGAGCTGGATTAACAGAGTCTTTTTACACTCATTGTATTTAGATTTCTCACATTAATACTTGTATCCACGAATATTTGTATTAATAACATCTCGCGAGAGCATTCAAGCCCGGGCCTAACAAACTCGACAAATCTTATGTTTATTCATCTTCTCTCGGAAGTGCCCCCGCAAATTGTTGTTTGTTGTCCGTTTCCAGCAGTATTTAATCTTCGGATAAATATTTTGGGCAACAACAGTACCCAATGGGTATTCGGGTACCCGTATACCCTATATTTAAGAATGAAAATATTTTTCAATATATATCATATATACATATAATATAATTAATAAATTCAATTTAGTATTTTAAATGTTTAAAATATAATATTTATATAATAATATATATAATATATAATATAATATAATATTTATGTATAATATATAATAAAAATATATTTATATAATTCAAACGGGTACGCGGGTCGGGTATTCGGGTCGGGTAATCGGGTAATATACTATATCCATACCCTACCCATACCCAATCATAAAATTTCGGGTTCGGCCGATACCCGACCCGATTTCGGGTTTATCCGACGGGTATGATCGGGTACGGATAAAGTTGACATTCCTACATGTTCGCCTGGTGGATCTCCTGGCGTGGGGTTCACGGCACTGTAATAACCCAATAGGATTTGGGGGTGTTACAGCTTGTCTCAAGTGCGGTGAGCTGGGCCACTGGGCTAAAGACTGTCCGATTCTTCATGGCACTTCAGGTACAGAACTTTTAGTTTTGGAAACAAATTGTTCTGCTACTGTATTTTCTACTTCTGAATCGGATTAAGTTCTAGTTCTCATATTTGTACCGTGAATCAGGATCTGGAACAAAGTAGGAAGCTTGGAGCTGGAGAAGTTATGATCACAGTCGGAAGCGGGCATAGTGTCGAGGCGACCGACATAGGATCACTTCGTTTGAGTTTAGAATCCGGCTTTGTTTTGACTTTAGAAGATGTACTGGTTTTGCCCAAGGGGCACAAAAACATTGTATCCATTCCGGTCATGGACCGAAAAGGCTTTTCATTTTTCATTGGTGATGGTTCGTGCAAAATTTATTTCAGAAATAAACTAGTGGGTACTGCTACATTGTTAAATGGATTGTATCATCTAAATCTCAGCAACAAAGTAGTTGTGAATACTATGACTAGAAAACGTGGTAGGGATGAAACCAATCAAGTTTTGAAATGGCATCTTAGACTTGGTCATGTTGGTCAGACCAAGGTTTACAAGATGGAAAAGGATGGACTTATGGGTCCATTGGGATCAGATCCCTTTCCTACTTGTGAATCTTGCCTTAAAGGCAAAATGACTAAGTCCCCCTTCATAGGGACTTTTGAAAGAGCTGCTGATAAACTGGGATTAATCCATACCGATTTATGTGGTGCTTTAGAAGCAGCACGTGACGGATATCAATATTTCATTACGTTTACAGATGATCATACTAGGTATGGTTATGTATACTTAATGAAACATAAATCCGAGGCCTTTGAGAAATTCCAGGAATTCAAGGCCTAGTCGAGAAACATAATGGTAATCATATCAAAGCACTTCGGTCGGACCGAGGTGGTGAGTATATGAGTACGGACTTTGACGAGTTCCTTAAGGACCATGGAATAGTTTCACAACTAACACCTCCAGGTACTCCTCAGTTAAATGGTGTGTCAGAAAGAAGGAACTGGACCTTGTTGAACATGGTCCGTTCCATACTGGGCTATACTGACTTACTGATTTACCTGTGGGGATATGCACTCCTGACTGCCGCTTACATCTTGAACAGATGTCCTTCCAAATCCGTTTCTAAAACTCCACATGAGATGTGGGAGGGCAGGAAACCAAGTCTTAATCATATTAGGATTTGGGGATGTCTCGCCTATATCAAGAAGACTAAGGTGGAAAAGTTGGAAGCTAGGTCTGCGAAGGGACGTTTCATTGGATTCCCGTCTGGGATGATGGGATATCTATTCTACATGCCCGAAGATCAAAAGATCGTTGTTTCTTTACAAGCACACTTCCTGGAAGATGAGTTCATTCAGGAAGGCGGAGCAGGTAGAAGTATTTCTTTAGAAGAATACAATGAAACTCCTCGGGAGACACCTGTGCAAGAAATTGGAACCGAACTTTCTGAAACACAAGTACAACCACCTCGTAGGTCTAGCAGGGTGTCTCATTTACCTGAGAGGTATAGACTTGTGCCCTTGGAGGAGCTGGGTCTCCATGAGGTTCCAATGGATAGCCAAGAGACCGACACGACGACCTATGACCAAGCTATGGTGGATGTAGACTCTGCGAAATGGCGTGAAGCTATGGAAGCTGAGATAGACTTGATGCATGTCAATCAGGTCTGGACTCTAGTAGACCGCCCCAAGGGCATAGTGCCTATTGGGAATAAGTGGATCTACAAGAGAAAGACTGATGGTGATGGCAAGGTTGACGCCTATAAGGCCAGGCTTGTGGCAAAGGGTTATACCCAAAAGGAAGGGATCGATTACCACGACACCTTCTCGCCCATAGCCATGATCAAGTCTATTCGCATGATGCTTGCTATAGCTACCTACCACGATTATGAGATATGGCAAATGGATGTAAAGACGGCTTTCCTTAATGGATTCCTCGAGGAGGAAATCTATATGGAGCAGCCTAAAGGCTTTGTGTCTGAAGTCGATATTCAGAAAGTGTGCAAGCTTCAGCGTTCCATTTATGGACTGAAGCAAGCGTCACGTAGTTGGAACCTTCATTTTGACGAGGCAGTCAAAGAGTTTGACTTCGTGCAAAATGAGGAGGAACCTTGTGTATACAAGAGGGTTAGTGGGAGCAAGATCGCATTCTTAGTACTATATGTAGATGACATTATACTAATAGGAAATGATGTGGGAATGCTCAGTTCTGTGAAAGCTTGGCTTTCGAGTAATTTCTCCATGAAAGACTTGGGAGAAGCTACCTATATTCTTGGTATTCGACTCTATCGGGATAGAGCAAAGAGAACAATAGGTCTTTCCCAAGCCCTCTATATAGATAAAATCTTAAAGCAATTTAAGATGGATGATTCTAAAAGAGGGTTCCTACCGATGTAACATGGAATAAAACTCTCCTTGAAGATGTGTCCTCAAAGTGAGGAACAACGAAAGGAAATGAGTAATATACCATATGCTTCGGCCGTGGGTAGCCTTATGTATGCTATGTTGTGTACAAGACCTGACATCGCGCATGCTGTAAGCGTGGTGAGTAGGTTTCAGGCAAACCCAGGTAGGGAACATTAGACTGCCATAAAGAATGTTCTCAAGTACTTAAGAAGGACTAGAGATATGGTTCTTATGTATGGCGGTGGAGAATTGGATGTGGTGGGATACACTGATTCGGACTTCCAAGGACTGAAGGACGACTCGATGTCTACTTATGGCTACATATTTACTCTTAATGGAGGAGCAATATCTTGGCGTAGCGCCAAGCAAACCGAGACTGCTGATTCCACCTGTCAGGCTGAGTATCAAGCAGCCTCGGAGGCTTCCAAGGAAGGGTTCTGGATTAAGAAGTTTCTGGGAGAACTTCAAGTGATACCATGTCTTTGAATCGCCTGTTCATTATGCATCGCGACAACGACGGAGCTGTAGCGCATGCCAAGGAGCCGAGGTTTCACAACAGCACCAAACATATTGAGAGGAAGTATCATCTCGTAAGAGATTTTGTTCGCAAGAGATACATTGTGCTGCACAGAGTAGACTCGACTGACAACGTCGCCGATCCACTGACCAAGCCACTTTCTCAGACTAGCTTGGAGCGTCATCTGGAGAACATGGGTATTAGATACCATAGTGTGTGGCATTGAGTGCAAGTGGGAGATTGTTAGGAGTATGCCCTCGAATGCCACTCAGAGGATGTTGAGTGAGGGCATTGTACTTGTTATTATGTAAATCATCAATATAAGGCAATGGATGTTTTCTTTATTTACTGGTAGTTACTGGCATTCCTAACTCGTAAATATACATATAGAAACTAGTTCGTGTATTCGAGAGCAAAACGTTCCACTCCTTATTGGATAAGGGGGTCGGCACTGGAAAGGTTTATAGCTCAAATACTTAATCGTTCGCAAGTCGATGAAACTTGACTGGGCGTTAAGTTTATGTGAAGACTTATATGACGTGTTCTTTGACAAGGAGAGTGCCTGTCGAACACTAATGTTTAGTGGGAGCACACGTTATAGGTATGCTAATTGGATTAGTATACTCGAACCGACTCACCCTAGATTCATCACACGGATTTCACTCCGGGACAGTCAATGATGGAATCGAAAGGTTGTGATAGGTATTCGTGAACCTTTGACTTGAGGATTTAGTAGGGATGTGCTTGTGACATCAAGATTTTCATTAGAGTAGTTCGACCATATAAACCGGATGGCGGGGGTCAACCTCGACGTGCATATTGATGGGCAAGTAGCAGGTCCTACTGAATACCAAGATAGAATCCTTTCTCCTGTTAGTGAACGGGTTATATGTCCTATGCGGTTATTGGCAGATGAGATCATAAGTCTTTGGCCAAAGCATTGGAGCTAGCTGTATTAGATACATTAGAGCTTGATGATCTCGATTTGCATTAATGCATGCATAGCGTCAAGTACAGATGGGGTTTGACTGACCGTGACCCCATAACTTGATCGGGACATTTGAAAGAAGGGTTTATACGTATACTGGTATTCACGACAGAATGGTTCTTGAATGATCCCAATCATTCGTTCTCAGTTGGGGTATAGTGTAGGCCGCCAGGCTGGCTAGGTGGTGCTACTACTCTTTGGTTCCTCCCATTGCTGACTGAGACGGACCTACCGAGTCGCGCAATAGGATTGACGACGGAATGAATAAAGCTAATTCTCTCATTATGAATATTAGATATTGGATATCTAATTTTGGAACATTGGATGTTTAAATCGATTTATTGGATAAATTAATTTACGGCCTAATGAATTAAATAAATTACTGGGTGATTAATTTAATTCATGTATATAATTATTTCTTGGAGAAATTAATTATATTATTTTGTATTTGATATGTTTAATTAATTGGATTAATTAATCGATATAAATACATCGATACGAAATCAGAGTTTATCTGTTTGGACTCGCGGGAGTCCGAAACGAACCGAACTTGTCCGATTTCTACATGGTCCGCCCCCCACATTTCCACCCACTTTCATATGGACTCTTGTTCCATTCTTTAATGGTTGATCATTGAGGTGGTGGGGCTTTCACTACGCCATAAATGGCCTTTGGCAACCACATTACTGTGTTACCTTAGACCCAGTTTTTTGTTGCCACAGACCCAAAATAGGCAAAGGTAACACTTTAGCTAAGTTGCTCTGTGAGCAGTAGCCTTTGGACTCAAAGGCGACACGATGAGTAGCCTATGCTAACATAGAGTAACTCGTTACCAAAGAACTCTACAGCAACGTCATGAGGATCCTACAGCAACATCAGTTTTGTGTTGCAACAGACTTTATGATTTTACAAAATATAAAGAAAATCAAGTGGGCCCCACAAAGTGGGCCCCGTCGGTGGGCCCGACCTTAGCGGGGCCCACATGTGGGCCCACGGGTAGGGCCCACTGTCCGGGGTCCACTTTGTGGGGCCCACAAAATATGCAAACATTAGTTAGTCTACTGTAACACCTATTTAACCAACGGCAACACCCTGTGTGTTGCCAATGCAAGGCATTGGTAACATATATATTATACCTAAGGTAACACCTTAGTTTAACAAAATAAAAATATAAAATTTAAATATTGCATTTCCCATTAAAAATACCAACAAACCAATTCAAAAAAACATCCAATCATAAAACCACCAACTACTTTAGTTCAAAACTAAAACTACATCATCCACCAATTACATCAATCCATATCCGCCAACTCCAACATTAAGTACTAGAACAAAAATATAACATAAACGCCATAAAAGAACCAACACACTAGTTCAAAAGGTACAAAGATATGAAAGTGGATGTCTAAGCGCTGGGGCCGCCGGTCATGGGAGTATCATCTCCTAATGTGTCGCTAGAAATCGTGGCACAAATTTCACCAAAATTAATTTGCAAGGTGGGGTTTGTTTCAGCCGATTCCATCAAGTCCTGATGATGACTTGAGTTTGGTCTTAATCGTAGCCTACAATGTAAACCAACATCAATATATGAAAATAATTAGTCGACAGAGGCAGATAAAATATCGATTCAAGGAATTGACTAAAAAAACAATTACTTACAATTCTGAACTTCATCACTTCAGGATTAGTTTGGTATTTGCGTCCAGGCTTGCGCTTTCAAGTTTTAGCAAAAACTTGTGCATCACATAGCGTATCACCTGACTTCTTTTCCTAGCAAAAAAACAAAATTCAAATCACCTAGTATTATATATGTTCATATCAATTATTTTGATATGAGAATAACTATTTAATTATTCAACAAGTAAATAAGATTGATTTATTTAATAGAAAATAGCATCATTGAACATATAGAAAATCATATATAATTTGATTTTTACATGGGCACAACAAAAAAGCTTCTAAATTAGCATATGTCAACCGAGAAATCTAAAAGTATGTCATTAACATATTTTTACATGCACACAACACAAAAGCTTCTCATTTTACATGCGCACAACATATTTTTACACAAATAAACATATTGAGTGTTTTTTCTAGTTTTTGAGAGAGAGAGAGAGAGAGAGAGAGAGAGAGAGAGAGAGAGAGAGAGAGAGAGAGAATCAAAGAACCTTTTTTATGGCGATAGCCTCACCAGTTTCCAGACATTTGGCCTGCACGGGATCATTATAGAAGAATCAAGAAACGCCAAAAACACGTGAACCCACATAATCCATTTTTATTACATAACGGAATGAAAATCAAGCATGGCAACAAGGAAAACCTTACCTGAAAAACTACTCCAAAAGATCCCTGCCCTACAACACGCTCTGCCATGTAACTGATTGTCTGATAACCAAAGAATGAAATCTATTAACAAAACTTGTTAACAAGCTTACTAAATTTAGCATAGTGCAATAAATATCTAATCATCGAATTATTCCCGGCAAAAACAATCTTTCTCTTCTCTCTTGGGACAGCATCTTTGGAAGAAGTGTTGTTGTTTGGAGTCATTTTCTACAGTTAAGAAGCCAAAGAAACAAAAAATTCAAAATCCGGAGATGTTTGAGTGTTAGTAATCGTCCAAGGTTTTAATTAGAAAAAGAAAATCACATTTTAATATTTGTAAATGCTAACTTCTACTGCTTCTAATTCATTTGATGAAAACTAAAAAAAATGGTTTGTATTTAAACACAAGTACAACATTTTAGAACTTCTCCACCACTATCTCTCTAGAATCAGATTTCCAATTCCAGCTTCTATTTGCAACTAAATGCAACTAAATGCTCCTATTTCCTTTCCAGACATATACAAATAATGATTACTTTCTTTGAAAGAAGTGATTTATTTGACTAATGTACATGAAAACCGACAAAATCAGCATCAGAAAGCATTAATGCATGGTATTGCTGGTTAATTCAAAACAAGGAAACCGATTGTCCATGAAAATCAAGTCCCAAAAATTCCGTAAGTGTCATAAAGCGTCAGACACCCTTCAAAACAATTTCGCACATAAAAGGCCTGCAATACAGCAAAACGGACCCCAAATACCAGCGAAATCCCACTACGTTGCGATCAGAAACCCAGAATTGGAGCCAAATAATCAGAGATCTAAACTCAGCAGCCTCGTAGCATTGTGAATACATAAATGAAGAATTGAATCCACTGATAAGAATCAATCCAACCAAGCAGCATAATACAGACCTGAAATTAAAAAGCAACTACGAACGCCTCCCGGAATGAGTAGGTTCAGTATCTGAGTTGAATTCATCCGATGAGTCGACTCGCAAACTCGGCTACACCGATTCGGTTTTAGAAGTGAAACCCTAATCCGCGCGCCGCAAGGTCAGCAGGCGGCGGACGACGAATAGGCGCCAGCATATGAAACGTACAGATCATCCATGGCGGGTCTGGATTTCACTATCAAGCAAATCGCTGAGAGAGATACAACTTAGAAAAAGAAATGAGAAAAATGTGGTGAGGCTGATGAGAAAACGGAGAAGCTTTAAAAAAGGGTACACTATTATTAATATTATTATTATTAAGATTAAAACCAACAGAAGGCGACGGTGGTAAGGTTGAGATTTCAGAAATTTGAAGCCAAATACCACAAACTCAAAGGAGTATCTACTCAGAGAGGGAATCCTCTGCAGTTAAGATTGCTAGGTTTTAAATCCCTATGTAGAACATTTGCGGAATGCATGTATTTTAACCCACGGAGGAGCTGGTACAAGAAATACTGCAGAGGGAAACACACCATCCGTAGTTACTTTTACCAAACAAGAAGTCTCTTACAATTAATTACAACAAACGCCAAAAATAAAAATGCAAGAATAATAAAGAACCATGGTGGTATGTCTTTTGACAATGAGGACTATAACAACAGGCAAAAATAGTAAATCTTGACAACAAAAATGAGTTACTGAATGACCAAAGACAGGATAACGCTATAAAACTTAATCATAAGTTATTCTACAGATGCTTGCTCCAATGTATCGGTCGACACTGATTCATTTAATTTAATGGTCGAATGCTACTCGCTAATATCCTCCGACTTCTCCACTACTTCAGACACATCATAATTCAGCGTACAGGGAGGGACAACCCTAAAATTTAAGCAATTCCACGTAGTGGATGTATCATATAAGCAATTCCAGTGACGGAAAAAGATCATTTACTTCAACTATTTGTTGGTGAAACTATCCTTGAAAAAAATGCAAAGCTAGCCGCCTATAATCTTACTTCTATGCGCTATGCGGCAAGAGCGGTGATCATAGTAATCATACACCAAGATCTTTTCTTCTCGAGAATTAGACTAAATAAACAAATTATGCATATACAAGAGAACCTTTTAACTATTTCTACACATATCCTATAGACTAGAAATTACACACAAAAAAAAAGTAAGAAAATGAGAAGTTACAAAGTAATTCACGAATCTGATGCCTTGTCAAGATATTTCATTGCAAATGAGAAAGAACTTATAGAACCTTTGGTGCGTAAAATAGAACCTGGCAATGCTCCTTTGACAACGGTTGATTGGAACGGATAATCTGATGGAGATCCGTATCCATAAGTTCATATGCAATGTAAACATCATTAAATGCTCCCCTTTGCGGAGGTGGAATTACATCTCCGATTGCAACAATCTGCAACAAACAAGATATGTATTATTAATAGACTCATCCATTCCAAAAGATAATGCCTCAAGTTCCATTTTTTTTAAATCGCGGCCTCATAACCATCGACTTGCAATCCTCGTAAAAGATCATATTCGATTTCTGGTTGTTAAGAAATTACGAAAACATGATAGCACTAGATAAGCGTGCTACATCCAGAGTAAGATGCAAACTGGAGGTACATTCAGAAAACACACACACACACGTTTCATAAAAACGAAACCAAGTTCACAGATCGTACAAATTTCAATCCTGTTTTCAGAACCAAATCAGAAACAAAAAAATAGAACTCACCGGAGTTCAATCGGGATTATCTGAACCCTTATGCTCGATGCCACCAATTTTGTCACTGACCACAAACCCGCGGACGTCTTGACCTCGGCCCATCAATTCGTACCAAAGAAAATGTCGTCGCCGCGCTGAACGTCGTCGAGCCGAGATCCACCACCTTCCTTAAATTCCCGTCGGTAGACGAATCGAGCGGGTGGAAGTCCGAACCCAGTCCCTGAATTTGTTTGAACGGACGACCATCGATCGAATTTCTGTAGTCGCCGCCGCCTCCGTCGTCGGTTCTGCAAGTCACCGGAGGAAGGATTTTGCGAGGAAGGGGATCGAGGAAAATGTCGGGTGGAGAGAAATAGAGTGAGATGAGGGCTCGGGATAGGGATTTTTTATCTCATTATTTGACTAGATTTTAAATTTAGTCCCTAAGTTTCTAACTCTTTCAATTTCACCCCATACATCTTTCAATTATTACACTAACGCCCAATCAGGTTTATAATTCCATCAATTTCACTATCACTTTAAGCAGCGTCATTTTATTCGGGTGGGAATTTTCATGATAACTTTAATTGCTTTAACTGGACTGTTATGTGATATTCTATTTACGTTTTAAATTTCGGATACATGTTGTAAAATTTGAGGAAAATCTTGATTAGAAATATTAATTTATAAATTTATTTCCGCCGCAATTATTACCTCTTATCTATGTCATGTCGTTGCCTTAATTAATGGGCATTTATTTTAGTCATGGCGACTCGACATTATTTTTATTAAAATTTGTTATTATATCTAGACATTAAATTTGTTATTTTAATTATTTTTAATTATTCATAGTTATTACAAGCTTTTATTATTTAATAATTTTTTTATTATTTAAATCAAAATTTATTAATTTTCAAATACTACTTTATTTTAAAACCTTTTCAATTTAAATTTATTAAAAATATTTTATTATTTATAGAAAATATATATAATTCATTATTTGGTAGAATATCTTTTTATAAAAATAGATTCAATGTTTTATTAAAATTAATTATTTTTAATGTTAAAAATTTATTAAATCATTAATTTTATATAAAATTCAAAATTTTGTTTATTAATACTCTAAGGTAACACATCTCATGGTGTTAGTGAGTGTTACACCTTTTATAGCTAGAGTAACATATATTTCAGGATTTGGTAACACCATAACCCGAATGTTGTGGTAGGTCCAAAATTTCATAGCTATGGTAACATCCAAGAAGGTAACACCCCCCTTAGGTGTTGTAGAAAGCCATCTATGGCGTAGTGTTTGATTCTCATAATAATGAGATGTGCATGTGGAGAGTTGAATAAATGAAGATGAAGACATCTCTCACTTCTCATTCCAAGCCATTTTTCCAACGTGAATAAGAGTGTAGAGAGAGAGAGAGAAAAGATTTCTTCAAGTCTTCTTCATCTTTATTCATCAAGTTTTTGGTTTTTCTTGGAAGAAAAATTGAGAAATAAAAGAGAGATTGTGAGTTATACACTTAGAGTGTTATAATTTCATATTGGAAGCTTCATCACTTAGCTCTAGCCGTATCCTCGGAGGATAGGAAGGTGATTGTCGTTCCGGTCGTTTCTCCAGCACGTGGCAAGTAGAGACGCGGTGTTTTCGGCGTTGGATCGTTCTAGGGCTTGGAGCGGATTGAATTCGTAGAGATCAATCTAAAGCTTGGGGAATAGCTCAAGAGAAAGAATCCATCTAATCAACGGACTACAAGGGTGAGTTTCTATATCTCTTGTGAATTCGTTTTTAATATTCGTATATACGTAGCTCGATCGATCCTCGTAGGGATTCGGATTGAATTAATTTTCATTTTACCGCTTCCATTGGGCCTTCGTTTTAGGCACCGAATCCAAACAGTGGTATCGGAGAGTAGGTCTTGCGATCGTATATACGATATTAGCATTTAGAGTGCTTGATTAGATGGTGTATGATTTGGAATCATAATAGTATTAATCGTTGATTTTCTATTGTTCATCTAAAAATTAATTTTTCATGATTTTATGTTACAATATAAATCTATTTTTCTTTTGAGAAACTGATTTAAATGAGTAATATAAAGATTAGAAAAATATTATTTTTTGGAATCGGGCGAAAAATGAGCCGAAAACGGACCCGGCGGCTTGGAGTGCCAGAGCCTTTACCTCATGATGCACTGTATGGACCGCGTGCAGCGGCGAGCGAGTCTGGTCGGCGGGCGTCGGCCATTCTCGGCACCTGTGCAGCCACCTCGGCGGGCACTGGCAAGGTGTCGGCTTGGCCCAGTGTTTTCCGACTCCGTTTTTTATATTTCGTTCGATAATTAATTTCCCACAAATTAAATTGGATTTAATTTGACTAAGATTTAATTATAGTAATTTTATTCTTAGGGGAATTAATTTAATGAAATATTTTCTCATCCGAAACAAGTTAAAATTGACGGTTGTTTGAATTAATTGGATTAATTCATTTTGGATGGATTGTTTTATATTGATTGGATCAATATTCAGATTCATGATGAATGCCATTTATTTAATGTGTTGGATGCATTATTTTTGAATGGTGATGTGGTTCGTGGACTTAGTTTTTGAATCGTTCGTTTTATTCGATTGGGTTGTAAAGGCCGTTTTGAGCCTATTTATTTTACTAGAAAAATTTGTATCTAGGATGCAATTTTCAATATAAAATTTATATGTAATGACGAAGACCGGAGGAAGATCCATTTCGAGAAGACGAAGATTCAAGACGAAGACTTGTAATTAGATTACGGAGTTTTTGTTTTCTAGGAACGGTCCATGAACCACATGTTGGTAGCAACTAGGTTGTGAATGGTTTTTTCATATTGTATGAATACCACAATCGCGCTAATATGATTAATGTGCAAAGTGTAACGTTAATCGTGAAAATTCTCCCACGACAAATTATTAAGTTTATAAGGTTTCAAGGTTTTCCTTCCCTCCATCGAGTTTTCGGGAAATTGAAATCCAAACCGGATGTGCTATACTTCCGAGTATCGGGGTAGTCGTTCGGGGAGGACGGATAAATTACCGGGAGCGCATTGGATGTCTTCAGTTGGAGCAAATTTTATCCCTAGAAACCTGATAGGTTGCCGGATAAGATTCAATTGTGAAACTGATTTGCGTCGATGGTATAAACTTAACTTGTTCACGAACCATAGAAACCGTATAGGTTAAGGGGAGTGAACAAGGGGAAAAAGAAGATCTAATCATCCATTAGATGGGTTGGTGTTGGACACCACTTTATGAAAATTAATAGACTAGAAACCTGTTCGGCTTCCCTCTATTAAGATTTATAAAGAACTCGATCACCACTATGAAGTAGAGCAACGATACTTCCGGATTTCAAATGGGAGTGTGTTATTTCGATAAAAATAGTGGGAGCTGGGTAACAAGAATAGAAAAGACCTTAATTCTATACTCAGAACATAATTGAATGAGTCACTAATTAATCTATCGTACTTAATGTAATACCCGTACTTTTTATTGACTATTTGACCTTGCCGTTTCTCTTATGTTGTCGCTCTGTAAACGCTTGGAGATGTTGTTGATATTATTATTGAGTTTCGTATCTCGTTTGGGTCTTGATCGTGTTGTTTAGACCTTGCGGAAATGTTCTGGGCCAGAGATATAGCGCACGCTAGGCCTAGGCTAACGCACTCTAATTCTGCTTGATTAGCGCACGCTAGCTTTGAGCCGTAGCGCGCGCTAAGGGGATCAGTCAGGTCAAAACCAGTAACTCGGACTGCTCTCTGGACTGGCGGATTAACGCACGCTAGGAGTTTGTTAGCGCGCGCTATTCGTGGTTAGTAGCGCACGCTAACATCCGTCCGTAGCGCACGCTACCGGGCTGGTCGGCAGAGGGAGTGAGGTTGCCAGGTTTTCTGGACTATCAGGTAGCGTACGCTAGGCTTCGGCTACCGCACGCTAAATCTGTTGCATAACGCACGCTAAGCCATAGCGGTATCACACGCTAAGTTTTGAGCAGGGCAGAGATAGTAAGTTCTGGACTCCAGTACTGGATGCCACATTTTGGGCTAGGGCACGCTAGAGATAGACGATTAGATCACGCTAGCGGGGCCGGCAGAAGCCACTGGACTATCCGGTGACTTCGCTAGCGCACGCTAATGAAGGAGGCGTAGCGTGCGCTAGACTGGGCAGATATATATATGACAGTTGACTTCATTTTCGTCATTTCTCATCTTCTTCACTCCTTTTCGACGGGAATCGCTCGGGAGAGACAATCTTGGGCGATTGGAAGCGATCTTCCTTCTATCAACAACATATTTGGTTTGAGAACAAGGATTTCACAACATCTAATCCATCCTATCGTCCGAATCAAGGTAAAAATCCTTAGAACCCTACTTTTTGGGAATTTTGGGGTTTTTCGTAGATTCGTCCAATTTATCCATTTTGAAGCTTGAGAACCTTGAGATTATGATGTATCTATACCGTATGCATGCTTTTCCTATAATTTTACGGATTGGATTGTACCGTTTTCGGACTTGTGAGAGTTTGGATGATTTTCCAACTTCTAGCTGTTTATCCGTGTATTTTCATGAATCGTAGACGGGTTTCGGGAGTTTCTTCGTGTAATTCGAATATGGATAATTGATTATCATATTCCTTGCGAATCGTTTAGGTGCCGGAAGCGTGTTCTTGGACCTACCGAACTCATACCCTTTTTCCGTTCGATCTCTCGATGCCTCAAAGGCAAGTATATAATTATGATTGTACGTTCTCGACTTTGAAAGTAAGAAATATTAATAGCATGATTATTTATATCCACTCTGGGGCGGGCCGACGGGTCCCCTGAGGGTTTCGTAGCCTCTTGGTGCGATTCCACGGATGATATGAACGAACCACTCTGGGGCGGGCCGACAGGTCCCCTGAGGGTTCCGTAGCCTCTGGTGCGGTTCCACGGTATTCATATATGTATTGATGCGATGCTATGAGATTTAGTTATTCCGGAATACTAGTCTTGAATTGATGAATTGACGGTTACATTTACTTTATTGTCGAGAAGTATTGTGTTTCATACTTGATATACTTGCACTAGCTATTCGACGGCTAACCCCTTTATAGGGGAAATACTTTTTATGTATTTCAGGTTCCAGGAGAGCGGACAGGCAGGTATCGGGTCAGCATGAAGATGGTGGGCAAGAGTGATACTGTGTTTTTCCTCCAGTTATGTTTTGAGTTTTCTATTCAGTATTGTTGTACTGGAATGGTCATTGAATACTCGAGTATTGCTTTCCATTTTTCTTGATGTTCCGGCCTGTGTTTGCCGAAGTATTGATTTGTGTTGTGATGTCTTTGGATACATTGGTATGTTTGGAATACCCTTTGTATTGTTCTTCCTTCCATTGTATGTAGACCTTATCGGTCAAAATTTATAGTTCCGCGTATGTTTAGCCTTGTGGGTCCCACGGTGGGACTTATGGCGCTGTAATATTCCCTGAATAACTTGGGGGTGTTAGAGAATATGGTATCAGAGCTTAGGTCTATGGATACCTAGGTTGTCGGTCTTTTGGGTCGATCGAGTCGTCATTTGTCAACAGTATCACTACTCTGCCATCATCACAGTGCGACCGGTACTTGTAAGACCTCTTACTCTTCTGGTGTTTCCTTATTCCTTTTGCTTCCTTTTATTGGTATTCTTGAGAATCGGTCACTTTGATGACGTGTGATTGAATTGTGCTTACGTGACTTGTGTGTTCTTCAGTATGTCAGCTGGTAGGGGCCGTGGACGAGGCCGTGGCCGTGGACGTGGAAGAGGTCGTGGCGCGTCCGTTTCCATCAGTTCTGTTGTGGGTTCGACCAACTCCAGCTTGTCGAACTTGGTGCATCCTGACACCGAAAGTTAGCATGACCAGTCGAATGGCCAAGGGAACAGCGCAGACGTTGGAGTTGCGAATGCACTTCAATAATTGGCTACCCAGATGACCATCTTAGCCCAAACTGTTCAGCTGAATAATCCGAACCCGAACACGGAGGCCTTGCTTCAGAACGTAATCCGTACCCTCCTCAGTTTAGTGGTGCCACATACCAGTTAGTATGGGAAGATTGGCTAGCATAATTAGAAAAGATTTTCGAAGCGGTTGATTGCCCCGAAGTGAGGAAAGTACCGATTGCTTAGTATTTCCTTACCAAGGAGGCCGCTACGTGGTGGAAAGTCGTCAAGCTACAAGATCGTGTTGCCACGTGGGATGAATTTAAAGAACTTTTGGAGGCCGAGTTTTGTCCTTGGCCGGTACGAGAAGGCTGAATCCGCGCCTTTTTCGAGGCTAAACCACAGAATATTCCCGTTTCGCAGGCGATCGTGGAATACAACCAACAATTGATCCATGTGCAGGATCAAGTGCGTAACAAGCGTGACAATATCCGTTCCTTTGATATGCGTATGAATATAGACTTACGGAGGTACATGGCCGGGTTTGCTTGCACCACACTGAAGGAATACCAGTACAGAGCTTTAGCCCATGATATGTTGAGCCCCGACAATGATACCGTGGAAGAATCGAAGAAGCAGAAAGTCGCAGGGAATTTTTCTAACTCTAAGAGTGGCAACTTTCAGAGGTCACAGATGACTAACCGTTCTGCCAGACAGTCATCACGTTCTAATAAAGGAAAGAGGGGTTACCGTCCTACTCCGGGTACCACAAATCGCACGGTGACTTGCTATAATTGTGGCCGTTCAGGCCACGTTAATTTGGAATGCAACTTTCCACCATTAAAGTGTCACACGTGCGGACAGATGGGACATAGATCGGCTTATTGTTTCGAGTCGAATCAGACTTTGGACACTCGGACTTCTGCCCCAGCACCACTTGATCCAGGTATAAATCAGCGGCAATCTTTTGGTCAACCTCAGCAGAATTTCGGCAAGGGCCAGGGACGGGGTCAGAACACTGGAGGGGGAAACTCTAGCGTCGGTTCGGTACAACCACGAGTTTATGAGATGTGTCGAACAGACAAACCCGACGCGGCGGTAGCTTCAGGTACCATTCATATTTTATCTCATCCAGTCCGTGTACTTTTTGATACGGGTGCTACACATTCTTTTATTTCTTTAGAGTGTGTACGCCGTTTGAATATAACTTGTTTGACTGTTTGCGATCCCTTCATCGTGAAACTACCTAGCGGGGATAGAATTGTAAGGGAACCGGGAGATTAGAGATTTTCCGGTGACTATATCCGGTATGGAATGGTTATCGAATATGATTGTAGTTGATATGGAAGGCGAGGACGTGATCCTCGACGAGGATTGGCTTGATAGTCATCAAGCGATTATGAACTACCGTACCAAGGTTATGACCATGATGACTAAAGACGGATTTGAGTACTCATTTTTGGGGCATAAGTCGGGACTATCCAAGTTACTTATCAGTGCCATGAAGGCCGTAAAACTTTTGAATAAAGGTTGTATGGGCTATTGGTGTTATGCCTTGAAAACGGAAGGAAACGAAATCGATTTCTCTTCGATTCTGGTTGTTAGTGAGTACCCCGATGTTTTTCCAGATGACCTCCCGGGATTACCGCCAGATCGAGAGATAGAAGTTACCGTGGACTTAGAGCCAGATGCGGCTCCGATTTCTAAAGCACCTTACCGGATGGCACCTTCCGAGATGCAAGAATTGAAAAATTAATTGGGAGAACTTCTGGAAAAAGGGTACATCAGACCGAGCGCTTTGCCTTGGGGCGCGCCTGTTCTTTTTCTGAGGAAGAAGGATGGTTCACTACGTTTGTGCATCGACTACCGTGAGATGAACAAAGTAACCATCAAGAACAAGTATCATTTGCCTCGTATAGATAATTTATTTGATCAATTCCAAGGGGCTACAGTTTTCTTGAAGATTGATTTAAGATCCGGGTATTATCAACTCAGGGTGAGAGAGTCCGATGTTCCGAAGACGGCATTTCGGACGAGATATGGGTATTATGAATTTGTAGTTATGCCTTTTGGGTTAACTAATGCACCGGCAGTATTGATGCAGTTAATGAATAAGATATTCATCGAGTACCTCGACAGGTGTGTAGTCGTCTTTATTGACGACATCTTGATCTATTCTCGAGATAAGGAGGAACATACCCGACACTTGCGTTTGATATTAGACATTTTGAGAACCGAGCACCTCTATGCGAAATTCTCGAAATGTGAATTTTGGTTGGAAGAAGTTATGTTTCTCGGCCATGTGATTTCGGCCGAAGGGGTTCGTGTAGACCCGCAGAAGATTGAGGCAGTACTGGATTGGGCACGCCTAAAAATGTTAAGGACATTCGTAGATTTTTAGGCCTTGCTGGGTATTACCGTCAGTTTGTCGAGGGTTCTCGAAACTCGCACGGCCGCTTACGAAACTACTCGAGAAGACCGAAAAGTTTGTTTGGACGGATGAGAGACAACAGAGTTTCGATGAACTGAAGAAACGTTTGACTTCAGCGCTGATTTTAACTTTACCACAGGGTAGTGGGGGCTTTGCAGTTTATAGTGACGCTTCGGGTCAAGGCCTGGGCTGTGTACTTATGCATCATGATAAGACGATAGCTTTTGCATCACGACAATTGAAGCCTTATGAGATGAATTATCCTACTCACGATTTAGAGTTGGCCGCAATTGTCTTCGCACTCAAGATTTGGCGGCATTATTTGTATGGTTCACCATGCCGGATTTATACCGATCACAAGAGCCTGGAGTATATTTTCAGTCAGAAGGAGCTGAATATGAGACAGAGACGTTGGTTAGAGTTGATAAAGGATTATGATTTGGAAATTATTTACCACCCCGGAAAAGACAATGTCGTTGCGGATGCTTTGAGCCGCAAATCGGCATCTCTTCAAATGCTCGAGGTCCTTACATCGCAGACAAAAATTCGTCATGATTTAATTTAGCAAGGAATAGAAGTTTGGCTTCAACGAGTACAGGGACAGTTGTGTACTCTTGAAATTACTTCGTCCTTGGTTGATGACATCAAAGGGAAGCAGTGGAGCGACCCGATGATTTCTCAACTGAAGGAAGACGTAATTAAAGGAAAAGCTCCTGGTTTTGTGGTTCAGGAGGATAGTATTCTGAGATTTCAGGGCAGGCTTTGTGTTCCGAACGATTTAGAGTTGAGGCATAGAATTCTCCGAGAAACTCATGCTACGCCTTACTCAATCCACCCCGGGACGAGTAAGATGTACAAAGATTTGAAGCGCAATTTTTGGTGGAAGAACATGAAGAAGGATGTTACGGAGTTTGTATTACGGTGCTTGATGTGTCAACAAGTCAAGATCGAATATCAACGACCAGCGGGGCTGTTGAAACCGCTTCCCATTCTCGAGTGGAAGTGGGAAGACATCTCTATGGATTTCATCACTGGCATGCCGAGAACTCGGGCCGTAATGAGTATGATTTGGGTAATTGTCGATCGGTTGACCAGGTCTGCACACTTCTTGGGTATTAAGGATACTTGGGGACCAGATAGACTGGCTCGAACCTTTATTGCTGAGATCGTAAGGTTACACGGTGCCCCCAAGACCATTGTTTCTGATCGAGACGGCCGTTTTGTATCGCATTTTTGGCAGGCCATTCATCAGGCTTTGGGTACTGAGTTGAGATTGAGCACTTCCTTTCATCCTCAGTCGGACGGTCAGATAGAGCGGACGATTCAGACGTTGGAAGATATGTTGCGTGCTTGTGCCTTAGACTGGAGTAATGATTGGGAGCTTCACTTGCCGTTGATCGAGTTTGCTTACAATAATAGTTGGCATGCATCGATCAAAATGGCACCCTTCGAGGCACTTTATGGTAGGCGATGTAGGTCGCCATTGTGTTGGGACGAGGCTTCTGAGCTAATTGGAACGGAACCGGATATGTTGATGGAGACTAAGGAAAAGATTTCTATTATCCAGGACCGATTGCTGACTGCCCAGAGTCGTCAGAAATCTTATGCTGATTCTCGTCGTCGACCCTTGGAGTTTGAAGTGGGGGATCATGTCTTGCTCAAGGTGTCGCCGACCAGAGGAGTTTTCCGCTTTGGCAAAAAAGGGAAACTTAGTCCGAGGTATGTCGGACCTTTCGAGATTTTGGACAGAGTTAGAGATTTAGCTTATCGCTTGGCGTTGCCTCCAGCTTTGAGTCACGTCCATAGTGTTTTTCATGTGTCTCAGTTGAGAAAGTACGTACCGGATCCGAGCCACATTATCGACTACAGTGAGATTGACGTAGCCGAGGATATTACCTTTCCGGAGAAACCCGTGAAGATCCTTGAGCGTCGCGAGAAACAACTTCGGCAAAAGACCATTCCAGTGGTTAAAGTGCAATGGTCGAGACATGGATTCGATGAGGCGACTTGGGAGATGGAAGATAAGATGCGGGTGGAATACCCCGAACTATTTATTTCTTAAGTTTCGGGACGAAACTTCTTTTTAGAGGGGGAGAATGTAATACCCGTACTTTTATTGACTATTTGACCTTGCCGTTTCTCTTATGTTGTCGCTCTGTAAACGCTTGGATATGTTGTTGATATTGTTATTGAGTTTCGTATCTCATTTGGGTCTTGATCGTGTTGTTTAGACCTTGCGGAAATGTTCTGGGCCAGAGATATAGCGCACGCTAGGCCTAGGCTAACGCACGCTAATTCTGCTTGATTAGCGCACGCTAGCTTTGAACCGTAGCGCGCTCTAAGGGGATCAGTCAGGTCAGAACCAGTAACTCGGACTGCTCTCTGGACTGGCGGATTAACGCACGCTAGGAGTTTGTTAGCGCGCGCTATTCGTGGTTAGTAGCGCACGCTAACATCCGTCCGTAGCGCACGCCACCGGGCTGGTCGGCAGAGGCAGTGAGGTTGCCAGGTTTTCTGGACCATCAGGTAGCATACTGTCACGGCCGACAGTCGACAACGAGACATGTGTGCGCAGACGGTCGCACAGGATGCCGAGGGACCGGCACGAGCAGGACGTCATGGATGGCATCGGGCTGCATGTGAAGAGTCAGCCTTCAGGACGGCGTGATCGGACGGAGAATCACGCGAGTAAGCCGTGGGAGCACGGACGCCGCTGTGGGAAGCGGATTGCCCAAGGGGCATTCCGGACTGGACATGTTCGGGACTGTCCGGCAGCGCAGGAGGCGCGGGCAAGGCCGGACGAGCAGTAGTCGTGTGGGACAAGGCACGACGGGACAAGGCTGAGTCTGGGAACAGGACTCGAGATGGGCGGCCGGACGCGGGCGTGGGATGCCGGGCGTGGCCGGCGTGCGCGGGCGTGCGCGCGCGAGGTGCGAGAGAGACCCTCCCCCCCTATAGTAGGCTTAGACGGAAAAAGCCTTGTGGGGGCAGTAGACATTGAAAAGCTGAGGAGCCACTCAGCAGGAAAGACTCGACCGGAAGCAACTAGAAGCGGACCGGCTTGGTCCAGGAGGTTCGGGAAGAGTTTGGAACATTGTAGAGACGGGCCCAGATGGTCGGGCCGAGATGGGCCGGTGCGGGCCGGGACGGGCCGATGTGGGCCGGGACGGACAGAGACGGGCCGGGCGCCCCGGATGATGGGAGAACCTTCTAGGACCCTCCTAGAAGGATGTACTACTTGAATATTGTAGAGCATTCTAGATTTGTACATAGTATTGTACTTGTAGAATACTCTAGAATGTTTGTAAGCCTTGTATGTGTAGATAAGTGTGGATGATTCTAGAGATAGGTTCTAGAATAGGATAGAAGTGTGTGGATTGTATAGGATGTTCTAGAGTCCTCCAAATGAGGAGGTGGCATAGAAGATTCTAGGTCCTAGGAGTAGTATAAATAGGCTTGAGGTTGGCTCATTTGCACTCAACCCTCAAAGACTTAACATTCTTGTTGTATTGTAAAGTTTGTGAAATAGTGAAGTTTTCTCTCAACTCCCAAGTGTTTAAACCCCTTCTTACATACTTAGCAACCGAGTGGTTAAGGCTTACTAGCTAGATCGAGACAATTCTAGTCTAGTGCCGCACGGGTCCGAAGAGCTTTCGAGTGCTCAAACCTAACCCCATGACAAGTGGTATCAGAGCCACGCTAGTGGTTCAAGGAACTTCCGCATTGAGACGTTGCTGAGAGGTTTTGTGCAAGGAGGACCGATGGAGACTACGTCCAGCGTCACCAAAGTTCAACCCGGCCAGGAGAAGGACAAGTCCAGAAAAGGGTCTAGGGACAAGTCCGTGGAAAGAGGTGTTGCCATGGAAGCACGAGTGGCTCGGCTGGAGGAAACCATGGGCAAGCACGCGGATGCTCTTGAGGTATGGAGCAATGTGGCCGAACAGGTGACGGAGATGAGCGAGTCATTGGAGGAGCTTGAGAACCGGGTGACGGGCACCCTTAACGCGTTGCGACGCGACTTGTGTGAGGAGATCCTTGAAGCTGTCAGGAAAGAGGTTCGGTCGACGATCGCAGCCTTTCGAGAGGAGATCATAGGGAGGATCGAGACCATCGAAGGAAGGACAGCACTGTACGAGCGGGCGATGGCCCACGGCAGGGACCAGCGGGGTGCGGCACCCCATCGAATCGACATCCCCCGGCCGTGTTCATTCCAAGGATCGAGGAATGGTAGGGAAGTGGATGACTTCCTGTGGAACATGGAGCGTTACTTTGGTGCATCAGGGATAGTAGATGATGCGACCAAGTTGCAGACGGCTCCATTCTTCTTAGTAGATGTGGCGCTGCTATGGTGGAGAAGGCGCGAAACAGAGATCGCGCATGGTACATGTCGGATGGAGACATGGGAGGATTTCAAGGCCGAGTTCAAGCGGCAGTTTTACCCGGAGAATGTTGAGTTTGAGGTCCGGGCTAGGTTGAAGGAGTTGACACACAGCAAGGCGATCAAGGACTATGTGAAGGAGTTCCAGGAGATCGTGCTGGAGTTGCCTAGCCTTAGTGAGCAGGAAGCTTTGTTCGCGTTCGTGAATGGGCTAAAACCGTGGGCAAAGTAGGAAGTGCAGAGGGCCAAGGCACAGAACGTGTCCGAGGCGATTGCGATAGCGGAGCGGCTGATCGAGTTAAAACCAGCCGGGGATAGCCAAAAGTCCAGGAGGGACGAGGACGGCATCGGTACGCAGGACAAGTCGTACCAGGGTACGGATAGGGGCGCGAGGATGGCCAGGCCCAAGGACGGTAAGCAGTCAGGATGGGCTCGGACTTGCCATGGGTGCGGGAGTGCAGACCATCTCGTAGCAGCGTGTCCGAAGAAAAAGAAATGTGAGATTTGTTGGAGCATGGAGCATTCGACGAGGCAATGCTCTAAGTTTCCGATGGTAGCCGCCATGGAGTACACCAAGGCACGGGACGATGCCGAGGGTGATGGGACATCGATGGCGCTTCAAGTGTTGAACTCAGCCATAGGGATGGCATCGCGGGATGGAGCACCGCTTGAGGGAAATCTGTTGTATGCGACGGGACTGATCAATGGGAAACCCGTCAAGGCGTTGGTCGACACAGGGGCCGATTACAACTACATTGACGAGGCTGAAGCACAGAGGTTGGGGCTTCAGGTCATCGAGGGACGGGGCTGGATGAAGTCGAATAATGCACCACCCGTTCGAGTTACAGGGGTCACCAATGGGGTGCGACTAAAGATAGGCATGCGGGAACCGCGCGTGCACTTCAAGGTGACGAGCATGGATGATCGGGACATTATACTGGGCATGGACTTCCTGAGGAAGAATAATGTTGGCGTTTTTCCGCATAAGAGGGCGCTGTACGTGTGTGATCAAGCCAAGCTGCAGGAAATACACTTGGCCACAGAGCCTTCGAGACAAGCTATGTCGGCACTCAAGTACGTGAGGAAGCTTGAGGAGGAGCCGAGTTACCACCTTGGAGCAGTTCGGTTCATCGAGGGGCGGCCACGTCGCCGAGGACGTCGACGAAATGGGCGGGGGAGAATGTCACGGCCGACAGTCGACAACGAGACATGTGTGCGCAGACGGTCGCACAGGATGCCGAGGGACCGGCACGAGCAGGACGCCATGGATGGCATCGGGCCGCATGTGAAGAGTCAGCCTTCAGGACGGCGTGATCGGACGGAGAATCACGCGAGTAAGCCGTGGGAGCATGGACGCCACTGTGGGAAGCGGATCGCCCAAGGGGCATTCTGGACTGGACATGTTCGGGATTGTCCGGCAGCGCAGGAGGCGCGGGCAAGGCCAGACGAGCAGCAGTCGTGTGGGACAAGGCACGACGGGACAAGGCTGAGTCTGGGAAGAGGACTCGAGCTGGGCGGCCAGACGCGGGCGTGGGATGCTGGGCGCGGCCGGCGTGCGCGGGCGCGCGCGCGCGAGGTTTGAGAGAGACCCTCCCCCCTATAGTAGGCTTAGACGGAAAAAGCCTTGTGGGGGCAGTAGACATTGAAAAGCTGAGGAGCCACTCAGCAGGAAAGACTCGACCGGAAGCAACTAGAAGCGGACCGGCTTGGTCCAGGAGGTTCGGGAAGAGTCTGGAACATTGTAGAGACGGGCCCAGATGGTCGGTCCGAGACGGGCCGATGCGGGCCGGGATGGGCCGATGCGGGCCGGGACGGACAGAGACGGGCCGGGCGCCCCGGATGATGGGAGAACCTTCTAGGACCCTCCTAGAAGGATGTACTACTTGAAGATTGTAGAGCATTCTAGATTTGTACTTAGTATTGTACTTGTAGAATACTCTAGAATGTTTGTAAGCCTTGTATGTGTAGATAAGTGTGGATGATTCTAGAGATAGGTTCTAGAATAGGATAGAAGTGTGTGGATTGTATAGGATGTTCTAGAGTCCTCCAAATGAGGAGGTGGCATAGAAGATTCTAGGTCCTAGGAGTAGTATAAATAGGCTTGAGGTTGGCTCATTTGCACTCAACCCTCAAAGACTTAACATTCTTGTTGTATTGTAAAGTTTGTGAAATAGTGAAGTTTTCTCTCAACTCCCAAGTGTTTAAACCCCCTCTTACATACTTAGCAACCGAGTGGTTATGGCTTACTAGCTAGATCGAGACAATTCTAGTCTAGTGCCGCACGGGTCCGAAGAGCTTTCGAGTGCTCAAACCTAACCCCGTGACAATACGCTAGGCTTTGGCTAGTGCACGCTAAAGTTGTTGCATAACGCACGCTAAGCCATAGCGGTAGCGCACGCTAAGTTTTGAGCAGGGCAGAGACAGTAAGTTCTGGACTCCAGTACTGGATGCCACATTTTAGGCTAGTGCACGCTAGAGATAGACGATTAGCGCACGCTAGCGGGGCCGGCAGAAGCCACTGGACTATCCGGTGACTTTGCTAGCGCACGCTAATGAAGGAGGCGTAGCGTGCGCTAGACTGGGCAGATATATATATGACAGTTGACTTCCTTTTCGTCATTTCTCATCTTCTTCACTCCTTTTCGACGGGAATCGCTCGGGAGAGACAATCTTGGGCGATTGGAAGCGATCTTCCTTCTATCAACAACATATTTGGTTGGAGAACAAGGATTTCACAACATCTAATACATCCTATCATCCGAATCGAGGTAAAAATCCTTAGAACCCTACTTTTTGGGAATTTTGGGGTTTTTCATAGATTCGTCTGATTTATCCATTTTGAAGCTTGAGAACCTTGAGATTATGATGTGTCTATACCGTATGCATGCTTTTCCTACGATTTTACGGATTGGATTGTACCATTTTCGGACTTGTGAGAGTTTGGATGATTTTCCAACCTCTAACTGTTTATCCGTGTATTTTCATGAATCGTAGATGGGTTTCGGGAGTTTTTTCGTGTAATTCGAATATGGATAATTGATTATCATATTCCTTGCGAATCGTTTAGGTGCTGGAAGCGCGTTCTTGGACCTACCGAACTCATACCCTTTTTCCGTTCGATCTCTCGATGTCTCAAAGGCAAGTATATAATTATGATTGTACGTTCTCGACTTTGAAAGTAAGAAATATTAATGGCATGATTATTTATATCCACTATTGGGTGGGCCGACGGGTCCCCTGAGGGTTTCGTAGCCTCTTGGTGCGATTCCACGGATGATATGAACGAACCACTCTGGGGCGGGCCGACAGGTCCCCTGAGGGTTCCGTAGCCTCTGGTGCGGTTCCACGGTATTCATATATGTATTGATGCGATGCTATGAGATTTAGTTATTCCGGAATACTAGTCTTGAATTGATGAATTGACGGTTACATTTACTTTATTGTCGAGAAGTATTGTGTTTCATACTTGATATACTTGCACTAGCTATTCGACGGCTAACCCCTTTATGGGGGAAATACTTTTTATGTATTTCAGGTTCCAGGAGAGCGGACACGCAGGTATCGGGTCAGCATGAAGATGGTGGGCAAGAGTGATACTGTGTTTTTCCTCCGGTTATGTTTTGAGTTTTCTATTCAGTATTGTTGTACTGGAATGGTCATTGAATACTCGAATATTGCTTTCCATTTTTCTTGATGTTCCGGCCTGTGTTTGCCGAGGTATTGATTTGTGTTGTGATGTCTTTGGATACATTGGTATGTTTGGAATACCCTTTGTGTTGTTCTTCCTTCCATTGTATGTAGACCTTATCGGTCAAAATTTATAGTTCCGCGTATGTTTAGCCTTGTGGGTCCCACGGTGGGACTTACGGCGCTGTAATATTCTCTGAATAACTTGGGGGTGTTACACTTAATGCAGACTCAAATCTCAATATGACAATGAATCCACTCACAATTCTGCTCGAAAAGAACACCTTAATGGGACCTAACTTTGTGGATTGGCTCCGCAATCTGATGATTGTCCTCAGTATAGAGGCACTGGGATACGTCTTGGAGACGGACATTCCGGCGCCTCCTGTGCGGACCCGAGCCAATCAGGAAGAGATTGAAAACCACGAAAAGTGGGGTAAGGATGACGTGAAAGTCCGTGCTTATATGATGGCTTCCATGTCTAATGAGCTTCAGAGAGCTCATGAGAAAATGACTTCTGCTAGGCAGATTCTATCTCACTTAAGCGAGCTTTATGGTGAACACAGCAGAACTGCTAGATATGAGATATCCAAGCAACTGTTCGGTGCAAGGATGAAGGAAGGTGAGAAGTGTAATGCCCGGTTATCCCCTAAGCCAATAACCATTTAATACCTAAATGCATTTATATAATATGCATTATGAAAGCATGGCATACAAGTAGACATGAAGCATGAATAACTGCTATGTCCATTTGCATTACGTTTTATACGACATGTTAATTATCTCCTCTAACATGATAAAAGGTCATTGTGAGATGTTTTGTTGCAGTGAGGAGCTCAGTTTCTCAGTAAGGAGATCGATGTGCTAAATGATTATAAAATAATAATTGTAATACCCTAGAAAATTTAAAGACTTAATTAAGTGCTATTTATTTTGCTAATGGTCATGGATTTCAATAATTACAAGTTGTCCAATACTTGGATCGATATGTTTCAACATAAAATGAAAGATTTAAAAGTAAAGATTTCAAAATAAATTATAAGGATTATTTTAGAATTAATGAAAGTAATTTCGAAAATTTTCGACGAATTGATACGATCAAATTTTCATTTCAGAACACTTATACTGCAAAAATAATATTAAATTATTATTTTAATATTATCGAAAATTGGTTCCGAGCATATCGAAGATTTAACTCGCATTTAGTCCGGGAACAGTCGGAAAATCGAATTTGGACATCGGAAGGGGTCGAACCGTGAGCCAAGTTGACGGACATTTGCCGGCCACCACGGACACGCCGATCGACAATCACGGTCATGGCCGATGAAGCTTCTAGGCCACTATCCGGATAAGGTCGCCCATTGCTCAGCTTAAGGTCGGTCACGACCGATAAGCTTCTCAACAACTATCCTGGATAAGGTCATCCAAATGTCCGGATAAGGTCGGCCACGACCGACGAAGCTTCTCGCCACCGTCCGGATAAGGCCCATTGTCCGGATAAGGTCACCACGATCGACAGAAGCTTCGCCACCGTCCGGATAAGGGTTCCACTGTCCGTAAGGTTGATTTTCAACCGACTTTGAGCCCTTATTTATACATGTTCCTGACGTGGTTTTGTACATATCATATATCATTTTGAAGTCAGAAACTCTACTTTAAAACGCCCAAACATATTTTCCTTCCAAAATTATAAAAGCCACAAATATCCCGATCAAAGATAGCTCAAATCGACAGCTTTTCAAAGGTGATTGATAAAAGTCCCCAAAGAGGTTTCGATTTTCTTCAAGGATTTTAGCACATCCATCTATAGAAACCGATCTTTTCACATCAACAGCACGTGACTTGAAGTAAGATGATGCTTTTCCTTGTCAGTATCATAAGGATCATATATTGATTGATATTTTCATATGTGATCGTTATTGAATGATCATGCATAACATGTGTATGTAAAAGAATGTTTAAGAACAGAAGTATGGTACTTGATTGATGGTGGGTAGGCACGGACGCTGGGACCGCGGACCCAACAAATGGTGGCAAATACTTGTGGCTGAAAGTCGGTCAAGGAAACCCACACTGAATGAAAAAGGTTGAATACGGCTAATACCATTGGTTGAAAACCCAGTATGGGAACCCCCGTATACATCTTTTATTGGCTAATTATATGAACATGTTCCGAAAACCATGGCCTATCACTATCAGTCGAGTACCACACTTCAAGGGTACCCGAAGAAAGGATTTTACAAGAACATGACTATATATATATTAGTTATTCATTGATAAATGTGCTACGTGATACTTTGCTATTAAAGAAGTCTCATCTTACTGAGCCATTAGCTCATTAGATTCTTATGATACAGGTGATGATGCTCATGTTTAGGAGTTGACTATCTTCTTCTGTGTTGACAGCCGGAGACTTGTCCATATGCCATTCCCAGCTATTTCGCCCCTATGCTGGAAGACTATGTTTTGTTTTTAATAAGATTACTCTGTTATGGTTTTGCTATGTATTAAACTTAAGGTTGTGTAATGTTTTGAATAAATAATACCGGTTTGAATTATTTCCTTGAGTACTCGCATTACCAAATCTACTTTTTATTGATTTCAAAGTTTAAAAGCGTGAGACTCCCCAACTTAGTAGCACGGACCCCTTTGCGGTTCAGCTGCGAGGTTAGGGGGTGTTACAGTTATGGTATCGGAGCGAAGGTTTAAATCTTTTCTGCAGACAGAATATGGCATATGGGCATTCTCGACTGAAGGATATGGTCAACTTTTATCTATTAAGTATTATGTTTAATAAATTACAATATATTAGTTGTCATCATCATCGTTATGTGATCGTTATTGTCTTATGAATGGGTAAGATTGGGCAGTACAACGGATGTGATGGCACCCAAAAGAAAGGCAAGAGATGATCCAAATCTAAACCATAACCTTCTTGAGAATTTGGCTGAGCTGATGCAACAACAGACAAGGATGTATGGTGAACAAATGCAACAATTGCTGAACATGCAACAAAGAAATGAAGAACAAAACCGACAACCTCCACCAAGAAACAATAATGGACCAGCAGTGTATGAAAAATTTAGGAAAATGGAACCTCCTGATTTTCATGGTGGGGCTGATCCTATGGTTGCGGAAGAATGGGTCAAATCACTTGATGTTATCTTTGACTACATGCACATCGACGATTCTGAGAAGATACTTTGTGCGATCTTTAAACTCAAAAAGGATGCCAGAACTTGGTGGGAAGGAGCTAAACTTGCAGTCAACTTGGAAGGGTTGACGTGGGAGAGATTTAAAGTAATATTCTATGATAAATACTTCACCAGGGATGCACGGTCTCTCAAGGTCAAAGAGTTTTTGGAGCTGAAACAAGGGGATATGTCTGTTTGTGAATATATTCGAAAATTTGAAGAAGGCTGTAGGTATGTTCCCTATATTGCTAGGGATAATGCTGAGAAGGTGGATCATTTCCTAAGAGGCCTCCGACCTGAAATTAGAAGAGATGTGAGGATGTCTACATCAACTGAGTTCAGAGAAATAGTCGACAAAGCACTGCTCGCAGAAGCTGACGAAAAGGAGATACAAAGGTCTTATCAACAGAAGAGGCAAGCGTTTGCTTCAAAAAATTCAGCACATTGGAAGAAATCGGAGCAAAAAACAGTAAAGCCAATCAGAAGCATCCTACAGCGAGAGATGCTCCAAATACAACTGAGAAGCCCAAGTGTACTAAATGTGGGAAAAATCACTTTGGAGAATGTTTTGTTGGGTCCAATAATTATTTCAGATGCAAGAAGCCCGGACATATGGCGAGAGATTGCCCAAACACAGATAATAAAGTTCAGGGAAGGGTCTTTGCAATGACTCGAGAATAAGCTGATGCAGATGCTTCCGTAGTCTCAGGTACCATTCTGATCTCAGGAATTCCTGCACTTACATTGATAGACCCAGGATCTACACATTCATTTGCATCATATGCATTTATGAGAAAATCGGGCATTAAACCAAAACTCTTGAAAGTTGGTTATAATGTGGCTGCTCCGTTTGGAGAAAATATGGAGTATGACCAAATGTTGAGGGCCTGTACAGTTCGAATTGGCGGGAGGATACTCTACGCCGACCTTGTTGTCCTACCAATATCTAATTTTGATGTTATCCTTGGTATGGACTGGCTATCTAAATATTGTGCAAATGTTGATTGTAATAAGAATATTGTGGCCTTTCAACCAGTAAATGGAGGAGGGTTTCCTTTTAAAGGTAATTCATATCCGTTCTCTTTGCCAATTATAACTGCACTGAAAGCTAGGAAGATGTTAAATAAGGGGTATACTGGCTATTTGGCTAATGTTTTGGACACCTCCCTTGAAATTAAATTGAAGCCTGAAGATGTAGAGGTGGTTAGAGAATTTCCTGAGGTGTTTCCAGATGATCTACCAGGGTTGCCCCCAGATCGGGAAATTGAGTTTGCAATCGATGTAATGCCAGGGACTACCCCTATTTCTAAAGCCCCATACAGAATGGCACCAATGCATTGAAAGAATTAAAAACCCGGCTACAAGAATTACTTGATAAGGGATTCATTCGTCTAGTTGTTCACCTTGGGAGCCCTGTCTTATTTGTGAAAAAGAAAGATGGCTCATTGCGATTATGCATTGACTATAGGGAACTGAATAAGGTGACCATCAAGAACAAATATCCTCTTCCAAGGATAGATGATTTATTTGATCAGTTGCAAGGAGCATCGGTATTCTCAAAGATTGATTTACGTTCCGTATATCATCAACTGAAGGTCAAAGAAGAAGATATCCAAAAGACATCATTTAGAACGTGATATGGTCACTATGAATTTTTAGTGATGCCTTTTGGTTTGACAAATGCTCCAGCAGCATTTATGGATCTGATGAACCGGATATTCAAAGAGTTCCTTGATAAATTTGTGGTGGTGTTTATTGATGACATCCTTATCTATTCACATGATAGAGATGAGCATAAAGAACACCTCAGAATTGTGCTTCAAATTCTCAAAGAAAAACGGTTATATGCTAAATTCAAGAAATGTGAATTCTAGATAGAACAAGTGGTATTTTTAGGGCATGTAGTATCCAAGGATGGCATTTCAGTTGATCCAAACAAGATAGAAGCGGTGAGTAACTGGCCAACACCAACGAATGTATCAGAGGTTCGAAGTTTCTTAGGACTAGCCGGCTACTACCGACGATTCGTACAAGGATTCTCGAAGATTGCAACCCCATTAACATTGTTAACAAGGAAGAATACAAAGTTTATTTGGACTGATGCTTGCGAGGAGTTTCAGAATTGAAGCGTAGATTAACTACGGCTCATGTCCTTGCCACTCCTATGGGAACAGTGGCTTTGTAGTTTACACCGATGCTTCTAAGAATGGTTTGGGTCTTTGTATTAATGCAACATGGAAAGGTAATAGCCTATGCCTCTAGGCAATTAAAAGAGTATGAGAAGAATTATCCAACACATGATCTAGAACTAGCCGCCGTTGTCTTTGCACTAAAAATTTGGAGGCATTACCTATATGGTGAAAAGTGCGAAATCTATACGTACCATAAGAGTTTGAAGTACTTTTTCACACGTATGATCTGAATATGCGACAATGAGATGGTTAGAATTGGTGAAAGACTATGATTGTGAGATCAATTATCATCCTGGTAAGGCAAATGTGGTTGCAGATGCATTAAGTAGAAAGTCTATGTCTTCCTTTCTAATCACATAGAAGCCATTATTATTAGACTTGCAAAAGTTAGAACTGGAAATTGTGCCCAAAAGAAATATTTGTTCGTTATCAACACTCATATTGAAACCTGCACTTCAAGATATAATCAAAGAAACCCAGAAGGCGGATCAGTACATTGGCAAATTAAGGGAAAAAGTTGATGAAGGCAAATTACCAAACTTCGCAGTCTCTGGTGACAAAATATTACGATATAAAGGGAGACTGTGTGTGCCAGCTGACACAACCATCATAGGGGAAATTCTGAAGGAAGCTCATTCCAGTCCTTATTCAATACATCCACGTAGCACAAAAATGTATAAAGACTTGCAACAACATTATTGGTGGCCTAACATGAAGAAAGATATCGCAAAATTCGTCGCAGAATGTCTAACTTGTCAGTAGATCAAAACTGAACATCAGAGACCAGTAGGATTATTGAAGCCTTTACTAATTCCGGAATGGAAATGGGAACACATTACAATGGATTTTGTGCTTGGGCTACCAAGGACTCAAAGTGGGTATAATTCCATATGGGTGATTGTTGATAGATTGACCAAGTCTGCTCATTTTTGCCAGTAAAATCCACATATAATATGGATCGATACGCTCAGAAATATATTAAAGAGATAGTCCGGCTACATGGGGTGCCAATATCTATAGTATCTGACAGGGACCCTAAATTCACATCTGCATTTTAGAAAAGTTTACATAATGCAATGGGTACGAAGCTTGCTTTCAGCACCACATTTCATCCACAAAGTGATGGGCAGTCAGAAAGAGTTATTCAAATACTCGAAGATATGTTGAGAGCATGCATACTAGATTTCAAGGGCAATTGGGATACAAAGCTTCCATTGGTAGAGTTCACCTACAACAACAGTTACCAATCTACAATTGGGATGGCACCTTATGAAGCACTATATGGGAGAAAATGTAGATCTCCCGTACAATCGGGATGAAGTTGGAGAAAGAAGTCTACCGGGCCCTTAAATGAAACAACAGACTGCTATGGCGGTAGAAAAGATAAGAGAACGAATGAAAATTGCACAAAGTAGACAGAAGAGTTATACAGATAATCGAAGAAGAGATTTGGAATTCGCAGTTGGAGACTATGTCTTCTTGAGGGTATCCCCGATGAAAAGCATAATGAGATTTGGGAAGAAATGAAAACTTAGCCCGAGATATGTTGGCCCATTTGAAATCCTTGAGAGAGTTGGTGACAGAGCTTATAGAATAGCCTTACCTCCTTCGCTATCTGGTGTACACAACGTATTCCATGTGTCCATGTTAAAGAGGTACATTTCCAACCCCTCACATGTGTTAAATTATGAGCCGTTGGAATTATCCCCAGACTTGTCCTATGAAGAGAAGCCTGCATGTGTTCTTGATAAGAAAATAAAGAAACAAAGCAACAAGGAAATTCATTTGGTAAAGATTTTGTAGAGGAATCATGCCGTTGAAGAGGCTACATGGGAAAGAGAGGAGGAAATGCAAAGCAAATATCCGTAATCGTTTCTATGTCAATTTCGAGGACGAAATTTTATAAGGAGGGGAGGACTGTAATGCCCGGTTATCCCCTAAGCCAATAACCATTTAATACCTAAATGCATTTATATAATATGCATTATGAAAGCATGGCATACAAGTAGACATGAAGCATGAATAACTGCTATGTCCATTTGCATTACGTTTTATACGACATGTTAATTATCTCCTCTAACATGATAAAAGGTCATTGTGAGATGTTTTGTTGCAGTGAGGAGCTCGGCTTTCAAGAAGGAGATCGATGTGCTAAATGATTATAAAATAATAATTGTAATACCCTAGAAAATTTAAAGACTTAATTAAGTGCTATTTATTTTGCTAATGGTCATGGATTTCAATAATTACAAGTTGTCCAATACTTGGATCGATATGTTTCCAACATAAAATGAAAGATTTAAACAGTAAAGATTTCAAAATAAATTATAAGGATTATTTTAGAATTTATGAAAGTAATTTCGAAAATTTTCGACGAATTGATACGATCAAATTTTCATTTCAGAACACTTATACTGCAAAAATAATATTAAATTATTATTTTAATATTATCGAAAATTGGTTTCGAGCATATCGAAGATTTAACTCGCATTTAGTCTGTAACAGTCGGAAAATCGAATTTGGACATCGGGAAGGGGTCGAACCTACTGAGCCAAGTTGACGAACATTTGCCGGCCATCACGGACACGCCGATCGACAATCACGGCCGGTCATGGCCGATGAAGCTTCTAGGCCACTATCCTGGATAAGGCCGCCCAAATTGCTCAGATAAGGTCGGCCACGACCGAAGCTTTCGACCACTATCCGGATAAGGTCGTCACTGTTCGGATAAAGTCGGCCACGACCGACGTAAGCTTCGCCACCGTCCGGATAAGGTCGGCCCACTGTCCGGATAAGGTCGGTCACGACCGACAAGCTTCTCGCCACCGTCCGGATAAGGGTTCCACTGTCCGGGTAAGGTTGATTTTCAACCGACTTTGAGCCCTTATTTATACATGTTCCTGACGTGGTTTTGTACATATCATATATCATTTTGAAGAAGTCAGAAACTCTACTTTAAAAAGCCCTAAACATATTTTCCATAAAAAAATTATAAAAGCCACAATAATACCGAGCAAACAGATATCTCAAATCTGACAGATTTTCAAAGGAGATTGATAAAACTCCCCAAAGAGGTTTCGATTTTCTTCAAGGATTTTAGCACATCCATCTATAGAAACCGATCTTTTCACATCAACAGCAGGACTTGAGGTAAGATGATGCTTTTCCTTGTCAGATCATAAGGATCATATATTGATTGATATTTTCATATGTGACTGTTATTGAATGATCATGCATAACATGTGTATGTAAAAGAATGTTTAAGAACAGGAAGTATGGTACTTGATTGATGGCGGGTAGGCACGAAATGCGGGGGACCGGCGGACCCAACAAATGGTGGCAAATACTTGCGGCTGAAAGTCGGTCAAGGAAACCCACACTGAATGAAAAAGGTTGAATACGGCTAATACCATTGGTTGAAAAACCAGTATGGGAACCCCCGTATACATCTTTTATTGGACAATTATATGAACAGGTTCCGAAAACCATGGCCTATCACTATCAGTCGAGTACCACACTTCAAGGGTACCCGAAGAAAGGATTTTACAAGAACATGACTATATATATTAGTCATTCATTGATAAATGTGCTACGTGATACTTTGCTATTACAGAAGTCTCATCTTACTGAGCCATTAGCTCATTAGATTCTTATGATACAGGTGATGATGCTCATGTTTAGGAGTTGACTATCTTCTTCAAAGGTTGACAAATGAGACTTGTCCATATGCCATTCCCAGCTATTTCGCCCCTATGCTGGAAGACTATGTTTTGTTTTTAATAAGATTACTCTGTTATGGTTTTGCTATGTATTAAACTTAAGGTTGTGTAATGTTTTGAATAAATAATACCGGTTTGCATTATTTCCTTGAGTACTCGCATTACCAAATCTACTTTTTATTGATTTTCAAAGTTTAAAAGCGTGAGACTCCCCAACTTAGTAGCACGGACCCCTTTGCGGTTCAGCTGCGAGGTTAGGGGGTGTTACAAGAAGGTTGGGGAACACGTCCTCAAAATGATATCCATGATCGAGAGATTGGAGGCTCTTGATTTTAAAATGGATACTTCTCTCCAAACCGACCTTATCCTTCAGTCTCTCCCTGATTCCTTCTCACAGTTTGTTATGAACTTTAACTGCAATGAGATTGCATGTAACTTAGCTGGGCTAATGAACAAACTGGTGACCGCTCAGTCTCAGATGAAGACTCCGCGAATGAAGGAGTCTGCCCTTGTGATTTCTTCTGGACTTCGGAAGTCTAAGAATAAGAAGAAAAAGACCAAGAAACGGACTGGACCGCAAGCTAAGGACCTTAAGGGAAAGGGCAAGGCCCCGATGGTTCCAAAGAACAAGAAGAAGAAGGATGCTTGTGTAATACCCGGTTGAGATAGATAAGGATATCGTCATGATGCGCATGCTCCTCCTTATTCCTCGAATAGATAAGGATATCGTCAATGAAGACGACGACACACTTATATAAATACTCTATGAAAACTTTGTTCATCAACTGCATGAACACCGCTGGCGCGTTGGTTAGCCCAAAGGGTATAACCACAAACTCATAATGTCCGTATCTCGTCTGAAAAGCTGTTTTCGGAATATCGGACTCCTTCACCCGAAGCTGATTGTACCCCGATCTCAAATTGATCTTCGAGAATACCGCAGCTCCCTGCAACTGATCAAACAAGTCATCAATCTTCGGCAAGGGATACTTTTTCTTGATGGTCAACTTGTTTAGCTTGCGGTAGTCGATACAAAAACGCAGTGAACCATCCTTCTTCCGCACAAACAGAACCGGTGCGCCCCAAGGTGAAGCGCTCGGTCGAATATACCCTGACTAAAGAAGCTCACTCAACTGCTTCTTCAACTCAGCCATCTCAGAAGGTGCCATGCGATACGGCGCCTTCGAAATTGGAGCCGCACCCGGCTCTAACTCAATAGCGAACTCAACCTCACGGTCCGGTGGTAACCCCGGTATCTCGTCACGAAATACATCAGGGAACTCACTGACGACTGGGATCGATGAAAACTCGATCCAACCATCTTCCGCCTTCAAGGCGTAGCACCAGTAACCAGTACACTCATTCCGCAGGTGTCTTATCACCTTCAAGGCGTTAACTACGAACTTCTGATTTCTCTTTCTGTAACGCCCTGGCTTTCTTAATTAAAAAGAACGTTACACAGCTCATTTTTTTTCCTTAAAATTTTTATATAAATTCGGAGTATTTGCGGAAGCATTTTAGTCAGTAAATCTTCAATAAAACTCATTTATTCAACCATCAGTACAGTTTTACAAAAACATGGGAAATCAAATTTTCGGACATAGTCCGTTGAAATTATATTCGTTGAAGAAACACCAAGTATTTCGTAAAAATAATAATAATTACGGCGACAACATCTTTTATTATTTAGAACTTCATCATGTTGGGAGTATGTATTCATCTTCTGCTTGTCCCGTTCATCGATTCCTTAGCTTGAAAAACATAAATGACGAGGTGTGAGTACGCGAGCATACTCAGTGAGATTAAACCCTTATAAATCGTCAAAATCATGTTGTGTAATGCACATAAAACATTCTTATCTGTGTGAGACTCGTATCGAATTTCTTTCATTCTTTCGACCCCTCGCGGGTCGTCATGTTACACGACCCAACAATGACCGTAACATATTAAAACAGTATAACCTCACTTCGTTTGCTGAAATATTGAAATATCTTCCTTTAAATTTGGCTCGGTTGTCCTTCTTGGATCGCGGATACGCTTCTCCTAGCACTTGAAAATACTTTTTCATATTTCCGGTCATAAATTCTTGATGTAAAATCTGAAATCTCTTTGAGGACTTTTATCAAACACCTTTGAAAAAGTGTCAGATTTGAGCTTCCTGTTTCATCGGGCTTTTTGAAGCCTTTATAATTTTTGGAAGGGAAATATGTTACGGGAGTTTTATAGAAGAGGTCCAGAGCTTCAAATTAATATGTGATATGTACAAAAAAACGTCCGGTAACATGTATAAATAGGGGTCCAAAGTCGGCTGAAAATCAACATTACTCGGACAGCTGGAGGCCTTATCCGGACAGCTGGCCGAGAAGATTCTGTCGGTCGTGACCGACCTTATCCGGACAAATGATGCCTTTATCCGGACAGCTGGCCGAGAAGCTTGTGTCGGTCGTGACCGACCTTATCCAGACAGCCTTATCCGGAGAGCGTCGAGAAACTTCTGTCGGCCGTGACCGGCAGCTGTCGGTAGGCGTGTCCGGCATTGACCGACAGATGTCCGTCAACTTGGCTCGGCCAGTTCGACGCCTTCCCGATGTCCAAGTTTGATTTTCCGACCTGTTCCGGACTCGTCGGAGTTAAATCTTCGATATGCTCGGAATGGATTTTCGATAATAATAATAAAATAATTTAATATTATTTTTGCAATATAAGTGTTTTGTAATGAAATTTTATCGTATCAAAATCGTCGGAATTTTTCGAAATCACTTTAATAAATTCTAAAAATGATCCTTATAATTTATTTTGAAATCTTTTCCTTTTAAGTCCTTCATTTTATGCTAGGAATGTATCGGTCCAAGTATCGGACAACCTGTAAATATTAAAAAATTAAAAACCATGATCGTTAGCAAAATAAATAGCATTTAAATAAGTATTGGGGCGTTACAATTGTAATACCCATAATTTCGATTTCCGGTAATTTATTTTTTTTTTCTGCAGAAGTCCGTTTTGATGACTCACTCATGACCGTTTCATCATTCTGAGAATGATTAATTCTACACTTTTTGACATCCGAGTTCGTTTCGGTGTCGTTTTGTTGAGTTCCGTGCTTTTTAGCGACTTTTCCGCACTTGAGTTCGATTCTTGCGAATATCATTCGAAACTGCTGTTTCGAGTTTCCCGTAAGTCCGTTTAATTTTGTTAGACGTGTTGTGAACTTCGGTTTGGTTATTCGATCACGTATCGTGATTTTCGGGCGCTTTGGGCCATTTTGTAATTTACCCAAAGTTATGGGTATCCGTATCTGTAATTGTTGTCTCGACCCTTTTCTTGGTCGCGTATGATTAATTATTGCATTATGTTTTCATTTCGGGTCGATGATGTTGTCCGTGAGCTTTTCGTCGTGTTCGTTCCGTACGTTTTCGGAAATCGAGTTGTCGGATCATGACGGCCGAAAGCATGGCCGGACAGCGGCCGCACGGCCAAGTGCCGGGCACGCCGGCAAGGACGACAGAACCGGCGTAGCGCACGCCACGGCCGGAAGGCTACGCGCGCTAACCGGCAGTGTAGCGACGCTTATCGGGCGCTCAACAGACGCCGTCGGGCCGGGCGTAGGGGTTACCGAGTATCGACTCGGGATGATCGGCAGTAGCGCACGCCATCGCCGGCATTGCGCACGCTACGAACGGTAGGTAGTGCGCGCTACGGCCGAGTCATTAGGGCAGTGGGGGCTCTGGACTGCGGCCTGGGCCGATAGCGCACGCTAGCTCGGCAGCCTAGCGCACGCTAGTCCGGCCCAGTATAAATGTGGCGTAACAACCTCATTTTCACTGCTTTTCATTTCCGTTCTTTCGATCCGAGGTCGAGATTCGTAGGTGGCAAAGCCATGTTGTTTAACAACAAATCCATGAAGTTTTTGAGCTCATATCATCAATTAATCATCCTATAACATCCTTCGGTCCAGCGAATCAAGGTGAGATTTCCTAGAACCCTATTTTGAGAAATCTTGGGTTTTTTGCGTTTTTGTCCGATTCGTTCCGTATTGTTGATTAATTCATGTTGGGTATGATTAATCTTGGTAGTATTCTTATGTTTAACATCATTTAATCTATTGTTCTTCGTCGAATCGAAGTATAATTCTTGATTTCCTTCGAATCGACTTTTTGGGGGATTTGTTCTCGATCTCATTTTCCATCCGTTTTTGTTGGTTAGATTGTGGTTAACTGATGTTGTTAAACATATTCTATGGATTGTATATCCATATTTCGACTTGGAATTCCGTTTTCGTGTTTTGTCGGGACAAATCGTGTTCTTGGCCGTTTTGGGGGAAACACTTGAACTTTCGTCATTCGTTCTTTGAATTCAACGGCTTTGAGTCGTGATATGGAATTCATTTCATTGTTGTTATTGTCCTTCGTAGTTTATTATCGCGAGTTGGCGATCGGTGGAGTCGGCGGGTTTGTAGTCGGTTCGTGTCAACCTACTTCGGTCGATTCTCCGCGTTGTTCTTATTCGAGGCAAGTACCTTGCCCATACTATTCTTGTTTTGTGGATATAATAATTGGTGATCGTCTAAATGTGTTTGTTTGGTCGTTAGAAAATTATTTTCAAAATATTCGATTAGCCTTGTTAAAGGCTCTCTTTCAAAACGCGTGTGTTTTGTAAGTGTGTGGGTTGTAAGTGACTCCGTGTATCCTTTGGATATGTTTGGAGTTGATGTGGTGTTTGATAATGCGTGTGTACGTATATGGCTTCATTGCAGTGTATTGCGGTTTTGACATGATATGATGTTAGTTGTTACTCCTTTGAAAGGAGGTTGTGATGCTTAATGTTGTTTCGTTTCATAATCAATTATTGTTGTGTGCTTGTTATACGTGATGTGCCTCCGGGTAGGATTGTTGAATCTCCGGGATCCATACTTGCTAGTATGGGTCGGGCGAGACCGTAGGGTTATCCAATTCGGGTATGTCTTTGTAACACCCCCAAGACATTCAGGGCATATTACAGCGTCGTGGATCCCACACTGTGGAATCCACCAGGCTAATGTACCAACTAAGACATTCGACAAAGACAAACAACCATCAATAATACGACAATTCATAATAAGAATACAAACCGACAATTAACTCCTGACATTAAATCCATTTACCAAAGCGGGAACACGACATTAACAATTCAAACGGGAAGTACTCGAGTACTTAAACCAATTTTATAATACAAAAATCCCAAAACAATACATCAACCATAATTGACAGAACAAAACACCAAGAATCGACATCGGACAATATCATGCTTGCCCATCATCCTCATACGGCTCTAGTGCTCGCTTGTCCCCACGATCAATACCTGAAATACAAAAAGTATTTCCCCCATTTAAGGGGTTAGCGACAACTGCTAGTGCAAGTACAATCCATTTGAACTACATTCTAATCAGATGAATAATGCGCCAAAAATCAATTTTGAAAACGTTTTATATTCCAGAATATTTACAATGTACAATCACAAAGCACATTATCTCCAACAAATCACAATTCAAAGTTAACCGTTGGTACGAGACTCACGGCCACCGTACTCCGCAGAGCCCCGTCGGACATCCCTGGGTGGCTAACCACAGTTCACAATACGCACAGTCACAGCAATACGTATCCCTAGAGGCCCCGTCGGACCGTCCCTAGGTGAACATACACATATCCATCCACAACAACCATGATAAAGCCATAATTCAAATACTAGAACATGTAAACAAATGTAAAGTACTTGCCTTTGAGACATCTTCGAAGAATCGGAAGTGAAAAATGACTACGGATGATCCGAATGGAAAACGACGGTTCCTAAACGAAGAATTAGCATAACTCAGTCCCAACGGACATCAATAATCGAAAGGAAAACTCCCAAAACCCCGATTACAAATCACGACAATAGACGTTCAATCGATACGGGTGAGGGTTTACGCAAAATCTCCCCGTATTGATAATTCACGGATTAAAATCAAGGAAATTGGATTTAGAATTACTCAACAATAACAATCGGTAAATAATATCGATATATAGATGAACAATTCGAAACTAAACCCTAGAATCCCGAAAAACACCCAAATTCGTCAAAATTAGGGTTCCTGAGGAATTACCTTTGAAGATCCAAGTACTATGATCCCTAGAACACGCGTTAGATTGATTATCCGGGCTTCACAACCAAACGAAAATGATGAAAATCGACCCTCAAGTGATGAATGATGAGAAGTTCTCCCCTCAACCCTCTCTCTCTCGTGCGCAGGTGAAGAAAATGAGGGAAATGGCCGATCTCGCCCAAAAAGAACGAAATTATACAGTTAACCGCATGGTGTGTCGCGGCGCACTGGTGTGCCGCAGACAAGCCCAAAATCGCTCCTGTGGTTCAGCAGGTGTCTTGCTCGGCAAGCGCAGCCGCGGCACCCGCATACGGTTTTGGTCGAATATGCCACAAGAGTGTGCCGCGGCACAGGACGGGTGTGCCGCGGCACCGACTGGCAGCAGGTGCCGTGGCCCCGTGTGTCATGCACACAAGATAGTCCGCTTGGCCAAAATCGAAATGTGTCTGCCGCGGCGCACACTCCGTGTGCCGCGGCCCACACCCCCTTAGGGTCCAAAAAAGATGAAAAATGATCCGGGAAGAGAATGAAAGCAATATGAATCAATATCGGGGAAATAATAACACGAGACGGACCCACGGCAACCCCGAAATGGCGGTTCCGCACAACAATAACGAGAATCAGATCGATAGATGGCAGGAAAAATACACTGAAAGATACACGAGGGTTACTACAATCGAAAAATACACCGTAAATGAAAATACAAGGGAAAGAAAAATGCGGATATTACATTCTCCCCCTCTAAAATAAAGTTTCGTCCCGAAACTTAAGAATCAAAAAGCTCGGGGTGTCTCGAACGCATATCCTCCTCTAACTTCCACGTCGCTTCTTCTACTCTGTGTCTCGACCATTACACCTTAACCAAAGGAATGGTTTTGTGCCTTAACTGTTTGTCTCGACGCTCCAAAATCTTGACGGGCCTCTCTTCAAACGTAACATCCTTCTCGATCTCCACGCCCCCAAAGTTAATAATGTGGGATGGGTCCGGAACGTACTTCCTCAACTGGGAAACGTGAAATATGCTATGCACATGACTTAGCGACGGAGGTAAAGCCAAATGGTATACCAACTCACCGACTCTCTCCAATACCTCGAAAGGTCCAATATATCTCGGGCTGAGTTTCCCCTTCTTCCCAAAACGGAAAACTCCTTTCGTCGGAGACACTCTCAACAGAACATGATCTCCCACCTCAAACTCCAAAGGTCTACGCCTAACATCCGCATAAGACTTTTGCCGACTCTGAGCAGCCAACATTCTCTTCCTAATCAATTCAACTTTCTCCCTCATCTCCAACACATGGTCCGGCTCGGTGCCAACCAAATCGGACGGCTCATCCCAACATATCGGTGATCGGCAACGTCGTCCATAAAGTGCCTCATACGGTGCCATCTTAATCGACGCATGCCAGCTATTATTATAAGTAAACTCAATCAAGGCCAGATGATCCTCCCAGTCACTACTCCAATCTAACGCACACGCGCGCAACAAATCCTCGAACGTCTGAATGGTACGTTCGGACTGTCCGTCAGTCTGAGGGTGGAAAGATGTACTGAAACGCAACCGTGTCCCCAATGCCTTATGTACCGCCTGCCAAAAGTGCGATGCAAACCGGCCATCTCTATCTGAAATAATGGTCCTCGGCGTACCATGAAGTCTCACTATCTGTGCGATAAAAACACGAGCCAACTTTTCTAGACCCCAAGTATCCTTGATGCCCAGAAAATGCGCCGACTTAGTCAGTCGGTCTACAATCACCCACACCATAATCATACCAGTCTTCGTCCTCGGCCAACCTGTGACAAAATCCATAGAGATATCCCCCCACTTCCACTCCGGGACGGGAAGTGGTTTCAACAACCCGGCTGGCCGCTGATGCTCAATCTTGACATGCTGACAAGTCAAACACTTAGCCACAAACTGAACCACCTCCTTCTTCATGTCGTTCCACCAGAAATTCTTTCTTAAATCCTTATACATTTTACTCGAGCCTGGATGGACTGAGTAAGGTGACGCATGAGCCTCTCGCATAATACTCTGTCTCAATCCCGAGTCGTTCGGAACACACAACCGTCCTCAGAATCTCAACACTCCGTCCTCATGAATAATGAATCCCGGGGCTTTCCCCTTCCCTACACTCTCTCGAAGCTGAATAAACATCGGGTCCTCCAACTGTCCCGATTTTAATGTCATCGACCAGAGATGAAGAAATCTCAAGAGTACGCAACTGCCCGGAACTGTCTGGCAGCACAATCTCAATGGTCAACCTCATAACTCTCGCTGAAGTCCTGACTGGGCCGTAAGTAACTCAAGCGCCTGAAACGATACTGATTTCCGGCTCAAGGCATCTGCTACCACATTAGCCTTGCCCGGATGATAAAGGATCTCGAGATCGTAATCCTTAATCAATTCCAACCATCTCCTCTATCTCATATTAAGCTCCTTCTGCGTGAAAATGTACTTCAGGCTCTTGTGATCGGTGAAAATCTGACACGACGAGCCATACAAGTAATGACGCCAAATTTTCAACGCAAATACAATTGCGGCCAACTCAAGATCGTGCGTAGGGTAATTCAACTCGTATGGTTTCAGCTGACGGGAAGCATAGGCAATCGTCCTCCCGTGCTGCATAAGTACGCATCCGAGCCCTTGGCCCGAAGCATCACTGAAAACTGAGAAACCATCATTACCACTAGGTAGAGCCAAAACGGGAGCGGTCGTCAACCGCTTCTTTAACTCCTCAAAGCTATTCTGCCTCTCATCGGTCCACACAAACTTCTCTGACTTCTGTAACAACTGAGTCAGCGGTCGAGCGAGCTTAGAGAACCCCTCGACGAATCTACGGTAATACCCGACTAACCCCAGAAAACTGCGGACCTCCTTCACGTTCTTGGGCGGCACCCAATCCAACACTGCCTCTGCCTTATGTGGGTCCACACGAACACCCTCGACCGAGATCACATGACCGAGAAACATAACCTCCCGTAACCAAAACTGACATTTTGAGAACTTAGCAAAAAGATGCTGAGTTCTCAAAATATCTAACACAATATGCAAATGACGGGCGTGCTCCTCCTCTCTCCTCGAGTAAATCAAGATGTCGTCGATAAAAATGACTACACACTTATCGAGGTATTCGATAAAGACTTTGTTCATAAGCTTCATGAACACGGCTGGGGCGTTAGTTAGCCCAAAAGGCATAATCACAAACTCGTAGTGACCGTATCTCGTCCGGAAGGCCGTCTTCGAAATGTCGATATCCTTCACTCGGAGCTGATAATACCCCGATCTCAAATCAATTTTCGAAAACACATTTGCCCCTTGCAACTGATCAAACAAATCATCAATCCTCGGGAGCGGATACTTGTTTTTGATGGTCACTTTGTTCAACTCTCGGTAGTCGATACACACACGAAGTGACCCATCCTTCTTCTTCACAAACAGGACCGGTGCACCCCAAGGTGAAGCACTCGGTCGAATATACCCCATGTCTAGCAACTCTCCCAACTGTTTCTTCATCTCCAGCATCTCGGTGGGCGCCATACGGTATGGCGTCTTAGATATCGGTGCTGCACCCGGCTCTAATTCGACGGTAAACTCAGCTTCTCGGTCCGGCGGCAAACCCAGCAACTCGTCTGGAAAGACATCAGGATACTCACACACTACCGGAATAGACGAGAGATCGACTCCCCCTTCTTCCGATCTCAAGGCGTAACACCAATAACCCGTGCAACCTCCCCGAAGAAGTCTCACCGCCCTCAAGGCGCTGATCAGTAATCTCTGGCTACTCCGCTTACGCCCCACAAAAGAATGCTCGTGCACCGCGAGGCTAACATCGAAACGGTTCTCATTCTATAATTCATGATCGCCCCATGACGGTCCAGCCAATCCTCACCCAGAATCAAATCCTCATCCTTAATATCTACTGCAATCGATTAGAAGGCCAATCCCTCCCCGCGATACTCACGAAAAATCTCTAATCTCACGATCCCCCACGATGCTATCCCCACTAGGCGGTTTACCAACAAATGGTTCACACGCAACCAAGAAATCAATATGCATTTACGCACACAATCCATAGATATAAAAGAATGCGTAGCACCGTAATCGAACAATACGGAAACAGGATGATCAAGGATGTGGACGGTACATGTAGCCACCGTCGCGTCAGATCTCCTGCTCGTCTCATCTCGTACACTCGGGGCGGAATGCACCCGCACTCAAGCTCCCCCTCTAGAAGGTTGTCCACGTCCTCGACCTCTACCAAAACTCTGCTGCGGCTGAGGAACTGTCGGTGCCTGATTCACACTCGGCTCTCCCGCGGCTGGAGTTGATATCTGAGTAATTGGAGCCCGAGCTGCATCCGTACAAAACTTAGCACGATGACCCATCCGACCACAAGCAAGACACTGAATCGGAGGCCTATCACACTCACTCATCATGTGGCCCGGGCGACTACAGTTGAAGCACGTAGGACCACGAACGGAACCAGTAGGAGCAGTCCTAGAACCGTTCCCTCGCCCAACTGACGGCGACTGACTCCCGAAGACTCACGAACCAGACTGAGCCTTCAGATACCCTCCAGACTTGCCTCTCAAAAACTGACCGGAGGTCTTCTGCTTCTTTCCTTTGGTTGCCGTCTCTGTCACAGAAAACGACATCTCATAAGCCATCGCTTTATTCTGATAATCTTTCAAAGTCGTGCACCCCAGACCAGACATGTAGTGGCGCACCCTCGGTTTCATCCGTATATCAAAGTGGCGGATATTATCAAGCTCATCTCGGACTTGGTTTTTCACATAATGCAGCTGTTGATTGTAGTCTTTCATAGCTTGAGAAATAGGAACATCCTGGGGTTTAGCCTCAAAGAAGGCTCGGATCCTCCCCTCTTTCAAAGGGCTGGCGACAATTCATCTTCCATCAGATCTCGAAACTCGGCCCACGTAGCGGCCCGGTCACGCGGTTTCACCGCTTGCCACCACGTTGCTGCTTCCTTGGCGAGGAAGTACTGAGCAATGGGTACCTTCCTCTCCTCAGAACAATTAGCAGCCTCAAATACTTTCTCTATCTCGAATAGCCAATTCTCCCAACCAGAGGGGTCGGAAGCACCATCAAACTGCGGAGGACGCATACGAATCACGTCCTGAAGTAACTTATCACTGCCGGATCCAGTAGGCGGAACCGGGTTGGCATTCGCTTGGCCGACTAGAACGGCCTGAGTCAGTAGCGTCATCTGGTTCGCTACTTGTTGCAAAATGTTGGCCACTCCAACATTCTCATGTGCATTACCGGAGCTAGCAGACTGGTCCTGCTGACCTCCGGAACTAGGGGGAACACTGTTCGACAAAGAAGGCATCGCCGAATCAGTTCCCGAGTGATCGGACATGGCCGCCCCACCGGCTGCGCCGCGTCCCCTACCGCGTCCACGACCGCGTCCGCGTCCTCTACCAGCAGGAATTCTGAAGAAGTAATGGGTAAGTACAATTCAAACGCAAAACGCAATAAGATACTAAGACAGGAATAGAACAGAACGGTGAAACGAGTCAAGTTAGGAAAAACTTACGAGCACCGGCGTACTGAGATGATGGCATAGCAGTGATACTGTCCCAAAAACCGACAGCCTAGGTATCCATAAACCTAGGCTCTGATACCATATTCTGTAACACCCCCAAGACATTCAGGGCATATTACAGCGCCGTGGATCCCACACTGTGGAATCCACCAGGCTAATGTACCAACCAAGACATTCGACAAAGACAAACAACCATCAATAAGACGACAATTCATAATAAGAATGCAAACCGACAATTAATTCCTGACATTAAATCCATTTCCCAAAGCGGTAACACGACATTAACAATTCAAACGGGAAGTACTCGAGTACTTAAACCAATTTTATAATACAAAAATCCCAAAACAATACATCAACCACAATTGACAGAACAAAACACCAAGAATCGATTACTGGACAATATCATGCTTGCCCATCATCCTCATACGGCTCTAGTACTCGCTTGTCCCCACGATCAATACCTGAAATACAAAAAGTATTTCCCCCATTTAAGGGGTTAGCGACAACTGCTAGTGCAAGTACAATCCATTTGAACTACATTCTAATCAGATGAATAATGCGCCAAAAATCAATTTTGAAAATGTTTTATATTCCGGAATATTTACAATGTACAATCACAAAGCACATTATCTCCAACAAATCACAATTCAAAGTTAACCGTTGGTACGAGACTCACGGCCACCGTACCCCGCAGAGCCCCGTCGGACATCCCTGGGTGGCTAACCACAGTTCACAATTCGTACACTCACGGCAATACGTATCCCTAGAGGCCCCGTCGGACCGTCCCTGGGTGAACATACACATATCCATCCACAACAACCACGATACAGCCATAATTCAAATACTAGAACATGTAAACAAATGTAAAGTACTTGCCTTTGAGACATCTTCGAAGAATCGGAAGTGAAAAATGACTACGGATGATCCGAATGGAAAACGACGGTTCCTAAACGAAGAATTAGCATAACTCAGTCCCAACGGACATCAATAATCGAAAGGAATACTCCCAAAACCCCGATTACAAATCACGACAATAGACGTTCAATCGATACGGGCGAGGGTTTACGCAAAATCTCCCCGTATTTATAATTCATGGATTAAAATCAAGGAAATTGGATTTAGAATTACTCAACAATCACAATCGGTAAAGAATATCGATATATAGATGAACAATTCGAAACTAAACCCTAGAATCCCGAAAAACACCTAAATTCGTCAAAATTAGGGTTCCTGAGGAATTACCTTTGAAGATCCAAGTACTATGATCCATAGAACACGCGTTAGATTGATTATCCGGGCTTCACAACCGAACAAAAATGATGAAAATCGACCCTCAAGTGATGAATGATGAGAAGTTCTCCCCTCAACCCTCTCTCTCGTGCGCAGGTGAAGAAAATGAGGGAAATGGCCGATCTCGCCCAAAAAGAATGAAATTATACAGTTGACCGCATGGTGTGCCGCGGCGCAGCCGAAGTGTGCCGCGGCACAAGCCCAAAAACTGCTCCCAGGGTTCGGCAGTGTGCCGCGGCCCGGCCAGCGTGTGCCGCGGCACCCGGTACAGTCGGGTTTTGGTCGAAGATGCCACACGAGTGTGCCGCGGCCCGGACGGGTGTGCCGCGGCACTGACTCGGCAGTGTGCCGCGGCCCCGGACAGGTGTGCCGCGGCACACAGTACAGTCCGCTCGGCCAAAAACTGGAAAAATGTATGTGTGCCGCGGCGCACACTCCTTGTGCCGCGGCCCACACCCCCTTAGGGTCCAAAAAAAGATGAAAAATGATCCGGGAAGAGAATGAAAGCAATATGAATCAATATCGGGAAAAAAATAACACGAGACGGACCCACAGCAACCCCGAAATGGCGGTTCCGCACAACAATAACGAGAATCATATCGATAGATGGCAGGAAAAATACACTGAAAGATACACGAGGGTTACTACAATCGAAAAATACACCGGAAATGAAAATACAAGGGAAAGAAAAATGCGGATATTAGAGTCTTGCGGGGACTCCGAGATTTGTGGCTTGTTAGCCCGATGCCGGGATAACTAGTGGGGTTATCATCGGGTATGTCTTGCGGGGACTCCGAGGTTCGTGGCTTGTTAGCCCGATGCCGGGATAACTTATGGTTGTGATTTGTGTGTGACTTGTTTTGCTACCCAGCTCGCGAGGGTACTTCGAGGCCTTGAGTGGGATTTGTGGCTTCGTCCCGGTCCTAGGCGATGCGTGTGTGTGAATTGTTTCGCTAGCCAGCTCAGGAGAGTCCTTCGAGGCCTCGAGTGGGATTTGTGGCTTCATCCCGGTCCTAGGCAATGCGCGTGTGCGATTATGTTTTGTTGATTTTTATGTTCGTCGAGGACACGTGATGTTGGGCTCTGGCCCTGTGAATTGTTGTCAGTTTTCTATTTGCGAAATCAAAACCTTTGGGCTGTGACCGCTGTTGATTTTTGGAAAGATAAGGATTCGGAAATCCTAAATTGTTTTCTATTAAAACTCTCGATGGCATTTTAAACTGTTTAATAAATTGTTTCCCTTGATTTGTGATCTTTCGGTTTTGGAATGTTTTACCAAACTCATGCCTCGAGAAGTGATTTTCGTTACGATTGGAACTTTGAGGATTCCTGGTTATTGTTATTCGTGGAATGTGAATTATATGGCTCGTATTTGCACTTTGTTCTTGCACTAGCAAAACAGTGGAGTTTTGCTAACCCCCGAGTATTCGGGGGTGGATGTCTATTTTTTGCATTCAGGTTTTGGAGCAAAGCACAGGGTTGACACGAAGGATGATGAAAGATGAACGATACTAATCACACGAGGATCCGTTGATGTCATATTGGTCTAGTTGTATTTTCTTTTCCGCTGCAGTATCTTTTCCCCGTTGTATGGTAGTTTATTGTATTTTGACCCCTGCGTTGGTATGTGTTTGGAATTGAGTTGTATGTTATTAGTTCTGGACTCCAGTACTGGATGCCACATTTTGGGCTAGGGCACGCTAGAGATAGACGATTAGATCACGCTAGCGGGGCCGGCAGAAGCCACTGGACTATCCGGTGACTTCGCTAGCGCACGCTAATGAAGGAGGCGTAGCGTGCGCTAGACTGGGCAGATATATATGACAGTTGACTTCCTTTTCGTCATTTCTCATCTTCTTCACTCCTTTTCGACGGGAATCGCTCGGGAGAGACAATCTTGGGCGATTGGAAGCGATCTTCCTTCTATCAACAACATATTTGGTTTGAGAACAAGGATTTCACAACATCTAATCCATCCTATCGTCCGAATCAAGGTAAAAATCCTTAGAACCCTACTTTTTGGGAATTTTGGGGTTTTTCGTAGATTCGTCCAATTTATCCATTTTGAAGCTTGAGAACCTTGAGATTATGAGGTATCTATACCGTATGCATGCTTTTCCTATAATTTTACGGATTAGATTGTACCGTTTTCGGACTTGTGAGAGTTTGGATGATTTTCCAACTTCTAGCTGTTTATCCGTGTATTTTCATGAATCGTAGACGGGTTTCGGGAGTTTCTTCGTGTAATTCGAATATGGATAATTGATTATCATATTCCTTGCGAATCGTTTAGGTGCCGGAAGCGTGTTCTTGGACCTACCGAACTCATACCCTTTTTCCGTTCGATCTCTCGATGCCTCAAAGGCAAGTATATAATTATGATTGTACGTTCTCGACTTTGAAAGTAAGAAATATTAATGGCATGATTATTTATATCCACTCTGGGGTGGGCCGACGGGTCCCCTGAGGGTTTCGTAGCCTCTTGGTGCGATTCCATGGATGATATGAACGAACCACTCTGGGGCGGGCCGACAGGTCCCCTGAGGGTTCCGTAGCCTCTGGTGCGGTTCCACGGTATTCATATATGTATTGATGCGATGCTATGAGATTTAGTTATTCCGGAATACTAGTCTTGAATTGATGAATTGACGGTTACATTTACTTTATTGTCGAGAAGTATTGTGTTTCATACTTGATATACTTGCACTAGCTATTCGACGGCTAACCCCTTTATAGGGGAAATACTTTTTATGTATTTCAGGTTCCAGGAGAGCGGACAGGCAGGTATCGGGTCAGCATGAAGATGGTGGGCAAGAGTGATACTGTGTTTTTCCTCCAGTTATGTTTTGAGTTTTCTATTCAGTATTGTTGTACTGGAATGGTCATTGAATACTCGAGTATTGCTTTCCATTTTTCTTGATGTTCCGGCCTGTGTTTGCCGAAGTATTGATTTGTGTTGTGATGTCTTTGGATACATTGGTATGTTTGGAATACCCTTTGTATTGTTCTTCCTTCCATTGTATGTAGACCTTATCGGTCAAAATTTATAGTTCCGCGTATGTTTAGCCTTGTGGGTCCCACGGTGGGACTTACGGCGCTGTAATATTCCCTGAATAACTTGGGGGTGTTAGAGAATATGGTATCAGAGCTTAGGTCTATGGATACCTAGGCTGTCGGTCTTTTGGGTCGATCGAGTCGTCATTTGTCAACAGTATCACTACCCTGCCATCATCACAGTGCGACCGGTACTTGTAAGACCTCTTACTCTTCTGGTGTTTCCTTATTCCTTTTGCTTCCTTTTATTGGTATTCTTGAGAATCGGTCACTTTGATGACGTGTGATTGAATTGTGCTTACGTGACTTGTGTGTTCTTCAGTATGTCAGCTGGTAGGGGCCGTGGACGAGGCCGTGGCCGTGGACGTGGAAGAGGTCGTGGCACGGCCGTTTCCATCAGTTCTGTTGTGGGGTCGACCAACCCCAGCTTGTCGAACTTGGTGCATCCTGACACCGAAAGTTAGCATGACCAGTCGAATGGCCAAGGGAACAGCGCTGAGGTTGGAGTTGCGAATGCACTTCAACAATTGGCTACCCAGATGACCATCTTAGCCCAAACTGTTCAGCTGAATAATCCGAACCCGAACACGGAGGCCTTGCTTCAGAACGTAATCCGTACCCTCCTCAGTTTAGTGGTGCCACCGACCAGTTAGGATGGGAAGATTGGCTAGAATAATTAGAAAAGATTTTCGAAGCGGTTGATTGCCCCGAAGTGAGGAAAGTACCGATTGCTCAGTATTTCCTTACCAAGGAGGCCGCTACGTGGTGGAAAGTCGTCAAGCTACAAGATCGTGTTGCCATGTGGGATGAATTTAAAGAACTTTTGGAGGCCGAGTTTTGTCCTTGGCCGGTACGAGAAGGCTGAATCCGCGCCTTTTTCGAGGCTAAACCACAGAATATTCCCATTTCGCAGGCGATCGTGGAATACAACCAACAATTGATCCATGTGCAGGATCAAGTGCGTAACAAGCGTGACAATATCCGTTCCTTTGATATGCGTATGAATATAGACTTACGGAGGTACATGGCCGGATTTGCTTGCACCACACTGAAGGAATACCAGGACAGAGCTTTAGCCCATGATATGTTGAGCCCCGACAATGATACCGTGGAAGAATCGAAGAAGCAGAAAGTCGCAGGGAATTTTTCTAACTCTAAGAGTGGCAACTTTCAGAGGTCACAGATGACTAACCGTTCTGCCAGACAGTCATCACGTTCTAATAAAGGAAAGAGGGGTTACCGTCCTACTCCGGGTACCACAAATCGCACGGTGACTTGCTATAATTGTGGCCGTTCAGGCCACGTTAATTTGGAATGCAACTTTCCACCATTAAAGTGTCACACGTGCGGACAGATGGGACATAGAGCGGCTTATTGTTCCGAGTCGAATCAGACTTTGGACACTCGGGCTTCTGCCCCAGCACCACTTGATCCAGGTATAAATCAGCGGCAATATTTTGGTCAACCTCAGCATAATTTCGGCAAGGGCCAGGGACGGGGTCAGAACACTGGAGGGGGAAACTCTAGCGTTGGTTCGGTACAACCACGAGTTTATGAGATGTGTCGAACAGACAAACCCGACGCGGCGGTAGCTTCAGGTACCATTCATATTTTATCTCATCCAGTCCGTGTACTTTTTGATACGGGTGCTACACATTCTTTTATTTCTTTGGAGTGTGTACGCCGTTTGAATATAACTTGTTTGACTGTTTGCGATCCCTTCATCGTGAAACTGCCTAGCGGGGATAGAATTGTAGGGAACCGGGAGATTAGAGATTTTCCGGTGACTATATCCGGTATGGAATGGTTATCGAATATGATTGTAGTTGATATGGAAGGCGAGGACGTGATCCTCGACGAGGATTGGCTTGATAGTCATCAAGCGATTATGAACTACCGTACCAAGGTTATGACCATGATGACTAAAGACGGATTTGAGTACTCATTTTTGGGGCATAAGTCGGGACTATCCAAGTTACTTATCAGTGCCATGAAGGCCGTAAAACTTTTGAATAAAGGTTGTATGGGCTATTGGTGTTATGCCTTGAAAACGGAAGGAAACGAAATCGATTTCTCTTCGATTCTGGTTGTTAGTGAGTACCCCGATGTTTTTCCAGATGACCTCCCGGGATTACCGCCAGATCGAGAGATAGAAGTTACCGTGGACTTAGAGCCAGATGCGGCTCCGATTTCTAAAGCACCTTACCGGATGGCACCTTCCGAGATGCAAGAATTGAAAAATTAATTGGGAGAACTTCTGGAAAAAGGGTACATCAGACCGAGCGCTTTGCCTTGGGGCGCGCCTGTTCTTTTTCTGAGGAAGAAGGATGGTTCACTACGTTTGTGCATCGACTACCGTGAGCTGAACAAAGTAACCATCAAGAACAAGTATCCTTTGCCTCGTATAGATGATTTATTTGATCAATTCCAAGGGGCTACAGTTTTCTTGAAGATTGATTTAAGATCCGGGTATTATCAACTCAGGGTGAGAGAGTCCGACGTTCCGAAGACGGCATTTCGGACGAGATATGGGTATTATGAATTTGTAGTTATGCCTTTTGGGTTAACTAATGCACCGGCAGTATTGATGCAGTTAATGAATAAGATATTCATCGAGTACCTCGACAGGTGTGTAGTCGTCTTTATTAACGACATCTTGATCTATTCTCGAGATAAGGAGGAACATACCCGACACTTGCGTTTGATATTAGACATTTTGAGAACCGAGCACCTCTATGCGAAATTCTCGAAATGTGAATTTTGGTTGGAAGAAGTTATGTTTCTCGGCCATGTGATTTTGGCCGAAGGGGTTCGTGTAGACCCGCAGAAGATTGAGGCAGTACTGGATTGGGCACGCCTAAAAATGTTAAGGACGTTCGTAGATTTTTAGGCCTTGCTGGGTATTACCGTCAGTTTGTCGAGGGTTCTCGAAACTCGCACGACCTCTTACGAAACTACTCCAGAAGACCGAAAAGTTTGTTTGGACGGATGAGAGACAACAGAGTTTCGATGAACTGAAGAAACGTTTGACTTCAGCGCTGATTTTAACTTTACCACAGGGTAGTGGGGGCTTTGCAGTTTATAGTGACGCTTCGGGTCAAGGCCTGGGCTGTGTACTTATGCATCATGATAAGACGATAGCTTTTGCGTCACGACAATTGAAGCCTTATGAGATGAATTATCCTACTCACGATTTAGAGTTGGCCGCAATTGTCTTCGCACTCAAGATTTGGCGGCATTATTTGTATGGTTCACCATGCCGGATTTATACCGATCACAAGAGCCTGGAGTATATTTTCAGTCAGAAGGAGCTGAATATGAGACAGAGACGTTGGTTAGAGTTGATAAAGGATTATGATTTGGAAATTATTTACCACCCCGGAAAAGACAATGTCGTTGCGGATGCTTTGAGCCGCAAATCGGCATCTCTTCAAATGCTCGAGGTCCTTACATCGCAGACAAAAATTCGTCATGATTTAATTGAGCAAGGAATAGAAGTTTGGCTTCAACGAGTACAGGGACAGTTGTGTACTCTTGAAATTACTTCGTCCTTGGTTGATGACATCAAAGGGAAGCAGTGGAGCGACCCGATGATTTCTCAACTGAAGGAAGACGTAATTAAAGGAAAAGCTCCTGGTTTTGTGGTTCAGGAGGATAGTATTCTGAGATTTCAGGGCAGGCTTTGTGTTCCGAACGATTTAGAGTTGAGGCAGAGAATTCTCCGAGAAACTCATGCTACGCCTTACTCAATCCACCCCGGGACGAGTAAGATGTACAAAGATTTGAAGCGCAATTTTTGGTGGAATAACATGAAGAAGGATGTTACGGAGTTTGTATTATGGTGCTTGATGTGTCAACAAGTCAAGATCGAATATCAACGACCAGCGGGGCTGTTGAAACCGCTTCTCATTCTCGAGTGGAAGTGGGAAGACATCTCTATGGATTTCATCACTGGCATGTCGAGAACTCGGGCCGGAATGAGTATGATTTGGGTAATTGTCGATCTGTTGACCAGGTCTGCACACTTCTTGGGTATTAAGGATACTTGGGGACCAGATAGACTGGCTCGAACCTTTATTGCTGAGATCGTAAGGTTACACGGTGCCCCCAAGACCATTGTTTCTGATCGAGACGGCCGTTTTGTATCGCATTTTTGGCAGGCCATTCATCAGGCTTTGGGTACTGAGTTGAGATTGAGCACTTCCTTTCATCCTCAGTCGGACGGTCAGACAGAGCGGACGATTCAGACGTTGGAAGATATGTTGCGTGCTTGTGCCTTAGACTGGAGTAATGATTGGGAGCTTCACTTGCCGTTGATCGAGTTTGCTTACAATAATAGTTGGCATGCATCGATCAAAATGGCACCCTTCGAGGCACTTTATGGTAGGCGATGTAGGTCGCCATTGTGTTGGGATGAGGCTTCTGAGCTAATTGGAACGGAACCGGATATGTTGATGGAGACTAAGGAAAAGATTTCTATTATCCAGGACCGATTGCTGACTGCCCAGAGTCGTCAGAAATCTTATGCTGGTACTCGTCGTCGACCCTTGGAGTTTGAAGTGGGGGATCATGTCTTGCTCAAGGTGTCGCCGACCAGAGGAGTTTTCCGCTTTGGCAAAAAAGGGAAACTTAGTCCGAGGTATGTCGGACCTTTCGAGATTTTGGACAGAGTTAGAGATTTAGCTTATCGCTTGGCGTTGCCTCCAGCTTTGAGTCACGTCCATAGTGTTTTTCATGTGTCTCAGTTGAGAAAGTACGTACCGGATCCGAGCCACATTATCGACTACAGTGAGATTGACGTAGCCGAGGATATTACCTTTCCGGAGAAACCCGTGAAGATCCTTGAGCGTCGCGAGAAACAAATTCGGCAAAAGACCATTCCAGTGGTTAAAATGCAATGGTCGAGACATGGATTCGATGAGGCGACTTGGGAGATGGAAGATAAGATGCGGGTGGAATACCCCGAACTATTTATTTCTTAAGTTTCGGGACGAAACTTCTTTTTAGAGGGGGAGAATGTAATACCCGTACTTTTATTGACTATTTGACCTTGCCGTTTCTCTTATGTTGTCGCTCTGTAAACGCTTGGATATGTTGTTGATATTGTTATTGAGTTTCGTATCTCATTTGGGTCTTGATCGTGTTGTTTAGACCTTGCGAAAATGTTCTGGGCCAGAGATATAGCGCACGCTAGGCCTAGGCTAACGCACGCTAATTCTGCTTGATTAGCGCACGCTAGCTTTGAACCGTAGCGCGCGCTAAGGGGATCAGTCAGGTCAGAACCAGTAACGCGGACTGCTCTCTGGACTGGCGGATTAACGCACGCTAGGAGTTTGTTAGCGCGCGCTATTCGTGGTTAGTAGCGCACGCTAACATCCGTCCGTAGCGCACGCCACCGGGCTGGTCCGCAGAGGCTGTGAGGTTGCCAGGTTTTCTGGACTATCAGGTAGCATACTGTCACGGCCGAAAGTCGACAACGAGACATGTGTGCGCAGACGGTCGCACAGGATGCCGAGGGACCGGCACGAGCAGGACGTCATGGATGGCATCGGGCTGCATGTGAAGAGTCAGCCTTCAGGACGGCGTGATCGGACGGAGAATCACGCGAGTAAGCCGTGGGAGCACGGACGCCGCTGTGGGAAGCGGATCGCCCAAGGGGCATTCCGGACTGGACATGTTCGGGACTGTCCGGCAGCGCAGGAGGCGCGGGCAAGGCCGGACGAGCAGCAGTCGTGTGGGACAAGGCACGACGGGACAAGGCTGAGTCTGGGAACAGGACTCGAGATTGGCGGCCGGACGCGGGCGTGGGATGCCGGGCGCGGCCGGCGTGCGCGGGCGTGCGCGCGCGAGGTGCGAGAGAGACCCTCCCCCCCTATAGTAGACTTAGACGGAAAAAGCCTTGTGGGGGCAGTAGACATTGAAAAGCTGAGGAGCCACTCAGCAGGAAAGACTCGACCGGAAGCAACTAGAAGCGGACCGGCTTGGTCCAGGAGGTTCGGGAAGAGTCTGGAACATTGTAGAGACGGGCCCAGATGGTCGGGCCGAGACGGGCCGGTGCGGGTCGGGACGGGCCGATGCGGGCCGGGACGGACAGAGACGGGCCGGGCGCCCCGGATGATGGGAGAACCTTCTAGGACCCTCCTAGAAGGATGTACTACTTGAATATTGTAGAGCATTCTAGATTTGTACTTAGTATTGTACTTGTAGAATACTCTAGAATGTTTGTAAGCCTTGTATGTGTAGATAAGTGTGGATGATTCTAGAGATAGGTTCTAGAATAGGATAGAAGTGTGTGGATTGTATAGGATGTTCTAGAGTCCTCCAAATGAGGAGGTGGCATAGAAGATTCTAGGTCCTAGGAGTAGTATAAATAGGCTTGAGGTTGGCTCATTTGCACTCAACCCTCAAAGACTTAACATTCTTGTTGTATTGTAAAGTTTGTGAAATAGTGAAGTTTTCTCTCAACTCCCAAGTGTTTAAACCCCTTCTTACATACTTAGCAACCGAGTGGTTAAGGCTTACTAGCTAGATCGAGACAATTCTAGTCTAGTGCCGCACGGGTCCGAAGAGCTTTCGAGTGCTCAAACCTAACCCCGTGACAAGTGGTATCAGAGCCACGCTAGTGGTTCAAGGAACTTCCGCATTGAGACGTTGCTGAGAGGTTTTGTGCAAGGAGGACCGATGGAGACTACGTCCAGCGTCACCAAAGTTCAACCCGGCCAGGAGAAGGACAAGTCCAGAAAAGGGTATAGGGACAAGTCCGTGGAAAGAGGTGTTGCCATGGAAGCACGAGTGGCTCGGCTGGAGGAAACCATGGGCAAGCACGCGGATGCTCTTGAGGTATGGAGCAATGTGGCTGAACAGGTGACGGAGATGAGCGAGTCATTGGAGGAGCTTGAGAACTGGGTGACGGGCACCCTTAACGCGTTGCGACGCGACTTGTGTGAGGAGATCCTTGAAGCTGTCAGGAAAGAGGTTCGGTCGACGATCGCAGCCTTTCGAGAGGAGATCGTAGGGAGGATCGAGAATATCGAAGGAAGGACAGCACTGTACGAGCGGGCGATGGCCCACGGCAGGGACCAGCGGGGTGCGGCACCCCATCGAATCGACATCCCCCGGCCGTGTTCGTTCCAAGGATCGAGGAATGGTAGGGAAGTGGATGACTTCCTGTGGAACATGGAGCGTTACTTTGGTGCATCAGGGATAGTAGATGATGCGACCAAGTTGCAGACGGCTCCATTCTTCTTAGCAGATGTGGCGCTGCTATGGTGGAGAAGGCGCGAAACAGAGATCGCGCGTGGTACATGTCGGATGGAGACATGGGACGATTTCAAGGCCGAGTTCAAGCGACAGTTTTACCCGGAGAATGTTGAGTTTGAGGTCCGGGCTAGGTTGAAGGAGTTGACACACAGCAAGGCGATCAAGGACTATGTGAAGGAGTTCCAGGAGATCGTGCTGGAGTTGCCTAGCCTTAGTGAGCAGGAAGCTTTGTTCGCGTTCGTGGATGGGCTAAAACCGTGGGCAAAGTAGAAAGTGCAGAGGGCCAAGGCACAGAACGTGTCCGAGGCGATTGCGATAGCGGAGCGGCTGATCGAGTTAAAACCAGCCAGGGATAGCCAAAAGTCCAGGAGGGACGAGGACGGCATCGGTACGCAGGACAAGTCGTACCAGGGTACGGATAGGGGCGCGAGGATGGCCAGGCCCAAGGACGGTAAGCAGTCCGGATGGGCTCGGACTTGCCATGGGTGCGGGAGTGCAGACCATCTCGTAGCAGCGTGTCCGAAGAAAAAGAAATGTGAGATTTGCTGGAGCATGGAACATTCGACGAGGCAATGCTCGAAGTTTCCGATGGTAGCCGCCATGGAGTACACCAAGGCACGGGACGATTCCGAGGGTGATGGGACATCGATGGCGCTTCAAGTGTTGAACTCAGCCATAGGGATGGCATCGCGGGATGGAGCACCGCTTGAGGGAAATCTGTTGTATGCGACGGGACTAATCAATGGGAAACCCGTCAAGGCGTTGGTCGACACAGGGGCCGATTACAACTACATTGATGAGGCTGAAGCACAGGGGTTGGGGCTTCAGGTCATCGAGGGACGGGGCTGGATGAAGTCGAATAATGCACCACCCGTTCGAGTTACAGGGGTCACCAATGGGGTGCGACTAAATATAGGCACGCGGGAACCGCGCGTGCACTTCAAGGTGACGAGCATGGATGATCGGGACATTATACTGGGCATGGACTTCCTGAGGAAGAATAATGTTGGCATTTTTCCGCATAAGAGGGCGCTGTACGTGTGTGATCAAGCCAAGCTGCAGGAAATACACTTGACCACAGAGCCTTCGAGACAAGCTATGTCGGCACTCAAGTACGTGAGGAAGCTTGAGGAGGAGCCGAGTTACCACCTTGGAGCAGTTCGGTTCATCGAGGGGCGGCCACGTCGCCAAGGACGTCGACGAAATGGGCGGGGGAGAATGTCACGGCCGACAGTCGACAACGAGACATGTGTGCGCAGACGGTCGCACAGGATGCCGAGGGACCGGCACGAGCAGGACGCCATGGATGGCATCGGGCTGCATGTGAAGAGTCAGCCTTCAGGACGGCGTGATCGGACGGAGAATCACGCGAGTAAGCCGTGGGAGCACGGACGCCACTGTGGAAAGCGGATCGCCCAAGGGGCATTCTGGACTGGACATGTTCGGGATTGTCCGGCAGCGCAGGAGGCGCGGGCAAGGCCGGACGAGCAGCAGTCGTGTGGGACAAGGCACGACGGGACAAGGCTGAGTCTGGGAACAGGACTCGAGCTGGGCGGCCGGACGCGGGCGTGGGATGCTGGGCGCGGCCGGCGTGCGCGGGCGCGCGCGCGCGAGGTGCGAGAGAGACCCTCCCCCCCTATAGTAGGCTTAGACGGAAAAAGCCTTGTGGGGGCAGTAGACATTGAAAAGCTGAGGAGCCACTCAGCAGGAAAGACTCGACCGGAAGCAACTAGAAGCGGACCGGCTTGGTCCAGGAGGTTCTGGAAGAGTCTGGAACATTGTAGAGACGGGCCCAGATGGTCGGGCCGAGACGGGCCGGTGCGGGCCGGGATGGGCCGATGCGGGCCGGGACGGACAGAGACGGGCCGGGCGCCCCGGATGATGGGAGAACCTTCTAGGACCCTCCTAGAAGGATGTACTACTTGAAGATTGTAGAGCATTCTAGATTTGTACTTAGTATTGTACTTGTAGAATACTCTAGAATGTTTGTTAGCCTTGTATGTGTAGATAAGTGTGGATGATTCTAGAGATAGGTTCTAGAATAGGATAGAAGTGTGTGGATTGTATAGGATGTTCTAGAGTCCTCCAAATGAGGAGGTGGCATAGAAGATTCTAGGTCCTAGGAGTAGTATAAATAGGCTTGAGGTTGGCTCATTTGCACTCAACCCTCAAAGACTTAACATTCTTGTTGTATTGTAAAGTTTGTGAAATAGTGAAGTTTTCTCTCAACTCCCAAGTGTTTAAACCCCTTCTTACATACTTAGCAACCGAGTGGTTATGGCTTACTAGCTAGATCGAGACAATTCTAGTCTAGTGCCGCACGGGTCCGAAGAGCTTTCGAGTGCTCAAACCTAACCCCGTGACAATATGCTAGGCTTTGGCTAGTGCACGCTAAAGTTGTTGCATAACGCACGCTAAGCCATAGCGGTAGCGCACGCTAAGTTTTGAGCAGGGCACAGACAGTAAGTTCTGGACTCCAGTACTGGATGCCACATTTTAGGCTAGCGCACGCTAGAGATAGACGATTAGCGCACGCTAGCGGGGCCGGCAGAAGCCACTGGACTATCCGGTGACTTCGCTAGCGCACGCTAATGAAGGAGGCGTAGCGTGCGCTAGACTGGGCAGATATATATATGACAGTTGACTTCCTTTTCGTCATTTCTCATCTTCTTCACTCCTTTTCGACGGGAATCGCTCGGGAGAGACAATCTTGGGCGATTGGAAGCGATCTTCCTTCTATCAACAACATATTTGGTTGGAGAACAAGGATTTCACAACATCTAATACATCCTATCATCCGAATCGAGGTAAAAATCCTTAGAACCCTACTTTTTGGGAATTTTGGGGTTTTTCATAGATTCGTCTGATTTATCCATTTTGAAGCTTGAGAACCTTGAGATTATGATGTGTCTATACCGTATGCATGCTTTTCCTACGATTTTACGGATTGGATTGTACCATTTTCGGACATGTGAGAGTTTGGATGATTTTTCAACCTCTAGCTGTTTATCCGTGTATTTTCATGAATCGTAGACGGGTTTCGGGAGTTTCTTTGTGTAATTCGAATATGGATAATTGATTATCATATTCCTTGCGAATCGTTTAGGTGCTGGAAGCGCGTTCTTGGACCTACCGAACTCATACCCTTTTTCCGTTCGATCTCTCGATGTCTCAAAGGCAAGTATATAATTATGATTGTACGTTCTCGACTTTGAAAGTAAGAAATATTAATGGCATGATTATTTATATCCACTATGGGGTGGGCCGACGGGTCCCCTGAGGGTTTCGTAGCCTCTTGGTGCGATTCCACGGATGATATGAACGAACCACTCTGGGGCGGGCCGACAGGTCCCCTGAGGGTTCCGTAGCCTCTGGTGCGGTTCCACGGTATTCATATATGTATTGATGCGATGCTATGAGATTTAGTTATTCCGGAATACTAGTCTTGAATTGATGAATTGACGGTTACATTTACTTTATTGTCGAGAAGTATTGTGTTTCATACTTGATATACTTGCACTAGCTATTCGACGGCTAACCCCTTTATGGGGGAAATACTTTTTATGTATTTCAGGTTCCAGGAGAGCGGACACGCAGGTATCGGGTCAGCATGAAGATGGTGGGCAAGAGTGATACTGTGTTTTTCCTCCGGTTATGTTTTGAGTTTTCTATTCAGTATTGTTGTACTGGAATGGTCATTGAATACTCGAATATTGCTTTCCATTTTCTTGATGTTCCTACTGTGTTTGCCGAGGTATTGATTTGTGTTGTGATGTCTTTGGATACATTGGTATGTTTGGAATACCCTTTGTGTTGTTCTTCCTTCCATTGTATGTAGACCTTATCGGTCAAAATTTATAGTTCCGCGTATGTTTAGCCTTGTGGGTCCCACGGTGGGACTTACGGCGCTGTAATATTCTCTGAATAACTTGGGGGTGTTACACTTAATGCAGACTCAAATCTCAATATGACAATGAATCCACTCACAATTCTGCTCGAAAAGAACACCTTAATGGGACCTAACTTTGTGGATTGGCTCCGCAATCTGATGATTGTCCTCAATATAGAGGCACTGGGATACGTCTTGGAGACGGTCATTCCGGCGCCTCCTATGCGGACCCGAGCCAATCAGGAAGAGATTGAAAACCACGAAAAGTGGGGTAAGGATGACGTGAAAGTCCGTGCTTATATGATGGCTTCCATGTCTAATGAGCTTCAGAGAGCTCATGAGAAAATGACTTCTGCTAGGCAGATTCTATCTCACTTAAGCGAGCTTTATGGTGAACACAGCAGAACTGCTAGATATGAGATATCCAAGCAACTGTTCGGTGCAAGGATGAAGGAAGGTGAGAAGTGTAATGCCCGGTTATCCCCTAAGCTAATAACCATTTAATACCTAAATTCATTTATATAATATGCATTATGAAAGCATGGCATACAAGTAGACATGAAGCATGAATAACTGCTATGTCCATTTGCATTACGTTTTATACGACATGTTAATTATCTCCTCTAACATGATAAAAGGTCATTGTGAGATGTTTTGTTGCAGTGAGGAGCTCAGTTTCTTAGTAAGGAGATCGATGTGCTAAATGATTATAAAATAATAATTGTAATACCCTAGAAAATTTAAAGACTTAATTAAGTGCTATTTATTTTGCTAATGGTCATGGATTTCAATAATTACAAGTTGTCCAATACTTGGATCGATATGTTTCCAACATAAAATGAAAGATTTAAAAAGTAAAGATTTCAAAATAAATTATAAGGATTATTTTAGAATTTATGAAAGTAATTTCGAAAATTTTCGACGAATTGATACGATCAAATTTTCATTTCAGAACACTTATACTGCAAAAATAATATTAAATTATTATTTTTATATTATCGAAAATTGGTTCCGAGCATATCAAGATTTAACTCGCATTTAGTCCGAACAGTCGGAAAATCGAATTTGGACATCGGGAAGGGGTCGAACCGGCCGAGCCAAGTTGACGGACATTTGCCGGCCACACGGACACGCCGATCGACAAGCGCCGGTCATGGCCGATGTAAGCTTCTAGGCCACTATCCGGATAAGGTCGGCCCACTGCCCAGATAAGGTCGGTCACGACCGGCGAAGCTTCTCGACAACTATCCGGATAAGGCCGTCCAACTGTTCGGATAAGGTCGGTCACGACCGAGAAGCTTCTCGGCCACCGTCCGGATAAGGCTCCAATCTGTCCGGATAAGGTCGGTCACGACCGACAAGCTTCTCGCCACCGTCCGGATAAGGGTTCCAGCTGTCCGGGTAAGGTTGATTTTCAACCGACTTAGAGCCCTTATTTATACATGTTCCCGGACGTGGTTTTGTACATATCATATATCATTTTGAAGCTGTGAAACTCTACTTTAAAACGCCCGAAACATATTTTCCTTCCAAAAATTATAAAAGCCACAAATATCCCGATCAAACAGATAGCTCAAATGTGACAGTTTTTCAAAGGTGATTGATAAAAGTCCCCAAAGAGGTTTCAGATTTTCTTCAAGGATTTTAGCACATCCATCTATAGAAACTGATCTTTTCACATCAACAGGCACAGGACTTGAGGTAAGATGATGCTTTTCCTTGCTGTATCATAAGGATCATATATTGATAGATATTTTCATATGTGACTGTTATTGAATGATCATGCCTAACATGTGTATGTAAAAGAATGTTTAAGAACAGGAAGTATGGTACTTGATTGATGGTGGGTAGGCACGGGACGCGGGGGACCGGCGGACCCAACAAATGGTGGCAAATACTTGTGGCTGAAAGTCGGTCAAGGAAACCCACACTGAATGAAAAAGGTTGAATACGGCTAATACCATTGGTTGAAAACCCAGTATGGGAACCCCCGTATACATCTTTTATTGGCTAATTATATGAACAGGTTCCGAAAACCATGGCCTATCACTATCAGTCGAGTACCACACTTCAAGGGTACCCGAAGAAAGGATTTTACAAGAACATGACTATATATTAGTTATTCATTGATAAATGTGCTACGTGATACTTTGCTATTAAAGAAGTCTCATCTTACTGAGCCATTAGCTCATTAGATTCTTATGATACAGGTGATGATGCTCATGTTTAGGAGTTGACTATCTTCTTCAGTGTTGACAGTCGGAGACTTGTCCATATGCCATTCCCAGCTATTTCGCCCCTATGCTGGAAGACTATGTTTTGTTTTTAATAAGATTACTCTGTTATGGTTTTGCTATGTATTAAACTTAAGGTTGTGTAATGTTCTGAATAAATAATACCGGTTTGCATTATTTCCTTGAGTACTCGCATTACCAAATCTACTTTTTATTGATTTTCAAAGTTTAAAAGCGTGAGACTCCCCAACTTAGTAGCACGGACCCCTTTGCGGTTCAGCTGCTAGGTTAGGGGGTGTTACAAGAAGGTTGGGGAACACGTCCTCAAAATGATATCCATGATCGAGAGATTGGAGGCTCTTGATTTTAAAATGGATACTTCTCACCAAACCGACCTTATCCTTCAGTCTCTCCCTGATTCCTTCTCACAGTTTGTTATGAACTTTAACTGCAATGAGATTGCATGTAACTTAGCTGGGCTAATGAACAAACTGGTGACCGCTCAGTCTCAGATGAAGACTCCGCGAATGAAGGAGTCTGCCCTTGTGATTTCTTCTGGACTTCGGAAGTCTAAGAATAAGAAGAAAAAGACCAAGAAGCGGACTGGACCGCAAGCTAAGGACCTTAAGGGAAAGGGCAAGGCCCCGATGGTTCCAAAGAACAAGAAGAAGAAGGATGCTTGTGTAATACCCGGTTGAGATAGATAAGGATATCGTCATGATGCGCATGCTCCTCCTTATTCCTCGAATAGATAAGGATATCGTCAATGAAGACGACGACACACTTATATAAATACTCTATGAAAACTTTGTTCATCAACTGCATGAACACTGCTGGTGCGTTGGTTAGCCCAAAGGGTATAACCACAAACTCATAATGTCCATATCTCGTCTGAAAAGCTGTTTTCGGAATATCGGACTCCTTCACCCGAAGCTGATTGTACCCCGATCTCAAATTGATCTTCGAGAATACCGCAGCTCCCTGCAACTGATCAAACAAGTCATCAATCCTCGGCAAGGGATACTTTTTCTTGATGGTCAACTTGTTTAGCTCGCGGCAGTCGATACAAAAACGCAGTGAACCATCCTTCTTCCGCACAAACAGAACCGGTGCGCCCCAAGGTGAAGCGCTCGGTCGAATATACCCTGACTAAAGAAGCTCACTCAACTGCTTCTTCAACTCAGCCATCTCAGAAGGTGCCATGCGATACGGCGCCTTCGAAATTGGAGCCGCACCCGGCTCTAACTCAATAGCGAACTCAACCTCACGGTCCGGTGGTAACCCCGGTATCTCGTCAGGAAATACATCAGGGAACTCACTGACGACTGGGATCGATGAAAACTCGATCCAACCATCTTCCGCCTTCAAGGCGTAGCACCAGTAACCAGTACACTCATTCCGCATGTGTCTTATCGCCTTCAAGGCGTTAACTACGAACTTCTGATTTCTCTTTCTGTAACGCCCTGGCTTTCTTAATTAAAAAGAACGTTACACAGCTCATTTTTTTTCCTTAAAATTTTTATATAAATTCGGAGTATTTGCGGAAGCATTTTAGTCAGTAAATCTTCAATAAAACTCATTTATTCAACCATCAGTACAGTTTTACAAAAACATGGGAAATCAAATTTTCGGACATAGTCCGTTGAAATTATATTCGTTGAAGAAACACCAAGTATTTCGTAAAAATAATAATAATTACGGCGACAACATCTTTTATTATTTAGAACTTCATCATGTTGGGAGTATGTATTCATCTTCTACTTGTCCCGTTCATCGATTCCTTAGCTTGAAAAACATAAATGACGAGGTGTGAGTACGCGAGCATACTCAGTGAGATTAAACCCTTATAAATCGTCAAAATCATGTTGTGTAATGCACATAAAACATTCTTATCTGTGTGAGACTCGTATCGAATTTCTTTCATTCTTTCGACCCCTCGCGGGTCGTCATGTTACACGACCCAACGATGACCGTAACATATTAAAACAGTATAACCTCACTTCGTTTGCTGAAATATTGAAATATCTTCCTTTAAATTTGGCTCGGTTGTCCTTCTTGGATCGCGGATACGCTTCTCCTAGCACTTGAAAATACTTTTTCATATTTCCGGTCATAAATTCTTGATGTAAAATCTGAAATCTCTTTGAGGACTTTTATCAAACACCTTTGAAAAACTGTCAGATTTGAGCTTCCTATTTCATCGGGCTTTTTGAAGCCTTTATAATTTTTGGAAGGGAAATATGTTACGAGAGTTTTATAGAAGAGGTCCAGAGCTTCAAATTAATATGTGATATGTACAAAAAAAACGTCCGGTAACATGTATAAATAGGGGTCCAAAGTCGGCTGAAAATCAACATTACTCGGATAGCTGGAGGCCTTATCCGGACAGCTGGCCGAGAAGATTCTGTCGGTCGTGACCGACCTTATCCGGACAGCTGGGATGACTTTATCCAGACAGTGGCCGAGATGCTTGTGTCGGTCGTGACCGCCCTTATCCGCATGACCTTATCCGAGAGCGTCGAGAAACTTACGGCCGTGTGGCCGGTATCGGTAGGCGTGTCCGGCGTTGACCGACAGATGTCCGTCAACTTGGCTCGGCCGGTTCGACCCCTTCCCGGTGTCCAAGTTTGATTTTCCGACCTGTTCCGGACTCGTCGGAGTTAAATCTTCGATATGCTCGGAATGGATTTTCGATAATAATAATAAAATAGTTTAATATTATTTTTGCAATATAAGTGTTTTGTAATGAAATTTTATCGTATCAAAATCGTCGGAATTTTTCGAAATCACTTTAATAAATTCTAAAAATGATCCTTATAATTTATTTTGAAATCTTTTCCTTTTAAGTCCTTCATTTTATGCTAGGAATGTATCGGTCCAAGTATCGGACAACCTGTAAATATTAAAAAATTAAAAACCATGATCGTTAGCAAAATAAATAGCATTTAAATAAGTATTGGGGCGTTACAATTGTAATACCCATAATTTCGATTTCCGGTAATTTATTTTTTTTCTGCAGAAGTCCATTTTGATGACTCACTCATGACCGCTTCATCATTCTGAGAATGATTAATTCTACACTTTTTGACATCCGAGTTCGTTTCGGTGTCGTTTTGTTGAGTTCCGTGCTTTTTAGCGACTTTTCCCCACTTGAGTTCGATTCTTGCGAATATCATTCGAAACTGCTGTTTCGAGTTTCCCGTAAGTCCGTTTAACTTTGTTAGACGTGTTGTGAACTTCGTTTTGGTTATTCGATCACGTATCGTGATTTTCGGGCGCTTTGGGCCATTTTGTAATTTACCCAAAGTTATGGGTATCCGTATCTGTAATTGTTGTCTCGACCCTTTTCTTGGTCGCGTATGATTAATTATTGCATTATGTTTTCATTTCGGGTCGATGATGTTGTCCGTGAGCTTTTCGTCGTGTTCGTTCCGTACGTTTTCGGAAATCGAGTTGTCGGATCATGACGGCTGAGCACTGGCCGGACAGGTGCGGCCGGCACGGTCGGAAGTGCTGGGCACTGGCCGGGCAAGGACGACAGGAACCGGCGTAGCGCACGCTACGGCCGGAAGGCTACGCGCGCTAACCGGCAGGTGTAGCGCACGCTATCGGGCGGCCCAGCGTACGCTGTCGGGCTGGGCAGAGGGGTTACTGGAGTACTGGACTCGGGGATGATCGACAGGTAGCGCACGCTACTGTCGGGCATTGCGCACGCTACGAACGGTAGGTAGTGCGCGCTACGGCCGAGTCATTAGGGCAGTGGGGGCTCTGGACTGCGGCCTGGGCCGATAGCGCACGCTAGCTCGGCAGCCTAGCGCACGCTAGTCCGGCCCAGTATAAATGTGGCAGAACAACCTCATTTTCACTCGTTTTTCATTTCCGTTCTTTTCGATCCGAGGCTGGAGATTCGTAGGTGGCAAAGCCATGTTGTTTAACAACAAATCCATGAAGTTTTTGAGCTCATATCATCAATTAATCATCCTATAACATCCTTCGGTCCAGCGAATCAAGGTGAGATTTCCTAGAACCCTATTTTGAGAAATCTTGGGTTTTTTGCGTTTTTGTCCGATTCGTTCCGTATTGTTGATTAATTCATGTTGGGTATGATTAATCTTGGTAGTATTCTTATGTTTAACATCATTTAATCTATTGTTCTTCGTCGAATCGAAGTATAATTCTTGATTTCCTTCGAATCGACTTTTTGGGGGATTTGTTCTCGATCTCATTTTCCATCCGTTTTTGTTGGTTAGATTGTGGTTAACTGATGTTGTTAAACATATTCTATGGATTGTATATCCATATTTCGACTTGGAATTCCGTTTTCGTGTTTTGTCGGGACAAATCGTGTTCTTGGCCGTTTTGGGGGAAACACTTGAACTTTCGTCATTCGTTCTTTGAATTCAACGGCTTTGAGTCGTGATATGGAATTCATTTCATTGTTGTTATTGTCCTTCGTAGTTTATTATCGCGAGTTGGCGATCGGTGGAGTCGGCGGGTTCGTAGTCGGTTCGTGTCAACCTACTTCGGTCGATTCTCCGCGTTGTTCTTATTCGAGGCAAGTACCTTGCCCATACTATTATTGTTTTGTGGATATAATAATTGGTGATCGTCTAAATGTGTTTGTTTGGTCGTTAGAAAATTATTTTCAAAAGATTCGATTAGCCTTGTTAAAGGCTCTCTTTCAAAACGCGTGTGTTTTGTAAATGTGTGGGTTGTAAGTGACTACGTGTATCCTTTGGATATGTTTGGAGTTGATGTGGTGTTTGATAATGCGTGTGTACGTATATGGCTTCATTGCAGTGTATTGCGGTTTTGACATGATATGATGTTAGTTGTTACTCCTTTGAAAGGAGGTTGTGATGCTTAATGTTGTTTCGTTTCATAATCAATTATTGTTATGTGCTTGTTATACGTGATGTGCCTCCGGGTAGGATTGTTGAATCTCCGGGATCCATACTTGCTAGTATGGGTCGGGAGAGACTGTAGGGTTATCCAATTCGGGTATGTCCTTGTAACACCCCCAAGACATTCAGGGCATATTACAGCGCCGTGGATCCCACACTGTGGAATCCACCAGGCTAATGTACCAACCAAGACATTCGACAAAGACAAACAACCATCAATAAGACGACAATTCATAATAAGAATACAAACCGACAATTAACTCCTGACATTAAATCCATTTACCAAAGCGGGAACACGACATTAACAATTCAAACGGGAAGTACTCGAGTACTTAAACCAATTTTATAATACAAAAATCCCAAAACAATACATCAACCATAATTGACAGAACAAAACACCAAGAATCGATTACTGGACAATATCATGCTTGCCCATCATCCTCATACGGCTCTAGTGCTCGCTTGTCCCCACGATCAATACCTGAAATACAAAAAGTATTTCCCCCATTTAAGGGGTTAGCGACAACTGCTAGTGAAAGTACAATCCATTTGAACTACATTCTAATCAGATGAATAATGCGCCAAAAATCAATTTTGAAAACGTTTTATATTCCGGAATATTTACAATGTACAATCACAAAGCACATTATCTCCAACAAATCACAATTCAAAGTTAACCGTTGGTACGAGACTCACGGCCACCGTACTCCGCAGAGCCCCGTCGGACATCCCTGGGTGGCTAACCACAGTTCACAATACGCACACTCACAGCAATACGTATCCCTAGAGGCCCCGTCGGACCGTCCCTAGGTGAACATACACATATCCATCCACAACAACCACGATAAAGCCATAATTCAAATACTAGAACATGTAAACAAATGTAAAGTACTTGCCTTTGAGACATCTTCGAAGAATCGGAAGTGAAAAATGACTACGGATGATCCGAATGGAAAACGACGGTTCCTAAACGAAGAATTAGCATAACTCAGTCCCAACGGACATCAATAATCGAAAGGAATACTCCCAAAACCCCGATTACAAATCACGACAATAGACGTTCAATCGATACGGGCGAGGGTTTACGCAAAATCTCCCCGTATTGATAATTCACGGATTAAAATCAAGGAAATTGGATTTAGAATTACTCAACAATAACAATCGGTAAATAATATCGATATATAGATGAACAATTCGAAACTAAACCCTAGAATCCCGAAAAACACCCAAATTCGTCAAAATTAGGGTTCCTGAGGAATTACCTTTGAAGATCCAAGTACTATGATCCCTAGAACACGCGTTAGATTGATTATCCGGGCTTCACAACCAAACGAAAATGATGAAAATCGACCCTTAAGTGATGAATGATGAGAAGTTCTCCCCTCAACCCTCTCTCTCTCGTGCGCAGGTGAAGAAAATGAGGGAAATGGCCGATATCGCCCAAAAAGAACGAAATTATACAGTTGACCGCATGGTGTCTTTGCGGCGCGCTGCACAAGCCCAAAATCGCTCCCGTGGTTCAGTGCCGGTGTCTTTGCGGCAAGCGTGTGCCGCGGCACCCGGTACAGTCGGGTTTTGGTCGAATATGCCACACGAGTGTGCCGCGGCCTGGACGGGTGTGCCGCGGCACTGACTCGGCAGTGTGCCGTGGCCCCGGTGTGTTGCGGCACACAGTATAGTCCGCTCGGCCAAAAACTGGAAAAATGTATGTGTGCCGCGGCGCACACTCCTTGTGCCGCGGCCCACACCCCCTTAGGGTCCAAAAAAAGATGAAAAATGATCCGGGAAGAGAATGAAAGCAATAGGAATCAATATCGGGGAAAAAATAACACGAGACGGACCCACGGCAACCCCGAAATGGCGGTTCCGCACAACAATAACGAGAATCAGATCGATTGATGGCAGGAAAAATACACTGAAAGATACACGAGGGTTACTACAATCGAAAAATACACCGTAAATGAAAATACAAGGGAAAGAAAAATGCGGATATTACATTCTCCCCCTCTAAAATAAAGTTTCGTCCCGAAACTTAAGAATCAAAAAGCTCGGGGTGTCTCGAACGCATATCCTCCTCTAACTCCCACGTCGCTTCTTCTACTCTGTGTCTCGACCATTGCACCTTAACCAAAGGAATGGTTTTGTGCCTTAACTGTTTGTCTCGACGCTCCAAAATCTTGACGGGCCTCTCTTCAAACGTAACATCCTTCTCGATCTCCACGCCCCCAAAGTTAATAATGTGGGATGGGTCCGGAACGTACTTCCTCAACTGGGAAACGTGAAATATGCTATGCACATGACTTAGCGACGGAGGTAAAGCCAAATGGTATGCCAACTCACCGACTCTCTCCAATACCTCAAAAGGTCCAATATATCTCGGGCTGAGTTTCCCCTTCTTCCCAAAACGGAAAACTCCTTTCGTCGGAGACACTCTCAACAGAACATGATCTCCCACCTCAAACTCCAAAGGTCTACGCCTAACATCCGCATAAGACTTTTGCCGACTCTGAGCAGCCAACATTCTCTTCCTAATCAATTCAACTTTCTCCCTCGTCTCCAACACATGGTCCGGCTCGGTGCCAACCAAATCGGACGGCTCATCCCAACATATCGGTGATCGTCAACGTCGTCCATAAAGTGCCTCATACGGTGCCATCTTAATCGACGCGTGCCAGCTATTATTATAAGTAAACTCAATCAAGGCCAGATGATCCTCCCAGTCACTACTCCAATCTAACGCACACGCGCGCAACAAATCCACGAACGTCTGAATGGTACGTTCGGACTGTCCGTCAGTCTGAGGGTGGAAAGATGTACTGAAACGCAACCGTGTCCCCAATGCCTTATGTACCGCCTGCCAAAAGTGCGATGCAAACCGGCCATCTCTATCTGAAATAATGGTCCTCGGCGTACCATGAAGTCTCACTATCTGTGCGATAAAAACACGAGCCAACTTTTCTAGACCCCAAGTATCCTTGATGCCCAGAAAATGCGCCGACTTAGTCAGTCGGTCTACAATCACCCACACCATATTCATACCAGTCTTCGTCCTCGGCCAACCTGTGACAAAATCCATAGAGATATCCTCCCACTTCCACTCCGGGACGGGAAGTGGTTTCAACAACCCGGCTGGCCGCTGATGCTCAATCTTGATATGCTGACAAGTCAAACACTTAGCCACAAACTGAACCACCTCCTTCTTCATGTCGTTCCACCAGAAATTCTTTCTTAAATCCTTATACATTTTACTCGAGCCTGGATGGACTGAGTAAGGTGACGCATGAGCCTCTCGCATAATAGTCTGTCTCAATCCCGAGTCGTTCGGAACACACAACCGTCCTCAGAATCTCAACACTCCGTCCTCATGAATAACGAATCCCGGGGCTTTCCCCTTCCCTACACTCTCTCGAAGCTGAATAAACATCGGGTCCTCCAACTGTCCCGATTTTAATGTCATCGACCAGAGATGAAGAAATATCAAGAGTACGCAACTGCCTGGAACTGTCTGGCAGCACAATCTCAATGCTCAACCTCATAAACTCTCGCTGAAGTCCCGACTGGGCCGTAAGTAACTCAAGCGCCCGAAACGATACTGATTTCCGGCTCAAGGCATCTGCTACCACATTAGCCTTGCCCGGATGATAAAGGATCTCGAGATCGTAATCCTTAATCAATTCCAACCATCTCCTCTATCTCATATTAAGCTCCTTCTGCGTGAAAATGTACTTCAGGCTCTTGTGATCGGTGAAAATCTGACACGACGAGCCATACAAGTAATGACGCCAAATTTTCAACGCAAATACAATTGCGGCCAACTCAAGATCGTGCGTAGGGTAATTCAACTCGTATGTTTTCAGCTGACGGGAAGCATAGGCAATCGTCCTCCCGTGCTGCATAAGTACGCATCCGAGCCCTTGGCCCGAAGCATCACTGAAAACTGAGAAACCATCATTACCACTCGGTAGAGCCAAAACGGGAGCGGTCGTCAACCGCTTCTTTAACTCCTCAAAGCTATTCTGCCTCTCATTGGTCCACACAAACTTCTCTGACTTCTGTAACAACTGAGTCAGCGGTCGAGCGAGCTTAGAGAACCCCTCGACGAATCTACGGTAATACCCGGCTAACCCCAGAAAACTGCGGACCTCCTTCACGTTCTTGGGCGGCACCCAATCCAACACTGCCTCTGCCTTATGTGGGTCCACACGAACACCCTCGGCCGAGATCACATGACCGAGAAACATAACCTCCCGTAACCAAAACTGACATTTTGAGAACTTAGCAAAAAGATGCTGAGTTCTCAAAATATCTAACACAATATGCAAATGACGGGCGTGCTCCTCCTCTCTCCTCGAGTAAATCAAGATGTCGTCGATAAAAACGACTACACACTTATCGAGGTATTCGATAAAGACTTTGTTCATAAGCTTCATGAACACGGCTGGGGCGTTAGTTAGCCCAAAAGGCATAATCACAAACTCGTAGTGACCGTATCTCGTCCGAAAGGCCGTCTTCGAAATGTCGATATCCTTCACTCGGAGCTGATAATACCCCGATCTCAAATCAATCTTCGAAAACACATTTGCCCCTTGCAACTGATCAAACAAATCATCAATCCTCGGGAGCGGATACTTGTTTTTGATGGTCACTTTGTTCAACTCTCGGTAGTCGATACACACACGAAGTGACCCATCCTTCTTCTTCACAAACAGGACCGGTGCGCCCCAAGGTGAAGCACTCGGTCGAATATACCCCATGTCTAGCAACTCTCCCAACTGTTTCTTGAGCTCCAGCATCTCGGTGGGCGCCATACGGTATGGCGTCTTAGAGATCGGTGCTGCACCCGGCTCTAATTCGACGGTAAACTCAGCTTCTCGGTCCGGCGGCAAACCCGGCAACTCGTCTGGAAAGACATCAGGATACTCACACACTACCGGAATAGACGAGAGATCGACTCCCCCTTCTTCCGATCTCAAGGCGTAACACCAATAACCCGTGCAACCTCCCCGAAGAAGTCTCACCGCCCTCAAGGCGCTGATCAGTAATCTCTGGCTACTCCGCTTACGCCCCACAAAAGAATGCTCGGTACCGTCAGAGGCTAACATCGAAACGGTTCTCATTCTATAATTCATGATCGCCCCATGACGGTCCAGCCAATCCTCACCCAGAATCAAATCCTCATCCTTAATATCTACTGCAATCAGATTAGAAGGCCAATCCCTCCCCGCGATACTCACAGAAAAATCTCTAATCTCACGATCCCCCACGATGCTATCCCCACTAGGCAGTTTAACAACAAATGGTTCACACGCAACCAAGAAATCAATATGCAGACGACGCACACAATCCATAGATATAAAAGAATGCGTAGCACCAGAATCGAACAATACGGAAACAGGATGATCAAGGATGTGGACGGTACATGTAGCCACCGTCGCGTCAGGATCTCCTGTTCGTCTCATCTCGTACACTCGGGGCGGAACAGACCCCGCACTCGAAGCTCCCCCTCTAGAAGGTTGTCCACGTCCTCGACCTCTACCAAAACTCTGCTGCGGCTGAGGAACTGTCGGTGCCTGATTCACACTCGGCTCTCCCGCGGCTGGAGTTGATATCTGAGTAATTGGAGCCCGAGCTGCATCCGTACAAAACTTAGCACGATGACCCATCCGACCACAAGCAAGACACTGAATCGGAGGCCTATCACACTCACTCATCATGTGGCCCGGGCGACTACAGTTGAAGCACGTAGGACCACGAACGGAACCAGTAGGAGCAGACCTAGAACCGTTCCCTCGCCCAACCCGGCGGCCCGACTCGAGACTCGCGAACTGCAGGCCTTCGGATACCCTCCAGACTTGCCTCTCGAAAACTGACCGGAGGTCTTCTGCTTCTTTCCTTCGGTTGCCGTCTCTGTCACAGAAAACGACATCTCATAAGCCATCGCTTTATTCTGATAATCTTTCAAAGTTGTGCACCCCAGACCAGACATGTAGTGGCGCACCCTCGGTTTCATCCGCATATCAAAGTGGCGGATATTATCAAGCTCATCTCGGACTTGGTTTCTCACATAATGCAGCTGTTGATTGTAGTCTTTCATAGCTTGAGAAATAGGAACATCCTGGGGTTTAGCCTCAAAGAAGGCTCGGATCCTCCCCTCTTTCACTGGCCAAGGACAGAATTCATCTTCCATCAGATCTCGAAACTCGGTCCACATAGAGGCCCGGTCACGCAGTTTCACCGCTTGCCACCACGTTGCTGCTTCCTTGGCGAGGAAGTACTGAGCAATGGGTACCTTCCTCTCCTCAGAACAATTAGCAGCCTCAAGTACTTTCTATATCTCGAATAGCCAATTCTCCCAACCAGAGGGGTAGGAAGCACCATCAAACTGCGGAGGACGCATACGAATCACGTCCTGAAGTAACTTATCACTGCCGGATCCAGTAGGCGGAACCGGGTTGGCATTCGCTTGGCCGACTAGAACGGCCTGAGTCAGTAGCGTCATCTGGTTCGCTACTTGTTGCAAAATGTTGGCCACTCCAACATTCTCATGTGCATTACCGGAGCTAGCGGTAGTCCTGTGACCTCCGAACTAGGGGAACACTGCTCGACAAAGAAGGCATCGCCGAATCGGTTCCCGAGTGATCGGACATGGCCGCCCCACTGCCGCGCCGTCCCTACCGCGTCCACGACCGCGTCCGCGTCCTCTACCAGTAGGAATTCTGAAGAAGTAATGGGTAAGTACAATTCAAACGCAAAACGCAATAAGATACTAAGACAGGAATAGAACAGAACGGTGAAACGAGTCAAGTTAGGAAAAACTTACGAGCACCGGCGTACTGAGATGATGGCATAGCAGTGATACTGTCCCAAAAACCGACAGCCTAGGTATCCATAAACCTAGGCTCTGATACCATATTCTGTAACACCCCCAAGACATTCAGGGCATATTACAGCGCCGTGGATCCCACACTGTGGAATCCACCAGGCTAATGTACCAACCAAGACATTCGACAAAGACAAACAACCATCAATAAGACGACAATTCATAATAAGAATACAAACCGACAATTAACTCTTGACATTAAATCCATTTCCCAAAGCGGTAACACGACATTAACAATTCAAACGGTAAGTACTCGAGTACTTAAACCAATTTTATAATACAAAAATCCCAAAACAATACATCAACCATAATTGACAGAACAAAACACAAGAATCGATTACTGGACAATATCATGCTTGCCCATCATCCTCATACGGCTCTAGTGCTCGCTTGTCCCCACGATCAATACCTGAAATACAAAAAGTATTTCCCCCATTTAAGGGGTTAGCGACAAGTGCTAGTGCAAGTACAATCCATTTGAACTACATTCTAATCAGATGAATAATGCGCCAAAAATCAATTTTGAAAATGTTTTATATTCCGGAATATTTACAATGTACAATCACAAAGCACATTATCTCCAACAAATCACAATTCAAAGTTAACCGTTGGTACGAGACTCACGGCCACCGTACCCCGCAGAGCCCCGTCGGACATCCGTTGGTGGATAACAACAGTTCTCAATTCGTACACTCACGGCAATACGTATCCCTAGAGGCCCCGTCGGACCGTCCCTGGGTGAACATACACATATCCATCCACAACAACCACGATACAGCCATAATTCAAATACTAGAACATGTAAACAAATGTAAAGTACTTGCCTTTGAGACATCTTCGAAGAATCGGAAGTGAAAAATGACTACGGATGATCCGAATGGAAAACGACGGTTCCTAAACGAAGAATTAGCATAACTCAGTCCCAACGGACATCAATAATCGAAAGGAATACTCCCAAAACCCCGATTACAAATCACGACAATAGACGTTCAATCGATACGGGCGAGGGTTTACGCAAAATCTCCCCGTATTGATAATTCATGGATTAAAATCAAGGAAATTGGATTTAGAATTACTCAACAATCACAATCGGTAAAGAATATCGATATATAGATGAACAATTCGAAACTAAACCCTAGAATCCCAAAAAACACCCAAATTCGTCAAAATTAGGGTTCCTGAGGAATTACCTTTGAAGATCCAAGTACTATGATCCATAGAACACGCGTTAGATTGATTATCCGGGCTTCACAACCGAACAAAATTGATGAAAATCGACCCTCAAGTGATGAATGATGAGAAGTTCTCCCCTCAACCCTCTCTCTCGTGCGCAGGTGAAGAAAATGAGGGAAATGGCCGATCTCGCCCAAAAAGAATGAAATTATACAGTTGACCGCATGGTGTGCCGCGGCGCAGCCGAAGTGTGCCACGGCACAAGCCCAAAAACTGCTCCTAGGGTTCGGCAGTGTGCCGCGGCCAGGCCAGCGTGTGCCGCGGCACCCAGTACAGTCTAGTTTTGGTCTAAGATGCCACACGAGTGTGCCGCGGCCCGGACGGGTGTGCCGCGGCACAGACTCGGCAGTGTGCCGCGGCCCCGGACAGTTGTGCCACGGCACATAGTACAGTCCGCTCGGCCAAAAACTGGAAAAATGTATGTGTGCCGCGGCGCACACTCCTTGTGCCGCGGCCCACACCCCCTTAGGGTCCAAAAAAAAATGAAAAATGATCCGGGAAGAGAATGAAAGCAATATGAATCAATATCGGGAAAAAAATAACACGAGACGGACCCACGGCAACCCCGAAATGGCGGTTCCGCACAACAATAACGAGAATCAGATCGATAGATGGCAGGAAAAATACACTGAAAGATACACGAGGGTTACTACAATCGAAAAATACACCGGAAATGAAAATACAAGGGAAAGAAAAATGCGGATATTAGAGTCTTGCGGGGACTCCGAGGTTTGTGGCTTGTTAGCCCGATGCCGGGATAACTAGTGGGGTTATCATCGGGTATGTCTTGCGGGGACTCCGAGGTTCGTGGCTTGTTAGCCCGATGCCGGGATAACTTATGGTTGTGATTTGTGTGTGACTTGTTTCGCTACCCAGCTCGGGAGGGTCCTTCGAGGCCTTGAGTGGGATTTGTGGCTTCGTCCCGGTCCTAGGCGATGCGTGTGTGTGAATTGTTTCGCTAGCCAGCTCAGGAGAGTCCTTCGAGGCCTCGAGTGGGATTTGTGGCTTCATCCCGGTCCTAGGCGATGCGCGTGTGCGATTATGTTTTGTTGATTTTTATGTTCGTCGAGGACACGTGATGTTGGGCTCTGGCCCTGTGAATTGTTGTCGGTTTTCTATTTGCGAAAACAAAACCTTTGGGCTGTGACCGCTGTTGATTTTTGGAAAGAGAAGGATTCGGAAATCCTAAATTGTTTTCTATTAAAACTCTCGATGGCATTTTAAACTGTTTAATAAATTGTTTCCCTTGATTTGTGATCTTTCGGTTTTGGAATGTTTTACCAAACTCATGCCTCGAGAAGTGATTTTCGTTACGTTTGGAACTTTGAGGATTCCTGGTTATTGTTATTCGTGGAATGTGAATTGTATGGCTCGTATTTGCACTTTGTTCTTGCACTAGCAAAACAGTGGAGTTTTGCTAACCCCCGAGTATTCGGGGGGTGGATGTCTATTTTTTGCATTCAGGTTTTGGAGCAAAGCACAGGGTCGACACGAAGGATGACGAAAGATGAACGATACTAATCACACGAGGATCAGTTGTTGTCTTATTGTTCTAGTTGTTTTTTCTTTTCACGCAAGATCTTTTCCCGTTGTACGGTAGTTTATTGTATTTTGACCCCTGCGTGGGTATGTGTTTGGAATTGAGTTGTATGTTATTATTGAAAGACCAAATCGGTCTACTGAGTCATTTTAGCCTTAAAGGCGATGTTTAGATGTTTGATTTTAGTTATCAGCATGGTAGATCCTCGAGGAGAGGGTGTACGGCGTGTAATATCCCTGAGTGGATTGGGGGGTGTTACATAAATGGTATCGGAGCTTAGGTTGTGGAAACCTAGGCTGTCGGGTCAGTGGTGTCTGTTGAGTTTTGTCTCGTCGGATTTTGTCTGACTAAGTCGTGTCGCGATGCGTCGTCTGAGTTTGTTGGTCGTGATTAGTATCGTGGGGCGATCATCATCTTCGTGCGACCTGTGGATGTAAGTCTCCCTTCGTTGTGTTGTGCCTCGTGTGACACGAGCTATTTGTTTGATTTTGTATTAAGTGATGGAATCTTTATGTAGATTCTCGGTTTCGTGATGCGTTGTGATTCATGTTTCATTTATTTGAGGAGTGTTGTCATTATTTACATCCTTTTGACTGTGATATTCGACTGTTGTTTCCGGTAAAAGACAGGTGTTGTCTTGATTATTTGTTAAGTGACGGAATCCTCTTATGGATTTTGATTTCTTGATATGTGGTTATTTGACCCTCATATTTCATTCATATGAGGAGTAGTGTTGCTGGATTGTGCATGTTTGACTTTATTTCTTTTACCCGCTGCGTGAGTTCTTTTGTAATGGCTTTCGGTATTTTACCAACTGAGTTTTATTTCGAAAACCGATTCCTTTAACCGAGTTTTTGGCATTATGGCCTTGATCGTTTTGGAGAAATTCTGACGGTATTTAGTATTTTGTAAATGACTTTTGTAAGTTTTTGAAATATTACCGTCATCGGCCTTTTTTACATTGTAAATGATTTTTAGCCTTGTGAGTTCCGGTGCGGGATCCACGGTGCTATAATGTTTCGTGTAATTACCTAAAATTTTTGGGCATTCTAGCCCATTGAATTATCTTTGAAAACCTTGAGTATCTTAGAAAATAAATTTCGAGATGTACTTTTAAAATGAATTATTTTCTCGTGGTACATCCAAGGTGCCATAATATGTTTTCAAATTCTTCTACCTCGAGGACCAAAATGTTTTGAGATATTTTCAGTGTTTTAGAAACACTTTTATTTAGACCCGAGGGTCGAATATTCTGAAAGTTTTCACTAAGAGAAAGTATCCTCATTTTTTGTCAAATGCGAAATGGTTCTCCAAAGTCTCGATAACGATGTTTCACGTTTGTACTTTCTTTTTAGAAAGGTGATACTCAAGATCAACCGGTGTTCTTCTAAAATTATTTTCAAAATGAGGTTTTCGTTTTTAAAACCTATCCATTCCCGTTTGAGGACTAGGTATGTATGTATGATGTTCGCGTTGTCATTATGATGTTTGCTCCCGAATATGATCGAATTGGCAGTGTGAGCGTTGAGTCGTTTTCCACACATTTGTTGTGTTAGCCCCCTGTAAAAGACGGGATGTTAGTGTTGAATGTTGTCGCCTCGTAGTGATTTCTGCGTTGTCGCGCATGTGTGAGCTGTTAGAGCTTGGTTTGGTATGACCGTGTGCATCGGTGATTGTTCCGTTATGTGTAGGTTGTTTAATGACATGTTACCTTGCTCCCGTTTTTGTGAATTTCGTGGACGAGGTCGAAGGTAATACCCGTACTATTTTGACTTCATGTTCTCTTTCTCCAGTCTATCAATTCGCTCATGTTCGTTGATACTTTATGAACTTGTTCTGTATTTCGGTTTCATCGTCCGAACGAACTGTGATCTTGTTGTGGGTCGATCTGGTTATCGCTGTGACTTTTTTGAGTTCGGTTCGATTCTTGTGAACCTTGTTCGGAAGTGACATCATTTGGTTCTATTAGTTCTTTTATTCGAAGTGGATCGGATTTGGAACTCCTGTGTTTTCGACTCTGTCGTCTCGTTTATGCTTGTTAACATTTTCTGAACTTTCCCTATCCCTTGCTTTTGCTGATCGAATGAGGGTGGTATTCTTTCGGAATAACTCGTTTGTCATTATGACTTTTCAATTACTATTCCCTTTCCTGTGGATCTTATGTGAATGCACGTCCAGTTGTTTTCACCGGATCATATATTGTCTCGAGTCGAGATATGAACCTTGGGGTTGTTGTTTGAATTTTATTGTTCTTTGTGATTCGAACATGATTGTTCGATTTTTGTTGTCTCGATCGTTGTGATTCGATCGTTTGATTGCTCGGTTTTTGTTGATCTCGTTTCGTGATCGTTAAACATTCAGACTCCTTCGTAATTCCCTTAAGTTTGGGAAATTAGTCTCGTTTTCGATCTTCCAACCCTTAGGCGGTGGAATTCCGTATTTGTTCAGCGTTTGTCTCGCGTTTTGATTGATGAACCGTGGGGGTTGGTCAATCGTATTGATTTTCATTCGTGTGTTTTGTGACTGCTCGGATAATCGACTTGATTGTACTATCTGTTGTTGACGCTTGTCACTTGTTGGTTTTATTATGTTTCTACCGGTGGCGTTGTGTTGGTCGTCGTGGAGCGTGTTTTCACGCCGTATATCTCTTTGCGTTTCTTGCAGCATTTCACCGTCGGGGGCGAGTTTTCGATTTTTGCGTATCTCGTCGAGTTTTCCTGGCAGGGGATATTGCTTCTCCCTACTTGTTTTAAGTTTCGGGACGAAACTTCTTTTAAGGAGGGTAGAATGTAATACCCGTAATTTCGATTTCCGATAATTTCATTTTTTAGGCGGAAGTCCGTTTTGATGACTCACTCATGACCGTTTCATCATTCTGAGAATGATTAATTGTACACTTTTTGACATCCGAGTTCGTTTAGGTGTCGTTTTGTTGAGTTCCGTGCTTTTTAGCGACTTTTCCGCACTTGAGTTCGATTCTTGCGAATATCGTTCGAAACTGCTGTTTCGAGTTTCCCGTAAGTCCGTTTAACTTTGTTAGACGTGTTGTGAACTTCGGTTTGGTTATTCGATCACGTATCGTGATTTTTGGGCGTTTTGGGCCATTTTGTAATTTACCCAAAGTTATGGGTATCCGTATCTGTAATTGTTGTCTCGACCCTTTTCTTGGTCGCGTATGATTAATTATTGCATTATGTTTTCATTTCGGGTCGATGATGTTGTCCGCGAGCTTTTCGTCGTGTTCGTTCCGTACGTTTTCGGAAATCGAGTCGTCGGATCATGACGGCCGAAAGCACCGCCGACAGTGCGGTCGACGGCCAAGTGTTGGCACCGCCGCAAGCACGGCAGAACCGTCAGAGCGCACGCCACGGCCGGAAGGCTGCACGCGCTAACCGTAGGTGTAGCGCATGCATCGGCGGCCAGACGCCGTCGGCCGGGCAGAGGGGTTACCGAGTATGGACTCGGGATGATCGGCGGGTAGCGCACGCTGCTGTCGGGCATTGCGCATGCTACGGCCGGCAGTAGCACGCGCTACGCCCCAAGGCCGCACGCTACTGGCCGAGCCGCAGGGCGGGGGTCTGGATCGCGGCTGGGCCGAGAAGACGCTAGCTCGGGCACTTAGCGCACGCTAGTCCGCCCAAGATAACCGCGAGCATCCTCATTTTCACTCGTTTTTCATTTCCATTCTTTTCGATCCGAGGCTGGAGCTTTGGAGGTGGCGAAGCCATGTTGTTTAACAACAAATCCATGAAGTTCTTGAGGTTATATCATTGATCAATCATCCTATAACATCCTTCGGTCCAGCGAATCAAGGTGAGATTTCCTAGAACCCTATTTTGAGAAATTTTGGGGTTTTTGCGTTTTTGTCCGATTCGTTCCGTATTGTTGATTAATTCATGTTGGGTATGATTAATCTTGGTAGTATTCTTGTGTTTAACATCATTTAATCTATTGTTCTTCGTCGAATCGAAGTATAATTCTTGATTTCCTTCGAATCGACTTTTTGGGGGATTTGTTCTCGATCTCGTTTTCCATCCATTTTTATTGGTTAGAATGTGGTTAAGTGATGTTGTTAAACATATTCTATGGATTGTATAACCATATTTCGACTTGGAATTCCGTTTTCGTGTTTTGTCGGGACAAATCGTGTTCTTGGCCGTTTTGGGGGAAACACTTGAACTTTCGTCATTCGTTCTTTGAATTCAACGGCTTTGAGTCGTGATATGGAATTCATTTCATTGTTGTTATTGTCCTTCGTAGTTTATTATCGCGAGTTGGTGATCGGTGGAGTCGGCGGGTTCGTAGTCGGTTCGTGTCAACCTACTTCGGTCGATTCTCCGCGTTGTTCTTATTCGAGGCAAGTACCTTGCCCATACTATTCTTGTTTTGTGGATATGATAATTGGTGATCGTCTAAATGTGTTTGTTTGGTCGTTCGAAAATTATTTTCAAAAGATTCGATTAGCCTTGTTAAAGGCTCTCTTTCAAAACGCGTGTGTTTTGTAAGTGTGTGGGTTGTAAGTGACTACGTGTATCCTTTGGATATGTTTGGAGTTGATGTGGTGTTTGATAATGAATGTGTACGTATATAGCTTCATTGCAGTGTATTGCGGTTTTGACATGCTGTGATGTTAGTTGTTACTCCTTTGAAATGAGGTTGCGATGCTTAATGTTGTTTCGTTTCATAATCGATTATTGTTGTGTGCTTGTTATACGTGATGTGCTTCCGGGTAGGATTATTGAATCTCCGGGATCCATACTTGCTAGTATGGGTCGGGCGAGACCGTAGGGTTATCCAATCCGAGTATGTCTTGCGGGGACTCCGAGGTTCGTGGCTTGTTAGCCTCATGCCGGGATAACTAGTGGGGTTATCATCGGGTATGTCTTGCGGGGACTCTGAGGTTCGTGGCTTGTTAGCCCGATGCCGGGATAACTTATGGTTGTGATTTGTGTGTGACTTATTTCACTAGCCAGCTCGGGAGGGTCCTTCGAGGCCTTGAGTGGGATTTGTGGCTTCGTCTAGGTCCTAGGCGATACGTGTGTGTGATTTGTTTCGATAGCCAGCTCGGGAGGGTCCTTCGAGGCCTCGAGTGGGAATTGTGGCTTCGTCCCGGTCCTAGGCGATGCGCGTGCGCGATTATGTTTTGTTGATTTTTATGTCCGTCGAGGACACGTGATGTTGGGCTCTGGCCCTGTGAATTGTTGTCGGTTTTCTATTTGCGAAAACAAAACCTTTGGGCTGTGACCACTGTTGATTTTTGGAAAGAGAAGGATTCGGAAATCCTAAATTGTTTTCTATTAAAACTCTCGATGGCATTTTAAACTGTTTAATAAATTGTTTCCCTTGATTTGTGATCTTTCGGTTTTGGAATGTTTTACCAAACTCATGCCTCGAGAAGTGATTTTCGTTACGTTTGGAACTTTGAGGATTCCTGGTTATTGTTATTCGTGGAATGTGAATTGTATGGCTCGTATTTGCACTTTGTTCTTGCACTAGCAAAACAGTGGAGTTTTGCTAACCCCCGAGTATTCGGGGGGTGGATGTCTATTTTTTGCATTCAGGTTTTGGAGCAAAGCACAGGGTCGACACGAAGGATGACGAAAGATGAACGATACTAATCACACGAGGATCCGTTGATGTCATATTGGTCTAGTTGTATTTTCTTTTCCGCTGCAGTATCTTTTCCCCGTTGTACGGTAGTTTATTGTATTTTGACCCCTGCGTGGGTATGTGTTTGGAATTGAGTTGTATGTTATTATTGAAAGACCAAATCGGTCTACTGAGTCATTTTAGCCTTAAAGGCGATGTTTAGATGTTTGATTTTAGTTATTAGCCTGGTAGATCCTCGAGGAGAGGGTGTACGGCGTGTAATATCCCTGAGTGGATTGGGGGGTGTTACATAAATGGTATCGGAGCTTAGGTTGTGGAAACCTAGGCTGTCGGGTCAGTGGTGTCTGTTGAGTTTTGTCTCGTCGGATTTTGTCTGACTAAGTCGTGTTGCGATGCGTCGTCTGAGTTTGTTGGTCGTGATTAGTATCGTGGGGCGATCATCATCTTCGTGCGACCTGTGGATGTAAGTCTCCCTTCGTTGTGTTGTGCCTCGTGTGACACGAGCTATTTGTTTGATTTTGTATTAAGTGATGGAATCTTTATGTAGATTCTCGGTTTCGTGATGCGTTGTGATTCATGTTTCATTTATTTGAGGAGTGTTGTCATTATTTACATCCTTTTGACTGTGATATTCGACTGTTGTTTCCGGTAAAAGACAGGTGTTGTCTTGATTATTTGTTAAGTGACGGAATCCTCTTATGGATTTTGATTTCTTGATATGTGGTTATTTGACCCTCATATTTCATTCATATGAGGAGTAGTGTTGCTGGATTGTGCATGTTTGACTTTATTTCTTTTACCCGCTGTGTGAGTTCTTTTGTAATGGCTTTCGGTATTTTACCAACTGAGTTTTATTTCGAAAACCGATTCCTTTAACCGAGTTTTTGGCATTATGGCCTTGATCGTTTTGGCGAAATTCTGACGTTATTTAGTATTTTGTAAATGACTTTTGTAAGTTTTTGAAATATTACCGTCATCGGCCTTTTTGACATTGTAAATGATTTTTAGCCTGGTTAGTTCCGGTGCAGGATCCACGGTGCTATAATGTTTCGTGTAATTACCTTAAATTTTTGGGCATTCTAGCCCATTGAATTATCTTTGAAAACCTTGAGTATCTCAGAAAATAAATTTCGAGACGTACTTTTAAAATGAATTATTTTCTCGTGGTACATCCAAGGTGCCACAATATGTTTTCAAATTCTTCTACCTCGAGGACCAAAATGTTTTGAGATATTTTCAGTGTTTTAGAAACACTTTTATTTAGACCCGAGGGTCGAATATTCTGAAAGTTTTCACTAAGAGAAAGTGTCCTCATTTTTTGTCAAATGCGAAATGGTTCTCCAAAGTCTCGATAACGATGTTTCACGTTTGTACTTTCTTTTTAGAAAGGTGATACTCAAGATCAACCGGTGTTCTTCTAAAATTATTTTCAAAATGAGGTTTTCGTTTTTAAAACCTATCCATTCCCGTTTGAGGACTGGGTATGTATGTATGATGTTCGCGTTGTCATTATGATGTTTGCTCCCGAGTATGATCGAATTGGCAGTGTGAGCGTTGAGTCGTTTTCCACACATTTGTTGTGTTAGCCCCCTATGAAAGACGGGATGTTAGTGTTGAATGTTGTCGCCTCGTAGTGATTTCTGCGTTGCCGCGCATGTGTGAGCTGTTAGAGCTTGGTTTGGTATGACTGTGTGCATCGGTGATTGTTCTTTTATGTGTAGGTTGTTTAATGACATGTTACCTTGCTCCCGTTTTTGTGAATTTCGTGGACGAGGTCGAAGGTAATACCCGTACTATTTTGACTTCTGTATTTTTTCTTTCTCCAGTATATCAATTCGCTCATGTTCGTTGATACTTTATGAACTTGTTCTGTATTTCGGTTTCATCGTCCGAACGAACTGTGATCTTGTTGTGGGTCGATCTGGTTATCGCTGTGACTTTTTTGAGTTCGGTTCGATTCTTGTGAACCTTGTTCGGAAGTGACATCATTTGGTTCTATTAGTTCTTTTATTCGAAGTGGATCGGATTTGGAACTCCTGTGTTTTCGACTCTGTCGTCTCATTTATGCTCGTTAACATTTTCTGAACTTTCCCTATCCCTTGCTTTTGCTGATCGAATGAGGGTGGTATTGTTTCGGAATAACTCGTTTGTCATTGTGACTTTTCAATTACTATTCCCTTTTCCTGTGGATCATATGTGAATGCACGTCCTGTTGTTTTCACCGGATCATATATTGTCTCGAGTCGAGATATGAACCTTGGGGTTGTTGTTTGAATTTTATTGTTCTTTGTGATTCGAACATGATTGTTCGATTTTTGTTGTCTCGATCGTTGTGATTCGATCGTTTGATTGCTCGGTTTTTGTTGATCTCGTTTCGTGATCGTTAAACATTCAGACTCCTTCGTAATTCCCTTAAGTTTGGGAAATTAGTCTCGTTTTCGATCTTCCAACCCTTAGGCGGTGGAATTCCGTATTTGCTCAGCGTTTGGCTCGCGTTTTGATTGATGAACCGTGGGGGTTGGTCAATCGTATTGATTTTCATTCGTGTGTTTTGTGACTGCTCGGATAATCGACTTGATTGTACTCTCTGTTGTTGACGCTTGTCACTTGTTGGTTTTATTATGTTTCTACCGGTGGCGTTGTGTTGGTCGTCGTGGAGCGTGTTTTTACGCCGTATATCTCTTTGCGTTTCTTGCAGCATTTCGCCGTCGGGGGCGAGTTTTCGATTTTTGCGTATCTCGTCGAGTTTTCCTGGCAGGGGATATTGCTTCTCCCTACTTGTTTTAAGTTTCGGGACGAAACTTCTTTTAAGGAGGGTAGAATGTAATACCCGTAATTTCGATTTCCGATAATTTCTTTTTTTAGGCGAAAGTCCGTTTTGATGACTCACTCATGACCGTTTCATCATTCTGAGAATGATTAATTGTACACTTTTTGACATCCGAGTTCGTTTAGGTGTCGTTTTGTTGAGTTCCGTGCTTTTTAGCGACTTTTCCGCACTTGTGTTCGATTCTTGCGAATATCGTTCGAAACTGCTGTTTCGAGTTTCCCGTAAGTCCGTTTAACTTTGTTAGACGTGTTGTGAACTTCGGTTTGGTTATTCGATCACGTATCGTGATTTTTGGGCATTTTGGGCCATTTTGTAATTTACCCAAAGTTATGGGTATCCGTATCTGTAATTGTTGTCTCGACCCTTTTCTTGGTCGCGTATGATTAATTATTGCATTATGTTTTCATTTCGGGTCGATGATGTTGTCCGCGAGCTTTTCGTCGTGTTCATTCCGTACGTTTTCGGAAATCGAGTCGTCGGATCATGACGGCTGAGCACTGGCCAGACAGGTGCGGCCGGCACGGTCGGAAGTGCTGGGCACTGGCCGGGCAAGCACGGCAGGAACCGTCGTAGTGCACGCTACGGCCGGAAGGCTGCACGCGCTAACCGGTAGGTGTAGCGCATGCTATCGGGCGGCCCAGCGTACGCTGTCGGGCTGGGCAAAGGGGTTACTGGAGTACTGGACTCGGGGATGATCGGCAGGTAGCGCACGCTACTGTCGGGCATTGCGCATGCTACGACCGGCAGGTAGCACGCGCTACGTCCGGAAGGCTGCGCACGCTACCCGCCGAGCCGAGGGGCAGGGGGGCTCGGATCGCGGCACGGGCCGATAAGACGCTAGCTCGGCAGCCTAGCGCACGCTAGTCCGGCCCAGTATAAATGTGGCAGAGCATCCTCATTTTCACTCGTTTTTCATTTCCTTTCTTTTCGATCCGAGGCTGGAGCTTCGGAGGTGGCGAAGCCATGTTGTTTAACAACAAATCCATGAAGTTCTTGAGGTTATATCATTGATCAATCATCCTATAACATCCTTCGGTCCAGCGAATCAAGGTGAGATTTCCTAGAACCCTATTTTGAGAAATTTTGGGGTTTTTTCGTTTTTGTCCGATTCGTTCCGTATTGTTGATTAATTCATGTTGGGTATGATTAATCTTGGTAGTATTTGTGTGTTTAACATCATTTAACCTATTGTTCTTCGTCGAATCGAAGTATAATTCTTGATTTCCTTCGAATCGACTTTTTGGGGGATTTATTCTCGATCTCGTTTTCCATCCGTTTTTATTGGTTAGAATGTGGTTAAGTGATGTTGTTAAACATATTCTATGGATTGTATAACCATATTTCGACTTGGAATTCCGTTTTCGTGTTTTGTCGGGACAAATCGTGTTCTTGGCCGTTTTGGGGGAAACACTTGAACTTTCGTCATTCGTTCTTTGAATTCAACGGCTTTGAGTCGTGATATGGTATTCATTTCATTGTTGTTATTGTCCTTCGTAGTTTATTATCGCGAGTTGGCGATCGGTGGAGTCGGCGGGTTCGTAGTCGGTTCGTGTCAACCTACTTCGGTCGATTCTCCGCGTTGTTCTTATTTGAGGCAAGTACCTTGCCCATACTATTCTTGTTTTATGGATATGATAATTGATTTGTGGCTTCGTCTAGGTCCTAGGCGATACGTGTGTGTGATTTGTTTCGCTAGCCAGCTCGGGAGGGTCCTTCGAGGCCTCGAGTGGGAATTGTGGCTTCGTCCCGGTCCTAGGCGATGGGCGTGCGCGATTATGTTTTGTTGATTTTTATGTCCGTCGAGGACACGTGATGTTGGGCTCTGGCCCTGTGAATTGTTGTCGGTTTTCTATTTGCGAAAATAAAACCTTTGGGCTGTGACCGCTGCTGATTTTTGGAAAGAGAATGATTCGGAAATCCTAAATTGTTTTCTATTAAAACTCTCGATGGCATTTTAAACTGTTTTATAAATTGTTTCCCTTGATTTGTGATCTTTCAATTTTGGAATGTTTTACCAAACTCATGCCTCGGGAAGTGCTTTTCGTTACGTTTGGAACTTTGAGGATTACTGGTTATTATTATTCTTGGAATGTGAATTGTATGGCTCGTATTTGCACTTTGTTCTTGCACTAGCAAAACAGTGGAGTTTTGCTAACCCCCGAGTATTCGGGGGGTGGATGTCTATTTTTTGCATTCAGGTTTTGGAGCAAAGCACAAGGTCGAAACGAAGGATGATGAAAGATGAACGATACTAATCACACGAGGATCCGTTGATGTTGTATTGATCTAGTTGTATTTTCTTTTCCGCTGCAGTATCTTTTCCCCGTTGTCCGGGAGTTTATTGTATTTTAACCCCTGCGTGGGTATGTGTTTGGAATTGAGTTGTATGTTATTATTGAAAGACCAAATCGGTCTACTGAGCCATTTTAGCTTTAAAGGCGATGTTTAGATGTTTGATTTTAGTTATCAGCCTGGTAGATCCTCGAGGAGAGGGTCTACGGCGTGTAATATCCCTGAGTGGATTGGGGGGTGTTACAACAATCCTCCCCCCTTCAAAAAATTTCGTCCTCGAAATTGAGCTTCGTAAAGAACTTTGAAAATCTGTATCAAACTTTGTATGAGTATTTTCATCAATAACTTTAAAAATATTGTGTCAGCAAAAATCACTTTGAAACCTTTCTTTGAAATCATATTTTGTCGCTTTCGGACAACATTTATACTTTCACATATCCTTTCAAATCTTTTGCCGACACAATCATTCTATACTCATACCATAATTTTTAAATTTTCATAAAAGAGTGAATACTTGAAAACGTTACCTCGGAGTCGACGTTGGGCAGCAGCGATGAACCACATATTCTCCCGAAAATATAATCATGTCGTAATTCGTTATACTTTTAAAAATAAGAAAGTTTTGAAATATCTTGTTTTGTATAAGTAAATCTTTTTAAACCTCCTTAACTGTATAGTCCCATACCTATACAGTCTTGGAATACCTCTCGTTCTAGTAAGAACTCAGTTCAGTCATGTCCCCCTCCACCTAGAAGCCTTGTCAGGAGCCGCTCATTGTCCGTGCCCTTTTCTTATTGCACCGGCGATCACTCCCCTTTCTCAAAGCCGCTCATTGTCCGTGCCCTTTTTTATTGCACCGGCGATCACTCCCCGCCCTCGTCGGCCCCGGGTGTCACATGTTCACCAGCTTCCGCTTGGTTCATCCCCAAATCTCACCGTACTGAGAGAGGTCTTGCCCCGATACCATTCTGTAATGCCCTGGCTTTCTTAATTAAAAAAGAACGTTACACAGCTCAATTTTTCCTTAAAATTTTTATATAAATTCGGAGTATTTGCGGAAGCATTTTAGTTAGTAAATCTTCAATAAAACTCATTTATTCAAACATCAGTACAGTTTTACAAAAACATGGGAAATCAAATATTCGGACATAGTCCGTTGAAATTACATTCGTTGAAGAACATAAAGTGTTTCGCAAAAATAAAAACAATTACGGCGACAACATCTTTTATTCTTTAGAATTTCATCATGTTGGGAGTATGTATTCATCTTCTGCTTATCCCGTTCGTCGATTCCTTAGCCTGAAAAACATAAACGACGAAGTGTGAGTACGCGAGCATACTCAGTGAGATTAAACCCTTATAAATCGTCAATCATGTTGTGTAATGCACATAAAACATTCTTATCTGTGTGAGACTTGTCTCGGATTTCTTTCATTCTTTCGACCCCTCGCGGATCGTCATGTTACACGACACAACGATGACCGTAACATATTAAAACAGTATAACCTCACCTCGTTTGCTGAAATCTTGAAATATCTTCCTTTGAATTTGGCTCGATTGTCCTTCTTGGATCCCAGATACGCTTCTCTTAGCACTTGTAAATACTTTTTCATATTTCCGGTCATAAATTCTTGATGTAAAATCTGAAATCTCTTTGAGGACTTTTATCAAACACCTTTGAAAAACTGTCAGATTTGAGCTTCCTGTTTCATCGGGCTTTTTGAAGCCTTTATAATTTTTGGAAGGGAAATATGTTACGGGAGTTTTATAGAAGAGGTCCAGAGCTTCAAATTAATATGTGATAGGTACAAAAAAACGTCCGGTAACATGTATAAATAGGGGTCCAAAGTCGGCTGAAAATCAACCTTACTCGGACAGCTGGAGGCCTTATCCGGATAGCTGGCCGAGAAGCTTCTGTTGGTCGTGACTGACCTTATCCGGACAGCTGGCCAAGAAGCTTCTGTCGGTCGTGACCGACCTTATCCAGACAGCCTTATCCGGAGAGCGCCGAGAAACTTCTGTCGGCCGTGACCGGCAGCTGTCGGTAGGCGTGTCCGACGGTGACCGGCAGATGTCCGTCAACTTGGCTCGGCCGGTTCGACCCCTTCCCGGTGTCCAAATTTGATTTTCCGACCTGTTCCGGACTCGTCAGAGTTAAATCTTCGATATGCTCAGACGGATTTTCGATAATAATAATAAAATAATTTAATATTATTTTTGCAATATAAGTGTTTTGTAATGAAATTGTATCGTATCAAAATCGTCGGAACTTTTCGAAATCACTTTAATAAATTCTAAAAATGATCCTTATAATTTATTTTGAAATCTTTTCCTTTTAAGTCCTTCATTTTATGCTAGCAACGTATCGGTCCAAGTATCGGACAACTTGTAAATATTAAAAAATTAAAATCCATGATCGTTAGCAAAATAAATAGCATTTAAATAAGTATTGGGGCGTTACAATCCTCCCCCCTTTAAAAAATTTCGTCCTCGAAATTGAGCTTCGTAAAGAACTTTGAAAATTTGTATCAAACTTTGTATGAGTATTTTCATCAATAACTTTAAAAATATTGTGTCAGCAAAAATCACTTTGAAACCTTTCTTTGAAATCATATTTTGTCCCTTTCGGACAACAATTATACTTTCACATATCCTTTCAAATCTTTTGCCGACACAATCATTCTATACTCATACCATAATTTTTAAGTTTTCATAAAAGAGTGAATACTTGAAAACATTACCTCGAGTCGACGTTGGGCAGCTGCGATGAACCACATATTCTCCCGAAAATATAATCATGCCATAATTCTTCGTTATACTTTTAAAAATAAGAAAGTTTTGAAATATTCTTGTTTTGTATAAGTAAATCTTTTTTTTTAAACCTCCTTAACTGTATAGTCCCATACCTATGCCGTAATTTAAAGGGGGAAGGATTGTAACGCCCCAATACTTATTTAAATGCTATTTATTTTGCTAACGATCATGGATTTTGATTTTTTTAATATTTACAGGTTGTCCGATACTTGGACCGATACGTTCCTAGTATAAAATGAAGGACTTAAAAGGAAAAGATTTCAAAATAAATTATAAGGATCATTTTTAGAATTTATGAAAGTGATTTCGAAAAATTTCGACGATTTTGATACAATAAAATTTTATTACAAAACAATTATAGTGCAAAAGTAATATTAAATTATTTTATTATTATTATCAAAAATCCGTTCCGAGCATATCGAAGATTTAACTCCGAAGAGTCCGGAACAGATCGGAAAATCAATTTTGGACACCGGGAAGGGGTCGAACCGGCCGGGCCAAGTTGACGGACATCTCACGGCCACCACGGACACGCTTATCGATACACGGTCACGACCGACAGAAGTTTCTCGACGCTCTCCGGATAAGGCTGTCTGGATAAGGTCGGTCACGACCGACATAAGCTTCTCGGCCAGCTGTCCGCATAAGGCTGTCCAGCTGTCCGGATAAGGTCGGTCACGACCGAAAGAAGCTTCTCGGCCAGCTGTCCGGATAAGGCCTCCAGCTGTCCGAGTAAGGTTGATTTTCAGCCGACTTTGGACCCCTATTTATACATGTTACCGGACGTGTTTTTGTACATATCACATATTAATTTGAAGCTCTGGATCTATACTATAAGACGCCCGTAACATATTTTCCTTCCAAAAATTATAAAGGCTTCAAAAAGCTCGATTAAACAGGAATCTCAAATCTGATAGTTTTTCAAAGGTGTTTGATAAAAGTCCTCAAAGAGATTTGAGATTTTACATCAAGAATTTATGACCGGAAATATGAAAAAGTATTTTCAAGTGCTAAGAGAAGCGTATCCGGGATTCAATAAGGACAATCGAGCCAAATTCAAAGGAAGATATTTCAAGATTTCAGCAAACGAAGTGAGGTTATACTGTTTTAATATGTTACGGTCATCGTTGTGTCGTGTAACATGACGACCCGCGAGGGGTCGAAAGAATGAAAGAAATCCGAGACGAGTCTCACACAGATAAGAATGTTTTATGTGCATTACACAACATGATTTTGACGATTTATAAGGGTTTAATCTCACTGAGTATGCTCGCATACTCACACCTCGTCATTTATGTATTTCAGGCTAAGGAATCGATGAACGGGACAAGCAGAAGATGAATACATACTTCCAACATGATGAAGTTCTAAATACTAAAAGATGTTGTCGCCGTAATTATTATTATTTTTACGAAATACTTAATGTTCTTCAACGAATATAATTTCAACGGACTATGTCCGAATATTTGATTTCCCATGTTTTTGTAAAACTGTACTGGTGGTTGAATAAACGAGTTTTATTGAAGATTTACTCACTAAAATGCTTCTGCAAATACTCCGAATTTAAATAAAATTTTTAAGGAAAAAAAATGAGCCGTGTAACGTTCTTTTTAATTAAGAAAGTCAGGGCATTACACTTTCGCCCCGCGAAAGGTGCTCGGTGCCATCCTCTGCTAGCATGGTGATGATTCTCGAGCGGTAGTTCATGATCGCACCATGCCTCTCGAGCCAATCATCTCCAAGAATCAAATCCTCACCCTCAATATTCACAATAATAAGATTAGAGAGCCAAGCCCTCTCACAAATAAACACAGAACAGTCTTGGAACTCTCGATCGCCAACGATCCTATCACTGCTAGGAAGTTTAACAATGAAAGGCTCACAAGGCTGTAATATCCGCAATTTCGAATTTCCGATAATTTTATTTTTTGGCGTAAGTTCGTTTTGACGACTCGCTCATGATTGTATCGTCATTCTGAGAATGATTAATTCTGCACTTTTTGTCATCCGAGATCATTTCGATATCGTTTTGTTGAGATCCGTGTTCTTAAGCGGCTTTTCCACACTTGAGTTCGATTCTTGCGAATCTCATCCGAAACTGTTGTTTCGAGTTTCTCATAAGTTCATTTAATGTTATTATTCATGTTGTGAGCTTTGGCTTGGTGTTTCAATCGTGTATCGTGTATTTCGGACGTTTTGGGCCATTTTCGTAATTTCCCAAAGTTTGGGGTAATTACTTCCGTTGTAGAATTTCGAGCCCTCGGGTGGTCGGAATCGTGTGTTCTCTTAGCTCTTGGATTCGTCTTTGCGAGTACTTCGTAACAGTATCTTCGATTCGTATTCAAGTTCGGGTTTCGGGGTCGTCGGGCCATCAGAGTGGCCACGGCCGGAGCTGGGCCTGGCCTGGCTGAGTTACGGCCGTAAAGTGCCAGTTACGGTCGTACGTGCCTGGCCTGACGAATGCTAGTTACTGTAAAACCCGTAATTTCGATTTCCGGTAATTTCTTTTTTTCGGCGGAAGTCCGTTTTGACGGCTCGCTCATGATCGTTTTGTCATTCCGAGAATGATTAATTCTGCACTTTTTGTCATCCGAGTTCGTTGCGGTGTTGTTTTGTTGACTTCCGTGCTTTTTAGCGACTTTTCTGCACTTGAGTTCGATTCTTGCGAATCTCGTTCGAAACTGCTATTTCGAGTTTCCTGTAAGTCCGTTTAACTTTGTTAGACATGTTGTGAACTTCGGTTTGGTTATTCGATCACGTATCGTGATTTCCGAGCATTTTGGGCCATTTTCTAATTTCTTAAAAGTTACCGGTATCCGTATCTGTAATTGTTGTCTCCACCCGTTTCTTGGTCGCGTATGATTAGTTATTGTATTATGTTTTCATTTAGGGTCGATGATGTTGTCCGCGAACTTTTCGTCGTGTTCGTTCCGTACGTTTTCGGAAATCGAGTCGTCGGATCTTGACGCCTGAGCACTGGCCGGACAGGTGTGGCCGGCACGGTCGGAAGTGCTGGGCACTGGCCGGGCAAGCACGGCAGGAACCGGCGTAGCGCACGCTACGGCCGGAAGGCTGCGCGCGCTAAACGGCAGGTGTAGCGCACGCTATCGGGCGGCCCAACGTACGCTATCGGGTCTGGGCAGAGGGGTTCTGAGGTTCTGGACTCGGGTAGGATCGGCAGGTAGCGCACGCTACTGTCGGACACTGCGTACGCTACGGCCGGCAGGTAGCGCACGCTACGGCCGGAAGGCTGCGCACGCTACCTAGCCGAGCAGTCTAGTCCAGGAGGTCACTGGATTGCGGCCTGGGCCGATAGCTCATGCTAGCTCGGCAGCCTATCGCGCGCTAGTCCGGCCCAGTATAAATGTGGCAGAGCAGCCTCATTCTCACTCGTTTTTCATTTCCTTTACTTTCGATCCGCGGCTGGAGCTTCGGAGGTGACGAAGCCATGTTGTTTAACAACAAATCCATGAAGTTTTTCAGCTCATATCATCAATTAATCATCCGTTATTATCCTTTGATCCAGCGAATCAAGGTAATCTCACTTTAGAACATTAATTTCATGAATTTGGGGTTTTTTGCATTTTTGTCCGATTCGTTCCATGTTGTTGCTTAATTCATGATGGGTATGATTAATCTTGGTAGTATTCTTGTGTTTAACATCATTTAATCCATTGTTCTTCGTCGAATCGAAGTATATTTCTTGATTTCCTTCGAATCGACTTTTTAGGGGATTTGTTCTCGATATCATTTTTCATTTGTTTTTGATGGATCGATTGTGGTTAAATGATGTTGTTAAACATATTCTATGGATTGTATATCCATATTTCGACTTGGAATTCCGTTTTTGTCTTTTGTCGGGACGAATCGTGTTCTTGGCCGTTTTGGGGAAAACACTTGAACTTTCGTCATTCGTTCTTTGAATTCAACGGCTTTAAGTCATTCTATGGAATTCATTTTCATTGTTGTTATTGTCCTTCGTAGTTTATTATCGCGTGTTGGCGTTCGGTGGAGTCGGCGGGTTCGTAGTCGGTTCGCCCCAACCTACTTCGATCGATTCTCCGCGTTGTTCTTATTCGAGGCAAGTACCTTGCTCATACATTTCTTATTTTGTGGATATGATGATCGGTGATCCTCTTGGTGTGTTTGTTTGGTTGTTTGAAATGAAGTTTCAAAAGATTTCGGTTTGGCCTCATTAAAGGCTCTCTTTCAAAACGCGTGTGTGTTTTGTGACGGTGTGTTTTGGGAATTGTTTATGATTTGATCATTTTGAACGTGAAGGCTTTGATGATGATACTCCTGTTGTTTAAAGTTATGGAATCGTGTATTCCGTATTTAATCGTGTTATTGTGTTTTGAAGAGTTTGATAATGGTGTCGGATTAGTGGCCATCTCTAGTAAGTATTCATGATGAACTTACATTCTTAGCATATTAGTATTGCATGAGTAACGTGTGTGTGTGTATGCTCACTACGGGTTAGATCCGACGGGGTCTCGGTAGGGGTCCACAAGAGACGTGGATCGACGAGCTTGCTTTTAACCACTACGGGTTAGATCCAACGGGGTCTCGGTAGGGGTCCACAGAGACATGGATCGACGGTTAATTGTGGTGCATTTTGCAAATGTGATTTGATTATGGCATTTCCGGAAATGAGTGCTTTTGAACGGTTTCCATGTTTGCATGCATTGACTAAGTATGTAAGAGGTAAGTTGTTCGTTTGGCTTACTTGGCTAGGATGGCACTAGAGTATTTTGTTGTTTGTGTTAAATCCTTTAATTGTGGATTTTGATGTTGGAAGACGAACCTTGTTGTCGTTCTCGTGTATTGTGAGTTGATGAGATTGGGGCTAAAATCCCAACGGTTTGGTAAAGGTCATTTTACAGATTTGGGGCTAAAATCCCAACGGTTTTGTAAAGGTCATTTTTACGGAAAGTAAACCTTTGGGGTGGTGACCACTTTCGTCTTTTGGGTTTTGGAAAGTAGGATTTGAGAATCCTAAATTATTTTCTATTAAAACTCTCGATGGCATTCTAAACCGTTTTATAAATTATTTCCATTGATTTATAATCTTTCGATTTTGAAATGTTTTCTCAAACTCCTGCCTCGAGAAGTACTTTTCGTTTCGTTTGGATCTTTGAGGATTCGTGGTTATTATTATTCGTGGAATGTGAATTGTATGGCTCGTATTTGCACTTTGTTCTTGCACTAGCAAAATAGTGGAGTTTTGCTAACCCCCGAGTTTTCGGGGGGTGGATGTCTTTTTTTGCATTCAGGTTTTGGAGCATAACACAGGGTCGGCACGAAGGATGATGAAAGATGATCGATACTAATCACATGAGGAACCATATATTGTTTATTGGTTCAGTTGTACTTTATTTTCCGCTGCTATATTTTTCCCGTTGTACGGGTGTGGTTGTATTTTGACCCCTGCGTGGGCATGATTTGTATTTGAGTTGTATGTATTTATTGAAAGACCAAATCGGTCTACTGAGTCATTTTAGCCTTAAAGGCATGGTTGAGTTGTTATATGTCGTTACCAGCCTGGTAGATCCTTGAGGAAGGGTTCTACGGCGTGTAATATCCCTGAGCGGATTGGGGGTGTTACAGTAATGGTATCGGAGCTTAGGTTGAGGAAACCTAGGCTGTCTGGTCAAGTCGTGTTATTTGAGTCTTGTTTAGTCGGATTTTATCTGACTGAGTCGTGTCGCGACGCGTCGTCTCAGTTTGTTGGTCGTGATTAGTATCGTGGGGTGATCATCATCTTCGTGCGACCTGTGGCTGTAAGTCTCCCTTCTTTGTGTTGTGCCTCGTGTGACACGAGCTGTTTTTATGATTATTTGTTCAGTGACGGAATCCTCTTATGGATTTTGATTTCTTGATATGTGGTTATTTGACCCTCATATTTCGTTCATATGAGGAGTAGCGTTGCTGGATTGTGCATGTTTGACTTTATTTCTTTTATTCGCTGCGTGGGTTCTTTTGTAATGGCTTTCGGTATTTTACCGACTGAGTTTTATTTCGAAAACCGATTCCTTTAACCGAGTTTTGGCATTATGGCCTTGATCGCTTTGGAAAAATTCTTATGATGGTATTTAGTATTTTGTAAATGGCTTTTGTGAGTTTTTGAAATATTACCGTCATCGGCCTTTTTGACGTTGTAAATGGTTTTTAGACTGGTGAGTTCCGGCGTGGGACCCACGGCGCTATAAAGTTGTGTAATTACCTGAAATTTTTGGGCATTCTAGCCCATTGAATTATCTTTGAAAACCTTAAGTATCTTAGAAAATAAATTTCGAGACGTACTTTTAAAATGAATTATTTTCTCGTGGTATATCCAAGGTGCCACAATATGGTTCCAAATTCTTCTACCTCGAGGACCAAAATATTTTGAGATATTTTCAATGTTTTAGAAACACTTTTATTTAGACCTGAGGGTCGAATATTTTGAAATTTTTTACTAAGAGAAAGTGTCCTCATTTTTATCTAATGTGAAATGGTTCTCCAAAGTCTCGATGACGATGTTTCACGTTTGTACTTTTTTGAAAGATGATACTCAAGATCAACCGATGTTCTTCTAAAATTATTTTCAAAATGAGGTTTTCGTTTTTAAACCTATCCATTCCCGTTTGAGGGCTGGGTATGTATGTATGATGTTCGCGTTGTCATTATGATGTTTACTCCCGAGTATGATCGAATTGGAGGTGTGAGCGTTGAGTCGTTTTCCACACATTTGTTGTGTTAGCCCTCTGTGAGAGGTGGGATGTTGGTGTTGAATGTTTCCATCTCGTGGTGATTTCTGCGTTATCGCGCATGTGCGAGCTGTTAGAGATTAGTTTGGTATGACCATGTGCATCGGTGATCGTTCCGTTATGTGTCAGTTGTTTATTGTCTTGTTACCTTGCTCCTGTTTTTGTGAATTTCGTGGACGAGGTCGGAGGTAATACCCGTACTATTTTGACTTCTGTATTTTCTCTTTCTCCAGTCTATCGATTCGCTCATGTTCGTTGATACTTTATTAACTTGTTCTGTATTTTGGTTTCATCGTCTGAACGAGCTGTGATCTTGTTGTGGGTCGATCTGGTTATCGATGTGACTTTTTCGGGTTCAGTTCGATTCAAGTGAACCTTGTTCAGGAGTGACATCATCTGGTTCTATTAGTTCTTTTATTCGAAGTGGATCGGATTTGGAACTCTTGTGTTTTCGACTCTGTCGACTCGTTTATGTTCGTTGATATTTCTGAACTTGTCCTGCCCCTTGCTTTTGTTGATCGAACGAGTGTGGTATTGTTTCGGAATAACTCGTTTGTCGTTGTGACTTTTCAATTTCTATTCCCTTTCGTGTGGATCTTATGTGAATGCACATCCTGTTATTTTCACCGGATCATATATTGTCTCGAGTCGAGATGTGAACCTTGGAGTTGTTGTTTGAATTTTATTGTTCTTCGTGATTCGAACATGATTGTTTGATTTTTGTTGTCTCGATCGTTGTGGTTCGATCGTTTGATTGTTCGGTTTTTATTGATCTCGCCCCATGATTGTTGAGCGTTCAGGCTCCTTCGTAATTCCCTTAAGTTCGGGAAATTAGTCTCGTTTTCGATCTTCCAACCCTTGGGCGGTGGAATTCCGTATTTGTTCAGCGATTGGCTCGCGTTTTGATTGATGTACCGTTGGGTCGGTCAATCATATTGATTTTCGTTCGTTGTGTTTTGTGATTGTTCGGATAATTGACTTGACTATATTATCCATTTGATGACGCTTGTCATTTGTTGGTTTTATTATATCCCTAACGGCGACGTTGTGTTGGTCGCCGTGGAGCGTGTTTTCACGTCGTATGTCTCTTTGCGTTTCTTGCAGCGTTTCGCCGTCGGGCGCGAGTTTTCGGTTTTTGTGTATCCCGTCGAGTTTTCCTGGCAGTGGATATTGCTTCTCCCTACTTATTTTAAGTTTCGGGACGAAACTTCTTTTAAGGAGGGTAGAATGTAATATCCGCAATTTCGATTTCTGGTAATTTCTTTTTTCCGGCGGAAGTCCGTTTTGACGGCTCGCTTATGACCGTTTCGTCATTCCGAGAATGATTAATTCTGCACTTTTTGTCATCCGAGTTCGTTTCGGTGTTGTTTTGTTGAGTTCCGTGCTTTTTAGTGACTTTTCCGCATTTGAGTTCGATTCTTGCAAATCTCGTTCGAAACTACTGTTTCGAGTTTCCTGTAAGTCTGTTTAACTTTGTTAGACAGGTTGTGAACTTCGGTTTGTTATTCGATCACGTATCGTGATTTCCGGGCATTTTGGGCCATTTTGTAATTTCTTAAAAGTTACGGGTATCCGTATCTGTAATTGTTGTCTCGACCCATTTCTTGGTCGCGTATGATTAATTATTGTATTATGTTTTCATTTCGGGTCGATGATGTTGTCCGCAAACTTTTCGTCGTGTTCGTTCCGTACGTTTTCGGAAATCGAGTCGTCGGATCTTGACGCCTGAGCACTGGCCGGACAGGTGCGGCCGGCACGGTCGGAAGTGCTGGGCACTGGCCGGGCAAGCACAGCAGGAACCGGCGTAGCGCACGCTACGACCGAAAAGATGCGCGCGCTAACCAGCAGGTGTAGCGCACGCTATCGGGCGGCCCAACGTACGCTATCGGGTCTGGGCAGAGGGGTTCTGAGGTTCTGGACTCGGGTAGGATCGGCAGGTAGCGCACGCTACTGTCGGACGCTGCGTACGCTACGGCCGGCAGGTAGCGCACGCTACGGCCAGAAGGCTGCGCACGCTACCTGGCCGAGCAGTCTAGTCCAGGAGGTCACTGGATTGCGGCCTCGGCCGATAGCGCACGCTAGCTCGGCAGCCTACCGCGCGCTAGTCCGGCCCAGTATAAATGTGGCAGAGCAGCCTCATCTCACTCGTTTTTCATTTCCTTTATTTTCGATCCGCGGCTGGAGCTTTGGAGGTGACGAAGCCATGTTGTTTAACAACAAATCCATGAAGTTTTTGAGCTCATATCATCGATTAATCATCCGTTATTATCCTTTGATCCAGCGAATCAAGGTAATCTCACTTTAGAACCCTAATTTCGTGAATTTGGGGGTTTTTGCATTTTTGTCCGATTCGTTCCATGTTGTTGATTAATTCATGATGGGTATTTTTGTTGCCCGAAATATTTATCCGAAGATGAAATACTGCTGGAATGGACGGACAACAAACAAGGTTGCGGGAGCACTTTCCGTGAGGATGTGAATAACACAAGATTTTCCGGGTTTGTTAGGCCCGGGCTTGAATGCTCTCGCGAGATGTTATTAGTACAAATATTCGTGGATACAAGTATTAATGTGAGAATCTAAGTACAATGAGTGTAAAAAGATTCTATTAATCCAGCTCTTGAGCGAAGCTTTGGTGTTCTTGCTCTCGGCCGATCGTCTTCTGTGTGAGAGAGCCTGAGAGAGAAGAAGGAAACGAGAGATAGCTGTTGCCAAGAGTAGGAGAAAGCCAAGTTGTGTGTATTGCTTCTGTATTGTGCGTGAATAGCGAGAATGACCGAGAGTTGGAGACATGGACTCCAGAAAGTAGAAATTCGGTCCTTTGACAAGTGCAGGCAGCCTTCTATTTATAGGGGCTGAGATGCCTTGTTTCCTGGCGGGCGATCGCCTTTCGTCCAATATAATAATGGGGCGATCGTCTTTAAGTCACATGGGTTGTCTGCCTAAAGTCCAAGGTTGCTGCCGGCAGCCAGCTGTGCGGTCCAATGAGGAGTCGGCACACGTCCTCAGTTGCTGTCACGGGCGGTCCTACTGACACCTTTCGGCGGGCCTGTCCGCGCGTGGAAAGATGCTGACAGGCTATGGTAAATGATCCGTGAAACGCGGATCTTGTCTCGGAACTGCACGTGGGTTCTGTCCTGAGCTTCGGCCTTTGCCGACTGGATGACCATCGGCTTCGTGCGGCATGAGGCGGTCGGCACTGGTCGGTCACCAGAGGTCGGCATCGGTCGGTCACCAAGTGTCGATCGGCAAGTGCCGAGAGATGATCGTCTGCTAGTCGGCCACCAGGAGTCGATCGCCAAGTACCGATAGACGATCGTCTAAGATGTCGATCGCTCGGCACCGGGACTTGTCCTGGGACCTTCGGTCGGCCGATCTATCTCGGCTGCTCGGCTATGGCTAGGTCGCCTGGCCTCTGGTCGGCAGTTCTGCCCTGGCTGCTCGGCTATGGCTAGGTCGCCTAGCCTCTGGTTGGCAATTTGGCCTCGGCTGCTCGGCTGTGGCTAGGTCGCCCGATCCCTGAGGCGATCGCCAGTCGAAGAGTATAATTCTCGACACAACAATTGCCCCCCAGTTTGCTCCTGTAATATCCGCAATTTTCGATTTCCGGTAATTTCTTTTTTCGGCGGAAGTCCGTTTTGACGACTTGCTCATGACCGTTTCGTCATTCCGAGAATGATTAATTCTGCAATTTTTGTCATCCGAGCTCGTTTCGGTGTCGTTTTGTTGAGTTCCGTGCTTTTTAGCGGTTTTTCCGCACTTGAGTTCGATTCTTGTGAATCTCGTCCAAAACTGTTGTTTCGACTTTCTCGTAAGTTCATTTAATGTTATTATTCATGTTGCAAGCTTCGGTTTGGTTATTCGATCACGTATCGTGATTTTGGGGCGTTTTGGGCCATTTTCGTAATTTCCCCAAGTTTGGGGTAATTACTTTCCGTTGTCGAATTTCGAGCCTTCGGGTAGTCGGAATCGTGTGTTCTATTAGTGCTCGGATTCGTCTTTTCGAGTACTTCGTAACCGTATCTTAGATTCGTACTCAGGTTCGGGTTTCGGGGTCGTTCGGGCCGTCGGAGTTGGTCCCGGCCGAGTCATGGCCGGGCATGCTCGGGCCAGCCCTCGCCGAGTAACGTGCGGTAGTGATCGGCGATTCGCACGTAAGGCCGGTTACATACGTAAGGCCACGGCCGTAACGCATTTAACGTTCCGGCATTTTCCAGTAGCGATGCGTTCGGCCATGGCGATTACGACGTAAGCCATGGCCGATTACGTCGTAACGTGCCGGCATCGGCTATTTAAGGCCTGGCGCTTTTTTCTTGACCATTTCTCACTTCTCTTCTTCTCTTCCGAGGCTTATGTTGTGCTAATCATGTAGAGATGTTGTTGGACAATAAATCCATGAAGTTTGGAGGTTCATATCATCAATCATCCGTCCTATAACATCCTACGATCTACCAATCGTGCCGATTTCCTAGAAATCTAGTTTTGGGGAATTTGGGTATTTTGGTTGTTTTCGTCCGATTAATCCGATTTAACTTAGGATTATGATAGATTGATGATTATTTAGATGTATTATATCATTTCTCTTGTTATTCCATGGTTGGATCGTATCGATTCGTTGTTTTGGTCGAGTTCTTAGTCGACGCCTTGAAGGTGTCCGACAAAATGTCATAGAGGGGTTTTCGGGCGTTCTTCGATTATTCTTCCTCGTATGATCGATGATTTATTGATTATATGTTGTTAGGGTCGAATTCTTGTGAAGAACTCGAGTCGGAACCCTCCCGTTCGTTGTCTTCTTCCGGGTCCGAGCTTCTCGGTTGAATCGTGTTCTTCGGAGTGTTCGGTAGCGGTCATTAAGTCGAGCTTTCCCGTTGCTCCGCGTGCGTTGGACTTGAGGCGAGTATCTCGTCTATATTCTTTATACTTTGAGAATGTGATGTGTCGTGAATTTAACGTGGACTCGTTAGTGACGGTATATTTAACCGTAACTTACTTTAAATGAAGATGTGATTTTATGAAGGTAATTACCAACGTAAACTTTAGTTTCAAGAATAATGATAACTACCTCTTCATGTTATTTTGTGATTAAAATAAATACTAGAAATGAGTAGTTAACTGAAGAATTGTGGAATCACGTAATACTTGTATTATTTGCTCGTTGGCCTTTTTCCTGAATGATGGTTTGCTGTGGATGTTGTGCCTTTGTGGAAGTTATGTTACATTAACTTATATGTTACGTGTTTCCGGTTGTAGTGAATATTGTGCCTTTGTTGTTGTTGTGTATCTTAGCGAATTGAGATGTTGTCCGGGTAGGGTCCGTCGAGGCCTCCGGAGGCGCGTGCTTGCGAGTACGGCCAGACGTATGTTGTGACCATAAGGTTATCAATTCGGGTAGGTCTGGGGAGGGCTCCGAGAATCGACACTTGCGAGTGCGATGTCATGATAACTTATGGGCGTATTTGAATGATGTTATCCGGGTAGGGTCCGTCGAGGCCTCCGGAGGCGCGTGCTTGCGAGTACGGCCAGATGTTACGATTTGACCATAAGGTTATCTAATCGGGTAGGTCTGGAGAGGGCTCCGAGAATCGTCACTTGCGAGTGCGATGTCAAGATAACTTATGGGTGTGTTCGAGTTTATTCTTGATGGCTAATCCGGGTGGGACCCTTCGGTGCCACGGAGACGTTTGATTTGTTGATTTGATATCTCGAATTGTTTATGTTTTGAATCTTGAATCCCGATTGTATTGGTGAATATCGTTTAGGTCTTGAGTTTAGTGTTGAGAATAAAATCATTTGTATGATTTTGAAAGAAAAAATTTTGAAAAGAAAAAACATTCATATTTCAGATTTTACACCGAGACCCCGAAGTCTCTAAATAATCTCTTACAATGATTTGGAGTAATCCCCATGGTTTGTTTTAAAGGAATAAATTTTCAAAAGACTTTAGACTCGGGGATCGTGTTACTACCTTGTCGAAATGTTATTTTCATAACGGTTGTATTCTTGATGTATAATTGTATAGCTTGGTTACTTGCTAGCGATTCCATCGCTAACCCCTCGTTGGGGATTTTGTTATTTATTCCATGTGTTCTCGATCGAGAGTGAGCAACCACGGATTGGCTCGGAGGATGATGCAATGCGGCGATACTAGTCACGCTTGTAGTCTGTCGTCTGTCAGTGATATGTCAGTTTGAGTTCTTGTCATCCTTGAGGGGATGGACATTTTATGTACTATGTGATCGAGTTGTAATTTAGTTTCATCAGATGTACGGTTATGCTATGTTTTGAGAGACCTAATCGGTCTATGGTATTATGTTTTGGTCAAGTTGACCGCATGTGGGTTTTGATTTGTAGTCTCCCGCCTGGTAGCTCCTTGTGGAAAGGGGTCTACGGCGTGTAATATCCCTGAGTGGATTGGGGGTGTTACATAAATGGTATCGGAGCTTAGGTTTGCGAAAACCTAGGCAGTTGGGTCTAGTTGGGTCTTGTCGAGTCGTGTCTTGTCGGAGTCGTGTCTTGTCGTGTCACCCGGTGAGCAGCCAGAACAAGCGAGATCATTGCGATACGTTGTGATCAATTTTGGTTCGTTGTGATTAGTATCGTGTTGCAGCCATTATCTCCGTGAGACCTGTGGATTTAATTCTCACTTCTTTGTGTTGTGCCTCGTGTGACACGAGCTATTTTTATGATTATGAGTTAATTGACGGAATCCTCTTATGGATTTTGATTTCGTGATATGTGATTATTTGACTCCCATTTTTCGTTCATATGAGGAGTAGTGTTGCTGTCTTGTGCATGTTTGACTTTATTTCTTTTATCCATTGCGTGAGTTCTTTTGTAATGGCTTTCGGTATTTTACCGATCGAGTTTTATTTTGAAAACCGATTCCTTAACCGAGTTTTGGCATTACGGCCTTGATCATTTTGGCGAAATTCTTATGACGGAATTTAGTATTTTGTAAATGGATTTTGTGAGTTTTGAAATATTACCGTCATCGGCCTTTTTGGCATTTTTGTGAATGGTTTTTAGCTGGTGGGTTCGGCGGCGGGACACACGGCGCTATAGTTTTCCGTGTAAGTACCTAAACTTTTGGGCATTCTAGCCCATTGAATTATTTTGAAAACCTTGAGTATCTTAGAAAATTAAAATTCGAGACGTACTTTTAAAACGAATTATTTTCTTGCGGTGTTTTCAAGGTGTTTTCTAATGCCGCAATACATTTCAAAAATTTTCTGGTTGAGGACCAAAAATATTTTGAGATATTTTCAAATGCAGTTGCTTAGACCCAAGGGTCGAATATTTTTGAAAGTTTTTCACTAAAAGAAAGGTGTCCTCATTTTTGTTCAAACGCAAGATGACTTTCAAAGTCTCGATAATGGTGTTTGTACTACTTTTTGTAAAATGATACTCAAGATCAACTGTTATTTCCAAACTATTTTCAAAAGGTGGTTTTTGTTTTTAAAACCTATCATTCCTGCTATGGACCGGAAATGCGTGTATGGTTTTCGAACTTTCGTTACGGTGTTAACCCCGAATTGTGATTGAATTGGTGGCGTGAGCGTCGAGTCGTTCGCCACGTATATATTTTGTTAGCCCTTGTGGGAGGTGTGATGACGATCCTTAATGTTGTCATTTCGTGGTGGCTTGCGTGTTAACGCACCTGTGTGAGCTGTTAAAGCTTGGGTTTGTACGTTTGTGTACATATGTGATTGTTTCATAATGTTTGTAATTATGTGCTGGTTATTGTTCGGGCCGTTGAGGTCGCCGAACGATACCGTCGTTGCTGTAGTGTTTGTGTGTATTATTTTACGATGATAATCGTTGTATATGATATGTATTATGATTCCTTGTTGTGCTGAGTTGGCATCTTCGCTATGTTGTTTTGCGACGTTATGCCCCATTGTATCTAGCGTTTGTATTTTCGGTATGCGGAGCCGAAGCGTTTCAACCGTGATGTGCCGGGGCATGCACGTGTAAATTTGTCCTTCTCGTCGGTAACACATTTCAAGTGTGGACTCGAGGGACACCGAATTCAGTTTTGCGAATTGGCTACCGAGACTTTCGGAGTTCGCGCTTCAGCACAATCATCGGAATCGGCTTTGAGAGGCCTTTGAAAGATGTTTGTGTCAGTTGCTTGTTGTGTTGTCACCTTGATTTCGTGTTGTGAGTTTCGGGAACGACACTTCTTTTAGAAGGGGTCGAATATAATACCCGTATTATTTTTGGACTCCTGCATTTCCTCTTTCTCAGGTCTATCGACTCGCTCGTGTTCGTTGACACTTTCTGAACTTGTTATGTATTTCGGTTTCATCGTTCGAACGAACTGTGATCTTGTTGTGGGTCGATCTGGTTCTCGCTGTGACTTTTTCGAGTTCGGTTCGATTCTTGTGAACCTTGTTCGAAAGTGACATCATCTGGTTTTACTAGTCCTTTTATTCGAAGTGGATCAGATTTTGAACTTCTATATTTTCGACTCTATCGACTCGTTATGTTCGTTAACATTTTCTGAGCTTGCCCTATCCCTTTCTTTTATTGATCGAACGAGTGTGGTGTTTTGAAATTACTCGTTTGTCGTTGTGACTTTTCAATTGCTATTCCCTTTCCTATGGATCTTATGTGATGCACATCTTGTTGCTTTTACCGGATCATATGTTGTCTCGAGCCGAGACGTGAACCTGGGAGTTGTTATTTGAATTTTATTGTTCATCGTGATTCGAACATGGTTGTTCGATTTTTGTTGTTGTCTCGACCGTTGTGGTTCGATCGTTTGATTGTTCGGTTTTTATTGATCTCGTTTCGTGATTGTTGAGCATTCAGACTCCTTCCTAATTTCCTTATATTCGGAAAATTTGTCTCGTTTTCGATCTTCCAACCCTTGGGCGATGGAATTCCGTATTTCTTCAGCGATTGGCTCGCGTTTTGATTGATGTACCGTTGGGGTGGTCCATCATATTGATTTTCGTTCGTTGTGTTTTGTGATTGTTCGGATAATTCACTTGATTGTATTATCCATTTGATGACGCTTGTCACTTGTTGGTTTTATTATGTCCCTAACGGCGACGTTGTGTTGGTCGTCGTGGAGCGTGTTTTCACACCGTGTATTCCGTTGCGTTGTTGTAACGTTTCGCCGGGCGTTAGTTACGCGTTTCTTGCGTATCTCGTCGAAGTTTTCTGGCGGGATATTGCTTCTCCTACTTGTTTTAAGTTTCGGGACGAAACTTCTTTTAAGGAGGGTAGAATGTAATATCCGCAATTTTTGATTTCCGGTAATTTCTTTTTTCGGCGGAAGTCCGTTTTGACGACTTGCTCATGACCGTTTCGTCATTCCGAGAATGATTAATTCTGCAATTTTTGTCATCCGAGCTCGTTTCGGTGTCGTTTTGTTGAGTTCCGTGCTTTTTAGCGGTTTTTCCGCACTTGAGTTCGATTCTTGTGAATCTCGTCCAAAACTGTTGTTTCGACTTTCTCGTAAGTTCATTTAATGTTATTATTCATGTTGCAAGCTTCGGTTTGGTTATTCGATCACGTATCGTGATTTTGGGGCGTTTTGGGCCATTTTCGTAATTTCCCCAAGTTTGGGGTAATTACTTTCCGTTGTCGAATTTCGAGCCTTCGGGTAGTCGGAATCGTGTGTTCTATTAGTGCTCGGATTCGTCTTTTCGAGTACTTCGTAACCGTATCTTCGATTCGTACTCAGGTTCGGGTTTCGGGGTCGTTCGGGCCGTCGGAGTTGGTCCCGGCCGAGTCATGGCCGGGCATGCTCGGCCAGCCACCGCCGAGTAACGCGGCGGTAGTGATCGCGATACGCACGTAAGGCCGGTTACATACGTAGGCCCGGCCGTAACGCACGTAACGCCCGCATTTTCCAGTAAAGGCGCGTTCGGCCATGGCGGTTACGCACGTAAGCCGTGGCCGATTACGTACGTAACCCGGCAATCGGCCTATTTAAGGCTGGCGCTGCTTTTCTTCACCATTTCTCACTTCTCTTCTTCTCTTCCGAGGCTTATGTTGTGCTAATCATGTAGAGATGTTGTTGGACAATAAATCCATGAAGTTTGGAGGTTCATATCATCAATCATCCGTCCTATAACATCCTACGATCTACTGACCAGTCGATTTCCTAGAAATCTAGTTTTGGGGAATTTGGGTATTTTGGTTGTTTTCGTCCGATTAATCCGATTTAACTTAGGATTATGATAGATTGATGATTATTTAGATGTATTATATCATTTCTCTTGTTATTCCATGGTTGGATCGTATCGATTCGTTGTTTTGGTCGAGTTCTTAGTCGACGCCTTGAAGGTGTCCGACAAAATGTCATAGAGGGGTTTCGGGCGTTCTTCGATTATTCTTCCTCGTATGATCGATGATTTATTGATTATATGTTGTTAGGGTCGAATTCTTGTGAAGAACTCGAGTCGGAACCCTCCCGCTCGTTGTCTTCTTCGGTCCGAGCTTCTCGGTTGAATCGTGTTCTTCTGAGTGTTCGGTAGCGGTCATTAAGTCGAGCTTTCCCGTTGCTCCGCGTGCGTTGGACTTGAGGCGAGTATCTCGTCTATATTCTTTATACTTTGAGAATGTGATGTGTCGTGAATTTAACGTGGACTCGTTAGTGACGGTATATTTAACCGTAACTTACTTTAAATGAAGATGTGATTTTATGAAGGTAATTACCAACGTAAACTTTAGTTTCAAGAATAATGATAACTACCTCTTCATGTTATTTTGTGATTAAAATAAATACTAGAAATGAGTAGTTAATCAAGAATTGTGGAATCACGTAATACTTGTATTATTTGCTCGTTGGCCTTTTTCCTGAATGATGGTTTCTTTGTGGATGTTGTGCCTTTGTGGAAGTTATGTTACATTAACTTATATGTTACGTGTTTCCGGTTGTAGTGAATATTGTGCCTTTGTTGTTGTTGTGTATCTTAGCGAATTGAGATGTTGTCCGGGTAGGGTCCGTCGAGGCCTCCGGAGGCGCGTGCTTGCGAGTACGGCCGCACGTATGTTGTGACCATAAGGTTATCAATTCGGGTAGGTCCGGGAGGGCTCCGAGAATCGACACTAGCGAGTGCGATGTCAAGATACCTTATGGGTGTATATTAAATATGTTATCCGGGTAGGGTCCGTCGAGGCCACCGGAGGCGCGTGCATGCGAGTACGGACAGATGTTACGATTTGACCATAAGGTTATCTAATCGGGTATGTCTTGATAGGGCTCCGAGAATCGTCACTTGCGAGTGCGATGTCAAGATAACTTATGGGTGTGTTCGAGTTTATTCTTGATGGCTAATCCGTGTGGGACCCTTCGGGGCCACGGAGTCGTTTTGACTGTTGATTTGATATCTCTGAATTGTTTATGTTTTGAATCTTGAATCCCGATTGTATTGGTGAATATGGTTTTGGTCTTGAGTTTTGAGTTGAGAATAAAATCATTTGTATGATTTTGAAAGAAAACCTTTTGAAAAGAAAAAACATTCATATTTCAGATTTTACACCGAGACCCCAAGTCTCTAAATAATCTCTTACAATGATTTCGGAGTAATCCCCATGGTTTGTTTTAAAGGAATAAATTTTCAAAAGACTTTAGACTCGGGATCGTGTTACTACCTTGTCGAAATGTTATTTTCATAACGGTTGTATTCTTGATGTATAATTGTATAGCTTGGTTACTTGCTAGCGATTCCATCGCTAACCCCTCGTTGGGGATTTTGTTATTTATTCCGGTGTTCTCGATCGAGAGTGAGCAACCACGATTGGCTCGGAGGATGATGCAATGCAATGATACTAGTCACGCTTGTAGTCTGTCAATCTGCCGCTGATATGTCAGTTTGAGTTCTTGTCATCCTTGAGGGGATGGACATTTTATGTACTATGTGATCGAGTTGTAATTTAGTTTCATCAGATGTACGGTTATGCTATGTTTTGAGAGACCTAATCGGTCTATGGTATTATGTTTTGGTCAAGTTGACCGCATGTGGGTTTTGATTTGTAGTCTCCCGCCTGGTAGCTCCTTGTGGAAAGGGGTCTACGGCGTGTAATATCCCTGAGTGGATTGGGGGTGTTACAGCTCCGATGTTGAAGACATGGGGCGAGGTGGTTCTTGCTGGCGATCGTGTAAGATGAGGACGGGCGATCCGGTCAATTGGCTAGCTATCTTTCGGTCTTGTACCTCCAAAAAACAACATTGGCCGATCCCCCTCAGACATTTGATGGTTTCGTCGTTTGAGGAATCGTGCACAGTCGCGGAGTTCGATGGACCGACTCCATGACCGTGTCTTGTGCGCGAACGACATTGACTGTCTCGTGACTCATTTTATTGTGAGGGTCCTCCGTTAGGCTGCGCCTCGCCTCGTATTTAAACGAAGAGCGTGCAGTCTTGGTCTAGAGGAGTCCTTGCGCGAGGCGTCGTCGGATTAATCAACTCCACTTCCGCGGCTTGTTAGCTCTACTTCCACCTCGGCCCGCCATGAAGATGGCGAACCTCGACGGTGTACGTTGAGACGGGGGTAGTGACGTGTCGCATTGTCCGGGTTCACCATGATAGATGATGAACCTTTGAGGGTGGGCGATCGTGTCCACTGATTAGCTTGGAGGGCCCTCAGACTATGCCGGCCTCGTATCTAAACGAAGGGCGGTTGATCTTGGCCCAAAGGGACCTTGCATGGCCGAAGCATCCGGTTCCATCGACTACCAGGACCATGGCTGTATGTTGTGTGGTGGAGGCGATCTCGTGCCGTAGTCCACCATGTTAGATGATGAACTGTCGATGGCGGACGAGTCCTCCGGTTTTGATGATGTTGTTTGATGATGGCGATCGGGCTGGAAGACTGGTGATCGTCGTCCGGCTGCCGATCGCATTATTCATAAGTTGATATCGGCGATCGGGATGGAGATCGTCGTTCGGGCGCCGATCGCGCTGATCATAGGCTAAGAAGAAACCTTTGCCTGGCCAGAAAGTCCGCGGCCTTAGCTCGGAAGATCGCGTAGGTCGAGGGTTGGTCTTTCGTAAGATGCCTGAACATAGGCGAAAGACCATGGAATCCTCCTAGGACCTTGTAGAGGGCGATCTCATCGCTTATGGGTTCACCGTTGAGGATGATCTCGTCTACCCGGTCGATGTAGTCCGAGTCGGACTCTTCTTCCCCTTGTTTGATTCGCATCATGCGATGGGGACCTTCTGGCCGAGCGACCCTGGTGGCGAAGTACGCTGTGAAGTCGGTCGCCAGTTGGTTAAAGGAGCCGATGGACCGAGGCGGCAATGAGGTATACCACCTGTGGGCAAGGTCGTCCAGCGCCAGAGGGAACATTCGGCACCTAGTCGCGTCAGATGCCCCACACCTGGTCATGTAGATGTTGAAAGTGTTTCGGGGTCCGATCTCCCCTCATATAAAGGTGTTTGCGGAGGAGCGATCTTGTGCTGCACGGGGGCGAGCTCGATGTGGACCGCGAGCGGCTCGCTTGGCCCGACGATCTTGTTCTTGGCGCCTGCCCCGGATTCCATGAGCGCCTTCATGTCGTCGAGCTGGCGTTGCATCGCGGCCATTGCTGTAGCATGGTCGCTCGTGGATCGGCTTTTGGAGCGGGAGCCGAGGCGATCGTGTACTGATCTCCTGACTCCGCTGCTGCCGACCTCGGATATTTGGCGAGGGGGAGCCAGACGGCTGGGCTGCCTTCTGGGAGTCGGATAGGCCGATCTCCTGGTGACGGACTCGAGCTCTGTCGTCTCGTGGCTGGGGCCGGACTGCCCCGGTCGCCAAGATGGGTCGCTGCCGAGGCGATCGAAAATGGAGGTGCCGCGGCTGGCAAGCGCCTCTTCTTGCGGACGGGAGCCTCCTGGCGATCGCTCGGTCAGCAACGCCTTGAACTTCCGTTTGGTCCTCCGGTGGATGGCCGAGGGGGTGATAGCGGGAAGCGCGTCGAGAGCACTCCGTCGCTCCTGTAGGACGGCCATGGCCTCCTCGATCTGTTCCGCGATTCGGAACTGATCGAGCGAGAGACCTGGGCCGCCACCCAGGGGTGGGATCGAGCGTCTCAGACCGTGGTGGCTACCCTCCGCCATCAGCTGTGGCTCGGACTGAGATGGACCGGGGCATCTGGCGGGCTGGCCAGTGGCTTTCTTCGACGCGGAGGCGGAAGACATGTTTCTGAAAGCTTTCTATGAAGAACAGTGAGTGTTTCTTCAGGTATTGCCCCGGAGAACAGTGAGTGTTCTTCGAGGCGGTAGGAATACAATTGAGGGTGAGATCCCCTTCCTCTAGCGCTAATTGCTGTTGCCCGAAATATTTATTCGAAGATGAAATACTGCTGGAATGGACGGACAACAAACAAGGTTAAGGGATCACTTTCCGTGAGGATGTGAATAACACTAGATTTGCCGGGTTTGTTAGGCCCGGGCTTGAATGCTCTCGCGAGATGTTATTAATACAAATATTCGTGGATATAAGTATTAATGTAAGAATCTAAGTACAATGAGTGTAAAAAGATCCTATTAATCCAGCTCTTGAGCGAATCTTTGGTGTTCTTGCTCTCGGCCGATCGTCTTCTGTGTGAGAGAGGCTGAGAGAGAAGAAGGAACCGAGAGATAGCTGTTGCCAAGAGTAGGAGAAAGCCAAGTTGTGTGTATGGCTTCTGTATTGTGTGTGAATAGCGAGAATGACCGAGAGTTGGAGAGATGGACTCCACAAAGTAGAAATTCGGTCCTTGGACAAGTGCAGGCAGCCTTCTATTTATAGGGGCTGAGATGCCTTGTTTCCTGGCGGGCGATCGCCTTTCGTCCAATATAATAATGGGGCGATCGTCTTTAAGTCACATGGGCTGTCTGCCTAAAGTCCAAGGCTGCCACGGCACCACTGGCGGTTCAATGAGGGGCCGGCACGCGTCCTCGCTTGTCGCCACGGGCGGTCCTACCGACACCTTTTTCGCGGGCCTGCTTACCGGGTGGAAAGATGCGCAGTTGTGGTCAATGATCCGTGAAACGCGGATCTTGTCTCGGCACTGCACGTGGGTTCTGTCCTGAGCTTCGGCCTTTGCCGACTGGATGACCATCGGCTTCGTGCGGCATGAGGCGGTCGACACTGGTCGGTCACCAGAGGTCGGCATCGGTCGGTCACCAAGGGTCGATCGGCAAGTGTCGAGAGATGATCATCTGCTAGTCGTCCACCAGGAGTCGATCGCCAAGTACCGATAGACGATCATCTAAGATGTCGATCGCTCGGCACCGGGACTTGTCCTGGGACCTTCGGTCGGCCGATCTATCTCGGGTGCTCGGCTATGGCTAGGTCGCTTGGCCTCTGGTCGGCAGTCTTACCTTGGCTGCTCGGCTATGGCTAGGTCGCCCGATCCCTGAGGCGATTGCCAGTTGAAGAGTATAATTCTCGACACAACAGGTATGATTAATCTTGGTAGTATTCTTGTGTTTAACATCATTTAATCCATTGTTCTTCATTGAATCGAAGTATATTTCTTGATTTCCTTCGAATCGACTTTTTAGGGGATTTGTTCTCGATCTCATTTTTCATTCGTTTTTGATGGATCGATTGTGGTTAAATGATGTTGTTAAACATATTCTATGGATTGTATATCCATATTTCGACATGGAATTCCGTTTTCGTGTTTTGTCGGGACGAATCGTGTTCTTAGCCGTTTTGGGGAAAACACTCGAACTTTCGTCATTCGTTCTGTGAATTCAACGGCTTTAAGTCATGCTATGGAATTCATTTTCATTTTTGTTATTGTCCTTCGTAGTTTATTATCGCGTGTTGGCGTTCGGTGGAGTCGGCGGGTTCGTAGTCGGTTCGCCCCAACCTACTTCGATCGATTCTCCGCGTTGTTCTTATTCGAGGCAAGTACCTTGCTCATACATTTCTTATTTTGTGGATATGATGATCGGTGATCGTCTTGGTGTGTTTGTTTGGTTGTTTGAAATGAAGTTTCAAAAGATTTCGGTTTGGCCTCGTTAAAGGCTCTCTTTCAAAATGCGTGTGTGTTTTGTGAACGGTGTGTTTTGGGAATTGTTTATGATTTGATCATTTTCAACGTGAAGGCTTTGATGATGATACACCTGTTGTTTAAAGTTATGGAATCGTGTATTCCGTATTTAATCGTGTTATTGTGTTTTGAAGAGTTTGATAATGGTGTCGGATTAGTGGCCATCTCTAGTAAGTATTCTTGATGAACTTACATTCTTAGCATATTAGTATTGCATGAGTAACGTGTGTGTGTGTGTATGCTCACTACGGGTTAGATCCGACGGGGTCTCGGTAGGGGTCCACAAGAGACGTGGATCGACGAGCTTGCTTTTAACCACTACGGGTTAGATCCAACGGGGTCTCGGTAGGGGTCCACAGAGACATGGATCGACGGTTAATTGTGGTGCATTTTGCAAATGTGATTTGATTATGGCATTTCCAGAAATGAGTGCTTTTGAACGGTTTTCATGTTTGCATGCATTGACTAAGTGTGTAAGAGGTAAGTTGTTCGTTTGGCTTACTTGGCTAGGATGGCACTATAGTTTTTTGTTGTTTGTGTTAAATCCTTTAATTGTGGATTTTGATGTTGGAAGACGAACCTTCTTGTCGTTCTCGTGTATTGTGAGTTGATGAGATTGGGGCTAAAATCCCAACGGTTTGGTAAAGGTCATTTTACGGATTTGGGGCTAAAATCCCAACGGTTTTGTAAAGGTCATTTTTACGGAAAGTAAACCTTTGGGGCGGTGACCCCTTTCGTCTTTTGGGTTTTGGAAAGTAGGATTTGATAATCCTAAATTATTTTCTATTAAAACTCTCTATGGCATTCTAAACCGTTTTATAAATTATTTCCATTGATTTATAATCTTTCGATTTTGAAATGTTTTCTCAAACTCTTGCCTCGAGAAGTACTTTTCGTTTCGTTTGGATCTTTGAGGATTCCTGGTTATTGTTATTCGTGGAATGTAAATTGTATGGCTCGTATTTGCACTTTGTTCTTGCACTAGCAAAACAGTGGAGTTTTGCTAACCCCCGAGTTTTCGGGGGGTGGATGTCTATTTTTGCATTCAGGTTTTGGAGCATAACACAGGGTCGGCACGAAGGATGATGAAAGATGATCGATAGTAATCACATGAGGAACCATATATTGTTTATTGGTTCAGTTGTACTATATTTTCCGCTGCTATATTTTTCCCGTTGTACGGGTGTGGTTGTATTTTGACCCCTGCGTCGGCATGATTTGTATTTGAGTTGTATGTATTTATTGAAAGACCAAATCGGTCTACTGAGTCATTTTAGCCTTAAAGGCATGGTTGAGTTGTTATATGTCGTTACCAGCCTGGTAGATCCTTGAGGAAGGGTTCTACGGCGTGTAATATCCCTGAGCGGATTGGGGGTGTTACAGTTACGGCCGTAAGGACCGAGAGTTACGGTCGTACGGGCGCTGGGCATTCTTCCGGACGAAGGCCGGTTACGGCCGTAATGTGTGCCGGTTACGGACATAAGTGTCCGACAGGTGCTGGGCAGATTTTTTGACAAATGCCGGTTACGGCCGTAAGGCCTGCCGAGTACGGCCGTAAGGCCTGCCGAGTACGGCCGTAAGGGCCGAGTTACGGCCGTAAGGCACTGCCGGTTACGGCCGTAACCCTGCCGGCTATATATAGCCTGGGCTTGGCCACACCTTCATTTCTCACCCTTTTTCCTCGTTTTCGACTCAAGGCGTCGGCCACGACGTTCGCCTTGCCCGGATGATAAAGAATTTCGAGGTCATAATCCTTGATCAGCTCTGACCACCTCCTCTGCCTCATATTCAATTCCCTCTTAGTAAATATGTATTTCAGAATTTTATGATCGGTAAAAATCTGACATGCAGAGCCGAAAAAGTAGTGACGCCAAATCTTGAGCGCAAAAACAACTGCCGCTAACTCCAAATCATGAGTAGGGTAGTTCAGCTCATACGGCCTCCACTGTCTCGATGCATAGGCAATGGTCTTGCCGTGCTGCATCAATACGCACCCAAGACCCTGACCCGAAGCATCACTATAAACAGCAAAACCCTCGTTGCCACACGGCAATGCTAAAATCGGGGCTGAAGTCAAATGCCTCTTCAGCTCCTCGAAACTCGACTGCCTCTCGTCATTCCATATGAACTTCTCGGATTTCTGGAGCAACTGTGTAAGCGGACGAGCCAGTTTCGACAAACCCTCGACGAACCTACGGTAGTAGCCGGCTAAACCTAAGAAACTACGGATCTCCTTCACATTCTTGGGCGGTGCCCAATCCAACACTGCCATAATCTTCTGCGGGTCCACACGAACCCCCTCGGCTGAAATCATGTGTCCTAAGAACATCACTTCCTTCAGCCAAAACTCACATTTCGAGAACTTCGCATACAGTTGCTCGGTCCTCAAAATGTCTAACACTACCCGTAAATGATGGGCATGCTCTTCCTCGTTCCTCGAATAAATAAGGATATTGTCAATGAAGACGACGACACACTTATCCAAATACTCGATAAAGACTTTGTTCATCAACTGCATGAACACCGTCGGCGCATTGGTTAACCCGAAAGGTATAACTACGAACTCATAATGTCCGTATCTCGTCCGAAAAGCTGTTTTTGGCACATCGAACTCTCTCACCCGGAGCTGATAGTATCCCGATCTCAAATAAATCTTCGAGAATACCGCAGCTCCCTGCAACTGATCGAACAAGTCATCAATTCTCGGAAAAGGATACTTGTTCTTGATGGTCACCTTATTTAGTTCACGATAGTCGATACACAAACGTAGTGAACCATCCTTCTTCCGCACAAACAGGACCAGTGCGCCCCAAGGCGAGGCGCTCAGTCGAACATACCCCGACTCAAGAAGCTCACTCAAATGCTTCTTCAACTCGGACATCTCTGAAGGTGCCATGCGATACGGCGCCTTCGAAATCGGAGTCGGGCCCGACTCTAACTCTATAGCAAACTCGACCTCACGATCCGGTGGCAATCCCGGCAACTTGCCAGGAAATACATCAGGAAACTCACTAACGACTGGAATGGACGAAAGCTCGACTCCACCATCCTCCGCCTTCAAGGCATAGCACCAATAACCAGTACACCCTTTTCGCAGGAGTCTCATCACCTTCAAGGCGTTAATAACGAACTTATGGTTTCCCCTCTTTCGTCCCGCGAAAGAGTGCTCGGTGCCATCCTCGGCTAACATGGTGATGATTCTCGTGCGGTAGTTCATGATTGCGCCATGCCGCTCGAGCCAATCATCCCCGAGAATCAAATCCTCGCCCTTGATACCCACGACAATAAGATTAGAGAGCCAAGCCCTCTCACAAATAAACACAGAACAGTCCCAGACCTCTCGATCACCGACAATTCTATCACCGCTAGGAAGTTTAATGATGAAAGGCTCGCAAGGTGACAAGCAGTCGAGACTCAAACGGCGTACACACTCTAGAGAAATGAATGAATGCGTAGCACCCGAATCAAAAAGCACACTGACAGGATGGGAATGGATATGAACGGCACCTGTCACCACAGTAGCTGCTGGATCATCGGCCCTCCTCATCTCATAGATACGCGGCTGGGTAGAGCCGACACTGGAAGCTCCTCCTCTAGCGGGCTGACACCGACCCCTACCTCGGCCGGCACTCGACGGAGGCGGCGGAGCAAATGAGCCCTGGTTCACACTCGGCTCCATAGGTGCTGGGTGAGAAGAACGGGCGACGCAAAACTGTCTGAGTTATTCATAAAAAGAAGCCTTGTGGCCCGACTGACCACAAGTATGACAAGTCAAAGGCGGACGAGGACACTCCCGGTTCACATGGCCTGGCTTGCCACAGTTAAAGCATCTGGGGTCCCGGATGAAGGTTCCAGCGGCACCTCGAAAACTCCCAGAGAAACGAGCCGAACCACCCGTAGAAATATTTGCAGGTTGAGATTTCTGTTGACTTCCACCCTTGTAACCCGAGAAATTCCCAGCGGATTTCTGCTTCTTACTCTCTCGGACCGCCGCACTGGCCGTCACCGACATATCATAGGCAAGAGCTCGACTCTGATAATCTTTCAAAGTAGTACAGACGCGACCATACATATAGTCCCGAATGGACAGTTTCATCCTCCTGGAAAAATGGAAAATTTTGTCGCTTTCCTCGACAACTTGGGTCTTTACATAGCCCAACTCTTTGTTAAAATCAGCAATAGCTTGAGATACGGGGATATCCTGTGGTTGAGCATCATAGAAAGCATGCACTCGAGCCTGTCTGACCGGACACATGCAATATTCGGTCTCCATCAATTCTTGAAATTCGGCCCACGAAGCAACATGGTCTTTGGGCCCAACGGCCTCCCCCCAATCCGTAGCATCCCCAGTTTGAAAGTACTGGGCAATAGGGACCTTACGGTCCTTGGAACAGTTGGTGGCAACGAAGACTTTAGATATCTCCTTGATCCACCCCTCCCAGCCGATCGGGTCCGAAGCTCCCAAAAACTGAGGAGGATGCATCTTGATGACATCCTGAAGCTAGCGATCTGCTCCGCCCCGATAGAATGGCCCGGATCCGGATTCTGAACCACCTAAGCTATCGCCGCCATCTGGTTAACCATTTGTTGCATAACGGCCGCAATACCAAGATCGGCGTGCTCCTGAGAAGAAGCATGACTGTGACGGTCACCGGTACTGCCGGCTCCCGAAGAATGCGACGTGGCTGCCCCACCGGCTGCCCCTCGTCCTCGGCCGCATCCACGACCACGAGCACGACCACGGCTTCCTCCGGCATCTATACTGGTGTTAAGAGGTAACAGAAGTATATCGATGATGAGTAAGGGAGGAAAAAACAACTACGATTCAAGAAGTGAAAATACAATGCAAGAAACAGAAGGGCCGAATAAGAAAACTTACGAGCACTGGAAGTACCGAGATGCTGGCAGCGGTGTGACAATATGCAAAACAAAACACGACTAGACCCAAATAACCAACAAGCCTAGGTATCCATAAACCTAGTGCATTCCGATACCATTTTCTATAACACCCCCAAGATATTCGAGGTATATTACAGCATCGTGGACTCCTACATGGGACCCACCAGGCTACAACAAGAAAACCCCACTCGACTAACCATCTCGGTTAGCGAGGACACACATTTTAATAATACAATAAATAAAGATACGCCCGGAGCAACCGGCGAATTAAGCATCAACCGACAATGTAGCAATATAAGGTAATACAAACGGAGTTCGAAATGAAAAGCCTAAGTACTCGCGAGTACAATCTATAAGTTTATAAATGTGGGAACAACCATATAGAGATGGACAAAAGAAATAAGAAGACCCAAATGCACATGTCAACGACCCTGGCCAACATCCTCGTACTGTCCCAGTGCTCGCTCGTCCGGATGATCATAACCTGAAATCCATAACAAGAATTTCCCCACAACGGTTCCCCAAAGGGGTTAGCAATTACGCTAGTACAAGTAATCAAGGCAAACCAATCGCTTACACATTTCATAGTACATGCACCAATATCATTTCAAAAACCAAAACCAGACATGTCTTTTCCGGAAACAAACAGTCACAATCAATTTGCCTAGGACCGGGACGAAGCCACGAATCCCACTCGAGGCCTCTAAGGACCCTCCCGAGCTGGCCACATTCATAAAACAAAACAAGCACCACACGTCACCTAGGACCGGGACGAAGCCACGAATACCACTCGAGGCCTCTAAGGAACCTCCCGAGCTGGCTAGCGAAACAAACTCATGAATCCAGGATGAAGCCATAGATTCCCTCCGTGATCCCGTCGGACCCTCCCGAGGTGAGAAAATCACACACAATATACATTATCATTTCACGTTAAGCATAAAGGTTTCCAAAAATACTTGCCTTGAATAATTGACGGCACAACGAACGGAAGGAAAACACCGACGAACGCTAGGAACCAACGGAACCGAACCTAACGATTCGAAGAACACAATCACAACCAACTCTAGACGAATACAGAAATGGAATACACCCGAAAACACGCCTACGATTCATGCATATTCGTATAAAAATAACAATGAGGGCGGACCACAACCAAACCCTCCAGATTTCGCAAAACCATGAAAATATACCATGAATTCGTAGGAAAACTAATGATATCAACAAGGTTAATCATATTCATCATGGATTAACCAACAAAACGGAACGAATCGGACGAAAATCCCAAAACCCCCAATTTATCCAAAAGTAGGGTTCTAAGAGATTTTACCTTGGATTAGGATGAAAGATTCGTGTTGATGTTGTTAATATACACCAAGAACTCAAGGAAGTTGATGGTTGAGATGATTGGAGGAATAAATCACCAAGAATCGCCCGGAATCGCCACAGCCGCGGAAAGGAGGAAGAAATGGAAATAATTCGTTCATCTCGGTCAACTCCCTGGTTTATATAGCCAGGGAGTGTTAGCGCGCGCTAATCCTCAAAGTTAGCATGCGATAACGGAACAAAACTCCAGTCCAGTAGCCAACTTCTGGCCGTTAGCGTGCGCTACTCGAAACGTAGCGTGCGCTAATAACCTCTCGGTAGCGCGCGCTATCGACCAATAGCGTGCGCTACCTGGACATCAGCCGAGTCCAGAAGCAACTTCCAGTACACACATGGTCCAGTTAGTGCGCGTTATCCACCAAACGTAGCATAAGGTAATGTGTATCGGTAGCGCGCGCTATCGACCAATAGCGTGCGCTACCTGGGCATCAGATTAAGTCCAGTAGCAACTGCCAGTACTGGACACTCACGCTAGCGCACGCTACCGGGCATCTTAGCGTGCGCTAGCCCCCAACATTAGTGTGCGCTAGTCTACGTAGCGTACGCTAATCCGCCAGTCCAGAGAGATGTAATTAGCACTGCCACTCCCAGGGCTTGCTCTCTAGCGCGCGCTACGAAGCAGTCGTAGCGTGCGCTACTAAGGGACCTCTAGCGTGCGCTATGCAGAAAAGATAGCGTGCGCTAGGTACGAAATATAAACGGTCCAAAACACCGGAATATGAACGAAACATCAAACGGAACACCTCAAAACACATCATAACATAGAATGGATCCACGACAACCCTGAAAAAGCAGTTCCGCACAAAAATTACGAGAATTAGGTTAATAGATGATGAAAAAAATACACTGAAAGATACACGAGGGTCGCTACAACCGAGAAATACACCGAAAATGAAAATACAAGGGAAAAAAATGCGTATATTACATTCTACCCCTCTAAAAATAAGTTTCTTCCCGAAACTTAAGAAACAAACAACTCAGGGTACCTAGCACGCATGCTATCCTCAGTTTCCCAAGTTGCCTCCTCGACACCGTGTCTCGACCACTGCACCTTGACCAAAGGGATGGTCTTATGCCTCAGTCGTTTCACACGATGTTCCAAAATCTTCAAAGGATGCTCCTCAAAAGTAGTATCTTCGGCGACATCAATCTCACCATAATCGATGACGTGACTAGGATCCGGGACATATTTCCTCAGCTGGGAAACATGAAAAACGCTATGAACATGGCTCAGGGCCGGGGGTAATGCCAAACGGTAAGCCAACCCACCGACTCGCTCGATAATCTCGAAGGGCCCAATAAATCTCGGACTCATCTTCCCCCTTTTTCCGAAATGGAAAACTCCTCTCGTCGGCGACACCTTCAGTAACACGTGGTCTCCCACCTAGAATTCTAAAGGTCGACGACGGACATCGGCATATGACTTCTGTCTACTCTGGGCAGTCAACATCCGTTCCCGAATTAATTCTATCTTCCGCCTCGTCTATAAAACGACATCCGGCTCGGTCCCGACCAAATCGGACGCCTCATTCCAGCAAATTGGTGATCGACATCGCCGCCCATAATGTGCCTCATACGGTGCCATCCGAATCGATACGTGCCAACTATTGTTGTACGTGAATTTGATCAATGGCAAATGCTCCTCCCAGTCACTGCTCCAATCGAGAGCACAAGCACGCAACATAACTTCAAACGTCTGGATAGTGCGTTCTGACTGTCCATCTGACTGGGGATGAAAAGAGGTACTCAGACGCAAACGAGTACCCAATGCCTTATGCACCGCCTGCCAAAAGTGCGATATAAAACGGCCATCACGATCCGAAACAATACGGAGTACCGTGAAGCCTCACAATCTGCACGATAAACACACGAGCTAACTTCTCCGGGCCCCAACTGTCCTTGATGCCCAGAAAATGTGCCGACTTGGTCAGACGATCAACAATCACCCATACCATATTCATGCCCGTCCTCAATCTCGGCAAACTCGTAACGAAATCCATCGATATATCTTCCCATTTCCATTCCGAGCGAAGTGATCGCAATAACCCTAGGTCACGATGCTCGATTTTGACCTGCTGACAAGTCAAACATCTCGCTACAAACTGCGCGACCTCTTCCTTCATATCATTCCACCAGAAATTGATCCTTAGGTCCTTGTACATCTTACTCAAAAGAGGATGAACGGAGTAAGGTGTAGCATGGGCCTCACGCAAAATACTCTGTTTCAGCTCTGAGTCGTTCGGTACACAAAGCCGACTCTGGAATTTGAAAACACCATCCTCGTGAATTACAAACCCAGGAGACTTTCCCTTAAGAACGTTCTCTCGGATTTGAGTAATCATCGGATCCTCCAACTGCTTCAGCTTAATTTCATCGATCAAAAACGACGAAATCTCTAAAGCACAAAGTTGTCCGACAGCTCCAGGCAACAAAACCTCAACATCTAACTAGATCAAAGCCCACTGAATCTCAGACTGAGACGTAAGGATCTCAAGCGTTCGTAACGCAACCGGTTTCCGACTCAAGGCGTCGGCCCCGACGTTCGCCTTGCCCGGATGATAAAGGATTTCGAGGTCATAATCCTTAATCAGCTCTAACCACCTCCTCTGCCTCATATTCAATTCCCGCTGAGTAAATATGTATTTCAGAATTTTATGATCGGTAAAAATCTGACATGGAGAGCCCAAAAACTAGTGACACCAAATCTTGAGCGCAAAAACAACTGCCGCTAACTCCAAATCATGAGTAGGGTAGTTCAGCTCATACGGCCTCAACTGTCTCGACGCATAGGCAATGGTCTTGCCGTGCTGCATCAATACGCACCCAAGACCCTGACCCAAAGCATCACTATAAACAGCAAAACCCTCGTTGCCACATGGCAATGCTAAAATCGGGCTGAAGTCAAACGCCTCTTCAGCTCCTCGAAACTCGACTGCCTCTCGTCATTCCATATGAACTTCTCGGATTTATGGAGCAACTGTGTAAGCGGCCGAGCCAGTTTCGAGAAACCCTCGACGAGCCTACGGTAGTAGCCGGCTAAACCCAAGAAACTACGGATCTCCTTCACATTCTTGGGCGGTGCCCAATCCAACACTGCCTCAATCTTCTGTGGGTCCACACAAACCCCCTCGGCTGAAATCATGTGTCCTAAGAACATCACTTCCTTCAGCCAGAACTCACATTTCGAGAACTTCGCATACAGTTGCTCGGTCCTTAAAATGTCTAACACTACCCGTAAATGATGGGCATGCTCTTCCTCGTTCCTCGAATAAATAAGGATATCGTCAATGAAGACGACGACACACTTATCCAAATACTCAATAAAGACTTTGTTCATCAACTGCATGAACACCGCCGGCGCATTGGTTAACCCGAAAGGTATAACTACGAACTCATAATGTCCTTATCTCGTCCGAAAAGCTATTTTCGGCACATCGAACTCTCTCACCCGGAGCTGATAGTATCCCGATCTCAAATAAATCTTCGAGAATACCGCAGCTCCCTGCAACTGATCGAACAAGTCATCAATTCTCGGCAAAGGATACTTGTTCTTGATGGTCACCTTATTTAGTTCGCGATAGTCGATACACAAACGTAGTGAACCATCCTTCTTCCGCACAAACAGGACCAGTGCGCCCCAAGGCGAGGCGCTCAGTCGAACATACCCCGACTCAAGAAGCTCACTCAACTGCTTCTTCAACTCGGACATCTCTGAAGGTGCCATGCGATACGGCGCCTTCGAAATCGGAGTCGCGCCCGACTCTAACTCTATAGCAAACTCGACCTCACGATCTGGTGGCAATCCCGGCAACTCGTTAGGAAATACATCAGGAAACTCACTAACGACTGGAATCGATGAAAGCTCGACTCCACCATCCTCCGCCTTCAAGGCATAGCACCAATAACCAGTACACCCTTTTCGCAGGAGTCTCATCGCCTTCAAGGCGTTAATAACCAACTTCTGGTTTCCCCTCTTTCGTCTCGCGAAAGAGTGCTCGGTGCCATCCTCGGCTAACATAGTGATGATTCTCGTGCGGTAGTTCATGATTGCGCCATGCTGCTCGAGCCAATCATCCCCGATAATCAAATCCTCACCCTCTATACCCACGACAATAAGATTATAGAGCCAAGCCCTCTCTCAAATAAACACATAACAGTCCCGGACCTCTCGATCACCGACAATTCTATCACCGCTAGGAAGTTTAATGATGAAAGGCTCGCAAGGTGACAAGCAGTCGAGACTCAAACGGCGTACACACTCTAAAGAAATGAATGAATGCATAGCACCCGAATCAAAAAGCATACTGACAGGATGGGAATGGATATGAACGGTACCTGTCACCACACTAGCTGCTGGATCATCGGCCCTCCTCATCTCATAGATACGCGGCTGGGCAGAGCCGACACTGGAAGCTCCTCCCCTAGCGGGCTGACCCCGACCGCTACCTCGGCCGGAACTCGTTGAAGGCAGCGGAGCAAATGAGCCCTGGTTCACACTCGGCACCATAGGTGCTGGGTGAGAAGAACGGGCGACGCAAAACTGTCTGAGCTGTTCACAAAAAGAAGCCTTGTGGCCCGACTGACCACAAGTATGACAAGTCAAAGGCGGACGAGGACACTCCCGGTTCACATGGCCTGGATTGCCATAGTTAAAGCATCTGGGGTCCCGGACGAATGTTCCGGCGCCACCTCGAAAACTCCCAGAGAAACGAGCCGAACCACCCGTAGAAATATTTGCAGGTTGAGATTTCTGCTGACTTCCACCCTTGTAACCCGAGAAATTCCCAGCGGATTTCTGCTTCTTACTCTCTCGGACCACCGCACTGGCCATCACCGACATATCATAGGCAAGAGCTCGACTCTGATAATCCTTCAATGTAGTACAGACGAGCCCAGACATATAGTCCCGAATGGACAGTTTCATCCTCCTGGAAAAATGGAAAATTTTGTCGCTTTCCTCAACAATTTGTGTCTTTACATAGCCCAACTCTTTGCTAAAATCATCAATAGCTTGAGATACGGGGATATCCCGTGGTTGAGCATCATAGTGTTAGGAATATGCCCTTGAATGCCACTCAGAGGATGAGAGAGTGAGAGCAATTGTATTGTAATTATGAATATTATATTTAATAAGGCAATTATTATTTCTATATTATTGTATATCACTGTCATTGTGATTTGGTATATAGAATAATAGTCCTTGCATTTGAGAGTGAACATTCTACTCCTTATGGAGATAAGGAGATAGGCACTAGAAGTGTTTAGAGCTCGAATGCTTAACTAGTTCGCAAGTCGATAAAACTTAACAGGACATTAAGTTTTAATAAGACTTGTATAACTGATGCTAGGATGTGTGCACGTCTTGATAGCATAGTTATAAGTATATTGGTGGGACCAAGATACTCGAACATGACTCATACTCGATTCATCACACGGTATTCACTCTCGGAGAGTCGATGATGAATCGAAGGTTGTGATAGTATACGTGGACCTTTGACTTGAGGGTTCGGTAGAAGATGTGTCTGACGTTTAGTTTGTCATTAGAGTAGTTAGACTCATTTGCTTAATTCTTGAGTCGACCTCGAAGTGCGGACTATACGGGCAGTAGCGATCTTTCTTTGAACGCCAAGAAAGGATTCTATCTCCTGTTAGTGAGCAGGCGAATGTCCTATACGGTTAATGGCAAATAAGATCATAAGTCTTTGGCCAAAGCATTCTGATATAGTCGTATTAGATACACTATTAATCAGTCGGTCTTGATTTGCATTAACACATGTATAGAGTTTAGTCAACAGTAGGGTTTGACTTTACCGTGACCCGAAGACTTGACCGGGACATCTGATGAAGGGTCTATACGTATATAGTATTCATGACATAATGGTTCTGGAATGATTCGTTCATTCGTTCTCAGTCGGGGTTTACAGTGCGGCCCGCTAGGCTGGCTAAGTGCTGCCCGCACTCATTGGTTCCTCCCAATGTCGGCTGAGACGAACCTACGGAGTCGCGCAATAGGATCATTGATGGATAAATGTGAATTAATAATCTCTCTTATAATATTAGATATTAGATATCTAAGTTTGATTTATCGGATAAATCAAATAGCGGTCTTATGAATTGTAAGTAGGTTACTGGGTGATTACTTTAATTCATAAATTATATTTCTTAGAGAAATATATATTTGTGTTTGATATAATTAATTAATTGGATTAATTAATTAGTCCAAACACATTGGAAATAAAACGGATTCGTTTGACGAACATCCGGTACACGAGGGATTCGTTTTGACGAACATCCAGTACACGAGCCGAGTAAATTCGACCCGTCTTCTTGGAAATTTCCCTTAAGGCCGCCCCCCTCCCTCTCTTGTCTCTTTTAAACTTATTTTATGTCACTAGGTTACATATGTGAGGTGTATTTGATACCCTCAATCATGTGTTAAAGGAAGACTTTCATTTTTTTATAAATAAAAGTCTTTAAAAAGGAGAGATGACAATTTCTTCTTGTAAGAACTCAAAATCACGAATTTGAGAGAGAGAGTAAGGTTGAAAACTTCATCTTGATCTTAGAGACAAGATATAAGAAGAATACATTGAGAGAGAAAATTCCTACAAGCTTCCCTAGCCGTATTCTTGAAGAAAGGAAGCTTGTCAATTTTTCCATCAATTTCCGGCGTGTGAAGTAGAGGCATCTTGCTTTAGGTGCTTGGAACGAAGGGCTCTTCATCATCATCATCATCATCATACGAAGGTTTTTTCAGAGACATCATAGGTATGGGACTTTGATTCCTTGATCTTCGTATTTTTCTTTTCGTATATACGTTACTTGATCGATCCTCTTAGGGATTTCGTTATTCTTCCGCTGCGTTTATTTTCTGTGGAATCCCAACAGTGGTATCGGAGAGAGGTCAAATATATCGTATATACGATCATCTTTTCATTTGGAATGTTATTTGATGATGTTTATGATTTAGAATCATAATAGATATAATCGAAGAAATTTAATCGTTCGTAGTAAGTCAAGTTTCGACTGTTTTATGTGAATTATAAATCTGAAAATTTTGATTTTTGTTGATTTATAAGTTCTTCATGGAGTTAAGAAACTTTTTCGTTTTGGAAGCGAGTCGAAAAAATGAGAAAAACGGGGCTTAAACACGAATACCGCACGAAGACGCAATGCCGGCAGCTCTTCGGGCCGCTGGCCGGCCGAGAGTGACTCGGTAGGCTATCGTAGCTGCTCGGCCCGGCCGGGCGATGGCGAAGTGACTCGGTGCGGGCGTTTCTCGGGTTTTCGCCCGATTTTGAATCGGGCCGTGGTGGGCACGATCTTGGATTTTTCGACTCCATTTTGTGTTTATATTCCGTTGTAATAATTTTCGAAATTTAAATTGGATTTAATTGGATTTAATAAAATATTTGGAATATCTTTTTATTAAGGGAAATTATTAGACGAGAATATTGTTTTGGCCGGATTACTTTGAACGGATTAAAATGACGATTATAAATATTAATTTGATTAATATTGTAGAAATTAAATAGATTAATTTTTATATTAATTGGATTAATATATTAATTGATTATTTAATTTCATTTACAGTTACATGTTGTATGGAATGCCTTATATGATGGTGATATAGCTCGTGGACTTAGTTGTTAATTTGTTCGATTCGATATGGTTGTAAAGGCCATTTTGAGCCTATTTATTTTTACTAGAAAATATGTATTATAGGACGTATTGTTCAATGATGTAATTATTCATATGGCTATGACGAAGACTGAAGACGACCGACTAGAAGACGAAGAATCAATACTGTATTTTTCCTTTCTTTATTTGGCTTGGCCCAATACTTAGGAAAAAGTCCATGAGCTATATGTTGGTAGTAACTAGGTTGCTATTTATTGTTTTTCATTTTGAATGATTGACAAACCACAAACCGCGCTTATAAACGGAGAAACAAATTGTTCTGTAACTGTATATTCTACTTCTTGGATACTTGATTCCGGTGCGAGTTCTCACATTTGTACAATGAATCAGGATCTGGAACGAAGTAGGAAGATGGATTCAGGGGAGGTGATGGTCACCGTCGGAAGTGGGCATAGTGTCGAGGCTTCTGATATCGGATCCCTTATGTTGGATTTAGAATCTGGTTTTATTCTCACTTTAGAAGATGTACTTGTTTTGCCCAAGGGGCACAAGAATATTGTATCAATTCCGGTCATGGACCGAAAGGGATTTCACTTCTTTATTGGAGATGGGTCCTGTCGTATTTATTTCAGAAATAAATTGGTTGGTACTGCTACATTATTAAATGGTTTATACCATTTAAATTTAAAGAATAAGACAAGTGTGAACACTATAACTAGGAAGCGTGGTAGGGATGAAACGAACCAAGCACTTAAGTGGCATCTTAGACTTGGTCATATCGGTCAGACCAAGGTTCATAAAATGGAGAAAGATGGGCTTACGGGTCCATTGGGATCAGATCCCTATCCAACTTGTGAATCTTGCCTTCAAGGCAAAATGACTAAGTTACCCTTCGCAGGGACTTTTGAAAGAGCTGCTGAAAAACTTGGATTGATCCATACCGACGTCTGTGGCCCTTTTGAAGTGCCACGAGATGGCTTTCGGTATTTCATTACATTCACTGATGACCATACCAGGTATGGATTCGTGTACTTAATGAAACATAAGTCTGAAGCTTTTGATAAATTCAAGGAATTTAAAGCCCTAGTTGAAAATCAAACAGGTAACCGTGTTAAGACTCTTCGGTCAGACCGGGGTGGTGAGTACATGAGTAACGAATTTGATGAGTTCTTAAAAGAACTAGGAATAGTGTCACAATTCACTCCTCCAGCTACTCCACAATTAAATGGTGTATCAGAAAGAAGGAACCGAACCTTGTTGGACATGGTTTGCTCCATGCTTAACTATACTGATCTACCGATTTATCTGTGGGGTTACGCGCTCCTTACTGCTGTGCATATCTTGAATAGATGTCCTTCCAAATCCGTTCCTAAGACTCCCCATGAGATGTGGAGAGGTAGGAAACCAAGTCTTAATCACATTAGGATTTGGGGATGCCCTACTTATGTCAAGAAGACTAAAGTAGAGAAATTGGAAACTAGGTCTGTGAAAGGTCGTTTCATAGGATATCCAGGGGATTCCATGGGATATCTATTCTACATGCACGAAGATCATAGGATCATAGTTGCTATACAACCACACTTCCTGGAAGATCAGTTTATTCAGGAAGGAGGGGCAGGTAGAAATATTTCTTTGGAAGAAATAAAAAAAACACCAAATGAGACACCTATGCAAGCTATAAGAACCGAACCTTCTGAAATACAAATACAACCTCGCAAGTTTAGTAGAATTTCTCAATTACCTGAGAGGTATGGCTATCTGCATCAAGAGGAACTGGGTGTCCATGAGATGACAGAAAGTAGTCAAGAGAATGATCCTTCTACATACGACCAAGCGATGGTAGACGTTGACTCCACCAAGTGGCAAGAAGCTATGGAAGCTGAGATAGACTCAATGCATGCTAATCAGGTCTGGACTTTAGTAGATCGTCCAAAAGGCATAGTGCCTATTGGAAACAAATGGATCTATAAGAGAAAGACTGATGGAGATGGCAAGGTTGATACCTATAAGGCCAGGCTTGTGGCAAAGGGTTATTCCCAAAGAGAAGGAATTGATTACTTCGAGACCTTCTACTTTGTAGCTATGATTAAGTCTATTCGCATGATGCTTGCTATAGCAGCCCACTTAGATTATGAAATATGGCAAATGGATGTGAAAACGGCATTCCTAAATGGATTCCTCGAGGAGGAGATTTATATGGAACAACCTAAGGGATTCATATCTCAAACCAATATTCATAAAGTATGCAAACTTCAGCGTGCCATTTATGGACTGAAGCAAGCTTCACGGAGTTGGAATCTTCGTTTTAACGAGACAGTCAAAGAGTTTGATTTTGTCCAAAACGAAGAAGAGCCCTGTATTTACAAGAAGGTTAGTGGGAGCAAAATTGCGTTCTTAATACTATATGTAGATGACATTCTACTTATAGGAAACAACGCAGGAATGCTCAGTTCTGTGAAAGCTTGGCTTTCTAAAGAGTTCTCAATGAAAGACTTGGGAGAAGCTACCTATATTCTGGGTATTCTTCTCTACCGGGATAGAGCGAAAAGAATGTTAGGTCTTTCCCAAACCCTCTACATAGAAAAGATCCTGAAGCGATTTAGGATGGAAGATTCTAAAAGAGGGTTTCTACCTATGCAACATGGTGCAAAACTTTCCTTAGAGATGTGTCCTCAAAGTGAGGAAGATAGAAAGGAAATGAGCAAGGTACCTTATGCTTCGGCAGTAGGTAGCCTTATGTATGCAATGATTTGCACTAGACCGGACATTGCCTATCTTTGTGAGCGTAGTAAGTCGGTTTCGACCAAATCCAGGCAGAACATTGGGATCGTGTAAAGAACATTCTTAAGTTGCTTAGGAGGTCTAATGACTTGGTTCTTACATAGGGCGGTGGAGTACTTAGAGTGTTGGGTTATACTGACTCTGATTTTTCGGGGGTGTTGGTTGCTCTGATGTCCACATCTGGGTATATCTTTACTCGAATGGTGGGGCGATTTCTTGGAGAAGTGCCAATCAAAGTTCGATCGCTATCTCTACATGTCAAGCCGAATATCAGCAGCCACGGAGGCTGCTAAAGAAGCTTTTTGGATAAAGAAGTTCACTGAGGAACTTCAAGTGGTTCCTAACGCAGAGAAGCCCGTGACACTGTTTTGTGACAACGACGGAGCTGTTGCATAGGCTAAGGAGCCTAGGGCTCACCACAACACCAAACATATTGCGAGAAAATATCATCTTGTTAGAGAAATGGTTCGGGATGGGAATGTTACACTGCAGAGAGTAGACACAGCAAATAACGTTGCTGATCCGCTTACCAAGCCACTATCTCAGAAGGTCTTAGAGAGACATATGGAGAGTATGGGTATTAGATACCATAGTTTGTGGCATTGAGTGCAAGTGGGAGATTGTTAGGAATATGCCCTCGAATGCCACTCAGAGGATGAGAGAGTGAGAGCAATTGTATTGTAATTATGAATATTATATTTAATAAGGCAATTATTATTTCTATATTATTGTATATCACTGGCATTGTGATTTGGTATATAGAATAATAGTCCTTGCAATTGAGAGTGAACATTCTACTCCTTATGGAGATAAGGAGATAGGCACTAGAAGTGTTTAGAGCTCGAATGCTTAACTAGTTCGCAAGTCGATAAAACTTAACAGGACATTAAGTTTTAATAAGACTTGTATAACTGATGCTAGGACGTGTGCACGTCTTGATAGCATAGTTATAAGTATATTGGTGGGACCAGTATACTCGAACATGACTCATACTCGATTCAGTCACACGGTATTCACTCTCGGAGAGTCGATGATGAATCGAAAGGTTGTGATAGTATACGTGGACCTTTGACTTGAGGGTTCAGTAGAAGATGTGTCTGTGACGTTTAGTTTGTCATTAGAGTAGTTAGACTCATTTGCTTAATTGCTGAGTCGACCTCGAAGTGCGGACTATACAGGCAGGTAGAAGTCTTTGCTGAACGCCAAGAAAGGATTCTATCTCCTGTTAGTGAGCAGGCGAATGTCCTATACGGTTAATGGCAAATAAGATCATAAGTCTTTGGCCAAAGCATTATAATATAGTCGTATTAGATACACTATTAATCAGTCGGTCTTGATTTGCATTAACACATATATAGAGTTTTGTCAAAAGTAGGGTTTGACTTTACCGTGACCCGAAGACTTGACCGGGACATCTGATGAAGGGTCTGTACGTATATAGTATTCATGACATAATGGTTCTGGATGATTCGTTCATTCGTTCTCAATCGGGGTTTACAGTGCGGCCCGCTAGGCTGGCTAAGTGTTGCCCGCACTCATTGGTTCCTCCCAATGCCGGCTGAGACGAACCTACGCGCGCAATAGGATCATTGATGGATAAATGTGAATTAATAATCTCTCTTATAATATTAGATATTAGATATCTAAGTTTGATTTATCGGATAAATCAAATAGCGGTCTTATGAATTGTAAGTAGGTTACTGGGTGATTACTTTAATTCATAAATTATATTTCTTAGAGAAATATATATTTGTGTTTGATATAATTAATTAATTGGATTAATTAAGTAGTCCAAACACATTGGAAATAAAACGGATTCGTTTGACGAACATCCGGTACACGAGGGATTCGTTTTGACGAACATCCAGTACACGAGCCGAGTAAATTCGACCCGTCTTCTTGGAAATTTCCCTTAAGGCCGCCCCCCTCCCTCTCTTGTCTCTTTTAAACTTATTTTATGTCACTAGGTGACATATGTGAGGTGTATTTGATACCCTCAATCATGTGTTAAAGGAAGACTTTTATTTTTTTTATAAATAAAAGTCTTTAAAAAGGAGAGATGACAATTTCTTCTTGTAAGAACTCAAAATCATGAATTTGAGAGAGAGAGTAAGGTTGAAAACTTCATCTTGATCTTAGAGACAAGATATAAGAAGAATACATTGAGAGAGAAAATTCCTACAAGCTTCCCTAGCCGCATTCTTGAAGAAAGGAAGCTTGTCGATTTTTCCATCAATTTCCGGCGTGTGAAGTAGAGGCATCTTGCTTTAGGTGCTTGGAACGAAGGGATCTTCATCATCATCATCATCATCATACGAAGGTTTTTCAGAGACATCATAGGTATGGGACTTTGATTCCTTGATCTTCGTATTTTTCTTTTCGTATATACGTTACTTGATCGATCCTCTTAGGGATTCCGTTATTCTTCCGCTGTGTTTATTTTCTGTGGAATCCCAACACATAGAAAGCATGCACTCGAGCCTGTCTGACCGGCCACGGGCAATATTCGGTCTCCATCAATTCCTGAAATTCGGCCCACGAAGCAACATGATCTTCGGGACCAACGGCCTCCCACCAATCTGTAGCATCCCTAGTGAGAAAGTACTGGGCAATAGGGACCTTACGGTCCCCGGGACAGTTGGTGGCAACGAAGACTTTAGATATCCCCTTGATCCACCCCTCCCAGGAGAACGGGTCCGAAGCTCCCAAAAACTGAAGAGGATGCATCTTGATGACATCCTGAAGCTAGCGATCCGCTCCGCCCCGATTAGCATGGGCCGGATCCGGATTCCGAACCACCTGAGCTATCGCCGCCATCTAGTTAAACCATTTGCTGCATAACGGCCGCAATACCAAGATCGGAGCGCTCCTGAGAAGAAGCATGACTATGACGGTCACCGGTACTGCCGGCTCCCGAAGAATGCGACGTGGCTGCCCCACCGGCTGCCCCTCGTCCTCGGCCGCGTCCACGACCACGACCACGACCACGGTTTCCTACGGCATCCATACTGGTGTTAAGAGGTAACAGAAGTATATCGATGATGAGTAAGGGAGGAAAAAGCAACTACGATTCAAGAAGTGAAAATACAATGCAAGAAACTGAAGGGCCGAATAAGAAAACTTACGAGCACTGGAAGTACCGAGATGCTGGAAGCGGTGTGACAATATGCAAAACAAAACACGACTAGACCCAAATAACCAACAAGCCTAGGTATCCAGAAACCTAGTGCATTCCGATACCATTTTCTGTAACACCACCAAGATATTCGAGGTATATTACAGCACCGTGGACCCCTACATGGGACCCACCAGGCTACAACAAGAAAACCCCACTCGACTAACCATCTCGGTTAGCGAGGACACACATTTTAATAATACAATAAATAAAGATACACCTGGAGTAACCGGCTAATTAAGCATCAACCGACAATGTAGCAATATAAGGTAATACAAACGGAGTTCGAAATGAAAAGCCTAAGTACTCGCGAGTATAATCCATAAGTTTATAAATGTGGGAACAACCATATCGAAATGGACAAAAGAAATAAGAAGACCCAAATGCACATGTCAACGACCCTGGCCAACATCCTCGTACTGTCCCAGTGCTCGCTCGTCCGGATGATCATAACCTGAAATCCATAACAAGAATTTCCCCACAACGGGTCCCCAAAGGGGTTAGCAATTACGCTAGTACAAGTAATCAAGGCAAACCAATCGCTTACACATTTCATAGTACATGCACCAATATCATTTCAAAAACCCAAACCAGACATGTCTTTTCCGGAAACAAACAGTCACAATCAATTTCCCTAGGACCGGGATGAAGCCACGAATCCCACTCGAGGCCTCTAAGGACCCTCCCGAGCTGGCCACATTCATAAAACAAAACAAGCACCACACGTCACCTAGGACCGGGACGAAGCCACGAATCCCACTCGAGGCCTCTAAGGACCCTCCCGAGCTGGCTAGCGAAACAAACTCATGAATCCAGGATGAAGCCATAGATTCCCTCCATGATCCCGTCGGACCCTCTCGAGGTGAGCAAATCACACACAATATACATTACCATTTCACGTTAAGCACAAAGGTTTCCAAAAATACTTGCCTTGAATAATTGACGACGCAACGAACAGAAGGAAAACACCGACGAATGCTAGGAACCAACGAAACCGAACCTAACGATTCGAAGAACACAATCACAACCAACTCTAGATGAATACAGAAATGGAATACACCCGAAAACCCGCCTACAATTCATGCATATTCGTATAAAAATAACAACGAGGGCGGACCACAACCAAACCCTCCCGATTTCGCAAAAAGATGAAAATATACCATGAATCCGTAGGAAAACTAATGATATCAACAATGTTAATCATATTCATTATAGATTAACCAACAAAACGGAATGAATCGGACGAAAATCCCAAAACCCCCAATTTATCCAAAAGTAGGGTTCTAAGAGATTTTACCTTGGATTAGGATGAAAGATTCGTGTTGATATTGTTAATATACACCAAGAACTCAAGGAAGTTGATGGTTGAGATGATTGGAGGAATAAATCGCCAAGAATCGCCCGGAATCGCCACAGCCGCGGAAAGGAGGAAGAAATGGAAATAATGCGTTCATCTCGGTCAACTCCCTGGTTTATATAGCCAGGGAGTGTTAGCGCGCGCTAATCCTCAAAGTTAGCGTGCACTGACGGAACAAAACTCCAGTCCAGTAGCCAGCTTCTGGCCGTTAGCGTGCGCTATCGACCAATAGCGTGCGCTAACTGGACATCAGCCGAGTCCAGAAGCAACTGCCAGTACACACCTGGTCCAGTTAGCGCGCGCTATCCACCAAATGTACCGTGGGCTAATGTGTATCGGTAGCGCACGCTATCGACCAATAGCGTGCGCTACCTGGGCATCAGATTAAGTACAGTAGCAACTGCTAGTACTAGACACTCACGCTAGCGCACGCTACCGGGCATCTTAGCTTGCGCTAGCCCCCAACATTAGCGTGCGCTAGACTACGTAGCGTACGCTAATCCACCAGTCCAGGGAGCTGGAATTAGCACTGCCACTCCCAGGGCTTGCTCTCTAGCGCGCGCTACGAAGCAGTCGTAGCGTGCGCTACTAAGGGACCTCTAGCGTGCGCTATGCAGAAAAGATAGTGTGCACTAGGTATGGAATATAAACGGTCCAAAACACCGGAATATGAACGAAACATCAAACGGAACACCTCAAAACTCATCGTAACATAGAATGGATCCACGGCAACCCGGAAACGGCGGTTCCGCACAACAATTACGAGAATTAGGTCAATAGATGACGAAAAAAATACACTGAAAGATACACGAGGGTTGCTACAACCGAGAAATACACCAAAAATGAAAATACAAGGGAAAAAAATGCGGATATTACATTCTACCCCTCTAAAAATAAGTTTCGTCCCGAAACTTAAGAAACAAACAACTCAGGGTACCTAGCACGCATGCTATCATCAGTTTCCCAAGTTGCCTCCTCGATACCATGTCTCGACCAATGCACCTTGACCAAAGGGATGGTCTTATGCCTCAGTCGTTTCTCATGATGTTCCAAAATCTTCAAAGGACGCTCCTCAAAAGTAGTATCTTCGGAGACATCAATCTCACCATAATCGATGACGTGACTAGGATCCGGGACATATTTCCTCAGCTGGGAAACATGAAAAATGCTATGAACATGGCTCAGGGCCAGGGGTAACGCCAAACGGTAATCCAACCCACCGACTCGCTCGAGAATCTCGAAGGGCCCAATAAATCTCGGACTCATCTTCCCCCTTTTTCCGAAACGGAAAACTCCTCTCGTCGGCGACACCTTCAGTAACACGTGGTCTCCCACCTCGAATTCCAAAGGTTGATGACGGACATCGGCATATGACTTTTGTCTACTCTAGGCAGTCAACATCCGTTCCCGAATTAATTTTATCTTCCGCCTCGTCTCTAAAACGACATCTGGCTCGGTCCCGACCAAATCGAATGCCTCATTCCAGCAAATCGGTGATCGACATCGCCGCCCATAAAGTGCCTCATACGGTGCCATCCGAATCGATGCGTGCCAACTATTGTTGTACGTGAATTCGATTAATGGCAAATGCTCCTCCCAGTCACTGCTCCAATCGAGAGCAGAAGCACGCAACATATCTTCAAACGTCTGGATAGTGTGTTCTGACTGTCCATCTGACTGGGGATGAAAAGAGGTACTCAGACGCAAACGAGTACCCAATGCCTTATGCACCGCCTGCCAAAAGTGCGATATAAAACGGCCATCACGATCCGAAACAATAGACTTCGGAGTACCGTGAAGCCTCACAATAAACGCGATAAACACACGAGCTAACTTCTCTAGGCCCCAAGTGTCCTTGATGCCCAGAAAATGTGCCGACTTGGTCAGACGATCAACAATCACCCATACCATATTCATGCCCGACCTCAATCTCGGCAAACTCGTAACATAATCCATCGATATATCTTCCCATTTCCATTCCGGAATGGGAAGTGACTGTAATAACCCAGCCGGTCGCTGATGCTCGATTTTGACCTGCTGACAAGTCAAACATCTCGCTACAAACTGCGCGACCTCTTCCTTCATATCATTCCACCAGAAATTCATCCTCAGGTCCTTGTACATCTTAATCAGATGAGGATGAACGGAGTAAGGTGTAGCATGCGCCTCACGCAAAATACTCTGTTTCAGCTCTGAGTCGTTCGGTACACAAAGTCGACTCTGGAATCTCAAAACACCATCCTCGTGAATTACAAACCCAGGAGACTTTCCCTTAAGAACATTCTCTCAGATTTGAGTAATCATCGGATCCTCCAACTGCTTCAGCTTAATTTCATTGATCAAAGACGACGAAATCTCTAAAGCACAAAGTTGTCCGACAGCTCCAGGCAACAAAACCTCAACATCTAACTCGATCAAAGGCCACCGAATCTCAGACTGAGACGTAAGGATCTCAAGCGTTCGTAACGCAACCGGTTTCCAACTCAAGGCGTCGGCCACGACGTTCGCCTTGCCCGGATGATAAAGGATTTCGATGTCATAATCCTTAATCACCTCTAACCACCTGCTCTGCCTCATATTCAATTCCCGCTGAGTAAATATGTATATCAGAATTTTATGATCGGTAAAAATCTGACATGTAGAGCCGAAAAAGTAGTGATGCCAAATCTTGAGCGCAAAAACAACTGCCGCTAACTCCAAATCATGAGTAGGGTAGTTCAGCTCATACGACCTCAACTCTCTCGACGCATAGGCAATGGTCTTGCCGTGCTGCATCAATACGCACCCAAGACCCTGACCCGAAGCATCACTATAAACAGCAAAACCCTTGTTGCCACATGGCAATGCTAAAATCGGGGCTGAAGTCAAACGCCTCTTCAGCTCCTCGAAACTCGACTGCCTCTCGTCATTCCATATGAACTTCTCAGATTTCTGGAGCAACTGTGTAACCGGCCGAGCCAGTTTCGAGAAACCCTCGACGAACCTACGGTAGTAGCCGGCTAAACCCAAGAAACTACGGATCTCCTTCACATTCTTGGGCAGTGCCCAATCCAACACTGCCTCAATCTTCTGCGGGTCCACACGAACCCCCTCGGCTGAAATCATGTGTCCTAAGAACATCACTTCCTTCAGCCAGAACTCACATTTCGAGAACTTCGTATACAGTTGCTCGGTCCTCAAAATGTCTAACACTACCCGTAAATGATGGGCATGCTCTTCCTCGTTCCTCGAATAAATAAGGATATCGTCAATGAAGACGAGGACACACTTATCCAAATACTCGATAAAGACTTTGTTCATCAACTGCATGAACATCGCCGGTGCATTGGTTAACCCGAAAGGTATAACTACGAACTCATAATGTCCGTATCTCGTCCGAAAAGCTGTTTTCGGCACATCGAACTCTCTCACCCGGAGCTGATAGTATCCGGATCTCAAATCAATCTTCGAGAATACCGCAGCTCCTTGCAACTGATCGAACAAGTCATTAATTCTCGGCAAAGGATACTTGTTCTTGATGGTCACCTTATTTAGTTTGCGATAGTCGATACACAAACGTAGTGAACCATCCTTCTTCCGCACAAACAGGACCAGTGCGCCCCATGGCGAGGCGCTCGGTCGAACATACCCAGACTCAAGAAGCTCACTCAACTGCTTCTTCAACTCAGACATCTCTGAAGGTGCCATGCGATACGGCGCCTTTGAAATCGGAGCCGCGCCCGGCTCTAACTCTATAGCAAAGTCAACCTCACGATCCGGTGGCAATCCCGGCAACTCGTCACGAAATACATCAGGAAACTCACTAACGACTGGAATCGATGAAAGCTCGACTCCACCATCCTCCACCTTCAAGGCATAGCACCAATAACCAGTACACTCTTTTCGCAGGAGTCTCATCGCCTTCAAGGCGTTAATAACGAACTTCTGGTTTCCCCTCTTTCGTCCCGTGAAAGAGTGCTTGGTGCCATCCTCGGCTAACATAGTGATGATTCTCGTGCGGTAGTTCATGATTGCGCCATGCCGCTCGAGCCAATCATCCCCGATAATCAAATCCTCACCCTCGATACCCACGACAATAAAATTAGAGAGCCAAGCCCTCTCACAAATAAACACAGAACAGTCCCGGACCTCTCGATCACCGACAATTCTATCACCGCTAGGAAGTTTAATGATGAAAGGCTCGCAAGGTGACAATCAGTCGAGACTCAAACGGCGTACACACTCTAGAGAAATGAATGAATGCGTAGCACCCGAATCAAAAAGCACACTGACAGGATGGGAATGGATATGAATGATATCTGTCGCCACAGTAGCTGCTGGATCAACGGCCCTCCTCATCTCATAGATACGCGGCTGGGCAGAGCCGACACTGGAAGCTCCTCCCCTAGCGGGCTGACCCCGACCCCTACCTCGGCCGGCACTCGGCGGAGGCGGCGGAGCAAATGAGACCTGGTTCACACTCGGCTCTATAGGTGCTGGGTGAGAAGAACGGGCGACGCGAAACTGTCTGAGCTGTTCACAAAAAGAAGCCTTGTGGCCCGACTGACCACAAGTATGACAAGTCAAAGGCGGACGAGGACACTCCCGGTTCACATGGCCTGGCTTGCCACAGTTAAAGCATCTGGGGTTCCGGACGAAGGTTCCGGCGGCACCTCGAAAACTCCCAGAGAAACGAGCCGAACCACCCGTAGAAATATTTGCAGGTTGAGATTTCTGCTGACTTCCACCCTTGTAACCCGAGAAATTCCCAGCGGATTTCTGCTTCTTGCTCTCTCGGATCGCCGCACTGGCCGTCACAGACATATCATAGGCAAGAGCTCGACTCTGATAATCCTTCAAAGTAGTATAGATGAGCCCAGACATATAGTCCCGAATGGACAGTTTCATCCTCCTGGAAAAATGGAAAATTTTGTCGCTTTCCTTGACAACTTGGGTCTTTACATAGCCCAACTCTTTGTTAAAATCAGCAATAGCTTGAGATACGGGGATATCCCGTGGTTGAGCATCATAGAAAGCATGCACTCGAGCCTGTCTGACCGGCCAAGGGCAATATTCAGTCTCCATCAATCCTGAAATTTGGCCCACGAAGCAACATGGTCTTTGGGCCCAACGGCCTCCCACCAATCCGTAGCATCCCCAGTGAGAAAGTACTGGGTAATAGGGACCTTACGGTCCTCGGGACAGTTGGTGGCAACAAAGACTTTAGATATCTCCTTGATCCACCCCTCCCAGTCGATCGGGTCCGAAGCTCCCAAAACCTGAGGAGGATGCATCTTGATGACATCCTGAAGCTAGCGATCCGCTCCGCCCCGATTAGCATGGGCCGGATCCGGGTTATGAACCACCTGAGCTATCGCCGCCATCTGGTTAACCATTTGCTGCGTAACGGCCGCAATACCAAGATCGGCGCGCTCCTAAGAAGAAGCATGACTGTGACGGTCACCGGTACTGCCGGCTCCCGAAGAATGCGACCTGGCCGCCCCACCAGCTGCCCCTCGTCCTCGGCCGCGTCCACGACCACGACCACGACCACGGTTTCCTCCGGCATCCATACTGGTGTTAAGAGGTAACAAAAGTATATCGATGATGAGTAAGGGAGGAAAAAGCAACTATGATTCAAGAAGTGAAAATACAATGCAAGAAACAGAAGGGCCGAATAAGAAAACTTACGAGAACTGGAAGTACCGAGATGCTGGCAGCGGTGTGACAATATGCAAAACAAAACACGACTAGACCCAAATAACCAACAAGCCTAGGTATCCATAAACCTAGTGCATTCGATACCATTTTCTGTAACACCCCCAAGATATTCGAGGTATATTTCATCGCCGTGGACCCCTACATGGGACCCACCAGGCTACAACAAGAAAACCCCACTCGACTAACCATCTCGGTTAGCGAGGACACACATTTTAATAATATAATAAATAAAGACACGCCCAGAGCAACCGGCTAATTAAGCATCAACCCACAATGTAGCAATATAAGGTAATACAAACGGAGTTCGAAATGAAAAGCCTAAGTACTCGCGAGTACAATCTATAAGTTTATAAATGTGGGAACAACCATATGGAAATGGACAAACGAAATAAGAAGACCCAAATGCACATGTCAAAGACCCTGGCCAACATCCTCGTACTGTCCCAGTGCTCGCTCGTCCGGATGATCATAACCTGAAATCCATAACAAGAATTTCGCCACAACGGGTCCCCAAAGGGGTTAGCAATTACGCTAGTACAAATAATCAACGCAAACCAATCGCTTACACATTTCATAGTACATGCACCAATATCATTTCAAAAACCAAAACCAGACATGTCTTTTCCGGAAACAAACAGTCACAATCAATTTGCCTAGGACCGGGACGAAGCCACGAATCCCACTCGAGGCCTCTAAGGACCCTCCCGAGCTGGCCACATTCATAAAACAAAACAAGCACCACACGTCACCTAGGACCAGGACGAAGCCACGAATACCACTCGAGGCCTCTAAGGACCCTCCCGAGCTGGCTAGCGAAACAAACTCATGAATCCAGGACGAAGCCATAGATTCCCTCCGTGATCCCGTCGGACCCTCCCGAGGTGAGCAAATCACACACAATATACATTACCATTTCACGTTAAGCATAAAGGTTTCCAAAAATACTTGCCTTGAATAATTGATGATGCAACGAATGAACGGAAAACAGCGACGAACGCTAGGAACCAACAGAACCGAACCTAACGATTCGATGAACATAATCACAACCAACTCTAGAGAATACAGAAATGGAATACACCCGAAAACCCGCCTACGATTCATGCATATTAGTATAAAAATAACAACGAGGGCGGACCACAACCAAACCCTCCCGATTTTGCAAAACCATGAAAATATACCATGAATCCGTAGGAAAACTAATGATATCAACAAGGTTAATCATATTCATCATGGATTAACCAACAAAACGGAACGAATCGGACGAAAATCCCAAAACCACCAATTTATCCAAAAGTAGGGTTCTAAGAGATTTTACCTTGGATTAGGATGAAAGATTCGTGTTGATGTTGTTAATATACACCAAGAACTCCAGGAAGTTCATGGTTGAGATGATTGGAGGAATAAATCGCCAAGAATCGCCCGGAATCGCCACAGCTGCGGAACGGAGGAAGAAATGGAAATAATACATTCATCTCGGTCAACTTCCTGGTTTATGTAGACAGGGAGTGTTAGAGCGCGCTAATCCTCAAAGTTAGCGTGCGGTAACGAAACAAAACTCCAGTCTAGTAGCCAGCTTCTGGCCGTTAGTGTGCGCTACTCGAAACATAGCGTACGCTAATAACCTCTCGGTAGCGCGCGCTATCGACCAATAGCGTGCGCTACCTGGACATCAGCCAAGTCCAGAAGCAACTGCCAGTACACACCTGGTCTAGTTAGCGCGCGCTATCCACCAAACGTAGCGTGCGCTAATGTGTATCGGTAGCGCGCGCTCTCGACCAATAGCGTGTGCTACCTGGGCTTCAGATTAAGTCCAGTAGCAACTTCCAGTACTGGACACTCACGCTAGCGCATGCTACCGGGCATCTCAGCGTGCGCTAGCCCCCAACATTAGCGTGCGCTAGACTACGTAGCGTACGCTAATCCGCCAGTCCAGAGAGCTGGAATTAGCACTGCCATTCCCAGGGCTTGCTCTCTAGCGTGCGCTACGAAGCAGTCGTAGCGTGCGCTACTAAGGGACCTCTAGCGTGCACTATGCAAAAAGGATAGCGTGCGCTAGGTACGAAATATAAACGGTCCAAAACACCGGAATATGAACGAAACATCAAATGGAACACTTCAAAACGCATCGTAACATAGAATGGATCCATGGCAACCCTAAAACGGCGGTTCCGCACAACAATTACAAGAATCAGGTCAATAGATGACGAAAAAAATACACTGAAAGATACACGAGGGTCGCTACAACCGAGAAATACACCGAAAATGAAAATACAAGGGAATAAAATGCGGATATTACACGATGCCCATCCGTGAGTCATCATTATCGTGTCGGACGACTCAAGGTAGCACACTATCATTCTCGTGAATTCAGTAATCTACGAATCGTTGTCGTTTGTGATTAATTATATTTTGGAGGCTAGTCTCGGCTAGTGCTTATTATGGGTAAGTTTGGGGCTTAAACCTTCGCGGTTGGCTTCCCAACACCTACAACTCAGTAGGTCACGGTCGTGTATATGATCTTATAGGTAAGCTTGGGGCTTGAACCTTCACGGTTGGCTTCACAACACCTACAACTCAGTAGGTCACGGTCGTGTTTATGTTCTTATGGGTAAGTTTGGGGCTTGACCCTTCGCGGTTGGCTTCCCAACACCTACAACTCAGTAGGTCACGGTCGTGTTTATGATCTTATGGGTAAGCTTGGGGCTTGAACCTTCGCGGTTGGCTTCCCAACACCTACGACTTAGTAGGTCACGGTCGTGGTTATGATTTTATTAGCCCTCATTAACTGACTTGGGCATTAGGTTTGATGTTTATGTTGATTGACAGCTTCGGCTGAGAGACTTTCAGGTCTTTATGATGTCTTGATAATTTCATTGGAGCCTTCAGGCATTGTGATTCATATTTAATTCAGTTCTGGTTTGGTTCATGTTGTGTAATTCATTGTGGTACTCTGTGATTATGATTCGCCGTTGGGCACTTAGGTTCTAACCTATCGAGCAGGTATTAATAGTATGCCGTAGGCATAGTGTTTCACGAATGCTCTGTTCTTACCTTGGGTTGTGAGCATCTCGTATTATTATTATCATTGTACTGTTTCATTCTGCCTTTGGATGCATATCATGTTATACGTTTATTTGATGTTCATTATCTGGATGACTGACCCCGTGGGGGCGGAACATGTTTTCATGTTTTAGGTGCTTTCAAGGAGAGAGTTGAGACACAGGGGCATGATGATGGTGATGAGGCATTCGAGCGATACTAGTCCGAGTTGTTCATGTTGGTCAGTCAGTGGGAGTGTTCTCCAGTTTGTCAGTCATTGTCATTATGTTTTACCCGAGCAAATGCTCGTGGATGTTGCTGTATTTTATTTTTGGCCATGTAGGCCCATCGTTGTCGTTGAAATTCCTTATCGGAATATTGTGTCGGATATCATGGTAGGGACTATGATTTCCCCTTGTTGTTTAATTTAATGTATTTTAGACATGTTTGACTGGTAGCTCTCTTGGCGTGGGGTCCACGGCACTGTAATAACCCAATAGGATTTGGGGGTGTTACAGAAGATGGTATCAGAGAAATTGGGTTGTGAGATACCCTGATATGTGAGTTATGCGGCTCTACCGATGCGGTAGTAGTGGGATTGTCAGGTTATGACAATCTGGACCGTCGGGTTTTGTGAGTCGTAATATTAGTACGACTGCACGAGTCATTCATTCATCGAGTCGTCGTTAGTTGAGACTAGTATCGTGAGACCTCGAAGCTTCGTATGACCTGTATAAGGACTCGATTCTCTTTATGTTCATACATTCATCATGTCATTAATTATTCATGCTTTGTTGAAACCTATATGTGATATTATTGTTATGATTGATTCATGACTAATTATTTTGGAGCACGTGTGACTTGTGTAAGCGTTAAGTATAAACTCATTCATCAGTTAATAATCCTCAATCATCATTTTGATCTTTTCGATTGTCTTAATTCATTCATCACTCAGTCAATATCATTACTCAGTTAATTCATTCATCACTCAGTTAATTCATTCATCACCCAGTTAATATCATTACTCAGTTAATTCATTCATCACTCACTTAATTCATTCATCACTCAGTCAATCTCATTGTTCAGTTAATTCATTCATCACTCAGTCAATCTCATCGTTCAGTTAGTTCATTCATCACTCAGTCAATCTCATCGTTCAGTCAATTCATTCATCACTCAGTCAATCTCATCATTCAGTTAGTTCATTCATCACTCAGTCAATCTCATCATTCAGTTAATTCATTCATCACTCAGTTAATCTCATTGTTCAGTTAATACATTCATCACTCAGTCAATCTCATCGTTCAGTTACTTCATTTATCACTCAGTCAATCTCATCGTTCAGTTAATTCATTCATCACTCAGTCAATCTCATCGTTCAGTTAGTTCATTCATCACTCAGTCAATCTCATCGTTCAGTTAATTTATTCATCACTCAGTTAATCTCATTGTTCAGTTAATCCATTCATCACTCAGTCAATCTCATCGTTCAGTTAATTCATTCATCACTCAGTTAATCTCATTGTTCAGTTAATTCATTCATCACTCAGTCAATCTCATTGTTCAGTTAATTCATTCATGACTCAGTAAATCTCATTGTTCAATTAATTCATTAATCATCCAGTCCATCTCACGGTTCAGTTGTTGATCTTATGGATCGAATTTTCAACCTTGTTAACTTGTTTAAGGTAATCATTTCAGGAGTTTCATCAGATAATCATGTTACCTCACTTGATCTTTCATGCGATCTTATCATATTCCGGCATCATGTCGACGATCATTTCATTGCATTATTAATGCATTCATTGTGTTAGAGCGTGTATGCTCATTGTTATCATTCCGTCTCATAATCATAATGCGATCTTCATACGAGATCTGTAATTATCACGTGACTTTCCTGCCTTGGTATGGAAAGAGCTGTCAGAGGGACATCGGACTCCGGCGTCCAAGAGATCGTTTTCTAGTCATCTTCGTGCTGGGAGAGCATCTTCATCTCAGACGACGAGTTCGACTGTTGTTTGCTTTAATTGTGATACAATAGGACATTCATCACCGATTTTGAGCAAGTTAATTCTTGCTCGGTAATAGGATAATCATTCATTTCATCGCCGTTCATTCATTCGCATAAGTCAGTCATCATATATCAATCACGTTGAGACTTATAATTATCAAACTAATCATTCACTTCACGGGGAACATTGGTTCCAATCATTTCATTTGAGCTATCACTCGTTACGTTATCATTTCACCCCGGTGAGTCATTCTTGATCCTTGTTGGATTTCGATTCATTATCATTCATTGTAATCATTCTTGTTCGTGTGTATCTCGTTAATTTTTCCTGGCGGGATATTGCTTCTCCCTACATGTTTTAAGTTTCGAGACGAAACTTCTTTTAAGGGGGGTAGTGTGTAATATCCGCAATTTCGATTTTCCGATAATTTTCTTTTTTTGGCAGAATTCCATTTTGACGACTCTCTCACGACCGTATCGTCATTTTGAGAATGATTAATTCTGCACTTTTTGTCATCCGAGTTCATTTAGGTATCGTTTGTTGAGATCCGTGTTCTTAAGCGGCTTTTCCGCACTTGAGTTCGATTCTTGCGAATCTCGTCCGAAACTATTGTTTCGAGTTTCTCGTAAGTCCATTTAATGTTATTATTCATGTTTTGAGCTTTGGCATGGTGTTTCGATCGTGTATCGTGTATTTCGGACGTTTTGGGCCATTTTCGTAATTTCCCAAAGTTTGGGGTAATTACTTCCGTTGTCGAATTTCGAGCCTTCGGGTGGTCAGAATCTTGTGTTCTCTTAGCTCTTGGATTCGTCTTTGCGAGTAATTCGTAACCGTATCTTCGATTCATATTCAGGTTTGGGTTTCGGGGTCGTCGGGCCGTCAAAGTGGCCACGGCCGGAGCTGGGCCTGGCCGAGTTACGGTCGTAAGGTGCAGGTTACGTGCTCGGTAGGCATGGCTTGATGAATGCCAGTTACGGCCGTAAGGACCGAGAGTTACGGACGTACGGGCACTGGGCATTCTTCCGTACGAAGGCCGGTTACGGCCGTAATGTGTGCCAGTTACGGCCGTAAGTGTCCGACAGGTGCTGGGCAGATTTTTTGACGAATGCCGGTTACGGCCGTAAGGCCTACCGAGTACGGCCGTAAGGGCCGAGTTATGGCCATAAGGCACTGCCGGTTACGGCCGTAACCCTGCCGGCTATATATAGCCTGGGCTCGGCCAGACCTTCATTTCTCACCCTTTTTCCTCGATTTTGTGCTACTGCGGACGGAGGCTTGGGAAATCGAGTTCTTGGCCGATTCTAATCAATTCCAAGATGTTTTTGAAGATTCTTGTTGATTATATCATCATCCAATCCGTGTTCTTCGTCGAATCAAGGTATATTTCTTGATTTTCCTCCAAGTTGACTTTTTGGGGAATTTGTTCTTGATTTCGATTCTAGTCCGATTTTGATGAATCAGTTGATGTTACTAAACATTATTAGTCATGTTCTATGGATTGTATATCCATATTTTCAATTTGTTCAACCCGATTGATGATTCTTAGGCTCTTGAGGAACTTTGAACATTTAGTGTTCGATTAAGTGCCTCAAAGAGTTTCTTTCGGTCGTTATGTTGATTTCGATTGATATTGTGTTATTGAATGAATTGTATTTCATTCAAGGTTGTTCGAGTACTTGTGTTTATCGGAGGATGCCGTTCGTTGTTCGTGGAAGGGTTTCATCGCCTTCGGTTGAGGCAAGTTTTATACTTGTACTAGTCAATGAGATTAATGTTATCATATATGTGTATGAATGTGTTATATCATTCCGAGACTTAGTCTCTTCATAAGTTCATTGATATTAGGGGATCGTTACATACGATACTCTCCGGTAATTATGCCAAATGTTCATTATCATTCATTAATGGCCGTAAGGCATTGAGATATTCGTTGTTAATGTTATTATCGATCACCAGTTCGCAGTATCGATGTATCGATTGTTGTTGTTAATATTGATGTCGATCTAAGACGTTGTTGTAATCATTGTTATTAATGTTGGCGTCCTGTCATTCATGTTGTATTGGCCGATTGAAGGCATTGTCGTATTCGTTCTCATCTTCGTCATCGGTAGCCGATTAAAGGTGCCGAGGCATTCATTGTATCATTGTTATCGATTAGCCGTTCTAAGGCAATAGAGGAGTTCAATCATTCATTGTATCATTGTTATCGATTGACTGTTCTTAGGCAATCGAGGAGTTCAATCATTCATTGTATCATTGTTATCGATTGACCGTTCTAAGGAAATCTAGGAGTTCAATCATTAATTGTATCATTGTTATCGATTGACCGTTCTAGGGCAATCGAGGAGTTCAATCATTCATTGTATCATTGTTATCGATTAGCCGTTCTAAGGCAATCGAGGAGTTCAATCATTCATTGTATCATTATCATCGATTAGCCGTTCTAAGACAATCGAGGAGTTCAATCATTCATCGTATCATTGTTATCGATTAGCTGTTCTAAGGCAATCGAGGAGTTCAATCATTCATTGTATCATTGTCATCGATTAGCCGTTCTAAGGCAATCGAGGTGCTCAGTCATTCATTGTATCATTGTCATCGATTAGCCGTTCTAAGGCAATCGAGGTTCTCAATCATTCGTTGTATCATTGTTATCGATTGACCGTTATAAGGCAATCGAGAGATTGAATCATCCGCTGCATCATTGTTATAGGTTGGCCATTCGAAGGTGATCGAGGTATTGAATTGGGACTTTCGAGTACGATTCCCATCCGTGAGTCATCATTATCGTGTTGTCTGACTCAAGGTAGCACACTATCATTCTCGTGAATTCAGTAATCTACGAATCATTGTCGTTTGTGATTAATTATATTTTGGAGGCTAGTCTCGGGTAGTGCTTATTATGGGTAAGTTTGGGGCTTGAACCTTCGCAGTTGGCTTCCCAACACCTACAACTCAGTAGGTCACGGGCGTGTTTATGATCTTATGGGTAAGCTTGGGGCTTGAACCTTCGCGGTTGGCTTCCCAACACCTACAACTCAGTAGGTCACGGTCATGTTTATGATCTTATGGGTAAGTTTGGGGCTTGAACCTTCGCGGTTGGCTTCCCAACACCTACAACTCAGTAGGTCACGGTCGTGTTTATGATCTTATGAGTAAGCTTGGGACTTGAACCTTCGCGGTTGGCTTCCCAACACCTACAACTTAGTAGGTCACGGTCGTGGTTATGATCTTATTATCCCTCATTAACTATAGCTTCGGGCTGTTCCGGTTTCAGTGTTTATGTTGATTAACAGCTTCGGCTGAGAGACTTTCAGGTCTTTATGATGTCTTGATAATTTCATTGGAGCCTTCGAGCATTGTGATTCATATTTAATTCAGTTCTGGTTTGGTTCATGTTATGTAATTCATTGTGGTACTCTGTGATTATGATTCGCCGTTGGGCACTTATGTTCTAACCTATCTAGCAGGTATTAATAGTATGCTGTAGGCATAGTGTTTCACGAATGCTCGGTTGTTACCTTGGTTTGTGAGCATCTCGTATTATTATTATCATTGTACCGTTTCATTCTGCCTTTGGATGCATATCATGTTATACGTTTATTTGATGTTCATTATTTGGATGACTGACCCCGTGGGGGCGGAACATGTTTTCATGTTTTAGGTGCTTTCAAGGAGAGAGTTGAGACACAGGGGCATGATGATGGTGATGAGGCATTCGAGCGATACTAGTCCGAGTTGTTCATGTTGGTCAGTCAGTGGGAGTGTTCTCCAGTTTGTGAGTCATTGTCATTATGTTTTACCCGAGCAAATGCTCGTGGATGTTGCTGTATTTTATTTTTGGCCATGTAGGCCCATCGTTGTTGTTGAAATTCCTTATCGGAATATTGTGTCGGATATCATGGTAGGGACTATGATTTCCCCTTGTTGTTTAATTTAATGTATTTTAGTCATGTTTGCCTGGTGGCTCTCCTGGCGTGGGGTCCACGGCACTGTAATAACCCAATAGGATTTGGGGGTGTTACAGAAGATGGTATCAGAGAAATTGGGTTGTGAGATACCCTGATATGTGAGTTATGCGGCTCTACCGATGCGGTAGTAGTGGGATTGTCAGGTTATGACAATCTGGACAGTCGGGTTTTGTGAGTCGTAATATTAGTACGACTGCACGAGTCATTCATTCATCGAGTCGTCGTTAGTTGAGACTAGTATCGTGAGACCTCGAAGCTTCGTATGACCTGTGTAAGGACTCGATTCTCTTTATGTTCATACATTCATCATGTCATTAATTATTCATGCTTTGTTGAAACCTATATGTGATATTATTGTTATGATTGATTCATGACTAATTGTTTTGGAGCACGTGTGACTTGTGTAAGCGTTAAGGATCAACTCATTCATCAGTTAATAATCCTCAATCATCATTTTGATCTTTTCGATCGTGTTAATTCATTCATCACTCAGTCAATATCATTACTCAGTTAATTCATTCATCACTCAGTTAATTCATTCATCACCCAGTTAATATCATTACTCAGTTAATTCATTCATCACTAAGTTAATTCATTCATCACTCAGTCAATCTCATTGTTCAGTTAACTCATTCATCACTCAGTCAATCTCATCGTTCAGTTAGTTCATTCATCACTCAGTCAATCTCATCGTTCAGTCAATTCATTCATCACTCAGTCAACCTCATCATTCAGTTAGTTCATTCATCACTCAGTCAATCTCATCGTTCAGTTAATTCATTCATCACTTAGTTAATCTCATTGTTCAGTTAATACATTCATCACTCAGTCAATCTCATCGTTCAGTTACTTCATTTATCACTCAGTCAATCTCATCGTTCAGTTAATTCATTCATCAATCAGTCAATCTCATCGTTCAGTTAGTTCATTCATCACTCAGTCAATCTCATCGTTCAGTTAATTTATTCATCACTCAGTTAATCTCATTGTTCAGTTAATCCATTCATCACTCAGTCAATCTCATCGTTCAGTTAATTCATTCATCACTCAGTTAATTCATTCATCACTCAGTCAATCTCATTGTTCAGTTAATTCATTCATGACTCAGTCAATCTCATTGTTCAGTTAATTCATTAATCATCCAGTCCATCTCACGGTTCAGTTGTTGATCTTATGGATCGAATTTTCAACCTTGTTAACTTGTTCAAGGTAATCATTTCAGGAGTTTCATCAGATAATCATCTTACCTCACTTGATCTTTCATGCGATCTTATCATATTCCGGCATCATGTCGACGATCATTTCATCGCATTATTAATGCATTCATTGTGTTAGAGCGTGTATGCTCATTGTTATCATTCCGTCTCATAATCATAATGCGATCTTCATACGAGATCTGTAATTATCACGTGACTTTCCTGCCTCGGTATGGAAAGAGGCATCGAGAGGACATCGGACTCGGCGTCGAGATCGTTTTCTAGTCATCTTCGTGTGGGAGAGCATCTTCATCTCGGGCAGCGAGTTCGACCGTTGTTTGCTTTAATTGTGATACAATAGGACATTCATCACCGGTTTTGAGCAAGTTAATTCTTGCTCGGTAATAGGATAATCATTCATTTCATCGCCGTTCATTCATTCGCATAAGTCAGTCATCATATATCAATCACGTTGAGACTTATAATTATCAAACTAATCATTCACTTCACGGGAACATTGGTTCCAATCATTTCATTTGAGCTATCACTCGTTCGTTATCATTTCACCCGGTGAGTCATTCTTGATCCTTGTTGGATTTCGATTCATTATCATTCATTGTAATCATTCTTGTTCGTGTGTATCTCGTTAATTTTTCTGGCGGGATATTGCTTCTCCTACATGTTTTATGTTTGAGACGAAACTTCTTTTAAGGGTAGTGTGTAATATCCGCAATTTCGATTTTCCGATAATTTTCTTTTTTGGCGTAATTCCATTTGTGACTCTCTCATGAACATATCGTCATTTTGAGAATGATTAATTCTGTACTTTTTGTCATCCGAGTTCATTTAGGTATCGTTTGTTGAGATCCGTGTTCTTAAGCGGCTTTTCCGCACTTGAGTTCGATTCTTGCGAATCTCGTCCGAAACTATTGTTTCGAGTTTCTCGTAAGTTCATTTAATGTTATTATTCATGTTGTGAGCTTTGTCTTGGTGTTCCGATCGTGTATCGTGTATTTCGGACGTTTTGGGCCATTTTCGTAATTTCCCAAAGTTTGGGGTAATTACTTCCGTTGTCGAATTTCGAGCCTTCGGGTGGTCAGAATCGTGTGTTCTCTTAGCTATTGGATTCGTCTTTGCGAGTAATTCATAACTGTATCTTCGATTCGTATTCAGGTTTGGGTTTCGGGGTCGTCGGGCCGTCAAAGTGGCCACGGCCGGAGCTGGGCCTGGCCGAGTTACGGTCGTAAGGTGCAGGTTACGTGCTCGGTAGGCATGGCTTGATGAATGCCAGTTACGGCCGTAAGGACCGAGAGTTACGGACGTACGGGCACTGGGCATTCTTCCGTACGAAGGCCGGTTACGGCCGTAATGTGTGCCAGTTACGGCCGTAAGTGTCCGACAGGTGCTGGGCAGATTTTTTGACGAATGCCGGTTACGGCCGTAAGGCCTACCGAGTACGGCCGTAAGGGCCGAGTTATGGCCATAAGGCACTGCCGGTTACGGCCGTAACCCTGCCGGCTATATATAGCCTGGGCTCGGCCAGACCTTCATTTCTCACCCTTTTTCCTCGTTTTTGTGCGGCTGCGGACGGGAGGCTTGGGAAATCGAGTTCTTGGCCGATTCTAATCAATTCCAAGATGTTTTTGAAGATTCTTGTTGATTATATCATCATCCAATCCGTGTTCTTCGTCGAATCAAGGTATATTTCTTGATTTTCCTCCAAGTTGACTTTTTGGGGAATTTGTTCTTGATTTCGATTCTAGTCCGATTTTGATGAATGAGTTGATGTTACTAAACATTATTAGTCATGTTCTATGGATTGTATATCCATATTTTCAATTTGTTCAACCCGATTGATGATTCTTAGGCTCTTGAGGAACTTTGAACATTTAGTGTTCGATTAAATGCCTCAAAGAGTTTCTTTCGGTCGTTATGTTGATTTCGATTGATATTGTGTTATTGAATGAATTGTATTTCATTCAAGGTTGTTCGAGTACTTGTGTTTATCGGAGGATGCCGTTCGTTGTTCGTGGAAGGGTTTCATCGCCTTCGGTTGAGGCAAGTTTTATACTTGTACTAGTCAATGAGATTAATGTTATCATATATGTGTATGAATGTGTTATATCATTCCGAGACTTAGTCTCTTCATAAGTTCATTGATATTAGGGGATCGTTCGATACGATACTCTCCGGAAATTATGCCAAATGTTCATTATCATTCATTAATGGCTGGTAAGGCATTGAGATATTCGTTGTTAATGTTATTATCGATCACCAGTTCGCAGTATCGATGTATCGATTGTTGTTGTTAATATTGATGTCGATCTAAGACGTTGTTGTAATCATTGTTATTAATGTTGGCGTCCTGTCATTCATGTTGTATTGGCCGATTGAAGGCATTGTCGTATTCGTTCTCATCTTCGTCATCGGTAGCCGATTAAAGGTGCCGAGGCATTCATTGTATCATTGTTATCGATTAGCCGTTCTAAGGCAATAGAGGAGTTCAATCATTCATTGTATCATTGTTATCGATTGACTGTTCTTAGGCAATCGAGGAGTTCAATCATTCATTGTATCATTGTTATCGATTGACCGTTCTAAGGAAATCTAGGAGTTCAATCATTAATTGTATCATTGTTATCGATTGACCGTTCTAGGGCAATCGAGGAGTTCAATCATTCATTGTATCATTGTTATCGATTAGCCGTTCTAAGGCAATCGAGGAGTTCAATCATTCATTGTATCATTATCATCGATTAGCCGTTCTAAGACAATCGAGGAGTTCAATCATTCATCGTATCATTGTTATCGATTAGCTGTTCTAAGGCAATCGAGGAGTTCAATCATTCATTGTATCATTGTCATCGATTAGCCGTTCTAAGCCAATCGAGGTGCTCAGTCATTCATTGTATCATTGTCATCGATTAGCCGTTCTAAGGCAATCGAGGTTCTCAATCATTCATTGTATCATTGTTATCGATTGACCGTTATAAGGCAATCGAGAGATTGAATCATCCGCTGCATCATTGTTATAGGTTGGCCATTCGAAGGTGATCGAGGTATTGAATTGGGACTTTCGAGTACGATTCCCATCCGTGAGTCATCATTATCGTGTTGTCTGACTCAAGGTAGCACACTATCATTCTCGTGAATTCAGTAATCTACGAATCATTGTCGTTTGTGATTAATTATATTTTGGAGGCTAGTCTCGGGTAGTGCTTATTATGGGTAAGTTTGGGGCTTGAACCTTCGCAGTTGGCTTCCCAACACCTACAACTCAGTAGGTCACGGGCGTGTTTATGATCTTATGGGTAAGCTTGGGGCTTGAACCTTCGCGGTTGGCTTCCCAACACCTACAACTCAGTAGGTCACGGTCGTGTTTATGATCTTATGAGTAAGCTTGGGACTTGAACCTTCGCGGTTGGCTTCCCAACACCTACAACTTAGTAGGTCACGGTCGTGGTTATGATCTTATTATCCCTCATTAACTATAGCTTCGGGCTGTTCCGGTTTCAGTGTTTATGTTGATTAACAGCTTCGGCTGAGAGACTTTCAGGTCTTTATGATGTCTTGATAATTTCATTGGAGCCTTCGAGCATTGTGATTCATATTTAATTCAGTTCTGGTTTGGTTCATGTTATGTAATTCATTGTGGTACTCTGTGATTATGATTCGCCGTTGGGCACTTATGTTCTAACCTATCTAGCAGGTATTAATAGTATCTTTGTAGGCATAGTGTTTCACGAATGCTCGGTTGTTACCTTGGTTTGTGAGCATCTCGTATTATTATTATCATTGTACCGTTTCATTCTGCCTTTGGATGCATATCATGTTATACGTTTATTTGATGTTCATTATTTGGATGACTGACCCCGTGGGGGCGGAACATGTTTTCATGTTTTAGGTGCTTTCAAGGAGAGAGTTGAGACACAGGGGCATGATGATGGTGATGAGGCATTCGAGCGATACTAGTCCGAGTTGTTCATGTTGGTCAGTCAGTGGGAGTGTTCTCCAGTTTGTGAGTCATTGTCATTATGTTTTACCCGAGCAAATGCTCGTGGATGTTGCTGTATTTTATTTTTGGCCATGTAGGCCCATCGTTGTTGTTGAAATTCCTTATCGGAATATTGTGTCGGATATCATGGTAGGGACTATGATTTCCCCTTGTTGTTTAATTTAATGTATTTTAGTCATGTTTGCCTGGTGGCTCTCGTGGCGTGGGGTCCACGGCACTGTAATAACCCAATAGGATTTGGGGGTGTTACAGAAGATGGTATCAGAGAAATTGGGTTGTGAGATACCCTGATATGTGAGTTATGCGGCTCTACCGATGCGGTAGTAGTGGGATTGTCAGGTTATGACAATCTGGACAGTAGGGTTTTGTGAGTCGTAATATTAGTACGACTGCACGAGTCATTCATTCATCGAGTCGTCGTTAGTTGAGACTAGTATCGTGAGACCTCGAAGCTTCGTATGACCTGTGTAAGGACTCGATTCTCTTTATGTTCATACATTCATCATGTCATTAATTATTCATGCTTTGTTGAAACCTATATGTGATATTATTGTTATGATTGATTCATGACTAATTGTTTTGGAGCACGTGTGACTTGTGTAAGCGTTAAGGATCAACTCATTCATCAGTTAATAATCCTCAATCATCATTTTGATCTTTTCGATCGTGTTAATTCATTCATCACTCAGTCAATATCATTACTCAGTTAATTCATTCATCACTCAGTTAATTCATTCATCACCCAGTTAATATCATTACTCAGTTAATTCATTCATCACTCAGTCAATCTCATTGTTCAGTTAACTCATTCATCACTCAGTCAATCTCATCGTTCAGTTAGTTCATTCATCACTCAGTCAATCTCATCGTTCAGTCAATTCATTCATCACTCAGTCAACCTCATCATTCAGTTAGTTCATTCATCACTCACCAATCTCATCGTTCGATTAATTCATTCATCACTTAGTTAATCTCATTGTTCGATTAATACATTCATCACTCGATCAATCTCATCGTTCGATTACTTCATTTATCACTCGATCAATCTCATCGTTCGATTAATTCATTCATCAATCATCAATCTCATCGTTCGGTTAGTTCATTCATCACTCACCAATCTCATCGTTCGATTAATTTATTCATCACTCGATTAATCTCATTGTTCATTAATCCATTCATCACTCAGTCAATCTCATCGTTCAGTTAATTCATTCATCACTCAGTTAATTCATTCATCACTCAGTCAATCTCATTGTTCAGTTAATTCATTCATGACTCAGTCAATCTCATTGTTTAGTTAATTCATTAATCATCCAGTCCATCTCACGGTTCAGTTGTTGATCTTATGGATCGAATTTTCAACCTTGTTAACTTGTTCAAGGTAATCATTTCAGGAGTTTCATCAGATAATCATGTTACCTCACTTGATCTTTCATGCGATCTTATCATATTCCGGCATCATGTCGACGATCATTTCATCGCATTATTAATGCATTCATTGTGTTAGAGCGTGTATGCTCATTGTTATCATTCCGTCTCATAATCATAATGCGATCTTCATACGAGATCTGTAATTATCACGTGACTTTCCTGCCTCGGTATGGAAAGAGCTGTCAGAGGGACATCGGACTCCGGCGTCCAAGAGATCGTTTTCTAGTCATCTTCGTGCTGGGAGAGCATCTTCATCTCAGACGACGAGTTCGACTGTTGTTTGCTTTAATTGTGATACAATAGGACATTCATCACCGGTTTTGAGCAAGTTAATTCTTGCTCGGTAATAGGATAATCATTCATTTCATCGCCGTTCATTCATTCGCATAAGTCAGTCATCATATATCAATTACGTTGAGACTTATAATTATCAAACTAATCATTCACTTCACGGGGAACATTGGTTCCAATCATTTCATTTGAGCTATCACTCGTTACGTTATCATTTCACCCCGGTGAGTCATTCTTGATCCTTGTTGGATTTCGATTCATTATCATTCATTGTAATCATTCTTGTTCATGTGTATCTCGTTAATTTTTCCTGGCGGGATATTGCTTCTCCCTACATGTTTTATGTTTCGAGACGAAACTTCTTTTAAGGGGGGTAGTGTGTAATATCCGCAATTTCGATTTTCCGATAATTTTCTTTTTTTGGCAGAATTCCATTTTGACGACTCTCTCATGACCATATCGTCATTTTGAGAATGATTAATTCTGTACTTTTTGTCATCCGAGTTCATTTAGGTATCGTTTGTTGAGATCCGTGTTCTTAAGCGGCTTTTCCGCACTTGAGTTCGATTCTTGCGAATCTCGTCCGAAACTATTGTTTCGAGTTTCTCGTAAGTTCATTTAATGTTATTATTCATGTTGTGAGCTTTGTCTTGGTGTTTCGATCGTGTATCGTGTATTTCGGACGTTTTGGGCCATTTTCGTAATTTCCCAAAGTTTGGGGTAATTACTTCCGTTGTCGAATTTCGAGCCTTCGGGTGGTCAGAATCGTGTGTTCTCTTAGCTCTTGGATTCGTCTTTGCGAGTAATTCATAACTGTATCTTCGATTCGTATTCAGGTTCTATGGATTGTATATCCATATTTTCAATTTGTTCAACCCGATTGATGATTCTTAGGCTCTTGAGGAACTTTGAACATTTAGTGTTCGATTAAATGCCTCAAAGAGTTTCTTTCGGTCGTTATGTTGATTTCGATTGATATTGTGTTATTGAATGAATTGTATTTCATTCAAGGTTGTTCGAGTACTTGTGTTTATCGGAGGATGCCGTTCGTTGTTCGTGGAAGGGTTTCATCGCCTTCGGTTGAGGCAAGTTTTATACTTGTACTAGTCAGTGAGATTAATGTTATCATATATGTGTATGAATGTGTTATATCATTCCGAGACTTAGTCTCTTCATAAGTTCATTGATATTAGGGGATCGTTCGATACGATACTCTCCGGCAATTATGCCAAATGTTCATTATCATTCATTAATGGCCGGTAAGGCATTGAGATATTCGTTGTTAATGTTATTATCGATCACCAGTTCGCGGTATCGATGTATCGATTGTTGTTGATAATATTGATGTCGATCTATGACGTTGTAATCATTGTTATTAATGTTGGCGTCCTGTCATTCATGTTGTATTGGCCGATTGAAGGCATTGTTGTATTCGTTCTCATCTTCGTCATCGGTAGCCGATTAAAGGTGCCGAGGCATTCATTGTATCATTGTTATCGATTAGCCGTTCTAAGGCAATCGAGGAGTTCAATCATTCATTGTATCATTTTTATCGATTGACTGTTCTTAGGCAATCGAGGAGTTCAATCATTCATTGTATCATTTGTAATACCCGGTTGTAATTCATTCATTTTCATTCGGTAATTATCAGTCTGTAATTGTCACTCAGTAATTTTCACTCATTAATAATCACTCATCATTCATGATTCATTCATTCGCGTTCACTATTGGCATGTTGTAACCGTATATCGGTTACCGATCGTCATTTCATCTCCGTTTATAGATCGAGACGGGAGTATTATCATTTTCATCGTGATTGGTAGTCATATACTCAGACTGAGAGTATCATCTTTGGCATGTGTTGGAATTGTTCACTTTCTCATTCGTATGATATGTCGGATCATTCATCAGTCGTAGCGAGGAATCGGAGTTATCGGATTTTTTCACCTTGTCCAGCATTGAGTTATGGCCGTAAGGATTTTAGGTTACGGCCGTAACAAGGATTCGTTGTTTTCAGGCCTTTTTGGACGAATGGGACTTACGGCCGTAAGGTCTTGTACTACGGCCGTAAGTTGAGCAGGTACGGCCGTAAGGCTTGGCCGGTTACGGCCGTACGTGTCCAGCAGGCTGCCCAGGCATTTTTGGCCGAGGGCGAGTTACGGCCGTAAGAAGGGGAGGATACGGCCGTAAGTGGTGTTCGTAAATTTCAGGTGTTGTCGGGCAAGGGTGACTTACGGCCGTAAGGGTTGCGGCATACGGCCGTAAGTCGAGGAAGGTACGGCCGTAAGGCTTGGCCGGATACGGCCGTACGCTGCAGGCAGGGTGCCTGGTCATTTTCGACGAAGGGGGCTTACGCCCGTAAGTTTGGCCGGATACGGCCGTATCATCCGAGTTACGCCCGTAAGGTGTGCGGGTACGGCGGTAAGGATGTCGGCCGATGTTTTTGACGAAGGCGAGTTACGCCCGTAACTCAGGAGCGGTTACGACCGTAAGTCTGTCAGCAGGATTTTGGACGATGCCGAGTTACGGCCGTACGAGTTGGCCGGTTACGGCCGTAAGGCCGTTGACCTGGAATGTTACGGCCGTAAGAGGGCCGAGTTACGGCCGTAAGAGGGCAGCACTTCACACACACTCTAGGGGCGATTTTCACACAACACTCCTCAAGGGTTGAAATTACACAATCAAGACAAAACAGCGGACATCACTTCACACACACTCTAGGGGCGATTTTCACACACAAAATAGCTCCCGGCCCGGCGGCGCGTGTGGGCGCGTGAGAAAGCCCCTCCATCATCGGCCGACGGCCGATTGTTCGTCTCTCCAAGACGAACGTCCCCTCCAAATTTCACTCAATTCCGACAACGTTTACCTGTGCAAATCTAGGTTGCAAATTCCTGCTGAAAACTACAATTTATTTGAACTTGGTTGCATTTTCCGCCACGTCCGTGGCGCAATCTCTTGGGCACCAACCGGAATAGACTCTGTTGTAATTCCGGTCATTTACCCTCTGGTCTCGTCGGGTGAATCGCGGTCTCCGGCGTGAAGTTTCTTGGTCAACCGCTGACCGCGGCGCGTTTTCTCTTTTCCGGCGTGCTCGGCCTCCTCTCGGTAGCGGACCACTTTCATTGGATTCCTCTTGTCGAGCCGCTTCCGTTGCTTACAATTTCGACCAGCTTCCGGCCACCTCAGATTCCGGCGAGTTTTTCCGGCGACCTCAGATTCCGGCGAGATTTTCCGACGAGGTCTTCCTTAGGGTTCTTGGGAGCCGCTCTCCAGCAGTTGGGTTCCGGCAGTCATGGCCGATGACGGCCGGTCGCCGCCGGCGAATGGGCAGCCACCGGACTTTGTTCATCCATCGTCGATTCCGACAATGATTTCTACGGAAGTCCTCATGTCATGCTTCCAACATATGATGTCATCTCTTTCCAACATTTCCTATTCGAAGACGCCTTCGGTCTCTCCATCATTCCCGTCTTCGGCGCCGCTCCATAATTCGGCCCCCCAGCTCGGTTCCCTCAAACAAGATGACCCAAGTTTGGGAAAAACTACGGGTCCCTCTCCTTCATCTTTCAAGGAAGCTCTGTCAGGTAATATTTCTAACTCGAGGAAAGATATTCATTTCTCAGATGATATTTATCGTAACTACTGTGATCCGGTGCGCAAAGGGGATTTCATATCTATTTCCTTAGATGAAAAAATTTACTCTGAAAGGGTTAAATACCTTCAAAATTCCTTAAATGGCCGGTTGTTGCAACCGAAAAACTCTAAGCCTTACTCTCTTGATCAATCAAGGTGAATTGCAAAATGCTTGGTCTATCTCCACGTCCTGAAATTAATACCTTTGGGAAAAGGATACTTTAACATTCAATTTAATAATTCGAAGATAAAAATCGTGTTTTTAGCAAAACTTCATGGAACTTGGTCTCGGATATTTTCGTTTATCCACTTGGGTTCGGATTTCAACCCATATAAAATTGCAACTTCTAAAGCACAAGATTGGATCCGAATTAATGAGTTGCAGAAAGAATAAACGCACCCACAACATATTTTTACAAATGCTAAGACTCTATGCAACCCTCCAAAATTGATGAACGTTCTCTGAATGGGGAAGTGGGTCATTTTGTTCGGGTCCTAATTGAAATTGACTTGAAAGACCATGTTCACAACAATGTCATGGTTGAATGTTCGGGTCATTGTGTTTTCCCTTCTATTGGCTACGAAAAGTTTCCAGAGTTTTGCACTCATTGCTCAATCGTTGGTCACTCCAACAATTCCTGTAGAAGCCAAAAATTGGCTCCGAACTCCAACTCTACGGTTCCTAGCGACCGCCAGAATCGTCAATCTAAATATGTTCGGAAACCATCCCCTACCCCTACTGTTAGGGTCAATAATTCAAACAACAATAATCGCTTCAATGTGCTTGATGTTGAACCAATAGAAGGTGATTCCAATAATGATCACCATCAGCTCGCCTTAACGGTTTTCCAGCCTTCAATAGAGCAAAATGATACCATTGTCCCCACTTCTGAGTTCTCCGCTGAACATGCCAACAATAACATGTTATCCCTTACCACTAACGTCTTCCAGCCTGATAATAAAAACACGTCAGTGTCTTCCAAGGGCACGATCTTGCATAACCCTTCTTCATCCTCTCGTCATGAGCAATCGACTGACACGGTTGGGCCCCCTATTGTGTCTGCTGACCATGACAAAGATCAGAGCCATACCATTGTTGTTAAGGCAGGACAAGCTATTGTTATTTCTCCTATCATTCCCTCGGAAAAACCACAAGCTCCGCTAAAACAAGCTAAAAGGGATGTTAAATTCGCAAAAGGCGTGCAATTACTCCCTGCCAACTCCACGGCAGCGAAAAATCTTAATTTGGCCGCTTCTAAACCTTGGCGAAATTCTTCTGGGGAAGAGGATCAGCAAAATAATCCGCCTGAAGCACGGATAAATGCCGTTTCTAAATGAATATCCTTTCCTGGAATATCAGGGGGATAAGGAAGCGGGTTGCTAGGGACCAGCTTCGTCACTATATCACGGTTTGTAAGCCGGATATTCTTTGTATCATCGAACCCTTCACTTCTTTTGCTCGTTCTGATCTTTGTCTCTGGCGTTCGGGTGGTCTTTCTCTTCTTGCCGAGAATCAGCGAGGGAACCGAGACCCTGACATTTGGGTGCTCGGCTCCCTCAACATATCTAATTGCCAAGTCATCCATGTCTCTGATCGTGTTATCATCATGGACATCTCTTTTAATGGATGGGACTTTCGGGCGTCTGTTGTTTATGGTGCTCGTAACTATATTGGTCGCAGGAATCTTTGGGAGGATATCCTGAGCTTCCTTCACCCTAACCTTTTAGTCTTCGGAGATTTTAATGCCGTCATTGGGGCACATGAGTGTCGCAGTCTTCATGTTCCCAATGCTACTTCTTGTCGGGAGTTCAGTCAATTTATTGATGAGGCCTTGCTTGTCGGCATCCCTTTTACTGGTCATCGGTTTACCTGGAGAGGCAGGGTTCATGATGATTATCATGTTGAGACCCGCATTGATCGATTTTTGGCCACCCCCGATTTTATCGATCACTGGGTTTCCACAAAATATCATGTTTTCCCTAGGACCTGCTCTGATCACCACCCGATCTGGCTCACCTCCACTTTGGGTAATACTTCTTTTCCCGCACCTTTCCGCTTTCAACGTATGTGGACTACTGATAATTCATTTATTGATGTTATTCGCAACTCTTGGAATCTTAATTGTGGGAACCGGTCTCCTTGGGACTTGGTTTTGTACAAGCTTAAAAGACTGCGTCGTACCCTCAAGCATTGGAATTTTTCGTCTTTTGGTGATATTTTCACTAAAAAAAGTCAGCTTTTGGATCAACTTGGTGACATTCACTCTCATTGATGCGGATGGGTATACCGACGAGCTCTTCTGTCAGAGGTCGAAACAATCGCGGCCTTGAACGACATCCTTAATAAAGAGAGTCTTTTCTTCCAACAAAGGAGTATGACTAATTGGCTTAAGGATGGTGATCGGAATACTGCCTTTTTCCATAGGACAGTTAAGATGAGGAATAATCGTCTTCAGCTTTCCTCTCTCCTTATTGACGGTGATCTTTGTCGTGATCCGTCTACCATCTCGAACCACATTGTGAATTTTTATCAGCACCTTTTCGAAGGCCACCCGATTGCTACTAATTGGCCCACTGGTTTCTCTCTTCCTAAGGTTTCTCATCAGCATAACTCCATCCTTACTGCTATTCCCCATTCCGAGGAAATTCGTTCTACAGTTTTCGATATGGAGCCCCACAGTGCCCCTGGGCCTGACGGCTTTACTGGATTATTTTATCAGTTCTCTTGGGAGGTCATTGGTACCGATATTGTGGCGGCTATTCGGCAATTTTTCATTGAGGGTGATCTTCCGACGGGTCTTAACTCTAGCTTAGTTGCTCTCATTCCTAAAGTCAAAGGGGCCATATCTATTGAGCAATTCCGCCTATTGTCTTAAGTAACTTTATCTTCAAGATTATTACTAAAATCCTCACGGCCAGACTTTCTAGTTTTATTCATGAGATCATCAGCCCCCATCAGTTTGGCTTTATTCCGGTCGGCGTATCCACGATTGTATATCTATTGCTTGAATGCGTTAATTGTTTGAATCGCCGCGCGTTCGCGGTAACATGGCTATTAAAATTGACATTCGTAAAGCTTTTGACACTCTTTCCGGAGTTCTTATTGGATGTTCTTCACGGCTTTGGTTTTCACGACCAGTTTGTTGCTTAGGTTTCCACCATTCTTCACTCAGTAAGCTTTCTATTCTTATAAATGGTGCTCCTACGGGTTACTTTGCGTGCGATCAAGGGGTTCGGCAAGGTGATCCCATGTCCCCTCTTTTATTTTGTATTCTTTGAGGAGATGCTCGGTCTCATGCTCTCCAATGCGGTTGAGACTACTCTCTTCAAGCCTATTTTTGCGGGCGTAAGATTGTCTATCCTTCTCACCTTTTTATGCGGATGATGCTATCGTGTTTGGTCGTGCCTCTACGGATAATGCCAATGCCATATCGAAGATTCTTGATGATTACTCACCATATCGGGCCGGGCTATGAACCTTAATAAATCTAAGGTTTATTTCGGTTCTCATGTTCCTATCCACACCAAACGGGTCATTCTGCGCACCCTTGGCATGCGCGAGGATCACTCCCTTTCAATTACCTCGGGGTTCCGTTATTCTGCGGCATACCCCGTCTCATTCATATTGCCCCGGTCGTTGACAAAATTATTAGTAAATTTTCGCTTGGAAAGGATCCTCTCTCTCGATGGTGGTCGTATTTGCTTAGTTAACTCTGTTATCATGAGCTCCTCCATTCACTCTATGATGATATATAGTTGGCCGATCAAATTGATAAACAAATTAGATTCGCGGCTAGAAATTTTATTTGGTCGGGGGACATTAGTCACAAGAACGCATGTCTTGTGGCACAGAGTAGAGTTTGTTCCCCTTTAGAGGAGGGAGGGCTTGGGGTGAGGCATCTTCGTGCGATGAATGAATCCTTTTTGTTCCGTTTGGCACAGGTTATTCTGCAGGAGGATTCCTTTTGTGGACAATTCCTTCGTCAGATGTTTCTCAGAAGTAATTTGGATACTCGCAAGATTATATATTCAGGGGGTTCGTAATCATATTCCCCGTCTTCTTAACACTTCCAGTTGGGTTATTGGTAATGGTCAGAATATTAATTTTTGGTGGGACAACTGGCTAGGTTATATCATTGGTGATCGGTTGGGTATTCCTCAGCATCTCAGAAGTACCTTCTCCGACACCATCAACGATTTTTACTACGACGGGACCTGGCATCTTACCCTCGATTTCATGGAAAGGTGTCGTGATGTTGCTTTAGATGTCGTTTATGCCCTCGACTTTGAAGGAAAAGACGAGCGGGTTTGGGCTAAATCGGTGCATGGCAATGTTACCTCTCAAATCGCTTATTGGCACCTTCGCCACAACTTTCCTAAGGTAAGTCGGGAAATGGATTTGTACAGATTAATCCCCGTTCGTCGTTCTCTCATGGTCCTGAAGGCTATTCACAACAGTCACTGTTTTTGATCTTCTTCGTTTAAGGGTTTCATTGGTCCTTCGGTTTGCCTTTTACGTCTCTCTGCCGTGAATCGATTGACCATATTTTCACCGAGTGTGTTGTTATCCGCGATTAAGGACTATATTGAGCGGGGCTTCTTAAACTCTTTAGAATTGAATCTTTGGGTTCGGGCACTTCATCATTCGAGCTATGGATATCGATTTAGTCACAGATCTCTACTCTCTGGAGATTCACTATTATTAGTGCCGTCTGGGCTATCCGGCATATATTTGTGAGGTTTTATATAATGATGCTAAATTTTCTATCATGTCTCTTCGTTCTATAGTTTGGTCTCTTCTCGTAGAATGTAATAACTATGACATGGGCACCATGGATAACTCTATTTCGATCTGGTTCGTCTTCGGGCTCTCGGTGTGGTGGCCACGCGAGACCTCCGCTTTACCCTATTTATGTGAAATGGTATCCCCCAATTGGGTGGATGAAAGTTAACACCGATGGGATGGCTAAAGGTGCCCGTGCTTGGGTGCTATTGGCCTTGTTTATCGGAATAAATGCAGGCCGGGTTTTGGCACTCTCTCTGCGGCCGGTTCTTTGTTTTGCCTTCAAGCCGAGTTGGTCGCGGCTATTCATGCTATTGAGATTGCTTTTTATCATGGTTGGGATTATTTGTGGTGAGTCGACTCTACTTATGTTGTGAGCATTCTCTCGGATCGTAGTTCGGTGTTCCTGGATCTACCGCATCATTTGAGGCGGATTTGGCGTATTATTGACGGCATGCACTTGGTCTCTCATATCTATAGAGAAGGGAATGCGGTGGCATCGGCTTTCTAAAAGATTGGTTTCTTACGAGTGGTCTAGCGAAGCACCGAGCCTCTCGAGATCTTCTCGTTGAGGGATATGTCTCCTATGTATTTTAGCCGACATTAGTTTTCTCGAGATAACGCTCGGGTACTCTTTTTCCCTATCGTAGGTTTTTCCCATTGGGTTTTTCTACGATAGGGTTTTAACGAGGCCTGCGGTTGCAACCCCATACATCTGGTATGGGGGTTTAGGTCCTTTTATTCTATTTTCATAGATTGCTTTTGCATTTGTGTTTTTCTCTCTATTTCTCTTGACTACCCGCCTGTGGGATTAGCTTGAGATTTTATTTTGTTGTCTAGGATGGCCCTCTCTTTGTAACTCTTTTCTGTTTCTCGTTTTTTTTTTAATAATATTGACCTTTATGAGTCAAAAAAAAACCCTTGAGGATTGTTGTTCTGTGTAACTGACCCCGTTGGGGGATTTTGTTTTCAGGTCACGACAAGGCAAAAGCACGGGAAGAGCATGTTGACGGCGAGGAGTCCCAGTGATACTAGTAGGGGGACCCAGTCATTCCGTTTGTTTCAGTCATTTTAGTCATTTCCGTCATTTGTATTTTCCGCTGCAAATTCCGTTTGAGATGTTTAATTGTTCAGGATGGTGTATTTTATCTCCATATAAAATATACTAGTATTAGGTTTGTCCTGGTGTGTTGTACTTAAACTCCTCATTGGACTTTCGCGTCACGTGTGACCTGTGCAAATACCGAGCCAATCAGACCAAGAACTGTAAGATTTCTAACGCCATGGTATAATTTCTGGCAAGAATCATTCATTCATAATTCATCCGTTAACAATCCTCAACCATCATTTTCATTTGACCAGGACGGTCATGTTAACTCGTTAATCACTTAATTCATTTCATTATTCAGTTGTTGATCAGGAAGATCAAATCATTAATCATGTTAACTTGTTCAAGATAATCATGTCACCTCAGTTAATCATTCATGTAATCACTGTGTTAGAGCGCGTATGCTCATTTTTATCATCTCATGTCATAATCATAACGTGATATTCATGCGGGAAATATAATCATCATGTGACTTTTCTACTTCAGTATGGAGAGAGCAAGAAGAGGACGTGGAGGACGAGGCCGTGGAGCGGGCCGAATCCAGAGAGCTCGTGTGAATACACGTGCAAACGCGAGAAATAATGCTAATTCATCGAGCAGCGACGCTGCCACTCATTCACCTGGACGCGATCATTCACTAACGGGGAGTCGTACCCGGGACACGGCTCAGTCAGAAGGTGTCCAGGTTGACCCACTCGCTTTTATGCAGGGCATGATGGCCCAGATGACCCAGATGGCACAGCTGATGGTGATGATGCATAACTCCGTCAATCAAAATCAACAGGCTCCTCTGCCGCCACCTCAGAGGCAAGAGAGGAATGTGAGCAATATCATCGGCGACATCTCTCGCCAGAGGCCACCTATATTTGAGGGCTCGTCTGAGCCGGCAGATATTATTCATTGGCTCGAGCATTTCGAGAAGTTGTTTGCTATGGTAGAGTGTCCCGAAGGACACAAAGTTTCTGTTGCGGCTTACTACCTGGGCAAGAGCGCACATTCTTGGTGGTTGTCGTTGAAGCCCACCGAAGGATCATGTACTTGGGATCAGTTCAAAACTCTCATGATGGAGAGGTATTATCTGGCCCCGCTCTGAGAGGCCAAACTGTCAGAATTACTCACCCCGACCCTCGCCAGACGAGGATGTCCTCGCCATTGCCGAGAAATTTCAGAACTTCTTCCGTTCGCCTCATCTATCATTCATTCCGAGGTGATAAGATTAAGTATTTCACAAGAGGTCAAACCCGTATGAGACTACAATTGCTTAATCATAATTGCACCACGTTGGCCGAATTTATCGAGAAAGCTCTCACCTATGAGCTTACTGCTAAAGAGATTGCTAAGCAGCAACCTTCGTCTGCTAGCAAGAAATCGAAGAATCGTAATCAGTCTGAAGGCGGTCAGACAACCTTCAAGAAACCTCGTGCGGGCTCTGCTTTTTCTGAGCGACCTCCTGTGACGTCTAAACCCGCGGAATCTCATTCACGAGTGGCTAGTTCGGCCATCACCTGTTATAACTGTGGGTATCTTCGTCATGTCAGCACCAAGTGTCCGAGACAGTCTGTCACGTGTCATAACTGTGGAATTGTTGGGCATAAGGCCCGTTTTTGCCGTAGGGACTCCAAACCTACTCACACGTCATCTCAAGCCCCTAAGCAGTCAGCCGTTCAGAATCTGGCCACTCAATCAGCGTCGTTTAAAACGACAGGAGTGACTAAAGGTGGAGCCTATAGCCAGCAGACGGGAGCATCCGGTGCCGGGACTAGCAAGCCTCGGATTTATGAGATGAAGAAGACCGATGATCCAGAGGCCCGAATGATCTCAGGTACACTCGATATTCTATCTCAACCTGTGTGTACCCTTTTTGATACTGGTGCATCGCATTCATTCATTTCCGAGTCATGTTTGAGTAGACTAAATGCAGGTAGTGCTACTAGTTGTGAGCCTTATGTCATTGGCCTACCCGATGGTAGACGAATTATCGTGTCGTGAGATTGATGTCGATTGATTTCATGGTCGTGTATGGCCAGCGGACCTAATCATAGTAGGTTTGCCGAGGGACGACGTCATCTTGGGTATTGATTGGATGGATCGTCATGATGCCATCATTAGTGTCTGTAAGCTTATGATCACTATCATTTCAGACGATGGGGTTGAATGTGTGTTTCAGGGAGGTAATCCCGGCTGTTCTAGTAAGGTCATTAATTTGATGAAAGCAGTGAGATTACTCAGTCAGGGATGTGTTGGTTATTGGTGCTACATGACCAAAACCGAGAAATCATCAGTAATGTTGTCGGATATTCTGGTAGTGAGGGAGTATGCCGACGTTTTTCCAGACGAGTTACCTGGTTTGCCTCCACAGAGAGATGTGGAATTCACGATTGAGTTGGAGCCTGGTACGTCTCCGATATCGAAGGCACCGTACCGGATGGCCCCGACCGAAATGCAGGAACTAAAGAATCAACTTGAGGAATTGTTCGAGAAAGGTTATATCCGACTGAGTGCGTCCCCGTGGGGAGCACCAGTGTTGTTTGTCAAGAAGAAGGATGGTTCAATTCATTTATGTATTGATTATCGGGAGTTGAACAGGGTGACAATCAAGAATAAGTATCCCTTACCCCGTATTGATGATCTCTTAGATCAACTTCAGGGAGCTTCAGTATTTTCCAAGATCGACTTAAGATCTGGATATCACCAGTTGCGGATTCGAGAGTCGGATATCGCGAGGACGGCGTTTCGAACACGCTATGGTCATTATGAGTTCGTAGTTATGCCGTTCGGGCTAACTAATGCACCTGCGGTATTCATGGACTTAATGAATCGGGTTTTCATCGACTTTTTGGATCAGTTTGTTGTTGTCTTCATCGATGACATTTTGATTTATTCTCGTGATCGGGAGGAACACGAGGTTCATCTTCATCAGGTTCTCGAGGTGTTGAGACGAGAACAACTTTATGGAAAGTTTTCCAAATGTGAGTTCTGTATGTCCGAAGTGACTTTTCTCGGACATGTAATTTCATCAGATGGAGTTCGTGTCAACCCTCAGAAGATGGAGGCTATCCGAGATTGGTTACCTCCGAAGAATGTTAAGGAAATCCGAAGTTTTCTCAGATTATCGGGTTATTATCGGCGATTTGTGGAGGGATTTTCTAGAATCGCTCAACCCTTGACGAACCTTTTGCGAAAGGATATTAAATACACGTGGTCCGACGCGTGTCAGCGGAGTTTTGAGGAACTCAAGAGCCGGTTAATGTCAGCACCTGTACTTTCCTTGCCACATGGGACGGAGGGATTTGTGGTTTATAGTGATGCGTCCGGACAGGGTCTCGGATGTGTACTCATGCAGAACGGGAAGGTTATTGCTTATGCTTCACGGCAATTGAGACCTTACGAGGTTAATTATCCAACTCACGACCTGAAGCTAGCAGCCGTGGTGTTCGCATTGAAGATTTGGCGTCATTACCTTTATGGCGTTACTTGTCAGATATTCACCAATCATAAGAGTTTAAAGTATATATTTACTCAGAAGGAGTTAAATATGCGTCAGAGACGGTGGTTGGAATTAATCAAAGATTATGATATTGAGATCCTTTACCACCCGGGCAAGGCGAACATTGTCGCCGACGCCTTGAGTCGTAAGTCCGTTCAGGAACAGATGCTTGCTCGTTTAATAGTCCAGAAGGAGCTTCAGCAGGAATTTCTTAGACCCGAGATCGAGGTCTGGCTTCAGCGAGTTCAGGGACAGCTTTGTATGTTAGAGATTTCATCGTCACTTGAGGAGGAAATCAGGGAGAATCAAGGTGCAGACCCATCATTGTTGCGCATCCGTGAGGATGTGGCTCAGGGGAAAGCCCCTGGATTCGTGGTCCACGAGGATGGACTTTTGAGATTTAAGAATCGGTTGTGCGTACCGGCGAATGACGAGTTGAAAAACTCGATTTTGAAAAAAGCTCATGCTACCCCTTATTTTGTTCATCCGGGGTCTAGCAAGATGTACAAGGACTTGAAACAAAATTACTGGTGGAGTAATATGAAACGAGAAGTCGCAGAATTTGTTTCGAGATGCTTAACCTGTCAACAAGTTAAGATTGAACATCAGCGACCGGCGGGTATGCTGAAACCTCTCCCTATTCCAGAGTGGAAGTGGGAAGACATTTCTATGGATTTCATCACGAGTTTGCCGACGAGTCGTCGTGGCATGAATACGATCTGGGTGATTGTGGGCCGCTTAACTAAATCAGCTCATTTTCTTAAGATCAAGGATACCTGGGGTCCCGAGAGACTTGCCCAGCTATTCATCAAAGAGATAGTGAGACTTCACGGTGTTGTGTCAAGAATTAACACCTTCCGACCGGCGATCGCCTCGGAGGTCGGGCGACCGAGTCACTGCCGAGCGGCCAAGGCAGATCTGCCGACCAGCAACCACGCGACCGAGCCTTTACCCAGCGGACAAGCTAGACTGGCCAACCGAAGGCCCCAGGACGAATCCCGGTGCCAAGCGATCGACATCAATACGATCGCCTCTCGGTACTCGGCGACCGACTCCTGGCGACCGACTGGAGACGATCGTCTCTCGGCACTTGCCGACCGACCCTTGGTGACCGACCAATGCCGACCCCCAGCAACTGGCCGATGGCGACCTCCGATGACCAGCTAGAGACGACCGCCTCATGTCGATCAGGGCCGATGGCCATCCAGTCGGCAAAGGCCGAGCCTCAAGACTGGCACCACGTGCAAGGGCCGAGACAAGATCCGCGAATCTCGGGCCATTGACCACAGCCTGGCAGAATCTCTCCACCAGCCGACAAGCCGCCGAAAGATGTCAGTAGTGCCGCATGTTGACTGGCTCCGGACACGTGCTGGCTCCTTATTGGACCGCCCAGCTGGCGCCAACCACTGCATTGGACTTTATACGGACTGCCAGCCACTACCTTGGACTTTAGCCCGACAGCCCAGGAGATCGCCCCATTATAATATTGGCCGGAAGACGATCGCCCCATTACTATAATGGCCGGAAGGCGATCGCCCGCTAGAGGACAGGACCCGGCAGCCCCTATATATACGAGGCACCCTGCACTTGGCCAAAGGGCTGCCTTATCGCGATTTCAGTATACATTACAGAAGCAAAACATCAAGCACTTGGCTAATCTCCAACTCTTGGCAACAGCTATCATTCGGTCTCACTTCTCCCGGCCTCTCTCCTCGAGCAGACTATCGGCGGGGACGAAGAACACCGAGCTTCGCTCAAGAGCCAGATTAACAGAGTCTTTTTACACTCATTGTATTTAGATTTCTGTCATTAATACTTGTATCCACGAATATTCGTATTAATATCATCTCGCGAGAGCATTCAAGCCCGGGCCTAACAAACCCGGCAAATCTTGTATTATTTATCTTCTCTCGGAAGTGCTCCCGCAATTGTTGTTTGTTGTCCGTATCCAGCAGTATTTAATCTTCGGATAGATATTTTGGGCAACAACAATTGGCGCTAGAAGAAGGGCATCCAACCCTCGAATTTTTATACCTACCGTCCCGAAGAACACTCACTGTTCTCGGGGCAGATACTTGAAGTGACACTCACTGCGCTTCAAAGAAATCCTTCAGAAATCATGTCTTCCGCCTCCGCATCGAAGAAAGCCGGCCGGCCGGCGGACCCCGTTCCGTCCCGGTCGAGCGCGGCCGATGGTGGAAGGTAGCCGCCGTGGTCGAGACGCTCGATCCGTCCGGGACGGCGGCCCGAGCCTCTCGCTCGATCGGTTCGAACGATGAAACGGTCGAAGAGGCCATAGCCGTCCTTCAGGAGCGACGGAGCGCTCTCGACGCGCCTCCTGCTATCACCCCATCGGTCTCCCGCCGGAAGTCCAAACGGAAGCTCAAGGCATTACTGGCCGAGCGAGCGCCAGGCGGCTCTCGCCCGCAAGAAGAGGCGCTCGGCAGCCGGGGCACCTCAGTCTTCGATCGCACAGGCGGTGACCCGACAGCGGCCCTGGTCGATCCGGCCCCAGCTACGAGACGACGGAGTTTGAGTCCGTCACCAGGAGCTCGGCCTACCCAGCTCCCAGAAGGCAACCCAGCCGCCTGGCTCCCGCTCGCCAAATTGCCGAGGTCGGCAGCAGCGGAGTCCGAAGATCGGTACACGATCGCCTCGGCTCCCGTTCCCAAAGCCGATCCGCAAGCAACCGAGCCGTGGCGATTGCCGCTTTGCAACATCAGCTCGACGACGTGAAAGCGCTCCTGCAATCCGGGGCAGGCGCCATGAAGACGATCGCCGAGCCGAGCGAGCCGCTCGCGATCGACATCGAGCTCGCCCCCGTGCAGCACAGGATCGCTCCCCCGCAAACACCCGTGTACCAGGGGCGATCGGACCCCCAAACACATCTGAACAAGTTCAACATCTACATGACCGGGTGTGGGGCATCGGACGCGACCAGGTGCCGAATGTTCCCTCTGACGCTGAACGACCTCGCCCACCGGTGGTACACCTCATTGCCACCTCGGTCCATTGGCTCCTTTAACGAGCTGGCGCACGTCTTCACGTAGCACTTCGCCACCAGGGTCATCCGGCCAGAAGGTCGCCTTCGCATGATGCAAATCAAGCAGGGAGAAGAAGAGTCCGACTCGGACTACATCGACCGGGTAGACATGATCATCCTCAACGGCGAGCCCGTAAACGATGAGACCGCCCTCTACGCGGTCCTAGGAGGTTTTCAGGGCTTCTCGCCTATGTTCAGGCATCTCTCGAAGACCCTACCGACGACCTACGCAGCCTTCTGGGCTAGATCCGTAGATTTCCTGTCCAGGCAAAGGCTTCTTCTCAGCCTAGGAGTAGAGCGATCGGCGCCCGCGCGACGACCTCCAGTCTCCCAGCCCGATCGCTACTATCCAGCAGAGCCGGAGGACTCGCTCACCGCCTACAGTCCACCATTTTAAATGAGGGACTAACTCCCGCCCGATCGCCGATATCAACCTACGAATAAAGCGATCGGCTGCCGAGCGGCGATCGCCAGTCTTCCGGCCCGATCGCCGATCATCACGCTACATCATCAGCAATCCGGCGGACACGATCGCCATTTACAGTCCGGCATCTAACATGACGGACTAAGGCATAAGATCGCCTCCACCGCACATCATAAAGCCATGACCCTGGCAATCGATGGAACCGGCTGCTTCGGCCATGCAAGGTCCCTTTCGGCCGAGATCGCCCGCCCTTCGCTTAAATACGAGGCCGGCGTAGTCTGAGGGCTCTCCAACATTAATCAGTGGACCCATGCCACAACCCCGTCTCAACGTACACCGTCGAGGTCGGCCATCTCCATGGTTGGCCGAGGTGGAAGCAGAGCTAACAAGCCGCGGGCGTGGAGTTGATTCATCCGACGCTGCCCCGCGCAAGGACTCCTCTAGACCGAGACCGCACGTCCTTCGTTTAAATACAAGGCGAGGCGCAGCCTAACAGAGGACCCTCATAATAAAGTGAGTCATGAGACACTCAATGTCTTCGCGCATCAAGACACGGTCATGGAGTCGGTCCATCGATCCCCGCGACTGTGCACGATTCCTCAAACGAAGCGAAACCACCAAGTTTCCATGGGGGATCGGCCAATGTTGTTTTTGCAGGTACAAGACCGAAAGATAGCTAGCCAATCGACCATGATAGCCCAAGTCCGAATCCTAAGTCAGCTCAGATCGCCCGTCCTCATCCATACACGATCGCCAGCAAGAACCACCTCGCCCTATGTCTTCAACATAGGAGCAAGCTGGGGGGCAATTGTTGTGTCAAGAATTAACACCTTCCAACCGGCGATCGCCTCGGAGGTCGGGCGACCGAGTCACTACCGAGCGGCCAAGGCAGATCTGCCGACCAGCGACCGAGCCTTTACCCAGCGGACAAGCTAGACTGGCCAACCGAAGGTCCCAGGACGAATCCCGGTGCCAAGCGGTCGACATCAAAACGATCGCCTCTCGGTACTCGGCGACCGACTCCTTGCGACCGACTGGAGACGATCGTCTCTCGGCACTTGCCGACCGACCCTTGGTGACCGACCAATGCCGACCCCCAGCAACTGGCCGATGGCGACCTCCGATGACCAGCTAGAGACGACCGCCTCATGTCGATCAGGGCCGATGGCCATCCAGTCGGCAAAGGCCGAGCCTCAAGACTGGCACCACGTGCAAGGGCCGAGACAAGATCCGCGAATCTCGGGCCATTGACCACAGCCTGGCAGAATCTCTCCACCAGCCGACAAGCCGCCGAAAGTTGTCAGTAGGGCCGCATGTTGACTGGCTCCGGACACGTGCTGGATCCTTATTGGACCGCCCAGCTGGCGCCAGCCACTGCATTGGACTTTATACGGACTGCCAGCCACTACCTTGGACTTTAGCCCGACAGCACAGGAGATCGCCCCATTATAATATTGGCCGGCAAACGATCGCCCCATTACTATAATGGCCGGAAGGCGATCGCCCGCTAGAGGACAGGACCCGGCAGCCCCTATATATACGAGGCACCCTGCACTTGGCCAAAGGGCTGCCTTATCGCGATTTCAGTATACATTACAGAAGCAAAACATCAAGCACTTGGCTAATCTCCAACTCTTGGCAACAGCTATCATTCGGTCTTACTTCTCCCGGCCTCTCTCCTCGAGCAGACTATCGGCGGGGACGAAGAACACCGAGCTTCGCTCAAGAGCCGGATTAACAAAGTCTTTTTACACTCATTGTATTTAGATTTCTCTCATTAAAACTTGTATCCACGAATATTCGTATTAATATCATCTCGCGAGAGCATTCAAGCCCGGGCCTAACAAACCCGGCAAATCTTGTATTATTTATCTTCTCTCGGAAGTGCTCTCGCAATTGTTGTTTGTTGTCCGTCTCCAGTAGTATTTAATCTTCGGATAGATATTTTTGGCAACAACACACGGTACTCCTAAAAGTATCGTTTCCGATCGTGACGGATGGTTTGTGTCTCATTTTTGGAAATCAGTTCATCGTGCTATGGGAACTCAGCTTAATCTCAGTACCGCCTTTCATCCTCAGTCCGACGGGCAATCAGAGAGGACTATTCAGACATTAGAGGACATGTTGATGGCATGCGTCCTCGATTGGAAAGACGATTGGAAAGCCCAACTACCATTGATCGAGTTCACGTATAATAATAGTTGGCATGCTTCCATTAAGATGGCCCCTTATGAGGCCTTGTACGGTCGTCATTGTCGATCTCCTTTGTGTTGGGATGACTTATCAGAATCAATCGGCACCGAGTGCAATATGCTTATAGCCGCCCGTGAGAAGGTAGCTTTGATCAGGAGTCGTTTGTTGACAGCTCAGAGTCGACAGAAATCTTATGCAGATAATCATCGTCGACCACTAGAGTTCGAGACGGGTGACCACATTTTGGTCAAGGTATCCCCGAGTCGAGGTATTTTCCGGTTTGGGAAACGGGGGAAGTTGAGTCCGAGATTCATTGGACCGTTTGAGATTTTGGATCGAGTAGGCGAGTTAGCTTATCGATTGGCTTTACCTCCGGCTTTGAGCCGAATTCATAATGTGTTTCACGTCTCTCAGTTGAGGAAGTATGTTGCCGACTCGAGTCACATACTTTAATTCGATGAAATCGAGATCGCGGATGATCATTCGTACGAGGAGCATCCCGTACGAATTTTAGAGCAGCGAATCAAACAGTTGAGGACCAAGACGATCCCTTTGGTCAAGATTCAGTGGTCTAGACATAGAGTCGAAGAGGACACTTGGGAAACCGAGGAGAGTATGCGGGAGAGTTATCCCGAGTTGTTTGGCCCTTAGTTTCGAGGACGAAACTCTTTTAAGGGGGGAGTATGTAATACCCGGTTGTAATTCATTCATTTTCATTCGGTAATTATCAGTCTGTAATTGTCACTCAGTAATTTTCACTCATTAATAATCACTCATCATTCATGATTCATTAATTCGCGTTCACTATTGGCATGTTGTAACCGTATATCAGTTACCGATCGTCATTTCATCTCCGTTTATAGATCGAGACGGGAGTATTATCATTTTCATCGTGATTGGTAGTCATATACTGAGAGTATCATCTTTGGCATGTGTTGGACTTGTTCACTTTCTCATTCGTATGATATGTCGGATCATTCATCAGTCGTAGCGAGGAATCGGAGTTATCGGATTTTTTAACCTTGTCCAGCATTGAGTTACGACCGTAAGGATTTTAGGTTACGGCCGTAACAAAGATTCGTTGTTTTCAGGCCTTTTTGGACGAATGGGACTTACGGCTGTAAGGTCTTGTATTACGGCCGTAAGTTGAGCAGGTACGGCCATAAGGCTTGGCCGGTTACGGCCGTACGTGTCCAGCAGGCTGCCCAGGCATTTTTGGCCGAGGGCGAGTTACGGCCGTAAGAAGGGGAGGATACGGCCGTAAGTGGTGTTCATAAATTTCAGGTGTTTTCGGGCAAGGGTGACTTACGGCCGTAAGGGTTGCGGCATACGGCCGTAAGTCGAGGAAGGTACGACCGTAAGGCTTGGCCGGATACGGCCGTACTCTGCAGGTAAGGTGCCTGGTCATTTTCTACGAAGGGGGCTTACGCCCGTAAGTTTGGCCGGATACGGCCGTATCATCCGAGTTACGCCCGTAAGGTGTGCGGGTACGGCCGTAAGGATGTCGGCCGATGTTTTTGACGAAGGCGAGTTACGCCCGTAACTCAGGAGCGGTTACGGCCGTAAGTCTGTCGGCAGGATTTTGGACGAAGCCGAGTTACGGCCGTACGAGTTGGCCGGTTACGGCCGTAAGGCCGTTGACCTGGAATGTTACGGTCGTAAGAGGGCCGAGTTAAGGCCGTAACTTCCGGCAGTATATAAGGAGTTGGCCGGGACATTTTTTCCTCATTTCTTTATTTCTCCAACTTTTATCCGAGAGAGAGGGTTGAGGGAGAGATTTTCGATCACCTAATCATTTGAGTGTGTAATTTTCATCATCTTCATTCATTTGAGAAGCTTGGATACTCGTTTTAACTCGTGTTCTTCGGATCGAAGTGGTTGGATCTTCAAGAGGTAATTTCTTCAACATCTTGGATTTCGATTTTGTGTTGAGATATGATGTTTTGGACGTTATAATCATGTTATATGAAGGGATATGTATATGATTATGAGTTTGTATAAGGATTCATTGGATTATTGAGGGATTATTCAAGAACACTTTGAATATCGAGTTGAAATTGGGGGTTTTCGATTAATTGTCGTTATAATCACGTTTTCGGATATTCATTTTGGATTATTGATCTTTTGGAAGATGTTTTGTTGGTTTGAAACACTTCTTGGGGGTTTTGATGTTGGTATTATCGAGGTTTGGTTGTAATCAATCGTAGTTGGCCACAAAGTGTTCGATATAATGCCCCAATGAACTTGGTTTAATCGTATCGATGTTTTGAGTTAGTTATATTCGTGTTTGATTCGTATATTGAACGGATTGTTGGTAATTGTATTGATTCAAGATTGTTCGAGCGACCGACATTTCATTTAGGACGTTGTTCGTGGACGGACATTCTTTTTCGGTGTTGAGTAAGTAAATTCTTACTCAGTTAAAAGGATATTCATTCCTTTTTGTTGTTGATCATTCATAATCATAATTCTTTCATCATTGTATTAATCATATTGAGACTTGTAATTGTCGAATAGTCACTTCATTAACGAGGAACGGCGGTTCCAATCATTTCATTGAAACTATCAATAATGTCCCACCAAACTCAATGTTCAAAACACCCAAACCAATTGGCAAATATTCGCTGAACTCCAACACTGAGATATCAGCCTCCTCAAATAACCTGACCTCCACAGACTCAAGAACCTTCAAAACATCAAAACCAATTGGCAAATATTCGCTGAACTCTAACACTAAGATATCAGCCTCCTCAAATAACCCGAACTCCACAAATTCAAGAACCTAAAATTTTCCAGGACAAAGTTTAAAGCAAAAACAAAAAGAAAATAATAGTAATAATAAGAGAAGTGGTGGGGCTGGAGCATGGGAGGAAGGGAACTAAAAGAACTCAGAGAACATCAACACTGCAAAATACTAAACCGGTACCTTATTGCCAGTGAGGGTAACGGATTTAGGAATGACGGATAGCTCGGCGGCATTGAGGACAAGGAACTCAGTTCCCGAAATGACATCGACGGAAATTTGAACGGCCTGGTGGGTCTCGGATCTGGTGGCACGGGGGAAATAAAAATGAAAAAATTGAGAAGAACAGTACTTTGTTGTCTCTCTCCGAGAAGGGAGACCTGTCGAAATGATGAAGTGACGAGGATGGAAAGAAGAAGACACGTACCTGAGATTCCAGAAAGAGATAGGTGAAGAGAAAAGAAGATGAAGCAGGTATGTTGAAGAAGATGAAGCAGAGAAGTGTAATAAATCGATCCGGCAAATGAAACAAAGAGAATGAAGCGGTCATGACGAAAAGTGCAAAGAGTCGCCAGAAGAAGAAACGCGATTTCGACCAAATCGACATACGGTCTTTTAGGATACTTAGGATTAGGATACACAAAAAAAAATTGAAGTATATATATATATATATATATATATATATATATATATATATATAAGTAGGATATATAAGTAGGAAAATTCATTATTATTTTACAGCTAGCTAAACGGAATAAAAATGAAACAACTCAGTAAAAAAAATTAATACCATCAAAATTTCAATTTAAAATTTCCTGGATATTACATATAATTATTGGCACCTTTATTCGATCCAGATAATTATTTTAAATTATTATTTTTAATTTTTAATTTTATAAATATTATAGTTTTTTTAATTTGTTCATATCAAATCTAATTAAAAAGTATTACTTCTGAATATATGTCATACTCCACTTCAATCAAATTAATTAGTTCTCAAGTAAAAGATTATTTAATTTTAAATTACATAAAAAAAATATGAAGTTTTTTTTTAAATAGTACATCTACGGCAACACTGTGTCATAAAATGTTATAGCATGTAACACTTTGCTACTAAGGCAACACTTTGTAAACATATACAACAACATCAAAAAAGCAATGTTGCAGCAGGTAAAAATATTAGAGCTACTACAATATTTTTGAGCGCAACACTAACAAAATCCGTTGTCGTAGGCCATCTATGGCGTAGTGCAATCCTTCAACACAACTCTTGCTAACCTTTGATAACCTTGATCTAACCTTGTAATAACCTTATGAATTCAACCCCTAACACCTTGTGTAGCTATTACCAAATATATTCTTACACCCAAAAAAGAGTGAAAAGATGGGAAGAAGAAGATGTTAACCTTAAGAACAAATAGAATTAGGGCTTCTTCTGGAGTTGAGGCCGATGGCGAGCACAAGTCCACGGCGGCAACGGGCGGCGAACGACGGGCTGGACAAGGACACAACGAGCGGACGACGGGCTTCTACTTGTGAGAAGATGTTTCTGTTCGTTGTTTTTATTATAGACTTTAGCCGACGACTTTAACATGCCGTCGGCCGTTCCTCTTTAGCCGACGGCTTTAATGTTGTTGTCGGTTGAAGGCTTTTTTTTTATATTTTGCTTTCTAGTTTATAAATATATATATATATATTAGTTTTATAAAAAATATATGTGTATATATATACATATATTTTTGAGGTTTAGCTGACGAATCGGTGGTCGGCTAAACTGTCGATCTTTAGCCGACAACTAGGTTACAGTTTAGCCGACGACCTGGACAATAGTCGTCGGCTAAAAGGTTTTAGCCGACCACAACAAAGTTCGTCGGCTAAAGTCGAAAGTTTAGCCGACGACACCTAAAAGTCGTCGGCCGTTTTTTTAAGTGTCGTCGGCTAAAGTCCTTTTTTTGGTAGTGATATACGATAGAATTAATCTCATTGACTAGTACAAGTATAAAACTTGCCTCAAACTGACGGCGAGAAAGTCCTTCCACGAGAAACGTCCTTGAAGTGATTATCGGTCCTCGAAACAAACTTGAATAACACAACTACCAACGACTCATTTAATATACGAATCAAGCATGATCACAACCAACTCAAAATTCGATACAACAATACCCAAACTCATTGAAATAATTCAACAAACATGTTGTAGACAACCTCCAATTGTTTACAACCAATCTCGATTATATCGATACCAAACCTCCAATGAGTGATTCAATCCAACAAAACATCTTATATACAATCAATATTCTCATAGGAATACACAATTCGAGATTCCAGCAACATCTAATCGAAACCCCCAATTCTAAAATCAACATCCAACATGTTCTTAAATAATCCTCCAACAATCCAATGATAATTCATAAAACCTCATAATCATACGTATATCCCTTCACATATCATGATTACAACATCCAAACCATCACATTCCCATTGAAAAATCGAAATCTAGGGTTTGAAGAAATTACCTTAGATTTGTAATACCCGGTTGTAATTCAGTAATTATCATTCAGTACTTATCATTCAGTAATTTCACTCATTAATGATCATTTGTCACTCATATTCAATCATGGTATTCACCGTTCAGAGTAATTGTATCGTGTATCAATCGTCGTTCATCACTAATATTATTGGAGTTCCGTGCCGTGTTTATCATCTTTGTCATTTTTCATTGTGGGCTGTGCGTGAGGAGTAGCGCACGCTACGTACTCTTTCTAGCGCGCGCTAATTGATTACAGGTAGCGCATGCTACCACTCATCATTAGCGCACGCTAATGTTACCCTGGCTGCAGTCCAGAAGGTACTGGACTGCAGGTGAGTTATAAGTAGCGCACGCTACAATTGGTAAGTAGCGCGCGCTAGTGGGTTGTAGTAGCGCACGCTAATAATGGCTGTAGCGCGCGCTAAAGACATATCAGGTTGAGTCCAGTGGCTACTGGACTGCACTGGATTAATTCATAGCGCACGCTATGAGTTGTTTTTAGCGTACGCAATTGATATTATAGCGCACGCTAAATATTGGTTGTAGCGAACGCTACCGAGGTCAGATCAGAGGACAGACGGTTTCTGGATTCCAGTACTGGGCATCAAATAATTCGTTAGCGCACGCTAACCATGGATATTAACGCACGCTAATGGTATGGTTGTAACGCACGCTACAAAAGGTACGTAGCGCATGCTACCGTGTTCATACAGTGGGTACTGGACTATCCAAAACACTCGTTAGCGCACGCTAAGAGCTGGGACTAGCGCGCGCTAAACTGGGATTGCTATAAATAGGACAGTTCAGCCCTTACTCCGTCATTTATCATTTCTACTTGTTTCTTTGGTGGTTTCGGGCGATTCCGGGCGTCTTGGAGAGTGTTCTTCGAGGAGTAATCATCAATCATCATCTTCAAGCTTATCTTTTGGATTAATCATCATTTCAACATCCTCATCACATAAAATCTAAGGTATTAATCTCTTGGATCTAGAATTTCAGATTTTTTGGTTTTTCCTTCCGATTTCTTCGTGTAAGCTTGGATTATCATTGGAATATGTTAGATATGGATTATCTACCTTAGATAAATATATTCCTTCGGATTTAATGGCTATTTTCGGAATTATTTCAAGAACCCTTGGGGTTGACTTCGGTTAATTGGGGATTTTCCGATTGATGTTGTTGTAATCTTGAATTGTGGATTCCTATTGGATTATTGATATCATTGAAGTATTTTGATAGTTCGAAATACTCATTTTGGTGTTGGTTTCGATATATTCGGGATTCATTGAAGTTGTGTGGTTGGTTACGTATTCGTTAGAATGCCCCTATGAGTTTGATTATCGTTGTATCGACCTTCGGGTTAGTCGTGTTTTGTTGCTTGATACATGTATTGAACGGTTGTTGGTAATTATTGTTATTCAAGGTTGTTCGAGCGACCGGTATCTCGATTAGGACGTTGTTCGTGGAAGGACATTGTCATCGGTATTGAGTAAGTTGATTCTTACTCGGTTAAAAGGATATTCATTCCTTTTGTTGTTGATCATTCATAATAATAACTCATTCATCATTGTATTAATCATATTGAGACTTGTAATTGTCGAATAATCACTTCATTAGCGAGGAACAGCGGTTCCAATCATTTCATTGAAACTATCAATCACTTCATTATCACTTTCATATCGGTGAGTCATTCTTGACTTTGTCAGATTATTATTATTCATTGGTATTCATTATGGTAATTCTCGTTCATATGACCTTCTGGGTTCATATTGCGTGGCCGGGTGCGGATGTGTGGAATTTTTAGTCGGGCACATGATGGCCATGTATTGGGAGTGATACATTGGACTGTGCACACGGTAACGATTACCTCCGTGAGACTAATTAGGTACAAGGACGGGTGTGTCCGGTCATCCGTCTTGTACACTTGCACAGAACACTACGGGCGTACTATGATACTCCTCTTCAGCGTAATTCATAACTAAGAATATTTCATAACTTCAGATATATCATGATTGTGTAATTTCAACCCTTGAGGATTGTTGTTCTGTATAACTGACCCCGTTGGGGGATTTTGGTTTTCAGGTCACGGCAAGGCAAAGGCACGGGAAGAGCATGTTGACGGCGAGGAGTCCCAGTGATACTAGTAGGGGGCCCCAGTCATTCCGTTTGTTTCAGTCATTTTCGTCATTTGTATTTTCCGCTGCAAATTCCGTTTGAGATGTTTACTTGTTCAGAGTGGTGTATTTTATCTCCATATAAAATATACTAGTATTCGGTATTGTCCTGGTGTGTTGTACTTAAACTCCTCATCGGAGTACTTGGTAATATAATGTGGTTTGGTACTACAATTATATTATTTAATTCATCATTTTCATTTGCCTGGTGGGTCCCAGTCGGGGATTCACGGCACTGTAATATCCGCCTAGTCTGGGGTGTTACAGAGTTGGTATCAGAGCGCCGTGGTTTTGAATACTACCCTCCAAGTCATGTCTCATTTGAAATCATCGTCATCGGACTAGTATCATTGGACTTTCACGTCACGTGTGACCTGTGCAAATGCCGAGCCAATCAGACCAAAAACTGTAAGATTTCTAATGCCATGGTATAATTTCTGGCAAGAATCATTCATTCATAATTCATCAGTTAGCAATCCTCAATCATCATTTTCATTTTGACCAGGACGGTCATGTTAACTCATTAATCACTCAATTCATTTCATTACTCAGTTGTTGATCGGGAAGATCATATCATTAATCTTGTTAATTTGTTCAAGATAATCATTTCAATAATTTCATCAGATAATCATGTCACCTCAGTTAATCATTCATGTAATCACTGTGTTAGAGCGTATATGCTCATTTTCATCATCTCATGTCATAATCATAACGTGATATTCATGCGGGAAATATAATCATCATGTGACTTTCCTACTTCAGTATGGAGAGGGCAAGAAGAGGACGTGGAGGACGAGGCCGTGGAGCGGGCCGAATCCCGAGAGCTCGTGTGAATACACGTCTGCGCGAGAAATAATGCTAATTCATCGAGTAGCGATCGCCACTCATTCACATGGGACGCGATCATTCACTAACGGAGTCGTGCACGGGACACGGCTCGATCGGAAGGTGTCCGGGTTGACCCACTCGCTTTTATGCAGGGCATGATGGCCCAAATGACCCAGATGGCACAGCTGATGGAGACGATGCATAACTCCGTCAATCAAAATCAACAGGCTCCTCCGCCGCCACCTCAGAGGCAAGAGAGGAATGTGAGCAATATCATCGGCGACATCTCTCGCCAGAGGCCACCTACTTTTGAGGGCTCGTCTGAGCCGGCGGATATTATTCATTGGCTCGAGCATTTCGAGAAGTTGTTTGCTATGGTAGAGTGTCCCGAAGGACACAAAGTTTCTGTTGCGGCTTACTACCTGGGTAAGAGCGCACACTCTTGGTGGTTGTCGTTGAAGCCCACCGAATGATCATGTACTTGGGATCAGTTCAAAACTCTCATGATGGAGAGGTATTACCCGGCCCCGCTCAGAGAGGCCAAACTGTCAGAATTACTCACCCCCGACCCCTCAGCAGACGAGGATGTTCTCACCATTGCCGAGAAATTTCAGGAACTTCTTCCATTCGCCTCATCTATCATTCATTCCGAGGCAGATAAGATTAAGTATTTCAGCAAGAGGCTGAAACCCCGTATGAGACTACAGTTGCTTAATCATAATTGCACCACGTTGGCTGAATTCATTGAGAAAGCTCTTACCTATGAGCTTACTGCTAAGGAGATTGCTAAGCAGCAACCTTCATCTGCTAGCAAGAAGTCCACTTTCAAGAAACCTCGTGCGGGCTCTGCTTTTTCTGAGCGACCTCCTGTGACGTCTAAACCCGCGGAATCTCAGTCACGAGCGGCCAGTTCGGCCATCACCTGTTATAACTATGGGGATCTTGGTCATTTCAGCACCAAGTGCCCGAGACAGTCTGTCACGTGTCATAAGGCCTGTTTTTGCCGTTGGGACTCCAAACCTGCTCAGACATCATCTCAGGCCCCTAAGCAGTCAGCCGTTCAGAATCAGGCCACTCAATCAGCGTCGTTTAAAACGACAGGAGCGACTAAAGGTGGAGCCTATAGCCAGCAGACGGGAGCGTCCGGTGCCGGGACTAGCAAGCCCCGGATTTATGAGATGAAGAAGACCGATGATCCAGAGGCCCGAATGATCTCAGGTACACTCGATATTCTATCTCAACCTGTGTGTACCCTTTTTGATACTGGTGCATCGCATTCATTCATTTCCGAGTCATGTTTGAGTAGACTACGTCTGGGTAGTGCTACTAGTTGTGAGCCTTATGTCATTGGCCTACCTGATGGTAGACGAATTATGGGTAATCGTGAGATTCAGAATTGTCCGATTCAGCTTCAGGGTCGTGCATAGCCAGCGGACTTAATCGTAGTAGATTTGCCGAGAGATGACGTCATCTTGGGTATTGATTGGATGGATCGTCATGATGCCATCATTAGTGTCCGTAAGCGTATGGTCACTATCATTTCAGACGATGGGGTTGAATATGTGTTTCAGGGAGGTAATCCCGGCTGTTCTGGTAAGGTCATTAATTTGATGAAAGCAGTAAGATTACTCAATCAGGGATGTGTCGGTTATTGGTGCTATATGACCAAAACCGAGAAGTCATCAGTAATGTTGACGGATATTCCGGTAGTGAGGGAATATGCCGATGTTTTTCCAGATGAGTTACCTGGTTTGCCTCCACAGAGAGATGTGGAATTCACAATTGAGTTGGAGCCCAGTACATCCCCGATATCGAAGGCACCGTACTGGATGGCCCCGACCGAAATGCGGGAATTGAAGAATCAACTTGAGGAGTTATTCGAGAAAGGTTATATCAGACCGAGTGCGTCCCCGTGGGGAGCACCAGTGTTGTTTGTCAAGAAGAAGGATGGTTCATTTCGCTTATGTATTGATTATCGGGAGTTGAACAGGGTGACGATCAAGAATAAGTATCCCTTACCCCGTATTGATGATCTATTAGATCAACTTCATGGAGCTTCAGTATTTTCCAAGATCGACTTAAGATCTGGATATCATCAGTTGCGGATTCGAGAGTCGAATACCACGAGGACGGCGTTTCGAACACGCTATGGTCATTATGAGTTTGTGGTTAAGTCGTTCGGATTGACTAATGCACCTGTGGTATTCATGGAGTTAATGAATCGGGTTTTCATCGACTTTTTGGATCAGTTTGTTGTTGTCTTCATCGATGACATTTTAATTTATTCTCGTGACCGGGAGGAACACGAGTTTCACCTTCATCAAGTGCTCGACGTGTTGAGACGAGAACAACTTTATGGGAAGTTTTCCAAATGTGAGTTCTGGATGTCCGAAGTGACGTTTCTCGGACACGTAATTTCATCAGACGGAGTTCGTGTCGATCCTCAGAAGACGGAGGCTATTCGAGATTGGCTACCTCCGAAGAATGTTAAGGAAATCCGAAGTTTCCTTGGATTAGCGGGTTATTATCGGCGATTTGTGGAGGGATTTTCTAGAATCGCTCAACCCTTGACGAACCTTTTGCAAAAGGATAAGAAATACACGTGGTCCGACGCGTGTCAACGGAGTTTTGAGGAACTCAAGAGCCGGTTAATGTCAGCACCTGTACTTTCCTTGTCGCAGGGGACAGAAGGATTTGTGGTTTATAGTGATGCGTTCGGACAGGGTCTCGGATGTGTGCTCATGCAGAATGGAAAGGTTATTGCCTATGCTTCACGGAAATTGAGACCTTACGAGGTTAATTATCCGACACACGAACTGGAGCTAGCATCCGTGGTGTTCGCTATGAAGATTTGGCGTCATTACCTTTATGGTGTTACCTGTCAGATATTCACCGATCGTAAGAGTTTAACGTATATATTTACTCAGAAGGAGTTAAATATGCGACAGAGACGGTGGTTGGAATTAATCAAAGATTATGATATTGAGATCCTTTAGCACCCGGGCAAGGCGAACGTTGTCGCCGACGCCTTGAGTCGTAAGTCCATTCAGGAGCAGATGCTTGCTCGTTTAACAGTCCAGAAGGAGCTTCAGCAGGAATTCCTTAGACCCGAGATCGAGGTCTGGCTTCAGCGAGTTCAGGGACAACTTTGTATGTTAGAGATTTCATCGTCACTCGAGGAGGCAATCCGAGAGAATCAGAGTTCAGACCCTTCATTGTTGCGCATCCGTGAGGATGTGACTCAGGGGAAAGCCCCTGGATTTGTGGTCCACGAGGACGGACTTTTGAGGTTTAAGAATCGGTTGTGCGTACCGGCGAATGACGAGTTGAAAAACTCGATTTTGAAAGAAGCTCATGCTACCCCTTATTCTGTTCATCCGGGGTCTAGAAAGATGTACAAAGACTTGAAACAAAATTACTGGTGGAGTAATATGAAACGAGAAGTCGCTGAATTTGTTTCGAGATGCTTAACCTGTCAACAAGTTAAGATTGAACATCGGCCGTGGGTATCTTTGAAACCTCTTCCTATTCCCGAATGGAAGTGGGAAGACATTTCTATGGATTTCATCACGAGTTTGCCGAAGAGTCGTCATGGCATGAATACGATCTGGGTGATCGTGGACCGCTTAACCAAATCAGCTCATTTCCTTAAGATCAAGGATACGTGGGGTCCCGAGAGACTTGCCCAGCTGTTCATCAAAGAGATAGTGAGACTACACGGTACTCCTAAAAGTATCGTTTCCGATCGTGACGGACGGTTTGTGTCTCATTTTTGGAAATCAGTTCATCGTGCTATGGGAACTCGGCTTAATCTCGATCGCCTTTCATCCTCGGTCAAGCGGGCAATCGTGAGAGGACTATTCAGACATTAGAGGACATGTTGAGGGCATGCGTCCTCGATTGGAAAGACGATTGGGAAGCCCAACTACCATTGATCGAGTTCACGTATAATAATAGTTGGCATGCTTCGATTAAGATGGCACCTTACGAGGCCTTGTATGGTCGTCGTTGTCGATCTCCGTTGTGTTGGGACGACCTATCAGAATCAATCGGCACCAAGCCCGATAGGCTTATAGCCGCCCGTGAGAAGGTAACTTTGATCAGGAGTCGTTTGTTGACCGCTCAGAGTCGACAGAAATCATATGCAGATAACCATCGTCGACCTTTAGAGTTCGAATCAGGTGACCATGTTTTGGTCAAGGTATCCCCGAGTCGTGGTATCTTCCATTTCGGGAAGAGGGGGAAGTTGAGTCCGAGATTCATTGGACCGTTTGAGATTTTGGATCGAGTAGGCGAGTTAGCTTATCGACTGGCTTTACCTCCGGCGTTGAGCCGAATTCATAATGTGTTTCATGTCTCTCAGTTGCGAAAGTATATTGCCGACCCGAGTCACATACTTCAGTTCGATGAAATCGAGATCGCCGACGATCATTCATATGAGGAGCGTCCTATGCGAGTTTTAGAGCGGCGAATCAAACAATTGAGGAATAAGACGATTCCTTTGGTTAAGATTCAGTGGTCTAGGCACGGAGTCGAAGAGGCTACTTGGGAAACCGAGGATAGTATGCGGGAGAGTTATCCCGAGTTGTTTGACCCTTAGTTTCGGGGAAAAAACTCTTTTAAGGGGGGGTGTATGTAATACCCGGTTGTAATTCAGGAATTATCATTCAGTACTTATCATTCAGTAATTTCACTCATTAATGATCATTTCTCACTCATATTCAATCATGGTATTCACCGTTCAGAGTAATTGTATCGTGTATCAATCGTCGTTCATCACTAATATTATTGGAGTTCCGTGCCGTGTTTATCATCTTTGTCATTTTTCATTGTGGGCTGTGCGTGAGGAGTAGCGCACGCTACGTACTCTTTCTAGCGCGCGCTAATTGAGTACAGGTAGCGCACGCTACCACTCAGCATTAGCGCACGCTAATGTTACCCTGGCTGCAGTCCAGAAGGTACTGAACTGCAGGTGAGTTATAAGTAGCGCACGCTACGATTGGTAAGTAGCGCGCGCTAGTGGGTTGTAGTAGCGCACGCTAATAATGGCTGTAGCGCGCGCTAAGGACAGATCAGGTTGAGTCCAGTAGCTACTGGACTGCACTGGATTAATTTATAGCGCACGCTATGAGTTGTTTTTAGCGTACGCAATCGATATTATAGCGCACGCTAAATATTGGTTGTAGCGCACGTTACCGAGGTCAGATCAGAGGACAGACGGTTTCTGGATTCCAGTACTGGGCATCAAATAATTCGTTAGCGCACGCTAACCATGGATATTAACGCACGCTAATGGTATGGTTGTAGCGCACGCTACAAAAGGTACGTAGCGCACGCTACCGTGTTCGGACAGTGGGTACTGGACTACCCAAAACACTCGTTAGCGCACGCTAAGAGCTGGGAGTAGCACGCGCTAAATTGGGATTGCTATAAATAGGACAGTTCAGCCCTTACTCCGTCATTTATCATTTCTACTTGTTTCTTTGGTGGTTTCGGGCGATTTCGGGCGTCTTGGAGAGTGTTCTTCGAGGAGTAATCATCAATCATCATTTTCAAGCTTATCTTTTGGATTAATCATCGTTTCAACATCCTCATCACATCAAATCTAAGGTATTAATCTCTTGGATCTAGAATTTAGGATTTTTGGGTTTTTCCTTCCGATTTCTTTGTGTAAGCTTGGATTATCATTGGAATATGTTAATTATGGATTATCTACCTTGGATAAATATATTTCTACGTATTTAATGGCTATTTTCGGAATTATTTCAAGAACCCTTGGGGTTGACTTCGGTTAATTGGGGATTTTCCGATTGATGTTGTTGTAATCTTGAATTGTGGATTCCTATTGGATTATTGATATCATTGAAGTGTTTTGATAGTTCGAAATACTCATTTTGGTGTTGGTTTCGATATATTCTGGATTGGATATTTTCGAAGTTGTGTGGTTGGTTACGTATTCGTTAGAATGCCTCTATGAGATTGATTATCGTTGTATCGACCTTCGGGTTAGTCGTGTTTTGTTGCTTGATACGTGTATTGAACGGTTGTTGGTAATTATTGTTATTCAAGGTTGTTCGAGCGACCGGTATCTCGATTAGGACGTTGTTCGTGGAAGGACAATGTCATCGGTATTGAGTAAGTTGATTCTTACTCGGTTAAAAGGATATTCATTCCTTTTGTTGTTTATCATTCATAATCATAACTCATTCATCATTGTATTAATCATATTGAGACTTGTAATTGTCGAATAATCACTTCATTAGCGAGGAACGGCGGTTCCAATTATTTCATTGAAACTATCAATCACTTCATTATCACTTTCATATCGGTGAGTCATTCTTGACTTTGTCAGATTATTATTATTCATTGGTATTCATTATGGTCATTCTCGTTCATATGGCCTTCTGGGTTCATATTGCGTGGCCGGGTGCGGATGTGTGGAATTTTTAGTCGGGCACATGATGGCCATGTATTGGGAGTGATACATTGGACTATGCACACGGTAACGGTTACCTCCGTGAGACTAATTAGGTACAAGGACGGGTGTGTCCGATCATCCGTCTTGTACACTTGCACAGAACACTACGGGCGTACTATGATACTCCTCTTCAACGTAATTCATAACTAAGAATATTTCATAACTTCAGATATATCATGATTGTGTAATTTCAACCCTTAAGGATTGTTGTTCTGTATAACTGACCCCGTTGGGGGATTTTGGTTTTCAGGTCACGGCAAGGCAAAGGCACGGGAAGAGCATGTTAACGGAGAGGAGTCCCAGTGATACTAGTAGGGGGCCCCAGTCATTCCGTTTGTTTCAGTCATTTCAGTTATTTTCGTCATTTGTATTTTCCGCAGCAAATTCCGTTTGAGATGTTTACTTGTTCAGAGTGGTGTATTTTATCTCCATATAAAATATACTAGTATTCGGTATTGTCCTGGTGTGTTGTACTTAAACTCCTCATCGGAGTACTTGGTAATATAATGTGGTTCGGTACTACAATTATATTATTTAATTCATCATTTTCATTTGCCTGGTGGGTCCCAGTCGGGGATTCACGGCACTGTAATATCCGCCTAGTCTGGGGTGTTACAAGATTTGGGATGAAAACTCCAAAAAGATGTTAATTCACACCAAGAACTCAAGGAGGATGAAATCTGTGAGATTGATGATGATAAATCGCCCAAGAATTCACCCAAAAATCGCCCAAGGAGAGGAGAAATGAAGAGGAGGATGAAGTGAGCTTCCTTCCTCCAAAAATCAGCTGAAAAATGGTGATCTGACCCGTGTGCCGCGGCCCGTGGCTGAAAAAAAAATGCTCCCAGCCATCTTAGTGCCACGGCCCGGCCAGCAGAGGGCCGCGGCCCGCAGTACAGCCGCGCCAGGCTCACTGTATAGTCATAGCTATTTTGACCATAACTCCTTCGTCTGGACTTCGATCGACTCACCGTTTAAAACATTGGAAAGATAACTTGATGCTCTATAATACTGAAAGGATTCAGAACTTTTGGATCTTCCAAGAATTGATGGCGATTTTACAAAGTCGAACTCATACGTGGAAAAGTCGCTTAAGAACACGAAATTCAACCGAACGACACCGAGACGAACTCGGATGACAAAAAGTATAGAATTAATAATTCTCGGAATGACGAAACAGTCAAAATAGAGCTACTAAGATGGACTTCTACCAAAAAAGAAAATTATCGGAAATCGAAATTGCGGATATTACATACTACCCCCTTAAAAGAAGTTTCGTCCCAAAACGTAAAACAAGTTGGGAGAAGCAATATCCCTCCAGGAAAACTCAATGAGATAAACCAGAACTGAAAACTCGCTTCTCATCGGCATCGGATGCCCATACAAACACTGATTCACACCTCCAAAGAAAAACAACAATGCACATATAGTCCTCGGGACCATATCTATCGCACGCCCAAGTCCCCACGACTTGACGTCTCGAATCACAATAAACAATTACCCAGATTATCACGAAATCTCGATACAACACCAAAAAGGAATGCATCAAACGGTCTCAAAATCTCAAGATTCTCAAATACGATCATTATAAAATATATCAACAATAAATGATCCACAACCACGATACATCATTACGGATTGAGTTACATAGTCATCCAAAAAACAAGGCTACATCTCAAATGTACCCAACATCGATATCCTCCATATCATCGATCTCATCGGTCCCATCGATTCAAGGTAGACCTAAATCTGAACTCACCGCTCAATATGATCCCGGAAGGTCACAAGAACATGAATGATCGCAATGAATGATAATGAATCGAAATCCAACAAGGATCAAGAATGACTCACCGAGGTGAAATAATAACGCAATGAGTGATAGCTCATATGAAATGATTGGAACCAGTGTTCCCAGTGAAGTGAATGATTAGTTTGATAATTACAAGTCTCAACATGATTGATATATGATGAATGAATTATATTAATGAATGAACCACAATGAAATGAATGATTATCCTATTACTGAGCAAGAATTAACTTGTTTAAAATCAGTGATGAAGGTCCTTACCTCTGGCTCTCGAAGCCTGATAGGACCCCTGGATGATGCACGGGCTGGAGTAACAAAGTCTCTCGAGGCTTGTGAGCCCTCTCGAGATCTACTGACACTAGAGCTCCTGCAGTATTCTACCGGTGTCCCTGCCTCCCACACAGAAAACAAACATTAGCTGACACCGTACACCGAGTACTAACGTGCCCTACTGAATCACAGTTAAAGCAAACAATAGTCGAACTCTTCATCTGAGAAGAAAAGGCTTTCCCAGTACGAAGACGAATAGAAAATGACCTCTTAGATGTCAGAGCCCGATGTCCCTCAGAACGAACCGGCATCCTAGTCCTCTAACCAGCAGAAACTGAGGGGTGCTTCCGAGCAAGCTCCTTAATCAAAAGCTCTACTCCAAGAGCCTTCTTAATGAATTCACCAAGTGAATTACAATTATGATTGAACAACTGCATCCTGAACTGCGGGTTTAGCCTCTTGCTAAAATATTTGATCTTATCCGCCTCAGTATGGATAACAGACGAAGCAAACTGAAGAAGTCCCTGAAACTCCTCAGCATTAGAATAGCACCCTCGTCCTCGACGAACTCGGGTTCAAAACCTCTGGCAACTTGGCTTCACGAAGTGGTACCGGATAATACCTCTCTAACATGAGAGTGTTGAACTCGCTCCAAGCACAATTACGATCGATGGGTTTCACGGAAAGCCACCAAGAATGGGTCAACTCGAACACCTTCCGATTGAGCTGCATCTCGGGTATGACTCCTTGACAGTGAAAGATTATCTGTCGGTGAATGAGTAGCATCGCCAGCTGTTGAACTAGTGTTATCCCTCGCGTTCGCGCGGGCATTCACACGAGATCCCTGGTTTCGGCCCGCACCGCAGCCTCTTCCCCTGCGTCCTTTGACAGCTCTATCCATACTGAAGCAGGACAGTCACATGATAATTATAGAACCCGCATGAATATCGTATTATGGTTACGTTATGGAATGATAATAATGAGCATACACGCTTATCACAATTAATGCATTAATAATGCAATAAAATGATTGTCGACATTACGCCGGAATATGATAAGATCGCATGAATGATCAAGTGAGGTGACATGATTATCTGATGAAATTCCTGAAATGATTACCTTGAACAAGTCAACAAGGTTGATAATTCGGTCCACAAGATCACAACTGAGCAATGAGATTCACTGAGTGATTAATGAATTGACATGATCGATAAGATCAAAATGATAATTGAGGATTGTTGACTAATGAATGAGTTGATCCTTAGCACTTACACAGGTCACACGTGCTCCAACACAATTAGTCATGAATCAATCCTACACTAATGTCACATATAGGTTTCAACAAAGTATGTATAATTAATGACATGATGAATGTATGAACATAAAGAGAATCGAGTCCTTACATAGGTCATACAAAGCTTCGATGTCTTAGGATACTATTCTTCACTGATGACGACTCGATGAATGAATGACTCGTGCAGTCGTACTAATATTACGACTCACAAAACCCGACTGTCCAGATTGTCATAACCTGACAGCCCCACTACTACCACGCCAGTAGAGCCACATAACTCACATATCTGGGTAACTCACAACCCAAAAATCTCTGATACCATCTTCTGTAACACCCCCAAATCGCATTAGGTTATTACAGTGTCGTGGACCCCACACCCGGAGATCCACTAGGCGAACACGACTGAAATACATTAAATTAACCAACAAGGGAAAATCATAGTCCTTACCATGATATCCGACACAATATTTAGATAAGGAATTTTAACGACAATGATGGGCCTACAAGGCCAAAAATGAAAATACAACCACACCCACGAGCCTTGCTCGGGTAATACATGATGACAACAACTAACAAAACTATAGTACTCCAAATGTCTGACCAACATGAACAACTCGGACTAGTATCGCTCGAATGCCTCGTCGCCATCATCATGCCCCTGTGTCTCAACTCTCTCCTCGCAAGCACCTAAAACATGAAAACATGTTCCGCCACTGTGGTCGACCATCCAGATAATGAACATCAAATACATGTATAATATTATATGCATCCAAAGGCAGAATGAAACGGTACAATGATAATAATAATACGAGATGCTCACAAACGAAGGTAAGAACCGAGCATTCGTGAAACACTATGCCCATGGCATACTATTAATACCTTTTCAACAGATTAGAACATAAGTGCCCAATGGGCGAATCATAATCATAGAGTACCACAATGAATTATACGACATGAACCAAACCAGAGCTAAATTAATTATGAATCACAATGCCCAAAGGCTCCAATGAAATTACCAAGACATCACAAAGGCCTGAAAGCCACTCAGCCGAAGCTGTCAAATATCACAATCACCTGAAACCAAAACAGCCCGAAGCTGTATCAATGAGGGCCGAAGCCACGGCACGAAGCCGTATCACAATGAGGGCCGAAGCCACGGCACGAAGCCGTATCACAATGAAACCATCCAATAGTCGTTGATCTACTGAGGTGTAGATGTTGGGTAGCCAACCGCGAAGGTTTCAAACTCCCCAAACTTACCCAAAATGAAATCACCCAGTAACCGTTGACCTACTGACTGTAGATGTTGGGAAGCCAACCGTGAAGGTTTCAAACTCCCCAAACTTACCCATAGTGAAATCACCCAGTGACCGTTGACCTACTGACTGTAGGTGTTGGGAAGCCAACCGCAAAGGTTTCAAACTCCCCAAACTTACCCATCGAGCACTAGCCGAGACTAGCCTCCAAAACACAACTAATCACAAATGGCAACGATCCCAAGATTACCGAATTCACGAGAATGATAGTGTGCTGCCTTGAGTCGGCCAACACAACAATAATGACTCACGGATGGGCACCGTCCTCGGAGGTCCCAATTCAGCACCTCGATTACCTTAGAATGGTCAATCGATAACAACCACACAACGGATGGGAACTATCCTCGACACCCCAATTCAATACCTCGATTGCCGTAGAATGGCCAACCGTTAACAATGATGCAGTGGATGATTCAATACCTCAGTTGCCTTAGAGTGGCCAACCGATAACAACGATCCCATGAATGATTGAACACTTTGATTTCCTTAGAGCGGCCAATCGATAACAATGATACAATGAATGCCTCGGCACCTTTAATCGGTCACCGATGACGAAGATGAGAATGAATACGCCAATGCCTTCAATCGGCCGATATAATATGAATGACAACATTAATAACAATGATTATAACAATGTCTTAGATCGACATCAATATTAACAACAACAATCGATACATCGATACCGCGAACCGGTTATTGACAATAACATTAACAATGAGTACCCCAATGCCTTGAACCGGCCATTAATGAACAATGATAAACATTTGGCATAATTGCCGAAGAGTATCGTATCGAACGATCCCTTTAATATCAATGAATACATGAAGAGACCAAGTCTCGGAATGATACAACACATTCATACACATATACGATAACATTAATCTCATTGACTAGTACAAGTATAAAACTTGCCTCAAACCGACGGCGAGAAAGTCCTTCCACAAGCAACGCCCTTGAAGTGATTATCGGTCCTCGAAACAACCTTAAATAACACAATTACCAATGATTCGCTTAATATACGAATCAAGCATGATCACAACCAACTCAAAAGTCGATACAACAATACCCATACTCATTGAAGCAATTCAACAAACACGTTGTAGACAACCTCCAATTGTTTACAACCAATCTTGATTTTATCGATACCAAACCTCCAATAAATGATTCAATCCAATAAAACATTTTATATACAATCAATATTCTCATAGGAATACACAATTCGAGACTCCAACAATATCTAATCGAAACACCCAAGTCCAAAATCAACATCTAACATGTTCTTGAATAATCCTCCAACAATCTAATGATAATTCTTAAAAACTCATGATCATACATATATCCCTTCACTTATCATGATTACAACATCCAAATCATCATATTCCCATTGAAAAATCGAAATCTAGGGTTTGAAGAAATTACCTTAGATTTGGGATGAAGAATCCAAAAAGATGTTGTTAATTCACACCAAGAACTCAATGAGGATGAAATATCTGAGATTGATGATGATAAATTGCCCAAGAATTCGCCCAAAAATCGCCCACGGAGAGGAGAAATGAAGAGGAGGATGAAATGAGCTTCCTTCCTCCAAAAATCCGCTGAAAAGGGTGATCTGACCCATGTGCCATGGCCTGGACTGAGTGTGCCACGGCCCGCGGCTGAAAAAAAATAGTCCCAGCCCTCTTAGTGCCGCGGCCTGGCCAGTAGAGGGCCGCAGCCTGCAGTACAGCCGCCCTAGGCTCATTGTATAGTCTTAGCTATTTCGACCATAACTCTTTCGTCCGGACTCCAATTGACTCACCGTTTGAACCAATGGAAAGATAAATTGATGATATATAATACTGAAAGGATTCAGAACTTTTGGAGTTTCCAAGAATTGATGGTGATTTTACAAAGTCAAACGCATACGTGGAAAAATCGCTTAAGAACACGGAATTCAACCGAACGACACCGAGACAAACTCGGAGGACAAAAAGTGTAGAATTAATAATTCTCGAAATGACGAAACGGTCATAATAGAGTTGCTAAGATGGACATCCGCCAAAAAAAGAAAATTATCGGAAATCGAAATTGCGGATATTACAGATACCTACTCTTTTGTTAAAGTATACGTAAATAACAACTTATAGGGGTGAATAAGATATACTCTTTTTCAAATTTATGCATAGCGGAAGACTTGAAATGTGTTCTAGTTACATCAACTGAATTTTCTCCTGTAGGCTTGGTGCTTACACGATTTTTTGATGTAAGTTTAATAATAAAATTACAAGCCTTAAGCAGAAGTAAATAAGCAAGTAAAGACAAATTATTTAACATGGTCCGAGGCAATTGTAACACCCCCAAGACGTTCAGGGCATATTACAGCACCGTAGACCCTACACGTTGTAATCCACCAGGCTAACGTACCAAACCGACGTTCAACAAAAGACAAATATCATCAACATACGCACGATTCCATAATTCAAGACATTAAAAACAAAAGACTGAACTCAACAATACCATTCAATATCAAATATACCCCAAAACGGGTACATGACAATAATAAATCCAAAGAAGGAAGTACTCGAGTACTTAAGCAAATGACATAATAAATAAATTTAAAAGACAAGACACCAAACGGACAACCACTGAACATAATCACTCTTGCCCATCATCCTCGTATGGCCCGCATGCTCGTTCGCCTCCATGACCTGTACCTAAAATACAAAAGCATTTCCCCCATTTGAGGGGTTAGCGACAACTGCTAGTGCAAGTACAATCCATTTGAACTACCATTCTAATCAGATGAAATATGCGCCAAAAATCATTTTAGAAAACATTTATATTCCGTAATATCATGGTACACAAGCACAAAACAAATTTCTCCAACAAAATATTTCAAAGTTAACCGTTGGTACAAGACTCACGGCCACCGTACCTCGCAGAGGCCCCGTCGGACCATCCCTGGGTGGTTAACCCTAGTTCGCAATACGCACACACACGACAATACGTATCCCCAGAGGCCCCGTCAGACCATCCCTGGGTGAACATACACATATACATCCACAACATACACGAGAAGCCATAATCTAAATACTAGAATATGCAAACAAATGTAAAGTACTTGCCTTTGAGACATCTTCGATGAAACGGGAACGAACAACAACTATAATTGACCCGGAGAGAACACGACCATTCCTAAACGAAGGATTAACACAACTCAGTCCTATACGATAACAATAATCGAATGGAATACGCCCACAACCACGATTACGAACTATAACAACATATGTACGATCGATACGGGAGAGGGTTTTCACAAAACCTCCCCGAATCGATAGCTCACGGATTAAACAAGACGGAAACGGATTGGGAATCACCAATAACAATAATCGATAAGGAATATTACAACATAACCGAACAATTCGAGTTTAAACAAGCAAAACCCGAAAACCCCCCAAAATTGACAACGTTAGGGTTCTAGACGAAAATACCTTAGATTCGGACGGAGGAAGATGATTAGGACAATGATAAACTTCACTTGTAACACAACAATCGATCTCATAATGAATTCCACAGACAAACCTTGAAGAATCGCTCAAAACTCGCTATGGAACGCAGCTCTCGGACGAGGAAGAAGGAAAGGAGAAAATGACGAAGTGAAGGTCAACTTAGGTTTATAAAACCTGACCCTTCGTTACGTACGTTAACATGATCCTGTTAACGTACGTTATGCTCATTACGTACATAACACTCAAGTGTTAGCATATGTAATGGTTCGGCAGAACAGTCTGTCCAGAACGCTGGGGACGATAGTATATGCTACACTATCCAGTTAGCGTACGCTATGAGGGGCCTTATGTACATTAACATGAGCCTATTAACGTACGTTATACTTGTAATACCCGATATATTTATTCTGGATTCGTTGGGTTTTCTGGGATTTATCGGATTGTCATTGTCCTCATCGTTGGAATTTTGTGTCATAGTTTGGTCGTGTATATTAACTGTCCAGTATAAATACTGGACAGCAGCATTAAGTCGTCATTTTCCACTTTTCTTCATCCTTTCCGATGGGAGTGAGCTCCAGAGGCGATTTGGAGCTATCTTCTTCATCAAGATCCATTTTGGAACGGATTGGTAAATGTTTAACAACATCTAATCGTCTTCTTGGTCCAAATCAAGGTAATCTCTTCTTAGAACCCTAGTTTCTTGAATTTGGGGTTTTTCCTTGGATTTGTGATTCTTAACCGATCTCATCCGATCGGTTGTGTATTTTTGTTTGTCTTAACCGTAATCTTCAGATTTTGTTAACTGTTTATCGATTTTTATCGCCCGGATCAACGATTCTTGATTTCTTTGAGAACACTTAGATCCTTGTTGTTTTTAGGATCGTTTCGGATTTCGATTAGTGTTATTGATTCGTGGTGATGCTATTTTCGTAGTATTCGTGGGCTGTCGAAGTCTTGATCATTTTTGGAAGTTCGAAGGTTGCCCGATCGTGCCCGTTCGTCGTTTCGTCGCTCGTGATATCGAGGCAAGTATCTTGTCCATACATTTCATGTTTCGTAGGCGTAATTATTGATAAATGATTATATGCGAAACCCAATGTTTAATGAATGTAAAAAGGGATCGGTATCTTCTCGATAAATATTGTCTTTCAACGATAATTCGTGTACTTCGTGAATATATGTGTTCTCGGAATATGTGTGTTGGTTTTGTATGTTTAAAAGATGCTATGATCACTTTGAGTAAGTTTAATAGACCATAATCCTTTACCGGGGATTACGTAATGTTATGTGTACGTGTTCGGTAAGAACGTGTTGTGTATGATATTAGTTGTTACTCCTTTGAAAGGGGATTGTGATGTTTAAGTGTTGCTTGGTTTGATGTTCTGCTCATTGTTATGTGATCGTTGAAAGTGATGTGCCTCCGGGTAGGATTGTTGAATCTCCGGGATCCATACCTGCTAGTATGGGTTGGGCATGACCGTAGGGTTATCCAATCCGGGTATGTCTTGCGGGGACTCCGAGGTTCGGGGCTTGCTAGCCCGATGCCGGGATAACTTGTGGGGGTTATCATCGGGTATGTCTTGCGGGGACTCCGAGGTTCGTGGCTTGTTAGCCCGATGCCGGGATAACTTATGGTTGTGGTTTGGAATGGTTCTGTGGCTGTTGCCACGAGGACATGTGATTTGGTATGGTTTCCTATTGGGTTATTCACTCGGGTATGTTCTACGGGAGCATCTGAGGTTCGTGGCTTGTTAGCACGGGACGCGAATAATCCTTAGGAACATGTGTTATGTGATTCGGTTCGTGGACCCTATGGCTTATGATTCGGGTCTTGGACCCCGTGTGTTGTGAATTGGGTTGTGAAACCGCATTTTATTATTGGAATCGTATTTTGGAAAGATGATTTTGGGCCATGTCCCTAAGTGTTTTCGAAGGACTTGAGAATTCCTTTATTCCGAATGTTTTCAAACTCCCGAGACCATGTCTTTTATTGAGATTCATAGTTCTATTCCTACCTTTTATAAATCAAACTGTTTTGATTAAGTGAATTATCTCGGGAAATATATTCAAGATTTTTTTTATATTCTTGAAGCACGTTGTGTATGGCTTGTACTTCTGTTTTATACTTGCACTAGCAAAACAGTGGAGTTTTGCTAACCCCCGAGTATTCGGGGGGTGGATGTCTGTATTCCGTCCAGGTACTTGCAGGTAGCTGGGGAGCGAATCACAGGATCGATACGAAGGATGATGGGAGATGAAGATACTAATCACGTGAAGACCAATTATAGAGTATTTGGTAGAGTCATGTTGGTTATTCCGATGTGTTATTTTCTCGAATTATGGAAGTGTTATTGTATTCTAGCCCCTGCGTGGGTATGTGTTCTGGGCAAGGATCTTGTATGTATTGTTGTGTGTGTTGTGATATAAGACCAAATCGGTCTAATGGTCCTTTATGTAGCCATGTCGGTATGTGAAGTGATGCATTGTTTTGTATTTAGCCTGGTAGATCCTCGCGGAGACGGTCTGCGGCGCTGTAAAATTCCCGAGTGGTTTGGGGGTGTTACAGAATATGGTATCGGAGCTTAGGTTGAGGAAACCTAGGCTATCGGGTTGAGTTGTGTGTTGTCGGGTCTTGTCTTGTCAGATTTGGTCTGACTGAGTGGTGTCGCGATGCGTCGTCTGAGTTGTCGGTCATGATTAGTATCGAGGCGCAACCATCATCTTCGTGCGATCTGTGGATGTAAGTCTCCCTACTTTGTTGTGTCTCGTATTATACGAGTTTATGTGATTCTATGTTATTATGTGGAGTTTAATTGTGCCTCGTGAATACTTACTCCATACTTGTTTGATTCTCATATTGTGTTGGAATAAAGAGTAGTACCGGTATGTATGTATATATATTTACATCTTTGTGTAAAATCGTTTTTACAGGAGTGATGTTTTGGATTGGTTACTCAATAAAAGTTTATCAATGTGGTATTTCAATTTCAAATGTTTTGGGGAAGTCACGTAAATTCTATTTAAAAATATCCTTCGAGAAGGAAAAATGATTTGATTTTCGTATGATGACCTCGAGACCAAAGATTTTGAGAATTCAACTACATATATTTTATTTTCATCTTGCATTGAAAATTTTCAAAATTGATTTTTAAATGCTCAAACGAGGTCTATCAAAAATTTACTTGAGACGTGACTTTCGCATTCAACTTTTCGGTTTCATGTATTCCGGTTAAAGTTATTGAGTGAGAATGTAAATGGTTGGCGTTTGGATTCATATGTTGCTGTCTATTTTAAGCCTTTGACTTTTGGTATCATTTAGTATATGCTCATGAATATGTTGCTGAATTAGAATAGCTAGCGCGCGCTAACGTGGCATGGCTAGCGCATGCTAAGTCTTTGTTAAATCATACCCTAAACGGTCTGAGCAGAAGCTCGGAAACTACATTCTGGCCGTAAGTCTAACTTTTGCGATTGTTGGGCTGACCGTTTGAGACCGTACTCTATGTGTGTTGTTCACGAATAACAATTGTTGTGTGTGATTATGTGTAATTTGAACTGTGTTCTTGTCCGCTGCGTGTGTAAAGTCCAAAATGACTTTTTGGGTACTTTTACCAAATAGTGTGTGTTTTAAAATGACCTTTCGGGTTTGTAAATTTGAATTATTTCGTTGACTCTTTTTCCTAACTCTTTTGTCGGGTGACTTAACATATATTTTGAAACTATTAAGTTTCCGCGTCTACGCCTTGTAATTTCAAATGGTATTTGATGATAGTATTTGGTATTTGGAAAATGACTTTTGGGGAGTATTTGGAAAGTATTACCGTCATCGGCCTTTTTGGCATTTTGGAACATTTTTGAAAATGGTTTTCAACTTGGTGAGTTCCGGCGCGGAAACCGTACAGAAAATGATTTTGATATAATGGATGATTTCAATTTCATTGCATTTATAAATCGCATAACAACGACATTATAAATGAAGATTTTTGGTATAATAGTTTGTATATTGTGCTCTAACTGGAATTAAATGGTAATATGTATATGATTTAATGATGTTGGATTAAAGACAGAAATGTGAATATCTTGCTATGTGTTATGATCCTTCATTACCATAGGTTGTTGTTTGTTAATATGCCGAGGGGCATAGGTCGTGGTCGTAACCGTGGTGCTGATGGCCACGGGGATCAGATGCGGAATCGAGAGAATGTCGTTGAGAATGATTTTAGTTTGGGTGTTGCTACTATATTGCAACAAGTAGCGACTCAGATGACTCAGTTGACCCAGGTGGTTCAACGTAGCATTGACGCCTGGCTGCAGATTATTAGCACCCTGACACTCTTTGGCGGTCATCGGTTGTTTCGTCTACCTTCTGCGCTGGAAATGAATTATCACTTCAAGCTGACTATGCAGAAGGGATCGTTCGGCGGCTACCATATTCAGGGTCGCATGGGTAGGGTGGTCCTTGGGGTGCCGAACAAGGTTCGGGGCAACCTGGCAAAATGGTGCTGGGTCGGCGGAGCGTGGAGGTCGGCATCGAGCGATAAGCCAGAGGAAGAGTTGAATATCCCCACCAGTTTTCAGGAGAGGAATCCGAGTAAGGGTTTTAACTCTCCCTTTGTTCGAATACATCTTGGACTGATCTAATTTGGTTTCCTTTTTGCAGGCTCCTTTGTTCCAGCGATCAGCGATCTCCCCTTTGATTTCTTGATCGTCTGGGAGCGAATTCGTGGTCTGCCGGACTCCTACCTCGACGTTCACACAGTCAACAATGGACCTCATTGGTTGGGAGATCGATTGTTTCACTTCCCTCGCCACCTGAAGGTTTCAGGTATAAATTTTTACTTCCTCTTTTCTGCTTGACGATCGTCTGTTTGAAATAGATGTCTAACTTGTCTGAATTTCTTCTTTGATAGAGATCCACTTCCCCCGCTACGCCGAGCCCCCGAGAGAGATCTCAATGTCGAACCCGGTATTTTGGGTCGTCTCCACTAGGGAAAGAAGGCGGGTCGTGCCCCTGCAACGACGTCCCATCCTGTCCCCGAGGAGAGACCTACTATAGTGCCGGTCGTTGACCCGGAAGCTCGGGAGGAGGAGCAGCTCCAGCACAACCGCAAGAGACGGAGGCCGGAGGAATCCCTACCGACTACTGCTGCGGAGGCATCCATCGTGGTGCCGCCGGTTGCTGCGCCGCCTATCTCTGCTGTCCCGATTGCGGGAGGGTCTTCGGCTTCGGCGGCCTTCTTGAAGACTGCGGCGATCGCCGAAGCTGAGACTCCAATGGGCAGGCCCTTTTTCGGCCGTGACCCCGAGTTGGCCGCGAGGTAAGACTGGTATAATCTTTCTAGGTTAGGCTACTTATGTAGGATGTATTCTAACTCCTTCATTTTTTGTTTGTGTTGCAGGGTCCGTCTTGCCGATCCGGACACCTCGCCGATGGTGTTGGATTTCCTGGCGAGCAAGTCTCCGCGCCAGTCCATCGACGTTCCTTCTTATTTCTCTCGGGCCATCACCTCTCTTCCTAAGGCTTGGACGACCGATCTCGACGCGATTGCTCGTCGGTGATCTGGAGATGCCATGCAGGCGACACTCGCCCTGACTCTCCAGGCAGCAAAGATAGCCACCCAAGCCGTTAAGGATTATGAAGGGCGACCCTCTAATGCTCGTCTCCATCAATATCTTGAGGCCGCTCGGAACCAGAATGCCGATTTCGCTAATAGGATAGTGTCCATGGAGAAGGAGTACCTGGAGACGGCCAAGTGAGCCAAACAGGACCTCGATCGGATGAAGTAGGAGCTTGACCGATCCTGGGGGGTGGCAGATTGGTTCCGTGACCAGATGACGGACGCTCTCCGGTTGCACGCGGCCTCGCGGGCGGAGGTGACTGGGCTGAAGGCGACCTTGGATCGGCTCAATGGAGAGCTGGAGAAAGCAAAGGGGGAACTGGCTGCCAAGGTGGCCGAGCTCGCGGAAGCGGACAAGACGGCCGCGGGGCTGAAGGAGCGGTTAAAGTTGATCGAGACTGATCCCTACCTTAATGTGGAGTACGTTGGCGAGTTCGCCTACTATATGGCCTACGCCGACGCTATCTGTGCAGCCAAGAAGGTAGGGATCGAGGTTGGCCCTATGATGGAAACGTTCAAGGCCTACATACTCGAGCATCCCCTGCAGTCGGACTTCTCCCTGGCGATCCTCGACCTCACCGACTTAGGGATCGATCTGAGCTGGTATCCGTTTCCGGATAAACTTGTTTATCTTGAAGCCGGTGAGGAGGCGCGTGCCGATCCGTCTGCTGGGCGCGAAGGCCAGTCGGGGGTGGCCTGAGTGACGTTGGAGTTTGTTTTGTTTTCCTTTGCTTTGTAATTTCTAGTTTTCTTTTGTATTGCCTTCGGGCTTGTATGTACGAACTTTTCGAATGGAATAAAATACTTCTTCGCATCTGATTCTTTATATGTACGATTGTCTCTTCTGAATGTTTGCATATGAATTTATACAAGTGTTTACACAATTACACCTGATGTCATGTTTGTACGATCGACTGTCTGAATGTTCCGCATCACTTCGACTTTATGTATTGGTACACTTGAAAATTCTTACTTGTAAATTTCTTGAACAAAACTGATCGTCATGTGTGTGTTTGAATGAAGCCGAATGTGTATGGTCCCTTCCTCCCGATCGCATTTAGGAATAGATCCACTTTGCCCCTTGTTTTTGTTTACTTAGTGTAAGTAAGGGAACGAAAATAGTACGTTTGGTGAGCTATCTCTAGTTTTGCGGATTCTTCGAGGGAGGTCGACTGTTTCGACTCTGAGGAAATGTGCACGGTCGCGGAGTTCGATGGACCGACCTCCATAACTATGTCTTTGTGTGCGAGGGACATTCCATCTGTAGGTATGTCTCGCGACTCACTTTGTTGTTAGGGTCCTCCATTAGGCTGCGCCCACCTTGTAGTTAAACGAAGGGCGAGCGGTCTTGGTCTGGAGGAGTCCTTGCACGGGGTGTCTTCGGTGTATTCGACTCCACGTCCGCGGCTTGTTAGCACTTTTCTACCTCGGGTCGCCATGTTAGATGGCGACCCTCGACGGTATATGTTGTGACGGGGTAGGGACGCATCGCCTTGTCCGGGTACATCATGTTAGATGATGTACTTTTGAGGGTGCGCGAGCGTGTCCACAGATTTATTTGGAGGGTCCTTCGGCTACGCTCGCCTCCTATTTAAATGAAGGGAGAGCGATCGCAGCCCAAAGGAACCTCGCATGGACAAAGATGTCGGTTCCATCGACCTCCAGGACCATGGCTGCACTTTTCTACCTTGGATTGCCATGTTGAATGACGATCCTCGATGGTATACGTTGTGCTTGGAGGGGCGTTCGCTTGCATAGGTCTGTCAGGTTTGACGACGACCTCTTGTAGGGAGAGCGAGTCGTCCTCTTCTTAGTCGTTTGTTTTCGTCGAGGCGAATCATATAGATGGGATAGGAAAATCTCATTATACTCTTTGTACATTGGGTAACTGAATACAGAGTTTTTACTGGTAGTATTTCTTCAAATGTACGGCGTTCCAAGGATATTGGTCCGGAGTGCCGTCAGGGTGTTCGAGTTCGTAGGCTCCCCTAGTTAGCCACTTAGATATCCTGAAGGGGCCTTCCCAATTCGGGCCAAAGACTCCTGTGTGAGTCTGGACCTTTTTGAGGACTAGGTCGCCCACATGGAACCGTCTTTCCTTGACCTTCGAGTTGAAGAATTTCTCGGATCTCCTTTTATGGATTGTGTTCTTCATTTTCGAGGTCAGTCGTCGTTCTTTGAGCATGTACAAGTCGATTCATCGGGCCACATCATTGTCCGTCGTCATCTCCTGTTCAGTTCGGTGGCTGAGGACAGCGATCTCTGAAGGGATCACTGCTTCTATTCCGAAGGCGAGGGCGAACAGGGTTTCGCCGGTTGAGTTTTGGGGTCGTTATACCGTAGGACCACAAAATGTCTGGGAGCTCGCTCGCCCATCATCCTTGTTTGGATTCAAGTCTCGCTTTGATCGTGTGTTTGAGGATCTTATTTATAGCCTCTACCTGCCCATTCTTCTGAGGGTGGTAAGGGGCCGAGAACAACTTTTTGATTCCCCATTTCTCGCAGAATTGCATGACTTCCAAGCCGTCGAACTGCTTTCCGTTGTCAGAGATGATAGCTTGGGGTAGACCGAACCGGCATATGATGTTCTTCCAAATGAACTTGATTACTTGTTCTCGGCCGATCTTATTGAGTGGTTCGGCCTCAGCCCATTTCGTGAAATAATCGACCCCCACGATGGCGAATTTACAACCCCCTAGCACCGTCGGCAAGGGACCGATGAGGTCGATGCCCCATTGGGCGAACCGCCATGGGCTGTACATAGAAGTGAGCTGTTCGGGGGAGAGCTTGATGTTTAGGCCCATCACTTGACATTTGTGACACGATCGGGCATAGGCGATCGCGTCTTTTCATAGTGTAGGCCAGAAAAAACCTTGCCTGGTTGTCTTGTGGATGAGAGCTCGTCTCCCACCGTGATTTCCACAGATCTCATCATGGATCTCGGCTAAAACAAGTTGGCCTTCCTCCGGCATAATTCACTTGAGGAGAGGAAGGCTGAAAGCTCGCTTGTAAAGCCGGTCGTCCAACAGGGTGTATCTAGTTGCTCGGAGCTGAAGCTGGCGGGCTTAGATACGGTCGGCAGGGACCATTCCGTCCTTCAATTATTTGATGAACGGAGTCATCCAGTTTTCCTCGGCGATGTCAACTGTGGTAATCAGGTTTCTGTCGATTGCTGGCTTTGCTGATTTTGTGATTTGGATGTTAGAGAAATCTGCTACCCCATCTGATGATGCTAGTTTGGAGAGGGCATCTGCCTGGGAGTTGTGCTCTCTCGGGACTTGTTCGATCAGAACTTCTTCAAATTTTTGCACATTTCGGCGACCAGTTCTTGGTATTTGATCTTTTGTTCGCCGTGCGCCTCATATTCCCCCTTGACTTGGTTCATGACCAAGAGGGAGTCGATGAAAATGTGGAGACGGCGAACATCCAGGGCGAGGGCTAGATCGAGCCCGCCTACCAAGGCTTCATACTCAGCTTCATTGTTGGTCACACAGAATCCGAAGCGCACAGCATTTGTAAAACTTTGGCCATCGGGGCTGATGAGGACAATCCCTACCCATGCTCGCGAGCCGGTTGTTGAGCCATCCACGTACAACTTCCAAGCAGGACGGCCGACCTAGTTCGGACTGGGAGGGAATGTTAATTCTACCATGAAGTCCTCCAGAGCTTGGCCTTTGATCGCCGTGCGAGAAGCGTATGTGATACCGTACTGGGCGATCTCTAGTGACCACTTGAGGAGTCGCCTGTTGGTGTCTGGCCGGTGCAGAACTTGCCTTAAGGGGAGAGTCGTTAGAACCTCCACTTGATGTTCGAAGAAGTAGGCCCTTAGCTTGCGAACACTCATGACTAGAGCGTAGGCAATCTTCTCCAGAGGTGTGTAACGCGTTTCCGCGTCATGGAGCGCTTGACTAATGTAGTAGATCGGCAAGTGGGCTTGCCCATCTGCTCGCACTAATACAGCACTCAGCGCGACCTCCGAGGCCGCCAGGTAAAGGAATAGTTTTTCGCCGGGGATCGGCTTCGCCAAGATCTGGGGGTTAGACAGGTACTCCTTTATTTTGGCGAATGCTATTTGACTCTCCTTTGTCCATGCGAACTTCTTGTTCTTTATGGTCGCGAAGAATGGCTTGATTTTATCTCCGAGCCGGGAGATAAAACGGTTGAGGGCAGCTAGACAACCCGTGAGGCGTTGCACCTGCTTGACATTTCGGGGCTCCTGCATGTCGAGGATCGTCTGGATCTTGGTGGGGTTTGCCTCGATCCCCCTTTGGCTCACGATGTGCCCCAGGAATTTTCCTGAGCTTACCCCGAAGTTGCATTTCTTGGGGTTCAGCTTCATGTTGAAATTCTCGAGGATGGAAAATGTCTCGGCAAGATCATTGAGGTGATCTTCCTTTTTAAGGCTTTTGACTACGATGTCGTCAATGTGGACCTCTATGGTCTTGCCGATCTGGTTGGCGAACATCCCATTGACTAATCGCTGGTAGGTCGCCCCTGCATTCTTCAGACCGAACGGCATTCGAACCCAAAAGTACACGTCTTTTTCCATCTGGAACGATGTGTGTTTTATGTCTTTCTCTGCCATGGGGATCTGATGGTATCCGGAGAAGGCATCCATGAACGACATCATTTCGCAGCCTACTGTGCTATCGACCAAGTGGTCAATATGAGGCATCGGAAAGTGGTCTTTTGGACATGCCTCGTTGAGGTCGGTGAAGTCGATGCATAACCTCCAGGAGTTGCTCGGCTTTTTGACGAGAACCGCATTGGCTACCCACTGTGGCTCGTAGGTAGCTACTCCGACTAGTTTGTTATCGAGTAGCTTTTTGACTTCTATGTCGAGCACCGCGTATTTCTTAGGACCGAATTTTCTACGTTTCTGGTGAACATGCTTCTTCACCGAGTCGATCTTCAGATAGTGGCAGGCGTGTTCAGGACTTATGCCGACCATATCTTGATGCGACCAAGCAAAGACTCCGATGTTCTTATGTAGTAAATTGATCTGATCCTGCTTTAACTCGAGGTCGACGCTTGTGCCAATCTGTACTTCCCGCTCCAGGCAAGCCGGATCTATCGTTATACTTTCCAACTCTTCAATGGGGACGGTCGCTTCTCGTTTGGATCGATTTCCGGACTCGATCCTTGGATCGATGTAGAGGCTTGGCTCGAAACAGATCCTTCACTCGATGTTGTCCGTCAATCGATGTGAGACGCCGTATTTCGAGTCGGGCTGGTTCGAGGCGCTTGGCTCGTCGAGATCCATCGGTTGATTGTCGATCGACTCAATGTTATAAATAGTATGGGAAGTGTTGAAAGAAGTTATGACACAGGAGTAATTCAAACATTTCTTAGCCATTAGTTGGTCTCCTTTTACAGTACCGACCGTCCCATCGGCAGTGGGGAATTTGATACAATAAAAGAAGGAAGAGGCGACCGCCTCGAAGGTTTCTAGAAATGGATGATCTAGGAACCCATTATAGATGTTGGGCCTATCTATGATTACAAAATTTAGGTTCCTAGTAATCCTAACCTTGGGATCGTAATAACATATTAGCTCGACAGAGAGCTTGATCCTTCCGTAGGCTTGGACTGTGCTGTCGCCGAACCCTTGAAGCACGGTGTCAAATAGCTTTATGAACTTGGTCAGGTTGCCGAGCTGGTCATGAGCGGATTTGAATATGATATTGCAAAATCTCCCATTGTCAACCAGCACGCGATCGACCATTTTCCCAAGGATACAAGCATAGATTACTAATGCATCCTCTTTGGGGCACTGCACTCCCTCCCTATCCTTGTTGGAGAAAGTGATGAGTGCGTCTTTGGAGATGGTCGGCTCCGGGGGTACCAAGATATAGACCCCGGCGAACGCCCTCAGTTCGGCCTTCTACTTTCTGTTCGACATGGTTGAAACCGGGGAAAGGCCTCCGAGGTTTCCACCCCCTGCTTGAAGCATATTGATCCGGCTGCCAGGGTTAATCGGAGGGATCGATTCATCAGAGTATTCCGGCTCATTCAGCTCGATTCTGGCAACCGGATTGGGAGGGATTCCGTCATTCTGTCGGCGCTCGCGCCCTCCGGTAATCTCTGCTCGAGGCTCTGGCTTGGTAACCAAGTTATCCAATTTGCCTTCCTCAAACAGTCTCCAGAGTTGTCTGAGGAGGTCGCGACACTGGCTGGTGTTGTGGCCGGGCTCTTGTGGTAGGCACAAAATTTGTTGCGGTCTAGATGACCGTTGTCCCTTATCAGTTTAGGTTTGCTAAGCCACTCGCGCCCCTTGATGGCGTTGAGAATGTGGGCCATAGATAAGTTGAGGTTGCGGGGGAGGTGAACCTCCACATCCTCGAAAGCTTTGAATTCACCGGGCGGCCTCACGATCGCCTTTCTGGGCTTGGAGACCGCCTTTCTCGGGATGGGAGATAACGCCTTCCCTTCCCCAATAGATCCCTCACCTAAGCGGAGGGTGAGCATCATCGGCCTAGCCAGAAAATCAGTGGCCTTGACGCAGAAGATCGCGTAGGTCGGGGGGATGTCCTTCGTAAGGTGCCTGAACATGGACGAATGGCCATAGAATCCCCCCAGGACCGAGTAGAGAGCGAGCTCATCGCTAGTGGGCTCGCCAGTGAGGACTATTTCATCCACCCGGTCGATGTAATCTTCATCGGGCTCGTTCTTCCCCTGCCTCATTTTCATCATGCGGTGGGGGCTTTCTGGCCGGGCAACTTTGACGGCGAAGTACGACGTGAAGTCATTTGCCAGCTTCTCGAAACAATTGATCGAGCGAGGTGGCAGTGAGATGTACCACCTATGGGAGAGATCGCCTAATGTCAATGGGAACATTCAGCACTTTGTCGCGTCCGATGCTCCACATCCGGTCATGCAAATCTGGAACTTGCTCAAATGGGTCTCAAGATCCGATCTCCCCTCATATAGAGGTGTTTGAGGGGGAGCGATCTTCGGTTAAACTAGGGCGAGCTCGATCTGGTCCGAGAGTGGCTCACTCGGTCCAGCGATCGATCTCTTGGCGCCTGCCCCAGTTTCTAGGAGCGCCTTCATTTCGTCGAGCTGGCGCTACATGGCGGCCATCGCTGTAGCCTGACTGCTCGCTGATTGGCTCTCGGAGCGGGAGCCAAGGCGATCATGTACTGATCTCCTGGCCCCATGGTAGGTGACGAGTTCTCCGCCACCGGGCTCATTTCTTGGGCGAGTAGGGTCCCGTTGGCCGGCTTGTCTTCTGGGAGTCGGATATGTCGAACTCCTGTTGACGGATTCGGACTCCGATGTCTCCCGGCTAGGGCCTGAATGCTCGGGTCGCCATGAGGGATCACTCCCTAGGCGGCTAAAGACGGAATCATACCGCCTTACGAGATCCTTTTCCTGCAGCTCGGGGCTTTCCAATGATTTCTCGACATATAGCCCCTTAAGCTTCCCGCTTGCTTGCTCGGCAGATGGCTGATGGAGTAATGGTGGGCGAGTCGCATGCCCTCCATCGCTCCCTGAGGATGGCTATAGCCTCCTCGATTTGTTCCGTTGTCTGGAACTGATCGAGTGAGAGGCTGGGGCCATCCCTCGGGGGCGGGAGTGAGAGCCAAGCGTCGCTGCGGTCGCCTTCCTCCGTAGGTTGGGATTAGGTTTGGACCGGAATGAGATGTCCGGCAGATCACAGGGTGGCTGTTTTGGAGGTCGTGGCAGACGTCATGTTTCTGAAAGTTATTCTTTGAACAACAGTGAGTGTTTCTTCAAGTATATGCCCCGGAGAACAGTGAGTGTTCTTCGAGATGGTCGGAATAAAATTTGAAGGTTAAGGGAAAAGCACCCCTCCTTCTAGCGCTAATTGTTGTTACCCAAAGTATTATCCAGAGATGATATTGCTGGAATTGTCGAGTAACAAACAAATGCGAGAACACTTCTGCGGGAAAGTAAATAACACAAGATTTGCCGGGGTTGTTAGTCCCGGGATAGAATGCTCTCGTGAGATGTTATTAATACAAATACTTTGGAGTACAAATATTAATGTTAGAGTGCAATTACAATGAGTGTAAAGACTCTAGTTATCTTAGCTATAGAGCGTGAAGATTGCCAGAAGAACCAGATATGATGCTCTGTGAGTTCTTGCTTTTTATATGTACTGTGTTAGTGAATGAATTTCACCGTGTGAGAATATATTCGTCCCGTAATTCCACCGTCCTTAGGCCACTGTTGGAAGCCTTCTATTTATAGGAGAAGAAGTTGTTAGGTCCTCCCCGGCGATCGCGGGCGACCGCCATTTTCTATATTAGAATAAGGTGGGCGATCGCCCCACCACGTGGGACTGTTTCCTTAAAGTCCGAGGCTGCTGCTGGCAGCCAGGTGCGTAAGCGAATAAGAAGTCCGCACGCGTCCTGAGTCACTGTCTGGGGGGACCCACTTTATACCTTTCGGCGGGCTTGTCGGTAGGTGTGAAGGTGGTGACAGGTTGGGGTCAAAAGGCCTTATCTTGTGGCGCCTTTTGCGGATCTGCACGTGGGTCTTCGTCCTAGATTCGGTCTTCGAAGACTTTGATGGGTGTTGGATTCATACGTGGCATGGGACGATCGTCTATGGTCGTACATTATAGGCGATCGCCATATACCAATAGACGATCGCCTTGGACGTCGACTGCTAGGCGTTTGCCCAGCATCTGTCTTCTATGGTTGGCTCTTGACCATTACGCCGATCGCCATCGAGGCGTATAAATCGCCGCACAACAAATATCTCGAAAGGTCCAATATACATTGGACTGAGCTTCCCCTTTTTCCCAAAATGCAAAACTCCCTTCGATGGAGACACTTTCACAAAACATGATCCCCTACCTCAAACTCCAAGGGTCGATGCCTCACATCCACATAAGACTTTTGTCGGCTCTGAGCCGCCAACATCCTCTCCCTAATCAACTCGACTTTCTTCCTCGTCTCCAACACAAGATCCTGCTCGGTGCCAACTAAATTGGATGGCTCATCCCAACATATCGGTGATCGACATCGTCGGCCATAAAGCGCCTCGTACGGTGCCATCTTAACCGACGCGTGCCACCTATTATTATAAGTAAAATATATCAGGGCCATATGCTCCTCCCAGTCACTACTCCAGTCCAACGCGCACACGCGTAACATATCGAACGTCTGAATGGTACGCTCGGACTGCCCTTCGGTCTGAGGATGGAAAGATGTGCTCAAACGAAAACGTGTCCCCAATGCCTTATGTACCGCCTGCCAAACATGCGATATAAACCGGCCATTCCTGTCTGAAATAATAGTCTTCGACGTACCATGAAGTCTCACGATCTGTGCGATAAAAATACGAGCCAATTTTTCTGGACCCCAAGTGTCCTTGATGCCCAGAAAATGTGCCGACTTAGTCAGTCGGTCCTCGATCACCCACACCATATTCATTCCGGTCTTCGTCCTTGGCAAATTCGTGACAAAATCCATAGAGATATCTTCCCACTTCCATTCCGGGATGGGAAGTGGTTTTAACAACACGGCTGGCCGTTGATGCTCGATTATGACTTGTTGACAAGTCAAACACTTAGCCACAAACTGAACTACCTCATTTTTCATGTCATTTCACCAGAAATTCTTCCTCAAATCCTTATACATTTTACTCGAGCCCGGATGGACTGCGTAAGGTGACGCATGAGCCTCTCGCATAATACCCTGTCTCAATTCGAAGTCGTTCGGGACACACAGCCGACCTTGGAATCTCAATACACCATCCTCATGAACCACGAATCCCGGGGCGTCCCCTTCACCACATTCTCGTGGAGCTGAATAAACATCGGATCTTCCAACTATCTCGATTTAATGTCATCGATTAGAGACGAAGAGATCTCAAGAGTGCGCAACTGCCCGGCACTCCCTGGTAGCCAACCTCAATGCTCAACCCCATCAACTCTCACTGGAGCCCTGGCTGGGCCATGAATAACTCAAGTGCCTGGAGTGATAACGATTTCTGGCTCAAGGCATCTGCCACCACATTTACCTTGCCCGGATGATAAAGAATCTCAAGATCGTAATACTTAATTAACTCCAACCACCTTCCCTGTCTCATATTCAGTTCTTTCTGCGTGAAAATATACTTTAGGATCTTGTGATCGGCGAAAATCTGACACGATGAGTCATACAAGTAATGACGCCAAATCTTCAATGCAAATATAACTGCGGCCAACTCAAGATCCTGGGTAGGGTAATTCAACTCGTACGGTTTCAACTGACGGAAGCATAGGCAATCGTCTTCCCGTGCTGCATGAGTACACATCTAAGACCTTGGCCTGAAGCGTCGCTATAAACTGAGAAACCCTCATTACTACTCGGTAAAGCCAAGATGGGAGAGGTCGTCAACCGCTTCTTCAACTCCTCGAAACTCTTCTACCTCTCGTCGGTCCACACAAACTTCTCCGACTTCTGCAACAACTGGGTAAGCGGTCGAGCGAGCTTAGAAAACCCCTCGACAAACCTACGATAATACCCGGCCAAACCCAGAAAACTACAGACTTCTTTCACGTTCTTGGGCGGCGCCCAATCCAACACTGCCTCTATCTTATGCGGGTCCACACGAACACCCTCGGCCAAGATCACATGGCTGAGAAACATAACCTCCCACAACCAAAACTCACACTTTGAGAACTTCGCATAAAGGTGCTGAGTTCTCAAGATTCCCAACACTATATGCAAATGATGTGCATGCTCCTCCTCACTCCTCGAGTAAATCAGAATATCATCGATAAAGACGACTACACATTTATGGAGATATTCGATAAAGACTTTGTTCATTAACTGCATGAACACGGTTGGGGTGTTGGTTAGCCCAAATGGCATAACCACAAACTCGTAGTGGCCATATCTCGTCTAAAAAGCCGTCTTCGAAATATCGGAATCCTTCACTCGGAGCTGGTAATACCCTGATCTCAAATCAATCTCCGAAAACACGGTTGCCCCTTGTAATTGGTCAAACAAGTCATCAATCCTCGGGAGCGGATACTTGTTTTTGATAGTCACTTTGTTCAACTCTCGATAGTTGATACATAGACGAAGTGACCCATCCTTCTACTTTACAAACAAGACCGGTGCGCCCCAAGGCGAAGCGCTCTGTCGGATATAACCCATGTCTAGCAACTTTCCCAACTATTTCTTCAACTCAAGCATCTCGGCAGGCGCCATGTGGTATGGCGTCCTAGAAATCGGAGTCATACCCAGCTCTAAATTAATAGTAAACTCAACCTCACGGTCTGGTGGCAAACCCAGCAATTTGTCTGGAAAGACGTCAGGATACTCGCTCACTACTGGAATAGACGAGAGCTCGACTCCCCCTTCTTCCGATCTCAAGGCATAACACCAGTAACCAGTGCAACCCCTCGAAGGAGTTTCACTCCTTTCATGGCGCTAATCAAGAATCTCTGACTACTCCGCTTGCGTCCCACAAAAGAATGCTTGGTACCGTCAGAGGCTAACATCGAAATGGTTCTCTCTCTATAATTAATGATCGCCCCATGTCGGTCTTGCCAATCCTCACCAAGAATCAAGTCCTCATCCCTAATGTCTACCACAATCAAATTAGAAGACCAATCCCTCCTCGCGATACTCACCGAAAAATCTCTAATCTCACGATACCCCACGATACTATCTCCACTAGGCAGTTTAACAACAAACGGTTCGCATGAAACCAGACAATCAACATGCAAACGATGCACACAATCCAAAGATATGAAAGAATGCGTAGCACCAGAATCGAGTAACACGGAAACAGGATGGTCAAGGATGTGAACGGTACCTATAGCCACTGTCACATCAGGATCTACTGCTCGTCTCATCTCATATACATGGGGCGGAATAGACCCCGCACTAGAAGCTCCCCCTCTAGAAGGATGCCCACGTCCTCGACCTCTGCCAAAACTCTGCTGAGGTTGATTAACTGTCGGCGTCTGATTCACACTTGGTTCTCTCGTAGTCGGGGCTGACACCTGAGTAACTGGTGCCCGACTCGTATCTCCACAAAACTTAGCACGATGCCCCATCTGACTGCACGTAAGACACTGAATCAGAGGCCTGCCACACTCACTCATCATGTGTCCGGGACAACACAGTTAAAGCAGGTATGACCACGAACGGAAACAGTCGGCGCAGACTTAGAACCACTTTCGTCGCCCAAATGATGGGGACTGATTCCCGAAGACTCGCGAACCAGACTGAGCCTTCTGATACCCGCCAAACTTACCTCCCGAAAACTAACCGGAGGTCTTCTGTTTCTTACCCTCAGTTTCCGTCTCTGTCGCAAAAAACGACATCTCATAAGCCATTGCTTTTTTTTGATAATCCTTTAAAGTTGTGCACCCGAGACCGGACATGTAGTGACGAACCCTCAGCTTCATCCGCATATCAAAGTGGTGGATCTTATCTAACTCATCCCGGACCTGATTTCTCATGTAGTGAAGTTGTTGATTGTAGTCCTTGATCGCCTGTGAAATAGGAACATCCTGGGGCTTAGCCTCAAAGAAGGCTCGGATCTTCCCCTCTTTTACTGGCCACGGACAATATTCGTCCTCCATCAACTCCCGGAACTCTTCCCATGTGGCTATCCGGTCATGTGGATTCACTACTTGCCACCACATTGCGGCCTTCTTGGTGAGGAAGTACTGAGCGATGGGTACCTTCCTCTCCTCGGAGCAGTTAGCCACCTCGAACACCTTGTCCATCTCGAATAACCAACTCTCCCAACCAGAAGGGTCGAAAGTACCATCAAACTGCGGAGGATGCATACGAATCATGTCCTGAAGTAACTTATCGGTGCTGGAACCAGGAGGCGAACCAAGACTGCCTGAGTCAGTAGCGTCATGTGGTTCGCTACTTGCTGTTAAATATTCCCTACTCCGATATTCTCATGAGCATTGCCGAAGCTAGCAGACTGATCCTGATGGCCTTCGGCACTGGGTGGAATACTGTTCGACAAGGAAGGCGTTGCCGAACCAGTTCCTGAGCTATCGGACATGGCCGCCCCACCGGCTGCACCACGTCCCCTACCACGTCCGCGACCGCTTCCACATCCTCTACCGGCACGCATTCTGAAGAAATAACGGGTAAGTACAATTCAAATGCAAAACACAACATGACACTAGGAAAGGAACAGAACATGATAACGTGACGAATCGAGTTAGGAAAAACTTACGAGCACCGACGTACTGAGATGATGGCGTAGTAGTGATACTGTTCAAAAACGACACTCAACTAGACCCAAATAACCGACAGCCTAGGTATCCATAGACCTAAGTTCCGATACCATATTCTGTAACACCCCCAAGACATTTAGGGCATATTACAGTGCCGTGGACCCCAAACTTTGGAATCCACCAGGCTAACGTACCAAACCGACGTTAACAAAAGATAAACATCATCAACATACACATGATTCCATAATTCAAGACATAACAAAAGACTGAACTCAACAATACCATTCAATATCAAATCTACCCCAAAACGGGTACATGACAATAATAAATCCAAAGAAGGAAGTACTCGAGTACTTGAACAAATGACATAATTAATAAATTTAAAATACAAGACACCAAACGGAAAACCACTGAACAGAATCACTCTTGCCCATCATCCTCGTACGGCCCGCATGCTCGTTCGCCTCCATGACCGGAGTACCAACCAATTTATTTCTAAAATAAATGCAACAGGATCCATCTCCTATCAAGAATTGAAGTCCCTTTTGGTCCATGACCGGAATTGATACAATGTTTTTATGCCCTTTGGTCAATACAAGTACATCTTCCAATGTAATAATAATACCAGATTCTAAATCCAACAATAGTGATCCTATGTCAGTAGCCTGGACACTATGCCCGCTCCCAACTGTCACCATCACTTCTCTAGCTCCAAGCTTTCTACTTTGTTCCAGATCCTGATTCATTGTACATATGTGAGAACTCGCACCAAAATCAAGTATCTAAGAAGCAGAATATACAATTACATAACAATTTGTTTCCAAAACCAGTAGTTCCGTACCTGAAGGCACATTTTGGTCAAGTTTTGGACAGTACCTTCTCCATTGACCTAGCTCACTGCAGTTGAGGCATTTGTCCATTTTCTTGGCCCCTTACTCTTTTGAACCATTGGGTCTTTGCCCTTATCTTTCTGTACCTCTCCTTTGGGGTTGAACTGCTTCTTTCCCTTTTTCTTATTTTTATTTGACCTCCGAGGTACAGAAGAAATGACAAGTGCAGCCTCCTTCGGCCTAGTCTTCATCTGAGACTGTGCCGTACTCAGTTTATTCACTAGCCCAGCTAAGTTGCAAGCAATATCGTTGCAGTTGAAGTTCATCATAAACTGAGAAGGAGTCAAGAAGTGACTGTAGGATGAGGTCGGTCTAGAGAGAAGAATTTAACCCAAAATCAAGAGCCTCCAATCTATCAATCATGGATATTGTTGTGTCGATATTTCTACGTCTCAACAGGCGATCGCCTCAGAGATCGGGCGACCGAGCCGGAGCCTAGCAGTCGAGGTAGATTGGCCGATCGAAGGTCCCAGGTCAAGTCCCGGTGCCGAGCGATCGACATCTAAGGCGATCGTCTCTCGGTACTTGGCGATCGACCCCTAGTGACCGACCAATGACGACCGCCTCATGCCACGCAAAGCCAACGATCGTCCAGTCGGCAAAGGCCTAAGCTCGGGACAGAGACCCACGTGCAGATCCGGAAAAGGCGCCGCAGAACATGGATCATTGACCACAGCCTGTCAGCATCTTCTCACCTACCGACAGACCCACAGAAAGGTGTACAGTGGGACCGCCCGTGACAGCAACTCAAGATGCGTGTCGTCTCCTCATTGGATCGCACAGCTGGCTGTCAGCAGTAGCCGCAGACTTTAAGGCAGACAGCCTATGTGACATAAAGACGATCGCCCCTTATTATATTACATGAAAGGAGATCGCCCGTCAGTAAATAGAGCATCTCAGCTCCTATAAATAGAAGACTGCCTGCACTTGGAAAAGGGCCTGACTCTTTGTCTCTCTGCTTTCCGGCAAAAACTATTGTCTGTCTCTCTGCTGTTCACGTCCAGTTCAGAAGATCAACTCATAACTTGGCTTGCTCACTCTTGGCAACAGCTATCTCTCGGCTTTTCTCTCTCTCAGCACCTCCAATCCTGAGATGGTCGGCAGAAACGAGAACAAGAACACGCAGAGCTTCGCTCAAGAGCTAGATAAATAGGATCTTTTACACTCATTGTAATCGCATTCTTACATTAATATTTGTACTCAAACGTAGTCTTATTAATAACATCTCGCGAGAGCATTCAAACCCGGGCCTAACAAACCCGGAAAATCTTGTGTTTTTCCATTCCCTCGGACGTGCTCTCGCAATTTGCTGTTGCTCGACCATTCCAGCAATATCTATCTTCGGATAATATTTCGGGCAACAACAATTGGCGCTAGAAGGAGGGCAAACTAAACCCTCATTTTTATTCCTACCGTCTCGAAGAACACTCACTATTCTCCGGGGCATATACTTGAAGAGACACTCACTGCTCTTCAAAGAAAGCTTTCAGAATCATGACTTCTGCCTCCGCATCGAAGAAAGCCGCTGGCCGATCCGCCAGACGCCTCATTCCGTCTCAATCCGAACCACAGCCTATGGCAGAGGGTAGCCGCCGTGCTCCGAGACTCTCGCTCCTGCCCCCGAGGGATGGCCCAAGCCTCTCGCTCGATCAGTTCCAAACAGCGGAACAGATCGAAGGAGCCCTGGCCATCCTACGGGAGCGACGGAGAGCTTTCGACGCGCCGCCTGCTATAACCCCCTCGGCCATCCGCCGCGTGACCAAACGGAAGTTCAAGGGGTTACTGACCGAGCGATCACCAGGAGGCTCCCATTCTCAAGAAGAGGCGCTCGCAAGCCGGGGCACCTCTGTTTTCAGCCGCCTAGGCAGCGACCCATTATGGCGACTGGGGCATTCCGGCCCCAGCCACGAGACGACGGAGCTCGAGTCCGTCACCAGGAGTTTAGTATATCCGACTCCCAGAAGGCATGCCATCCATCTGGCTCCTCCTCTCCGAAGAACCGAGGTCGGCGACCGCAGAGTCGGGAGATCGGTACACGATTGCCTCGGCTCCCGTTCCGAAAGCCGAACCACGAGCGACCAAGCTACAGCGATGGCCGCGATGCAACGCCAGCTCGACAACATGGAGGCGCTCCTAGAATCTGGGGCAGGCGCCAAGAGAGAGATCGCCGGGCCAAGCGAGCCACTCGCGGTCCACATCGAGCTCACCCCCGTGCAGCGTAGGATCGCTCCTCCGCAAACACCTTTGTATGAGGGGAGGTCGGATCCCGAGACTCACCTGGGCAAGTTCCGAATCTATATGACCGGGTGTGGGGCATCAGACGCAACCAGATGCTGAATGTTCCTGCTGACGCTGGACGACCTTGCCCACAGGTGGTACACCTCATTGCCGCCGCGATCCATCAATTCCTTTGATCAACTGGCGAACAGCTTCACAGCTTACTTCGCCGCCAAGGTCACTCGGCAGGAAGGTCCCCATCGTATGATGCAAATTAGGCAGGGAGAAGAAGAGTCCGACGCAGACTACATCGACCGTGTAGATGAGATCATCCTCAATGGCATGCCCATAAGCGACGAGATCGCCCTATACTCAGTCCTAGGGGGATTCCATGGTCTTTCGCCTATGTTCAGGCATCTTACGAAGGACCATCCCCCGACCTATGCGATCTTCCGCGCTAAAGCCACAGACTTTCTGGCCAGGCAAAGGTTTCTTCTCAACCTATGAGAAGTGCGATCGGCGACCAAACAACGATCACCAGTCTTCCAACCCAATCGCTAAAGTCAAGCAACATCTCTGAAACTGGAGGACTCGCTTGCCATCTACAGTTCATCATCTAACATGTTGGACAAAGGCACGAGATCGCCTCCCCCGCACAACGTACACCATCGAACGTCGGCATTTGACATGACGATCTGAGGTGGAAGAGTGCAGCCATGGTCCTGGTGGTCGATGGAACCGACTGCTTAGGCCATGCAAGGTTCCTTTGGGCTGAGATTGCTCGCCCTTCGTTTAAATACAAGGCGGGCGTAGTCGAAGGACCCTCCAAACAAATCAGTGGCCATGATCGCCTGCCCTCGAAGGTCCATCATTTAACATGGTGGATCCTTCACGGACAATGCGACGCGACCCTACCCCCGTCTCAACATATACCATCGAGGATTGCCATCTAACATGACGATTCGAGGTAGAAAAGAGCTAACTAGTCATGGACGTGGAGTCGATTAATCCGACGACGCCCCGTGCAAGGACTTCTCCAGACCAAGACCGCACGCCCTTCGTTTAAATACGAGGCGAGGCACAGCCTAACGGAGCACCCTCACAATAAAATGAGTCACGAGACAGAAAATATCGCTCGCGCACAAGACATGGTCATGGAGTCGGTCCATCGAACTCCGCAACTGTGCATGATTCCTTAAACAACTAAGCAATCAAGTTTCTAAGAGGGATCGGCAAAATTGTTTATTGCAGGTACAAGACGGAAGATAGCTCGCCAATCGACTAGATCGCCAAAGGTCCAAGACCAAAGTCCACTCAACGGATCACCCGTCTTCATCCTATACGATCGCCAGCAAGAACCACCTCACCCCGTGTCTTCAACATCGGAGCGAGCTGGGGGCAATTGTTGTGTCGAGATTTATACGTCTCAACAGGCGATCGCCTCAGAGACCAGGCGACCGAGCCAGAGCCTAGCAACCAAGGTAGATTGGCAGATCGAAGGTCCCAGGTCAAGTCCCGGTGCCGATCGATCGACATCTAAGGCGATCGTCTCTCGGTACTTGGCGATTGACCCCTGGTGACCGACCAATGACGACCGCCTCATGCCACGCAAAGCCAACGATCGTCCAGTCGGAAAAGGCCTAAGCTCGGGACAGAGACCAACGTGCAGATCCGGAAAAGGCATCGCAGAACATGGATTGTTGACCACATCCTGTCAGCATCTGTTCACCTACCGACAGACCCGCCGAAAGGTGTACAGTGGGACCGCCCGTGACAGCAACTCAGGATGCGTGCCGGCTCCTCATTGGACCGCACAGCTGGCTGCCAGCAGCAGCCGCAGACTTTAAGGCAGACAGCCCATGTGACATAAAGACGATCGCCCCTTATTATATTACATGAAAGGCGATCGCCCGTCAGTAAACAGAGCATCTCAGCTCCTATAAATAGAAGGTTGTGTGCACTTGGAAAAGGGCCTGACTCTTTGTCTCTCTGCTTTCCGGTAAAAACTACTCTCTGTCTCTCTGCTGTTCACGTCCAGTTCAGAAGCTCAACTCATAACTTGGCTTGGTCACTCTTGGCAACAGCTATCTCTCGGCTTTTCTCTCTCTCAGCACCTCTCAATCCTGAGACGGTCGGCAGAAATGAGAACAAGAACACGCAGAGCTTCGCTCAAGAGCTAGATAAATAGGATCTTTTACACTCATTGTAATCGCATTCTTACATTAATATTTGTACTCAAACGTAGTCTTATTAATAACATCTCGCGAGAGCATTCAAGCTCGGTCCTAACAAACCTGGCAAATCTTGTGTTTTTCCATTCCCTCGGACGTGCTCTCGCAATTTTCTATTGCTCGACCATTCTAGCAATATCTATCTTCGGATAATATTTCGGGCAACAACAGATATCATTTTGAGGACATGACCCCCAACTTTCTCACCTTCCTTCATCCGAGCCCCAAACAACTACTTCAATATCTCATACCGAGCAGTTCGACTGTGCTCCCCGTATAGTTCAGTAAGATGTGCCAGAATCGCCCTTGAAGAGGCATGTTCTCATGGGCCCTCTGACGCTCATTGTTCATAGAGGCCATCATGAAAGCACGAACACTGACATCATCCTTAACCCATTTCTCATGGGCATCAACTTCTTACTGATTAGCCCTGGTCTTTGCAGGAGCTGGTGGGATGTCCGCCTCTAAGACGTATCCCAATGTTTTCATACTGAGGACTATCCTCAGATTTCGGAGCCAGTCCACAAAGTTGGGTCCAGTTACAATGTTCTTTTCAAGTAAAATTGCAAGTGGGTTCATTGTCATTTTGAGAGATATTTGTTAACTCTAAAGAATAATTTAAGATTCATTAGTGATTGTTTAATTATGGTCCGAATAAAGAATTTAAGGCGGCTCCTACTATTTTATCGGTATTTACACACTCACGTATGAAATCCAGAACTCTTGGGTGACTTTATAGTGGTGATCGATTTTTTTGGAAAGTTTAATAGAGGGCAACCATTCGGTTTCTATTCTATCATTCTTTATAAAGTGGTGTCTAACACCAATCCATCTAATGAATGATTCGATCTTCTTTTACCCCTAGTTAACTTGCCCTCAACCCATACGGTTTCTATGGCTTGTCGAACTATCTAAGTTTAGACCGTCAACTCCTATCAGTCTGACAATTGAATCTCAACCGGCAACCCATACGGCTTCTAGGGTTTGATTTGTCACAACTGAAGGCACTAATCCTCTCTAGGAATATCAACCTTCCTCAAAAATATTATCTCGACATACTCGGAAGAATAATATTCCGGTTTAGATTTCAATTTTCCATGAGTTTGACAGAGGGTAGGAAATCTCGTAACCTTTATAACTTAGTGTTTGTTAAGTGGGAGAATTACGTGATTATATGTTACACTTTGCACATTAATCTGTTTATAAGCACAGTTTGTTTGTTCGTAACCTTCATGGACCGTTCCTAAGTACTGAGTCATCATCGACTCGATAAAAATGCATGTAATCTAATTACAAGTCTTGAATCTTTGTCTTTATGGCGGTTCATCCTCGGCTCTTCATCATAGCTAATTTATTACAATAATAAATTTGCATCCTATACAAATTTACTAAAAAAACTAAATTGGCTCAAAACGGCCTTTACGATCCCATCGAATAAAGATTCAACAAACTAAGTCCATGAACTACATCACCATTCAAATAATAATGCAACCATTACATTAAAATAAATGACAATTATAATTAATCTAAATATTGATCCAATCAATATAAAATTAATATATCTAATAGAATTAATCCAATTAATTCACACAACCGTTAATATTAATTTGTTGTGGATAAAATAAATATTTCATTAAATTAATTTCCCTAAAATAAAATTACCATAATTATATTTTTATCAAACTAAATCCAATTTAATTTGCGAAAAATTAATTTACCGAAAGAAATATAGAAACCGAGTCGGAAAATACAAGGCCCGAGCCAAGCCCGCGGCCCGATAGGGGGCTGCCCAGCCCAGCATCCTAGGCGCTGCCTGCTCCTCACGGCAGGCAGCTTGTTGCCAGGTATTTTTCCAGCTCCTCTTTTCGTCCCGAATCCAAAAATAAAATTTTTTTTTTATATTACACATTTAAATCATTTTTCAAAAAAAAAAAGATTTATATTGTAACATAAAATCATGGAAAAATAATTTTCAAATAAACAATTAAATATTAACAATTAAAACAATTTTGATTCTAAATCATAAAAAATAACCAAGCATTCCAAATGCAAATATCGAATATGCGATCGCATAGACCTCGCTGCGATACCACTGTTGGGTTTTGGTAATTAAAAATGAGTAACACAGTGAAAAATAAACCCATCAAACTGGATAAAAACCAAACCCCAAAGCGGATCGATCAAGCATCATATATACGAATATAAATGCAAAGTATGAATAGAGAAATCATACCCTCGAAGACCATTGATTAAAAGTTGATTGTGATCACGTTCCAAATTGTTGAATCTTTTGGAATTCTCGAGCACCGAAAACACTGTGCCTCAACGTATCACGTGTCGGAAAAATGACTGGAAAAATTCAACCACCACCATGATACCTCCAAGGTCGACGGCTAATTTGTGGTAGTGACAAAATAAATTTTTCTCTCAATTTCAATTCATTAATTTGAAGAAGAAATTATATCTCATAGACGAATTAAACGGGAAGAAACTCTTTCTTTCTTCCCTTTTCTTTTCTTTCTCTTTTCTCTCTCTTTTCTCTCCTTTCTCACTTTCTGCCATTAGCTCTCTTTTCACAGCACTTCAACAAGTGATATTCAGCACCAAGTGTGGAGAGACTTGTTTAATCATAAGAATAAAGAATACAATATTCATTTGTAACTTCATCACATGAGTGGAATAATACTCATGTGATGATGACTTTGAAAAAAAAGAATATTCTTTGATGAATGAACAAGGAGGGAATAGTGTGAAGAAAAAATATTCTTTGATGAATATTCTTTGAAAAATAACAATTATCCAATAGGTTCATCTCAGTCGGCAATGGGAGGAACCAAAGAGTGTGAGCAACACTTAACCAGTCCCGCGGCTCACATTGTAACGTAACGGAGAACGAATGATAGGGATCATCCCAAAACCTTTATATTGTGAATACCGTATACGTACAAATCCTTCAATCATATGTCCCGATCAAGTATTAGGGTCATGGTAAAGTCAAACCCTATTGTAACTTGACTTTGTGCATTTGTTAATATAAACCGAGATTACTGAGCTCTCGTATATCAAATACACTAGCTCTAATTGCTTTGGCCAAAGACTTATGATCTCATTTGCCATTAACTGCATAGGACATTTACCTGCTCACTTACAGGGGAAAGAATTCTATCTTGGTATTCAGTAGAGATTGCTACTTACCCACTAAGTTGCATTTCGAGGTTGACCCCACCAACACTGATTGGATCGAACTACTCTAATGACTGACTTAATGTCACAAGTACATATCCTACTGAAACCTGAAGTCAAAGGTCCACGTATACCTATCACAACCTTTCGATTCAGTCATTGACAATTCCTGGGTGATATCCATGTGACTGAATCGTGGTGTGTCGTGTTCGAGTATACTAATCCCATTAGCATACCTATAACATGTGCTCCAACTAATTCTTAGTGAAGAAAGGGAGTCTACATGTCAAAGTACACGTTATACAAGTCTTGTCTAAACTTACTGCCCAGTTAAGTTTTATGGACTTGCGAACTAATTAAGCATTCGAGCCGTAAACACTTCCAATGCCTTTCTCCTTATCTCCATAAGGAGTGGAATATTTGCTCTCAAATGCAAGGACTATTATTTTATATAACAAATCACAATACCTGTGATATATAATAATATAGAAATAATAAGTGCCTTATTTAATATAATATCTATAATAACAATACAATGATCTTACTCTCTCATCCTCTAAGTGGCATTCGAGGGCATATTCCTAAAACCTCAACTATAAAAAAGGGTGTTTTGAGGTTTCAATCCCATTTCCCTTCATTCTCTTCAACCAACCTCAGATCCTAAGTGCATAAACTATATTTAACTCTATTTGTGTGATATTAACACATATCCAAGTATAGTGATCAAAGAAGCAAGTCCCAGTTGCAGTTAGATCTAGAAGAACCAGATTATGGGTTTCTGCGGATTGAAGGTAATTATAGCCCTAAAACCCATAATCTGGTTCTTCTAGATCTATGAGTAATGGTTGTGTAGAAGTTGAAAAGGATTGTATATGAAGTATCATGGGGTTGTTCTTATTGATTCTAGCGGGGCAGAAATCAAATCTTTCATTTCAATCGTCCTATTCATTAACGACTGCTAGATGTTCGATAAAATGCCCCAACGAGTATTGATAAGGATTTTCGATATCGTGTTAGTTCGAATAGACAACCCTAATCTTGGTCAAATCATATTAGTCTGAATCCCTAGGGTTTCGCATCAGTAAATTGATTAAAGCTTCCTGAATCTAAAGTTACCAAGCAAGTACCTTGATCATGTTTTATGTATTATCTTGCATTTGATGTTATATTACGATGTATTTGAAAATGCATGAGATTGATTTGACAAACTTTCTGAAAAGTGGTGACTTTGTAAACTAAACATGGTTGTTCGAACTGTGTGGACCGAGTAAAACTGAGGATTTCCCTGACGAGGGCTTTGTGGTACGTTATGCTGAGCCAGCATATCACTCGATAGGTTATCCAACCAGGGATTGCCTTGACGAGAGCTCTAGGATACGAACTTGAGTAATGCTGGTACAGCCATGTGGTTTTTATTGTTTGATGGTATACGTATTGTTCCGGAATAATTACGTAATATAATGGACCACTGTTGTGTTTTGTATTTTCTCCACATTATACATATTCATGTTATCAGTGTACTTGCACTGGCTGTTTAGTGACCCCTTTGGGGTGGATACTGTTAGGAATATGCCCTCGAATGCCACTCAGTGGATGGAGAGAAGGGGCATTGTGCTTGTAATTATGGAATAATTAATAAAAGGGCAATATGATTCTTTCATTGTTTATTGTATTTCAAATGCATTCTTGATTTGGTAAATATTAAAGTGAAGTCCATGTAAATAAGGACAAACATTCCACTCTCGTTATCGGATAAGAGAAAATACACTAGAAGTGTTTAAAGCTTATTTACGTAAATCGTTCGCAAGTCGATAAACTTAATTGGGCATTAAGTGTAACACCCCCAAAACCATCCGGGGATATTACAGCACCGTGGAGTCGATGATCTCCCGTGATACTAGCATACGACTCCCATAAGAAGTCTCAACACAGTACCAACATACACCAATATCGCAATTATAGCAATTTTGAAAATATCTCAAAAATTTTGGAACATCCAAAAATTGGTTTAACTCAAAAGTCAGAAAAATAATTTTTCAAAAGTCACGCCTCTACCGTACTCGTAGAGCCACATAACACACATGCCCGGGTTTCACAAAACCCAAGCTCCGATACCATCTTCTATAACACCCGCAAAACCATCCAGGGATATTACAGCATCGTGGGCCCCGTACCGGAACCCACAAGGCTAAAAATCATTTTCACAATTGTTTCAAATATGCCAAAAGACCGATGATGGTAATATCTTTCAAATACTCAAATAGTCTCTAAAAATCTATTTTTCAAATTACCGTCATAAACATCCATTTGAAGTACAAGGCGAAATGCCAAATCTCAACAGTTTCAAAACGTACCTTAAGTCACAGCTTACACGTACCGATATGATAGTTTAAGGAAAAAGGTTTACCGAAATAAACCCAAGTTTGCAAAGTACCAAAAATGCCATTTTAAAGTTATAAACGAGTTGGTAAAATACCTGAAAGCCATTTTAAAATACACAAGCAGCAGACATAGAAATTATTAAAAATACATTTGCAGTGAAATATAATGAGCAGTAAAATACTCGGTTCCCAAAAATATATGCCATAACCAGTATCACCCGGGAAGCTCATATCTTCACGACCGCTACTAGCTCGATCCCAGAGTACCTAAAAATAAAGCCCATGATGGGGTCAGCCACAATACTCAATAATGATATCAACCACATCATCATAAATAATTACATACCAATGTAATAACATAGTAAAAATACTACCAACGTAATCTTACCGTCATAACCTCACCAACCCATAGCAATCCATATCAAATTAATCCTTAGCATAATCCACATTTCGCATTCTCAAATGGCTAAATGAACCTAACTACAACCATCTGTACTGTAGTCAATCAAGACCAAAAATTCTGAAAACATCATCATAACTCATAAGTGTGGTATAATCCATTCGTGCCAAATCCTGTCCGTCGGATTGCACAGTCAAATCTCAATCTGGATAAAAACCAATAACGCACATTATATCTGTAGATCAACTACCACAAAACAATGATAACAAGTCCCTAAACATCGACGTACAGTTTGAATGCTCATACGATCAATAACAATGATCAACTAATAAATCAACCGAGAATATCACCGACATGATATACTCCATTACGACCAACCAAATTCCAACAACAACCAAGAATATCATCCCAACATGATAAACTCCAATACTACCAATGAAGGATCAACAATAATCGAGAATACCATCAACATGATAAACTCTGTCATGATCAACAAAGGATAAACAGCGACCAAGAATACGATCAACATGATAAACTCCAACACAATCAACAAAAAATCAACAATGACCGAGAATACCATCAACAAAGTAAACTCCAAACAAGACCAAATATAATGGATCTCAAAGAAATAACCCCGACTGTCGAACATACCCCTCAGGTGTATGAACAACCAGTCGCAAACTATCGAACAGACCTAATCATACATGGAGTATGAACGATCAATCAATATGGCTCAAGATGGGCATCACAGTACGCCCGATCCGAAAATGTGTCAGTGCACATGTCCACCCCATATATGGAATCCAGAATATACACAGGACAATATACCTAATTAGCCTCACGAACTACGTCTCGTGTGCACAGTCCAATGTGGAAATATCAACACATGACCATATGTGCCTGGCTAAAAATCCTACACAATGACCAATCGAAATGCAGATATACATGACAACGAAACTCAAAGAATAACAAATCCAATAAGGATAAAAAAGACTCAACGAAGTGAACAATGACAAATCGATAATGAAAGATGGACACGATCAACAATATCTAAAACAACCATCCTGGGATCACCATCCCCAAATAATGATCATCACGATCAACAATCTCAACACAACAGTCCTTGAATCATCATCCCTCAATGACCGATCAACACAACCATCAATACCAAACAATGGCCCTGAGATCAACATCCCTCGACGAACAGTCAATACGAATGTCATTATCCGAAACCTTAACGTACAACATATACAACAATTCATCAGAATAATTATCCTCATAACTGAACAATACTTATATTACCTCAATGCCGAAGACAATATCCTTTCCACGAACAAACATCCTTGAACGAATACACAGTTATTCTAATAATCTCCAATGAGGTAGAGTCCATTAATATCAACAAACCACCATCCCGACATCAATGTCAACACGATAAACTGTCCTCGATATCCGACATTCCATATCACAGACCAAAGATAACTCACATCTCCGTCTTTACCAAAAATATATAAACCATATACATTATGATTTAATCCAAACTAAAGCACAATATATAAACTAATACCGACAATTTACATTTATAATATCATTGCTATATGAATTATAAATGAAATGAAATCAAAATTATTTATTAAATATTATGAACTGAACAAGTATAAACTTGCCTCAAATAGCCGGTCGGTAAAGCAAATCTGTTGGAGGCCCTGAGATTCGATTTCCACACCTTGACAAAATATTTATATCCCGATACCAATAACTCACTAAAAGCAATATATTACGCATTCGATTTTCGCGATCAACGGGTAACCCAATTATAATTTTATTTTCCCCTTTCTCAAAAATGACGATCCGGACTTTAACAATTTCATTACTAAAACTCCAGCATATTATTTTAAATATAAATTAATATTCAATATTTTTTGGTCGTACTTATGGTATAACCGTTATTTATATCAATTTGATCGAATGAAAACTTCGTATTATTTTAATACGAAAAAAAATTTAAAATCATCAATTTTGAAAACTCATGATCCTCATATAGAAAAATATTGATAATCATTGTTATTAAATTTTCCACCCTTAAACATAATTACAAGGTATTTAACCAATTCGATACATATAAAAAATATAGAGCTGACTCGGTAATATATTGATAAATATAGGAGTCTTACCAGTTGATAAAAAATCAAAATAAAAACTAATTTATGATAACATGTATCTCAGAGACAAATTTCATGAAACATAATCAAGAGTATACGTGCAGGTTCAAAGATATATATATATATATATATATATATATATATATAGATGTTCAAGTTTGGCAACTCGATCAACTTTTAAAAGACAGGTTGCTGGAAATGACTTATACGAACAATGCTGACTCAGTATAAAATGGCTTATTTTGTTCAGGTATTTTGACTCAATACCAGCGATACAGGGACCTGTTATACTAGAATGTATTTTATATACAAAATAGTCGAGAAGGATTCTCAAAATAACTTAGAGGTCGTGAAATAATCGAGTTCAAAGAAGGCAACCTAGTCTGGAATTCTCAGACTCACTGGAGAAATTCATCGAACAGGTTCCAGTCAGTATCCTGTAAAAGCTGGTCTGAATCACCAGAAAACGGCTCGTATTATCCAAGTATTCTTGTTGGAACAATATTTTTTAAATCATTTTATAAATTTGGGTGATGCGTTATTTAACCAAAATTTACTTAACATATTTTTCCTTCATTTAACGTACGTAAACAAACCTTATATAACGTACGTAACACTCACAGTTTTTGTAAGAAATTTTATACAGGTAACGTACGTAACACACTCAATATAACGTACGTAACGTTTGAACATTCTGCCCGTTGCAAAAAGTCATTAGCCATTACAACAAGTCTTGACATTCAACGGATCTCTGACTGGAAATTAACGTACGTAAGCCTATCTTATATAACGTACGTAATGGATTTTATCGGATGTCTCTGGACTATTTTTCACAGTTCGTTACGGCCGCTACACAAGCTATATAACATACGTAGAAGACATAACGTACGTAATCAAGGCTGCATAACGTACGTAAGCTGTGCAACTGTTCCAACGGGAAATTCAGCTCATGAAGGCTATAAATACTACACTTCAAGGATTTGGAAATCACACAAGTTATCTGAGCTTACAAGCATACTCAAGCTATTTCAAACAAATATTTCGAGAGATATACATATTCCATATTGTGATACGAGAAGAGTTGCTCTATTATTTCTAATCTATATTCTTGTATCAAAGAGCGATATATCGTGAAAAGTCGAGTTCGTACTCGCTTTTGTTTTACTGTAAAGGTTATCTTGTACCCGGGAAAACAAGAGAGTTTTAGTGAGGTTGTTCTTCGGAAATCAAGAAATTGTAAGGGTTGGCACTAAACTAGAAAGTGCATTCTAAGTTTCTAAGAAAAGTCCTAGTTGATAAAACTAGGTAGGGGACGTAGGCTTCGTTAATATCCGAACCTCTCGAACAATTTCTTGTGTTCTTTCTTTTCTGCATTTTACTTACTCTGATATTTTAACTTCCGTACAAAAAGAGTTCAAAACTTTTATCCGCACTATTCAACCCCCTTCTAGTGGCGGTACCAATCTAACAATTGGTATCGGAGCGGTCTCTTTATCACCGGATTAACACCCGTTAGAGAAAAGATCCAGAAATGGCCTTTATCCACTCCTCCCTTGAAGGCAACGCTCTCAATTGCCCTCCCTTCTTCGATGGCTCAAACTTTATGACATGGAAAAAGAAAATGTCCATCTTCATCCGAGCTCATGACATTGAAATATGAGAGGTCATTGCTCTTGGACCTACCATTCCTAAAAATCCAGATGGCTCGATCAAAAGATTTGAAGAATACGACGATGCTGACTGGAAGAACGATCACTTCAATAGTAAAGCTAATCAACTGACTGTGCTCTCAACCCAGAGGATCACAACAATGATCTTCTTGCGAGACGACTAAAGAGATCTGGAAAATGCTCGAAATTACCCATGAAGGTACGAGTTAAGTGAAGGAAACAAAAATCAATATGCTTCTTCATGATTATGAACTCTTCACTATGAAAGAAGAAGAAAGCATTACTACTATGCTTGACCACTTCTCGGCTATCACAAATGGGTTAGCTTCCTTCGGGAAACCTATATCAAGCAGTGATAAAGCCAAGAAAATCCTTCGATCTCTACCATGAGAATGGGACGCTACTGTTACGGCTATCATGGAGTCGAAAGATCTCAACACCATTAAATTCAGTGCTCTCATTAGATCTCTCATCAATTACGAGATTGTCATAAAATCTCGAAGTTCGAAACCAAAGCCCAAACAGAGAGAAAGGACGATCACCTTCAAAGCAAAAGAAGATAGCAATCTTGAAGATGAACCTATCGAAGAAGAGGATGAAGAAACCGCCTTTTATGCCAAAAACATAAAGAAATTCAAAAATCTTCTACAAAGGCGCCGGAGGGACATCAAACAAGAACCAAGGGATGAACCCAAGAAGACTCACTTCCCACAAAATAAAATGTTTGACAATACTTGTCGTAGGTGCAGCGTACTAGGCCATTTTGCTAAAGATTGTCGTGCTGCTGCTCCAACGAGTTCATCTAAACCACCTCACGAAAATTTCAAAAAGAAGGAGGTCTATGTCGCTACATGGAGCGATGATGATGAGGATGATGAACCTCAAGTTCAAACAAATCTTGCTCTAATGACTCGCGCGTCCGAAGATAGCGATGAAGAAGTCGAGGTTAGTGATTCTTCTCATGAAGAACTTCTTGATGCTTTCGAATCTTTAATCAATGAATACGAAAAAGTTTGCAATAGCAATAAAGATTTGAAAAAGAAAATAAAATCTCTTGAAAGTGAAAATTCAAAATTATTGAAAAACAAGGGTGTATCAATTGATCATACAAATTGTTTGGAAACCGAGAAAATTCTGAGAGATTATTTACACAAAACTCACAAAGAATTGAAACTTTACGTCAGAAAATTCTCGTGTGGCAATGACAAATTCGAGCAACTATTATTTGGTCAAAAATTTTCTGTTTCAAAACAAGGACTTGGGTATAATTTATTTCCAATGAAAAAGTCCTTAGAAATTACCACGAAAGATTCGGACACTTTAAAAACGGGAATTCCATCATGTCCAAAATGTTTGAAACCAGGACATACCGAAACATACTGTAGAAGTTCTAGACGAACTATAAAGGTCAAGCAAATTCGGGTACCAAAAGGGACCGTTGTTAAAAATCAAGTTTTTGTATCTAACTTCTCAGGATCCAAATTAGCCTGGGTACCTATAAAACAGAAGAAAATTGTTTTTGTAGGTACAAGCAAGGAAGACAACATTATCAAATAAATGGTATGTGGATAGTGGATGTTCAAATCACATGAGTGGGAATGAACATCTCTTCACGGAGCTGAAAAGGAAGATCGTGGTTGTCTAACCTTTGGCGATAACAAAAAGGGCCAAATAAAAGGGACAGGTAAGATCGGTAAGAAACCTTTACCTACCATTGAAAATGTTCTATTTGTTGATGGTCTTTGCCATAATCTTCTAAGTGTTTCCCAACTTTGTGGCACCGGTCTTAAATTAATTTTTAAAAGTACGCATTGCACTGCAATGAGAAAAGACCAAATCGTTTTTATTGGATTACATTATGGAAATATTTATATTGTTGATCTCCAAGATGAATCTTCTTTCAATGAAAAATGTTTACTTTCATACGATGAAAATGCCGTTATTTGGCACCGAAAATTGTGACATGCCTATTTACCACTTCTTTCAAAATTGGACAAAAACGATATTGTCCGTGGTCTACCAAAATTAAATTTCAGAAAAGACCACATCTGTGAGGCCTGTATTAAAGGTAAACATGCTAGAGGCTCGTTTAAACCAGAAATGGAAATTTCCACTAGTCGCATTCTTGAATTAATTCATATGGATTTGATTGGTCTATCTCGACATGCTAGTTTAACAGGTAAACTTTAAACCTTAGTACTTGTCGATGATTTTTCGAGATTTACTTGGGTAAAATTAATAAGGTTAACTCTTAGGTTAATATTAGTAAGCAATTAAAATTTATTTTCAGTTATTATATAGTGATATTCATATCTTTTCATTTATTAGATAGTAAATTGTAAGGATTATAATAATAATTATTATTATATGTAGACTTTATCGAGGATTTACGGGCTTAGGACTGTGAGTCGAGCATCTTCATTTCAAGTCAAACATCATCATCATCATTTATTCAGGTGGGAATTTTCACTATCACTTTAATTACTTTAATTGGACTGTGTATGTGATGTTCTATTCATTTTTAAAATTTTATGCGCGTTGTAAACCAGGCTAACCTATTTTCATGTAAGAGGCTATCTTAAGATATATGTTGTTGCGGGGACACCTGCGCAACCTCAATATTCACATACGTGCTCGATTCATGTTATGTGGTATTGTGTGTATGTTTTATGTTGTTGCGGGGCCACCTGCGCAACCTCAATATTCGCGTTGTGTGTGCTAGATTCATGTTATACGTAATATTATGTGTATGCTAATGTTGTTGCGGGGGCACCTGCGCAACCTCAATATTCGTGTTATGCGTAATATTGTGTGTATGCATATACGTTGAGGAAAATGTGATAGATTATTCATGTTATGCTTTCCATGAGATTGTATATTACTGTGATCAGTGTGATTTTCACGAGCTGAAGGAAGCTCACCCCCACCTTTATTGAACCCGCAGGTTGAACCGAGCCGGATGGACGAAGGAGCGAGCCGAGGGGGCATATGAAAGAGAATTTATTTCATGATGTTTTCTTTATGTCAAATGTTTGGAAACTTATTTGGGGAAACTTTGATTAGCAATTTATAAATTATGAATTATTCTTTCGCCGCAAACTTTTACCTCATATTTATGATGAAATGTTACCTTATTTAAAAGTATTTATTTTTATGTCATTGTAACGACTCGACTTTGTAGGCGAGAATTTTTATATTCTCAAGCAAATTATTTTTCTCAAAATTTACCTTTTATTTATTTCTCCCCAATATTTACCCTAGAAAGTCGGGGCGTTACACGGGTTGTCTTTGAAATCCTGTATAGATTATTTGTATTTGATTAATGATTTTATTCTCTCGTGTATCTGTCCTTGTTGATCCTTCATTGATCTCGTTTGGAGTTACCATGTCGATGGTCTTCTCGTTTGCTATTAAACCTTTATAAATCTTGTTTGGAGTCCGCCCTATCATTGGAAATCTTGTCGTTATCAATCTTTTATTGATTTTATGGAGGTTTACCGTGTTATTGGTATTCTCGGTCGTTGATCCTTTATTAACCTTGTTGGGGTTTACCGTATTGTTCGTATTCCCGGATGTTGGTCCTTGTTGCTCTTATTGGAGTTTACCATACCGTTGGTATTTCTGGTTGTCGATTCTTTATTGATCTCGTTGGAGTTACCGTATTGTTGGCATTCCCGGTGGTTGATCTTTCATTGATCTTGTTGGAGTTACCATATTATGGTATTCTCATTCGTGGTTGATCCTTTGTCGATCTTGTGTGGAGCTATCATGCCATTAATATTTCCGATGTAATGCATTTGTTGTTTATCATTATTGATTGTGTGAACATTCATGTTTTACATTGATATTCGGGACTTGCCATTTTCTCGGGATGGTTGGTTTACAGATGTACCGCGTGATATCGGTTTTATCAGAATCGGAATCCGATTGTGCGATCCTGCAGACAGAATCGGACTTGGACAGATTATTCCATATTGGAGATATGTTTATGTTTGAGAATCTTGGTATCGTTTCAGATACAGTTCAGGTAGTTACTCTGAATTTATCCGTCACTTAAGAACGCGAGATGTGATTATGGTAAGGATTTATTTGATATGGATTGTGATGGGTTCGTAAGGTTATGTCGGTAAGACTACATTAGAATTATTCTTACCTTGTCATTATATTGATATGTATTGTTTTTGTGATATGATCGTTATCATTGTTGAGTATTATTGCTGACCCCGTCGTGGGCTTTATCTTTTAGGTACTCGGAGTTCGAGCTAGTAGCGGTCGTGAAGGGATGGGCTTTCCGGTGATACTGGCTATGGCGTGATTGTTGGGATTGTGTATTCTTTTCTGGTTTTCTAATTCCGCTGCAAATGTATTTAATTATGTTTTTATCCGCTGTGTGAGTATGTTTCTAAATGGCGTTTCGGTATTCTTCTAAACTGTGTTTTTATCCGCTGCGTGTGTGTACTTCAAAAGGGCCTTATTGGCATTTTTAAACGTTTGCGAAAATGATTTTAGCCTTGTGGGTTCCAATGTGAGACCCACGGCACTGTAATATTCCCGTATGGTTTTGGGGGTGTTACAGAATATGGTATCGGAGATTGGGTTTCGTAAAACCCGAGCGTGTGTGTTATGTGGCTCTACCGGTGCGGTAGTAGCGTGACTATTGAAAATGATTTTCTAAATTTTGAGTCAAACCGATTTTGGAGGTTTCAAAAATTTTGAAATATTTTCAAATTGCTGTATTTGCGATGTCGGTGTGTTGTTAGTGTGTTGAGGCTTTGTATGGGAGTCGTATGCTGGTATCACGGAATATCATCGACTTCACGGACCTGTAAGTATGTTCTTTCAATTATTTCAGGTTTGATGATGATTATTTGAGTATGGTGTCGTGATTTTGAGATATTTCAGGATTGAGATACTGATTATGACAAGTGTTGAGTTTCGAGGACGAAACTTATTTAAGTGGGTATATATGAAATATCCTAGAATTTCACTATGAATTTTTTGCATTACTTTATCTGGGTTATACTGTACAGAGTGGGACCGACACGATATGAGTGGATAATTTTGGAAACCGTGACAGTCGTGCCAGTATGTCTATTGAGGTTATTTTGATTCTAGGATATTAGATGCTTGTTGTGTTTTTCGATGTCGGATATACCGTATGAGTATTTGTATGATTGCCTTACTTGGTCGACAGTTGTAATTGAGGATATCGTGCATCAGACATACCGTATGAGAATATTTTGGGTTGAGTATATGTGTATTTAATGTGCCATATGTTCGTATCCGGTATGTCGAGACAGACCGGAACAATTGGATTTTGGCTAAGTACATAAGGCCATTACGTACGTTAAGTTTGTGGGCTAACGTACGCTAAGTTGGTACGTATTACGTACGTTATGCGTAAGGTATTACGTACGTAACAAGAGGAATCAGACAGTTGGGCCCGGTGTCGGCAGCTTTCGGCACGGATGTGGACAGGTGAGTCAACGGATGGAGTTACGTACGTTATACAGGGTGTATTACGTACGTAATACGAGTATAATACTGTAGCAAGTCAACGTATGTATTACGTACGCAACAGAATAAGTGTTACGTACGTTACGGGGTGGCTGGCCGAGTCGTGGCCGATAGGACCTGTAGTGGCCGAGCATGGTCGGCAGTGACTCGCAGGGATGGCCGATCACGGTCGACAGTGACTCGCTGGGGGAAAGGACTGGCCGATAACGTACATAAGTCTGTGGCCGGTTACGGCCGTAAGGGCCAGTTACGTACATAAGCCAGCTGTCGGTTACGTACGTAAGGGTGTCGGCCAAAATGGATAGTAGGGTAGGCCATGGCCGGTTACGTACGTAAGCCATGGCCGGTTATGGCCGTAACGTGCCGACATGACTCAGCCTATATAAGGCCTAGACCGAGTCATCTTGGGCATTTTTCATTTTTCTTCGTTCCTTCCGCGATTTTTCACCATAGATGGATGGCTTTGAGTAAGAACAATATATAACAACATGTTTTGGAAGTTTTATTCATGGATTAATATCATCTTCCACCCGGATCGTATGTAAGAACACATGAACTTTTGGTTTTTTGATGTTCTTGAGGTTTCTTGGTGTTTTGGCTGATTTGATTCGTTTTGATTAGGATTATTGATAGAACTTGATTGTATACTCGTAATCATTCAATACTATTGGAGTTTTGTGGAACAAATTCGAGTATTTCTTCATTAAATGATTAAATTGGATTATGCCTTCAAAGTGTTCGATGAAATGCCTCAATGAGTAGAACTTGGGAAATTTTATACGTTTTCATATGAATGGTGATTGAATGATATTATTGTGATTTAGGAATGAACTTTTGAAGGAGGTTGAATCGGTACCCTTTTCTTTCATTGATTTCTTCGCACCGTGTTATTCAAAACGAGTGATTACTTGTGTATTTCATCTTCTAAGAGGTATGTTGGGTAATCCTCTCCTTGAATTAGGATTTTGATGTTATCGTTGAAGAATGATTCGTATGAAGATGATTATGGTTTTATTGTTACGATTCTTGCAGTTATATGAGCTATATGTTGAAGACATTGTTAGGACTATTGAATATCGAATTTCGGCTAGTATTCGTATTGTTAAGAGTTGATACGGTTTGGTTTCGTATGATCGAGATATCGTTGAATCGTCGAGTTTGATTGGTTGGTCATATCGGTTATTGATTGTTATTGAACGTATCGTTAATTGATTATTGCATTAGGTTGCGTTAAGTAATCGTTGAAGTTAACCGTTGTGCTGCGGATGAGTTGGGGCTGCAGAGCTTGTAGATGAAGACGACAGGACTAGTAACAACTTCATCGTATCGGTATCGAGGCAAGTCATGCTTGCTCAGTTCATAATGTTAAATAAATGATTTCGTTTTCATTTCATTTTTCTTCATTCCTTCCGCGATTTTTCACCATAAATGGATGGATTTGAGTAAGAACAACATAGAACAACTGTTTTGGAAGTTTTATTCATGGATTAATATTATCTTCCACCCGGATTGAATGTAAGAACACATGAACTTTTGGTTTTTGGATGTTCTTGAAGTTTCTTGGTGTTTTGGCCGATTTGATTCGTTTTGATTAGGATTATTGATAGAACTTGATTGTATACTCATAATCATTCAATACTCTTGAAGTTTTGTGGAACAAATTCGAGTATTTCTTCATTAAATGATTAAATTGGATTATGCCTTCAAAGTGTTCGATGAAATGCCTCAATGAGTAGAACTTGGGAAATTCTATACGTTTTCGTATGAATGGTGATTGAATTGATATTATTGTGATTTAAGAATGAACTTTTGAAGGAGGTTGAATCGGTACCCTTTTTCGTCGATTTCTTCACACCGTGTTATTCAAAACGAGTGATTACTAGTGTATTTCATCTTCTAAGAGGTATGTTGGGTAATCCTCTCCTTGAATTAGGATTTTGATGTTATCGTTGAAGAATGATTCGTATGAACATGATTATGGTTTTGTTGTTACGATTCTTGCGGTTATATGAGCTATATGTTGAAGACATTGTTAGGACTATTGAATATCGAATTTCGGCTAGTATTCGTATTGTTAAGAGTTGATACGGTTTGGTTTTGTATGATCGAGATATCGTTGAACCGTCGAGTTTGATTGGTTGGTCATATCGGTTATTGATTGTTATTGAACGTATCGTTAATTGATTATTGCATTAGGTTGCGTTTAGTGATCGTTGAAGTTAACCGTTGTGCTGCGGATGAATCGGGGCTGCGGAGCTTGTAGATGAAGACGACGGGACTAGTAACAACTTCATCGTATCGGTATCGAGGCAAGTTATGTTTGCTCAGTTCATAATGTTTAATAAATGATTTCGTTTTCATTTCATTAATGATTCATATAGCAATGGTATCATGGAATATAAATTTTCGGAATGATGGTACGTATATTATGATTGGACTGAGATAAACCGTAACGTATGTGATTTTAAAGATGTCTAGTGGAAACAGAAACGAGAATTACAGTTGGTCTATTATATGAGAAGTTCGATTTCAAGACCAGTTATTATGCCGATATTGAACTCGAGATGGTGATTTGGTGTTAGTAATGGATTGTACTTCATTTGGATTATTCGGACACCGTATATTCGTTCAGGGATTTTGGTCGTGGAAAGGTTAGCGTCTCCAGCCTGAGGTAAATTAATATTGCTAAATTATAATAATCGTCCGGTTGCATATTTGCATGTGTGTGTTGATGTTCATATGGTGAGAGTGCACCATTATTTGTTACGTTTTGTGATGTGCTCTTTATTTGAATTGTAATCTGTGGGGCCGATGTGTTGAGGGATAAGACCTAGATGGCACCCATGTTCCGGGGTATTCCTGCGTGGATACTTTCGTGGCCCTTGGTTGCGACCTTGGGGTATTTTGTGATTGCATGAACTGTGTTGAGGGATAAGACCTAAATGGCACCCACGTTCCGGGGTATTCCTGTGAGATGCTTCAGTGACCCTTGGCTGCGACCTTGGGTTTATGTGCAAATATCATATGCATTGTTGAGCATACTGTGAACTGTTGTCTGACGGAAATACGGCATTGCGGTCGTGTCGGTCTTTCATGATCGAGTCATTGTTGCTCTTTTGAAAGTCTTCTGATCCTTGTTGGATATGCGTTTCTTCGAGATTCGTGGTCAAGTTGTATTGTGACATATATGGAGTCGGATATGCGCTGATCATTCAGGTGTAGGATTTTTAGGGCGGGCACGTGTAGCATGTATTGGTTTCGACCTCATTTTGAACCGTGCACACGAGACGTACTTCGTGAGGCTGATTAGGTACGATACCAGACGGGTACCTGATCAATACCCGTGGTTGGCTTGTACACGGACACATGTATGGAGCGGGCGTATCGTGACATCCATCTTGAGTCTTATTGATGAGTCGTTCACAGCCCATGTATAATCGGGTCTATTCGTTAGTCGGGTTGTCTTTGAAATCCCGTATAAGTGATTTCACTACCAAAAAAAGTACTTTAGCCAACGACCCGAAAAAAAACGGCCGACGACTATAAAGTGTCGTCGGCTAAACTTCGCACTTTAGCCGACGACTTGGCGGAGGTCGTTGGCTAAATGTCGAAATAGTCGTCGGCTATATTAAAGAGATTTAGCCGACGACCGAGGTAACGTTTGGCCGACCGAAAAGAAAAAAAAATAATATACTTTAGCCGACGACCTAGATCTAGGTCGTCGGCTAAACTCCTTCCGAAAAAAAAATAATAATGTAATGGTTTAGCCCACGACCTAGATCTAGGTCGTCGGCTAAACCCTTTTTTTTAAAAAAACATAATAGACTATAGCCGACGCCCTAGCTCTAGGTCGTCGGCAAAACTCCTTCCCAAAAAAATAAAATTGTAAGGGTTGAGCCGACGATCTAGATCTAGATCGTCGACTAAACACTTTTTTTAAAAAATAATATACTTTAGCCGACGACCTATATCGAGGTCGGCTAAACTCTTTACGAAAAAAAAATAATGTGATGGTTTAGCCGACGACCTAGATCTAGGTCGTCGCTAAACTCCCTTTTAAAAAATAATATACTTTATCCGACGACCTAGATCTAGGTCGTCAATTTGAACCTCCAAGTGAAAATTATTTATAGTTCAGGGAACACCAACCCAATCTTGCACCTCTCCCCGCTAAAGAGCACATTTCTATTCCCGATTCTTTCAATTATTCCCCAAAAAAGCTTGTGAGTTGCTACTTTGAGTTGTGCTAGCTGGAGTGCCGAAGGTTTCTATCGGTTGTTATAATCACCATTTCGATTAAGGTATGTATTTTATTGTATTTTTTATTGTGATTTCGAAACTTTGTATTATTCATGTTACATTCGATAGCTTTTATGTAAAACGATTAAGTTTTATGATGATAATCATTATGATTAATTGTTTGTTGTGATTTCATTTATAATTTGAACAATATTAGTTAGTTGGATTAATATTGGAAAATTTATACATTTTCAGGATGAATAAGAGTTGGATTGGGTTACGAAAATTAGATCCAAGTGTAATGGATGGGATGAAGCAGTTTATGAGATTTGTAAAAGAGCACGACAGTGGTAATACGTTGCACTACTGTCCATGTAATAAATGTAGATGTCGCAGTGATATGTTTCGTTTTCCATTTGATGAGGTCTGGGAACACCTAAAGAAGAATGGTTTTTGGAGTAAATATACATGTTGGATATACCACGGTGAAGCACCGAATTCTGTTATTCCGTATGATCACGGACAATTTAGTGGTAACGGTGGGTTCACCGATCCGAAGAGGAGGTTGATTGATGATGTGTTTGGTTTTTCCGAGACGTTTGTACCAACTGAGCAAATCCCACGACCCCGTAGACCGTTGCCTTGCAATACTGCTGGGCTTGACAGTCTGATAAGCTAATTCAACTCCAACAGACCCCTCTATACCCAGGGTGTAACATGACTATTCTTGATTGTGTTATGGAAACGATGAGATTAAAGGTGGAAAACAAATCATCCATCAAGTCTGTAGATGATTACTTGGAGCTTACGAGTAATATGCTTCCACAGGGTCATCATCTTCCTAATACATATTCAAAAATGAGACGAATTTTGAAAGATCTTGGTCTTTCCTACATTAAGATCCACGTCTGCATGTATGATTGTGTTCTATTCTGGGGGCATCCTAATTAAGACCTCACGAGATGTCCTGTATGTGATACAGAGAGATATAGGATCACTCCTTCTGGAAAAGAGAAACCGGTGAAGGTACTTTGGTATTTTCCACTGAAGGACAGGTTGGAACGGCTTTTTATGTCTCCTCACACGGCAAAAGCAATGACATGGCATGCCGAGCCGCGCACTAATGACAGGGATACTATGATACACCCTTCAGATGGAGAAGCGTGGAAGCATATGGATAGGGAGTATCCGAATTTTTCTTCAGATATCCGAAATGTGAGGCTCGGGATTGCATCTTATGGTTTCAACCCTTTTGGTAACATGAGTCTTTCATATACCATATGGCCTGTTGTAGTGATTCCTTACAATCTTCCTCCGTGGATGTGTATGCGGAAGGAGTATAATATGTTGACCTTGTTAGTCCCGGGGCCGGGATATCCGGGAAAGTGTATCGATGTGTATATGAGACCTTTGATAGAGGAGCTGAAATTGTTGTGGGAGCAAGGTCATCCCACGTCTGGCGCTATTCGTCCGAGACGTTCTACTTGCACGCCATGTGTATCGGCACTATTAGTGATTTTCCGCATATGGAATGTCATGCGGATCTGTTATTAGCGGATATAGAGGTTGTCCAGTGTGTTTGAATGCAGATTGTGCTAGGTACCACTGTAGGAAAGTTATCCGAATGCGTCATCGGATATGGCTTGACAGGAAACATGAGTGGCGTATGGATGCTACAGCATTTGATGGCACTGTAGAAATGGGCGAGCCACCACGACAGTGGACAGGTGATGAAATACTATCAATTCTTAATGAGTACGATTTTGGTCAGGTTAGCAACCATCCTGATGTGCTTGCAGCAACCCCTGAAAGGCCCGACAGGTATAAGCATTGGTCGCACAAAAGTATATTCTGGGAATTGCCTTACTGGTCCAAGTTACTGATAAGGAACTTCTTGTATGTCATGCACATTGAAAAGAATGTTTGCGAAAGTGTGGTTGGGACAACCTTAGGTTGGGATGGAAAGACCAAAGACGGACCAAAAGCACGCAAATGTTTGGAAGAAATGAGCATAAGAAAACATTTGTGGTTGAAAACTGTCAAGGGAAAACAAAAAATGCCTAAGGCAGCTTACACCATCACTGTAGAAGCAGAATCGAGATATTTTCTTTGGATAAAGATCGCTAGGTATCCTAGGGTATCTTTGGAAATATAGGAAGATGTGTTAATTTCAGGGAGAACAAGTTAACTGGTTTGAAGAGTCATGATTGTCATATCCTACTCCAACGCCTACTTCCGGTATTTATTCGACCGTACTTACCAAAACAGGTGGTCGAGCCGTGTGTTGCATTGTCAAGATTTTTCCAGAAACTATGTACGAGAGAAGTCAAGAGATCTGATTTGCGTAAAATGCAAGATGAGATCATCTATATCTTGTGCAAGTTTGAGCAAATATTTCCTCCAAACTTTTTTGACCTCATGCCTCACCTCATGATCCACCTTCCCGTGCGCTTATTGGTCATGGTCCAAAGGCACTACACGTGGATGTACCCGGTTGAAAGGCAACTCGGTGATTACAAAGACTCTGTGGCCAATAAGTCTGCACCAGAAGGATGCATTGCAGAATCTTACCTTGCGTCGGAGTGTATTACGCATATCAAGTTGTATTTAGGCAACTTTGAACCCCCTTCCCGCTTTATTCCAGCAGATAAAATACAATTCAATCTTTCTATCATATCCACTGAGGTTGACGTCTATGGGAGGTTGCCAGGAAGACAATTAGACCCGTACGAGTCACGAATTGCACATTGGTGGATATTGCTCAATTGTCCAGAAGTTCAAGATGGAAAGACATCCACTTGTCATGCGATATGGTGCGAGGTGACACTAGATTCCACAATGACACTTTTGCCGACTATTTTGGAGAATGGGTACGTATACATTCAATTGCTATTGCATTTTGGACTTAAGATATTTTTTTACATAAAAAGTTTATTTACGACAGATGACACACATACAAGATGACGGACACCCTAACTGGTCGCGTGAACTTATGCTTCTTTCTATGAAGCCGGTTATGTCAAGAATTTATTCGATGGCCAAAGTCAACGGTGTCACATTCGTATGCCTTTGGAGAGACCAAAAAGAAGATGTCAAAATTCGGGGTTATGATAGATGGTGGATATTACGGTGTTCTTTTGGAAGTGGTAGAACTAATTTACGGGAAGGCATGACAATTTACTTGTTTAAGTGTCGATGGTACGACACCAGTCTTGGAACCGATATGCAAGACGACTACGGGTTGTTATCTGTTGACACTTCCACTTCATGGTATGAAAGTGATCCTTTTGTATTTGCTACATCAGCAAAGTCGGTGTATTATTTGGACGACTTGGTGAAGAAAGGCACATGGAAGGTAGTGAATGTTATGACAACGAGGAATATTTTTAGTCTTTGCTACCGGGAGAAACAACAGTGCGATGACGATGATGCTTATCAAGAGCCAAATGCAGCAAATATTCCACCATCAACGACAATTACAATGAATAATGTTCCTGAAGGACGAGTCGTCCGACTCCGTGGTGATGCTCGCGGGTACGTTGACGTTGATACAAACGAATTACTCGAAAATTCTGATGACGATAATGTGGACGACTTGAGGCATATGTTGCCGGATAACAACTCAGATAATGAGACAGACTGTAGTGATGACTCAAACTATGAGCCATAAATTTAGTAGATGTATATTTTTATTTGTTAAATATAATTAAAATAATAATAATAATAATAATAATAATAATAATCATAACATTAATATAATATCAATAATATTATTAAAAAAAAAACCTGGGGGTTTAGCCGACGACAACATCTACGTCGTCGGCTAAAGTTTTTTAAAAAAAAAATTATACTTTAGCTGACGACATATATGACGGTCGTCGGCTAAACACGAAGTGACCCGGCCGTGTTAGACAACACGGTGGTCACCATACAAATGTGTATTCCCATTCAGGCGGGTGCGACACGGCCGTGTCCCCGACACGATCGACTAATGTTTTTAAAAAAAAATTGAACTTTAGCCGACGACTTATAAGAAGGTCGTCGGCTAAACCCCGACCGTGTCCATCAACATGACCCGTGTCGCACCCGCCTTAAATTGAAAACAAAGCTGTTTGCTGCGACCGTGTTGTCTAACACGGTCGGGTCACTTCCGAGTTTAGCCGACGACCGTCATATATGTCGTCGGCTAAAGTATAATTTTTTAAAAACTTTAGCCGACGTAGATCTTGTCGTCGGCTAAACCCCCACCTTTTATCGTTTCTCGTACCTCCCTTTTCTTATTTTCTTCTTCGCCCCCTTAGCCATTCGCCGCCGATCGTCACCTGACCCCAACCGCGGTCACCTAGCGCCGTCACCTAGCCCCGACGCCGATCCTCCGTCGCCCGTCTTGGTTTAGCCGATCGTCAGCCCTCCACCCGCTTGACCCTCCGCCGCCGACCCGGTCCGTCGCCCGCCCACCCGCCCGACGCCCTCCGCCCGTCGCCCTCCAGCCCGTCGCCCTCCGCCCGTCGCCCTCCAGCCCGGCCGCGGTAACCCTTGTCCTTTTTTTTTATTTTGTTTGTTGAATTTATTGTATTTGTTTGATGAATTTGTTTAGATTATGTGATGAATTAGAAAAAATGTTTAATGAGTTGTGATGCAATATTTGATGAATTTAGTATTTTCAATATTTTGTGTTTAATGAGTTGCAAATTTGATGAATTTGTTTGAGGAGGAAGGGATTGTATAGCCGGCGTTAATCGAAAGATTAACGTGGTATGGCATTGATAATTACTGTTGTGTTGAATTGTTTAGTTGGTGAATTTGTTTAGATTATTTGATGAATTTGTTTAGAAATATTTGATGAATTTGTTTGAGGAGGAAGGAATTTTATAGCCGGCGTTAATCGAAAGATTAACGTGGTATGGCATTGATAATTACTGTTGTGTTGAGTTGTGAATTTGATTTATTTGTTTAGATTATGGATAGAATAAAGAAAGCGTTGGGGACGAAGTCGACAAAGTCGACCACTCCCGATTCGGGGAGTTCCGACCTCTAGTAAGGCGGATCCCAGACACTATACATATCTCGGAGCGGCGTTCGTGCCCGCCGATACTAGAAGCTACGGCATGAACGCCGACGATTTTTATAGGGCGACAGATGAGCCCGCCGCACTAGCGCGGCGTTTATCCTTTCGTACACCACGGCCGACCCCTCGCAGTAGGAGACTCGTATGCCTCCCATCCACCGACCCACATCTAGCCCTTACACATCAGAGATGTACGGAGTTCCTCGTCCGCGGTGCCCACGGTCCGCCGACTCTATTCATGCCTCCGATGGTTCCGACTATTCCAGAGGTCGATGAGTCGGGAGCCCGAGTTCCCGTTCGATTGATTAGCCCGACGAGGCATACGTCTATGAGTCTTGGCCGACAACATGTTTTGCGCGATTGTCGGGTTTCTAAGACGAAACTGTATGAGGAGATAGAGAGGGAGAAGGAGAAGGGGAAAAATGTAGTCGAGGAGGAGAAGAAAAAGAAGAAGACTCGTGGCCCAGCAAAGGGTCTGGCGCTCGACTCGTACGTAAGTAAGCATGGCCATTATGAGATTCCTCTAGACAGACACGGCCGGCCGGTGATGTCTTCTCCTAACGGCGTCATATAGCCGTAATGTTGGCTTTGTCATTCGAGACAGAGTCCCCGTTTTGTGGCCCGATTGGGGGGACGTGCCACAGTGCGTGAAGGATGCTTTGAATAATGCTATGTCGGTAAGTTAATAAATATTTAATAAGTGTTTTTCAATCAACACGTAGTTCTAGAAAATGCAATATGTGATGTTTTTAAATTATTGCGTATTTATGCTGTTCATAGGTGTGGTTTGTCATTCCCGACTCTCTACTACGTACTTGGTGTGACGAGGTGCAGTCTACCAAGTAAGTCATTTTAATTTATTTTGTATCTACATTGTTTGCGTAATTTTTTTTCTTACGAATGATATATGTTGTGCAACGTGTGTTGTAGGTACAAATCTTAGAAAAATGAGATGCACATGTTCTGGACAGCCTGGGGTGATACCCGAGAGGCTACCCCGGAAGAATTCAAGTTCCGGGAGTACGAGTGGAAGTGGCTACGCGCCCATTTTCGCGACCCAGAGTTCATGGTATGACTAAAATACCCTCATTTCATTCTTCCTCTTTCGATTTTATTTTTTGAATTCTAAATATAAACTCCATTTTTAAATTAATGTTTGAGAATATAAAATACTTGAAGTTCCGGTTTTTAAATTAGAAAAATCGGAACTTCATGTATTTTCTTAAAATTCGAATATTATTAAAATTAAAAATCGGAATTTTTTTATTCAAAAGTGGAAATAAATTGTTTTAATAAAAATAAAAACTAGAATATTATTTTCCATAAAAAAATAAAAATCTGAATATTGTATTTTATTTATTAAAAAAATGCTAGTATTTAATAAAAAATAAATATATTTCAGTTTTTATTTTTTTTGAATTCTAAATATAAACTCGATTCTAAATAATATTTTTTTTGAAGGCGACTAGCTTGACCAACACGACCAATCGTGCTGGTCTGAGTGACCATCACAGTCTGGGTTCCCGGTTGTTAGCCAGAGTTGCGCACGAGGCCATTTCTTCTGAGGGACTTTCTTGTCTCATAGGACCCCTGTCGCTACTCTCCACCTTAGCAAGTAATCCAAATAAAACATAATTAACAAGTAATGCATGAATCATATTGACCAAATGAGTAGTGTCAGGCTTGGGTATCACAAGGTATCCCTACCTGGAGATTGGGCATACTACATATGGATCAATACTTGAAGATCAATTATACTTGCCCTCAGCCGAGTAGAGTTGGCCGTACGGATTCTACCTGAAGACTGCGCGTACAGTGTATGGATCCCAACTTCAAGATTGAGTGTACTACGTGCGGATCCCTACTTGGAGATTGGGCGTACATGCCCTCAGCACGAGCTAAATTTGCCAACCCTACATGAAGATCGGGAGTACTTTTCCACAACCGAACTGGGTTGGTCGTACGGATCCCTACCTGAATATTAGGCATAGCTGCCCTGAATCGAACGGACTCGACCCTATGGATCCCCAGCCGGAATAAAGCTATAGATCTCTCTTCTTGGCACCGCTCTAACTAATCGATCAAGTCTCTCTCCTCTGCCCCGCCGTAATCTCATTCCTTTTGGTCTTTTTTGTTGCTTGGTTGGCACAATACATGGTGCACGATGCCACGCGTACGTACTGATCGCGACGTGCTATCAAAGGACCAACTGCCGGGAGCAAGTGTTAGATAAATTATTGAATCTACTGACTTGTGTGGCCAATGCTTGATCAATAATGAGTGAACGGTGTCACGGGACGGGAGTTCCGAAGCCCGTGCGGCGTCCCAGGTGCCCTCACACCCCGGGACCAGCCTATCCCTCATAAGACGCAACTGCATTAGTTTCGCCTCTACCATGGCTCATCGAGAGGCAGCGGTAGCCCGCCAGGTTGTGCCTACCAAAGAACGATCCTTCATACCAAGTCGCCATTGCGACAAGCTCTCGGATTAAACCCGGCCAAGATGCCTAACTCGGCCAGACCGATGCATCCAGGCAAACAACGCCTTAACGCTAATGTCGCCCTCTTTACCCCACTTGTGGCAAGCTAACCAGAAGGCGCGCCTCATTTGGACGGTCAACACGGACACGACATATCGGGTCGTGACAACGGGCCGTAGTCGATTACTCAGATGGAGTAAGATCTATCGTCCTCCACCTATTTACCAAGGCAGCACCCAACAGCGACGTTGCTAAGTCACAATACGCAGGGGCAGCCCCTATGAATGCATTGATAGATACATCCGCGGAGCCAGGTATAAAAAGTTTGACCTGTTGTGACGAGTTGATCGCCGACAAATCCTGAAACTCATCTAGATTTATGGGGTTTGGACAGACCTATTTTGGAACGTAAAGTTTCGAAAAATGATGGTCCAATAAATGGTCCTTTGTGACTGAGCAATAATGAAATCCTCGAAAAACGCGACGTGAAAATGTTCGAAAAAGCACCAAGATCTTGAATCTATTGCATCATAAATTTATTTTTTTATCTCCCCTGAGGCATCGGTTGTGGTCATTTCTACTGCGTATGGCTGGTCTGCGTCCGTCTCTATTTCTGCTCGCCTTCGAGGACTTTCGGAGTCCAAAGATCTGGGATGAACAAGCCCAGTTGAGCATCCGAAAGAGAACCATGATGGCGACCCAGCCTAAGCGGAATTGTCCTCCTCGAGACAGGGTAGAAGGATCTCGTCCAATAATGGAATTTCGAGGCTTCGCCAAACGGAAGCAGAGATCTCACTACCAGATCTAGAACAGAAACAAAAAAATCCCAATAAATAACGCTTTGAAACAGGCCACCAATGTCCCTTAGGAGCGAAGAGAGTGAATCAAATCCTAAAAGAAAGGTCCAATGTTTATAAGTCCCGAAGATGTCGACTTTGAACATCTGTATACCGACCTTCAAAGAATGGACCAAAGCTCAACTTAAAGCAATCAGAGATGATGTGAAGGCTAAACTAAACTACTAGATAACTAACCATCCAAAAAGAAAGCATGGAAAGGCGGTAACCAACAACTGACCAAAAGGAAGTCTATCTTTTCACCCTGGGTTTCCAGTTTTCGCCTCGGAGTCCCATATTTTGGGTTTTGTCTCTCTCTCCTTAGCGAGTTTATAACAAAGGCTTTAGCCTCAGCCAACCAACATTTGTAACACACTAGGATACCAGACAGTCTCATGTAAGCAGTTTGACCTCTGAAGCTCACTACCTTAGGTTTAGGCTAATGGAAAGGGAAGGCATTTTGGTAGCTAATGTCGCTAAGTTGCTAACCGTACATAGATAGAGCCAAGGGAGTGGTCCAGGGGAGCCTTTCATGGAAGAACAACGACCAATTAATTTTCTCCTGATGACCCAATTCTTTCTTCTTCTACTGACCATTCTTTTAAAGGCAGAGTGGAACGTTTCATGTTCGAAGATGCAGCCGAGTTAGCTGATGACATCTCGTTGGAAGGGCCTGGCCTAGACTTGCCGACTGGTGGCACAAGTCAGGAAATCAAGCAAGAAAGAAGATTAAAAAGGAAAGAAAGAAGACTTCTTCTCTAAGATAGAACCCGGAATATCGTATTGTGATAAGGATAGTGGAGAGCAGCCCCCAAGCAAGTGGAAGAAAGGGAGGGGCCCTCAGTCGAGCTGAGTTTGCCGTACAGATCCTGACAGGTAAAAAATTATGCGTAATTTATTACGTTAATTGTGTGATTTTATAATTATTATTTTAGCATATTATATTATTTTGCTATCTATTTGATTTCTGGAGGCAATTTATTACACCAATTGAAAATAATAATGATTTCAGGTATTTAGATTTTTCATGGAGTTAAAAGAGCTATTTGGGCCATCAAATAGGTGCCCCATTTGAATTTAGACCTTGAACCTTGAAGCAGCCACTGACACTGGAGACCCAATGCCAGTCCGGATTTACTTACATACAGCCCAAGAAACCACTTAAACGCAACCCAAATGATCCAAGGCCGCAATAGGCGTATCTATACACCTGTATAAATGGGATGAAGTAGCTGGAGAATCATCTATCACATCTTACACATCAGTTCTCATACTTTCTAACACCATCAAAATCATTAGCCCGAGAAGACACCACCCGATCGATCCAGGCAGCACAGCATGGCTAGGACTAGGAAGGAGCAATAGCACGAATGGACGAGAGTAGGTGATTAGTGCATAATTGATCTAAAAACCATGTTCAAAATATTCTTTTTCTGGGCATAATCATACTGATTTGTGATTAAAAATAGATGTTTTAAAGATATGTCAAAACATGAGCAAAAATGGTCATTTTACAGATTACTGACATTAAACGTCAAAAAGGATGGAAAATAAGATCAAATCCAATGCCGGGAAATTTTTAAGGAGACAATCTACAAAACGATCAACGCAATACGGCTCAAACTGAGCCGTGTCTTGTGCCGTTTCATCACGGCCGGCATTTTTCGTTGGGTCCTTGCGCATGTTCCAGATAAGACCGAGTCACCCTACAACACACGAGACAACACGGCGCAAATCATGGCTACTTCTTCGGCCGTTTCTAACACGGCACAAATCTGGCGGTTTCTCACACGGCAATACAACCCGACGCAAAATGGGCCGTTTTCCAGCGCCGTTTTCAGGCAGATATTTGTTGAATTTTCCACCTTTGGCCTCTTGAGAGCTCAACCACCATATATTTTATTTAGGGTCAAAGATCTGAAAAATCAAGACATGCATGATGGGTGAAGTGTGAACAAAGAAAAATCAAGATACTACAACACATCTTTTGAATTAAATAATTCATGGTATTCTTGAAAATCACCTATAAAAGGGCACCTTTATCCATTGCAAAAATAACTCCTCTTCTTGCTAAGAAATACCCTTTCTTTTTTGCAAGACATCTCTACTATAGTTTTGTATTCCATTTTATTAGTTTGAAGTTTTTGCTTCATTTAGCTTGTAATTGAAAAGTGCTTGAGCAATAAGCACTTAGTATTTTACTTTCAATTTTTATAATCTTGTAACCTTTGAAGTTGTATTTTGAAGAATGTTTCTTGCACTTTGATACATCATATTCAAGTAATTTTTTATTTATTGTCATTAAAGTTCTAGTTATTAAAAGTTTTTATACATTCTGTATATTAATTAATTCTATTTTAATTATAGTACACATAAACCGATGAGTAGCTAATCTTTCTTCCTATGAGAAGGGGGATTTCTATTAGGTTATATATAAAGTATTTGATCGAGTTACACTATCTCGATTAAAAGGGAGTACTTGGTTTAAATAGTGATTGATCATATCCTATTTCTACTAATAAAACCTTCTTGATTGATTGTTAAGTGAATTGGAAACATATCTTTTTAATCTTCAAGTGCTAATGAATTGAAGAGCTGTATCGAAGTGCCGCTGTACCGAAGTGTTGTCCATTATTGTTATTTGCTGTTTGCTTCCGCTCGAGAACTTATACTTCCGCTTCACACAACCACGAATCACAACAGTTCCTGTATTGGTAACACTGTTGGGTATCGAACGGCATCATGGTTTGTATTGGCCATCCTTATTTAAAGACGCACATCATTTTTATGTTCAGTGCGATAGGTGTCAACGAACTGGTAATATCGGAAAAAGAAATGAGATGCCCCTTACGATCAATTTGGTCGTAGAAATTTTTGATGTATGGGGAATTGATTTTATGGGACCATTCACTAAATCTGCAAATTTTGAGTACATTCTTTTAGCAGTCGATTATGTGTCCAAGTGGGTTGAGGCAATCCCCACAAGGACTAATGATGCTAATATTGTTGTTAAGTTTGTACAGGAATACATAATCAGCCGTTTTGGATTTCCCAAGGCAATAATCAGTGATGGGGGATTTCACTTTTGCAACAAGATATTTGGCAAACTTATGGCCAAAAATGGCATAAATCATAAAGTTGCAACCCCCTACCATCCACAAACGTCGGGTCAAGTTGAAACAAGCAATCAAAAAATAAAAGGGATCCTGGAAAAAACTGTGCACCCAACTCGAAAAGACTGGGCTGATAAATTGGTCGATGCACTTTGGGCATACCGAACAGCATACAAGATCCCATTGGGAATGAGCCCCTACCGTCTAGTCTATGGAAAAACTTGTCACCTTCCAGTTGAAATTGAACATAAAGCTTATTGGGCAATTAAGGTTGTTTCAATGGAATTGAAAGACGCTGGACAGGAATGACTGCTCCAAATGTCTGAATTAGACAAGTTAAGAAACAAAGCATACGAGAACTCTCGGATCTACAAAGACAAAGTCAAGAGACTTCATGACCGGAAGATTAACCTCAAGCACCTTGAACCAGGTACGAAAGTACTTTTATTTAATTCTCGCTTGCGATTGTTTCCAGGTAAGCTAAAGTCATGCTGGACGGGAACCTTTGAAGTCAAGGAAGTATATCCATATGGAGTAATTAGACTTATAAATCCACGCACCAAAGAGTCATTTTAGGTGAACGGACACAAGGTGAAGCCTTATTTTGAAAATCAGAAAATTCCTCACGGAGAGAGCATAACCCTTGGAGAGTCGTCGCACGACTAAAACAGGAAGTTGTCAAGCTAATGACATTAAACGAGGCTTTTTGGGGAGGGAACCCAATTTATTTATTGCTTTACTAATTATTTATTTTCAAAAAAAAAAAAAAATCACTGTACGACACGGCGCACAACACGGCGCTAATCTGGACCGTTTTTAGCGCCATGTTTGTTATTCAACAAATATCGCTGTACGACACGGCGCACAACACGACGCTAATCTGGACTGTTTTTAGCGCCGTGTCTGTTTTTCAACAAATATCGTTGTATGACACGACGCACAACACGGCGCTAACTGGACCGTGTTTCAGCGCCGTGTTCGGGCAGAGGGGTTTTAAAACAAAGTCGGCCTCTTCATTCTTACACTCCTTTCTCACCATACCTCTGCCCCTTTTGCCCCCTGCAATCCAATCTTTCAATTTTTTTTCTTTAGATTAGTTGATTTCAATATGAAAACACCACAATCAACGACATTTCATCATATCAATTAGGATTTTTGAAGAAAATCATCATCAAGCCAACAATGTAAGTTTTTTTAAATTTCTTCAAATACTTGCTATGAATCCAACTTACGTTGTGTGTTATGGGCATATATCTATGATTGTTTGATCGTTTCAACACATTTACTGGATTATGTAATGATTCCATATGTTGTAACATTGAAATTGAATTAGAACAAGAATTATTTGTTTTCTTTGAAGGATGATATTTGACACATTGAAAGTTGGTAAATTCGTGGTGTTATGCTTAGATTAGTATTGTTGAATTACTTTGTGTATATTTTAGAATAACTCATAGCCATGGGGATTAAAATTTTCAAGATATTGGTGAATTTAAAAGCTTACAAATCACGCGTACAAGGTGTCCGACAAAATGCTTAAATGGAATTCTCTTGTCATATTTCTGTAGGTCGACCAGGACACGCAAACGACGTGCCGCCAGCCCAATAGCATCTTCCTCCGCCACCAAGAGCGACAATTCTCATCAAGAGAATACCACAGGCACCTTCGACGCTCTTCGCTTCACAAGTGCTAAAAATGCGGAATGGTTTGAGCAACGTGCTCATTCCAAATTTCTGATCGATCGAGATATCGCCCCAGAGGTTGAAGACAAATTCAACCTTTCTCAATTTTTCGGACATTTACATTGGGAGAATGCGTTGAAACTCCCTAATCATTACTACAGAGAGTTTGTCCAGGAATTCTACGCCAACGTGGAGGCGAAGGGCAAAGATGATTACACTATCCGGAGCACAGTTAGAGGGACACCCATTGTGATCACTACGAGCTCGATAAATCATGCGCTTCACACTCCGGACGAGGGAGAACAAGTAAATTTTAGAAAAGATTTTAATGCCCCAGAAGGCCCCATCTGGACCACTAGTAGTGCCATGGCACGATTCGACATTCATCACACTCCATCCCGAAAAGACGGAATGAAGATCGGCACCTTGTCCTTCTCGGTGCAGCACCGCCTCATCTTGTACCTCCTCAGCACAAATGTTCTTCCTCGTTCTAGTGGTATGAATGAAGTTCGAGTTGGTGACTCATACTTTCTAGATAAAATGTTGCACAGACTAGGCGTTATTCAAGGATTAAACTATAGGAGTGTCATCTACAATCACATGCATGATTTCCTCCGGTATAAAAGCCCAAAGCATGCCATTCCATACCCCCGGTTGATCACATTATTACTCGAGCAGGCAGATGTAGACTTCTCTTATGCCAGCCGCACTGATATAAGAGATCGGGACAAATTGAAGCGTACAACTTGTAGCCGCATGGGTATCGAATTCGAGGAGGACGCGCAGCACGACGACGAGGCACATTCTCTGACTGATGAAGGTGACGGCGAGATCCCTTCACGAGAACCTACCACATCCCGCCATCCGAGCCATCACCACCAGTCCCCGTCCCTCCTCCGTCGCATAAGGGAGGCAGTCAGTTGCATGAGAGAGGACCAAGAGGTTATTAAAGCAGAGCTGAAAAAGGTGAACGATCATCTCGATCGATCAGACGAACAGATGGCACCCATTCAACAGCACTTCGGCATCAGATCACCATCACCACCACCTGGGCCATCGGCTTAGTTTTTTTATTATTATTTGTGTTATTTTCTGACTTCTTTTCTTTTTGGCTTGTTCAGACTATATTTTGCTGTTTGCGTATTTTCTTTTTCTTTTTCTTTGAAATTATGGATTTTGCTATTATTTATTTAACTTGTTTCAACATGGTTTTCTATTTTTGTTTTTGTTCAAGTTCTTTTTAGTTATTGCAATAGGGATTGAATCAACCATACCACACGACAGGGGAGTCCTTTTTCTTCTATCTTTTCAGTACATTGAGGACAATGTTTGTTTCTAAAGTGTGGGGTGATATCGTAAATATATGAATTTTTAAAACATAAAAAAATACCCCCAACAGTCAATTTATAATGTGTCTTACTACTCACCTCGGGAGACTTATTTATAAAATTTTGGTGTGGTAAAATGACCATGGGCTAAACTTGAATTCATAAAATTTTGGTGCGGTAAAATTTTTTTTCTTTCAGTGTGAATTCATAAAAAAAATATATATTTGAGAACTTGTGAGCTTTTGAGCCGTTGTTTACTTGCTATCATGCAAAATCTCCATTCATTGAGTGCGCTATTTGTGTTGTGAAACTCTAGAACGTGCATTTGTATCTTACTCAAAACTATGAACTATGTGCAAAATAGTGAAAGTGATTTTAGGCGATTTTTTTGATTTAGCCTTTCAATCTTTTCGGCCTACTCCAAAAATTATTAATTCCCTCGTTAGCCCAATTGAGCTTATTGCCTATTTTATTATTAACTACATACTGAGCTTTCCATCGCTATAAATCCTTTGACCCATACTTGAACAGTTAGAGATTATTTTTGACAAGTATAAAGATATTGTGTGGTGACATTGAGTGATATATATTGTTGGTAGTGTTGAAAATGGAGAAAACATTTACTCCGCTATTTTTGGAAATTTAGTAACCGGGTGTATTCATTTGACCCATGTTTACATTCGCGTAAAACAGTTACCTTAGATATGAATATGCATAGAAGCAGCTTATGTATGTTTTTATCCTAGTAACCGGGTGTATTCATGCGACCCATAGTTTACATTCGCGTAAAACAGATAATAAACAACTCAAGTAAGAGAAAAAAAGGAAAAAAGGCGAGAAAAAACAGGTTGATTGAAAAGCAAGAAAAAGATCTCAGATAAATCGAAGCATAAGTAAGGGGATCGATAGAAAGCTTCATTAAATAGCTTCTAAGTGCTTACCTGTTGATAAAACTCAATTCAGAATATTTTCTAATTGTTCGGTTTCAAGTCACTTTATCCATATTTTCCTATCTCAACCAAAGAGCTGACATTACAACCTAATAAAAGTCCTTTTTGATTTACGACGTTACACACACAAGTAGTAGAGATAATAGTCGATTTGCACGCCTATAGAAGTTTTCACCTCATTGAATAAGCAGGAGCGAAAATATGTCCCATATACACTTGAGAGTGAGTGATACACTTATCCGGCGAGTTTTATGAATTCATGCTTTTTGTTTTAAAAGGAAACTTTCTTGATATTTGACAAAATTATAAAAACTTGGTCTAATTTACAATTGAGGTGTGGTAATGAAATAAAAATTGGTATGTTCAACAGTACCATATCTGATGTTTACTTGAGGACAAGCAAATATTCAAATGTGGGGTATTTGATTAGTGCATAATTGATCTAAAAACTCATATTATAAATAGTCTTAATATAAATAGTCTTAATATAAATAGTCTAGTATAAAAATAGTCTAGTTAAAATAGTCTTATTAAAAATAGTCTAGTTTATAAATAGTGCATTTAATTTAGTTAGCACAAAAACCCAATAATCCATTTTAGAATATTTTAGTATTTATTTCTCACAATCTATAACAAAATATTATACAAAGCCCTGTTGAACAATCCTCGAGAGAAAAGACCTTGGTAGAACTTACCACAACTACTTCTACCTCGTATATATTTGCAAGCGACTCAAAAACTCCTATTTTTAGGATAAGTTTTGGTCGATCAATATGAAATTAGATTACTTCATTGGTTTTATTCCTCTTATTTTCATGTATAATTCTATATCTTTTCATGTCTAACATGTCTGCCTAATCTCTTTATCCATTTCTTAAGGATGTCTGAACCCGTATGCGTGCTTTAATCCATAGCATATTCTTGACTTAATTTTCTTGAATTATTTTCGTGTTATTAAGCAAATTGATTTTTGATATAGTTTATTTTAATCACCCTGATCAACTTAATTGAGGTTTTTATATTTTTTCTATGTCTAGGGTTGTAATACGTAATCATTATAATTCTAGAATCAAAACTAGCACAACTGATTTTAGTCAATTGAGTAACACAAAATCAAGATCTGTGGGTCAAGCTTGTGAACTCAATATCTTATCTGTTTTCATCATTTTAGTTTTTAATGCACCTAACGAAAAAGAACCAAAGAGATTATTTTAAATCCTCCGACTAAATATGAAGAGCTTATTTTAATTAAATATACTTATGAAATGATAGGATCAATGGAGCTTGTTGTTGATTTCGGAGTAAGAGTTCAAAGAATAATAAATAAAAGATAATTGGTATTAATTCAGAATCAAACTAGCACGGCTGATAACGAAACTAAGAACTCGATTCTCATCTCAATCATCTTTCTCTATCAAGTTTTACTTCTTTTATCCAATTGAGTACTTGATTATTTATTTTTCTTTTGAAACGCCAACCCTCCCCTTTATATTATTTATTATTAGTAATAGTAATGATAGTAGTGTTTTTCTTTCAACTCTATAAGTATAATTAATACATCCGCTATTTATGAGTTCGATATTTTCTTACCAATACTACTAGTTAGTGAAGTGGGTCTAAGACATTATAAATATTTAATTTTGATGCATCTCAACTGTAATACCCGAGATTTTTGTTCCGGAATCATTGAGTTTTCTGGGTTTTATCGGATTGTCATTGTCCTCATCGTTGGAATTTCGTGCCATGTTTGGGTGTGTCTTGTTGGGACACGTGTTTGGAGGCGTTTCGGATCACTATGTGAGTTTTTGAGTTTTTGTGGTGTAGCGCACGCTAATGCTTGAGGCATAGCGCACGCTACTGCGTGGTGTTTAGCGCACGCTACTGAATGTGTAGCGCACGCTAACTGGCAGTCCAGAGGCAGTCCAGTAGCTACTGGACTGGGACTGGAGCTTTGTTAGCGCACGCTAAGGCCGATAGCTAGCGCACGCTATCGACTGCTTAGCGCACGCTCTCTTGTCTTTCTAGCGCATGCTACCCGGTAGGTGCCGTTCTGTCCAGAGGCTACTGGACTGGTTTTGTGACCCGTTAGCGCACGTTACGGCTTTTGGCTAGCGCACGCTAACTGTGTTATAGGCGGTTTCTCTAGAGCGTTGACCCCGTTAGCGCACGCTAATGCAGGGTGTTTAGCGCGCGCTAATAACTGTCCAGTATAAATACTGGACAGCAGCATTAAGTCGTCATTTTCCACTTTTCTTCATCCCTTCCGATGGGAGTGAGATCCAGAGGCGATTAGGACCGATCTTTCTCTTCTAGCTTCATCTCTGAGCTGATTTGTAGATGTTTAACAACATCTAATCGTCTTCTTGGTCCAAATCAAGGTAATCTCTTTTAGAACCCTATTTTCTTAAATTTGGGGTTTTTCCTTGGATTTGTGATTCTTAACCGATCTCATCCGATCGGTTGTGTATTTTTGGTTGTCTTAACCGTAATCTTCAGATTTTGTTAACTGTTCATCGATTTTTATCGCCCGGATCAACAATTCTTGATTTCTTTGAGAACACTTAGATCCTTGTCGTTTTTAGGATCGTTTTGGATTTCGATTAGTGTTATTGATTCGTGGTGATGCTATTTTCGTAGTATTCGTGGGCTGTCGAAGTCTTGATCGTTTTTGGAAGTTCGAAGGTTGCCCGATCGTGCCCGTTCGTCGTTTCGTCGCTTGTGATATCGAGGCAAGTATCTTGTCCATACGTTTCATGTTTCGTAGGCGTAATTATTGATAAATGATTATATACGAAACCCAATATTTAATGAACGTAAAAAGGGATCGGTATGTTCTCGATAAATGATGTCTTTCAACGATAATTCGTATACTTCGTGAATATATGTGTTCTTGGAATATGTGTGTTGGTTTTGTATGTTGAAAGATGCTATGATCACTTTGAGTAAGTTTAATAGACCACAATCCTTTGCCGTGGATTACGTAATGTCATGTGTACTTGTTCGGTAAGAACGTGTTGTGTATGATATTAGTTGTTAATCCTTTGAAAGGGGGTTGTGATGTTTAAGTGTTGCTTGGTTTGATGTTCTGCTCATTGTTATGTGATCGTTGATGTGCCTCCGGGTAGGATTGTTGAATCTCCGGGATCCATACTTGCTAGTATGGGTCGGGCGTGACTGTAGGGTTATCCAATCCGGGTATGTCTTGCGGGGACTCCGAGGTTCGGGGCTTGCTAGCCCGATGCCGAGATAACTTGTGGGGGTTATCATCGGGTATGTCTTGCGGGGACTCCGAGGTTCGTGGCTTGTTAGCCCGATGCCGGGATAACTTATGGTTGTGGTTTGGAATGGTTCTGTGGCTGTTGTCACTAGGACATGTGATTTGGTATGGTTTCCTATTGGATTGTTCACTCGGGTATGTTCTACGGGAGCATCTGATGTTCTTGGCTTGTTAGCACGGGACGCGAATAATCCTTAGGAACATGTGTTATGTGATTCGGGTCGTGGACCCTGTGGCTTATGATTCGGGTCTTGGACCCCGTGTGTTGTGAATTGAGTTGTGAAACTGCGTTTTATTATTGGAATCGTATTTTGGAAAGATGATTTTGGGCCGTGTCCCCAAGTGTTTTCAAAAGACTTGAGAATTCCTTAATTCCAAATGTTTTCAAACTCCCGAGATCGTAAAATATTTTGTATGAGACACATGGTTCTATTCCTACCTTTTATAAATCAAACTGTTTTGATTAAGTGAATTATCTCGGGAAATATATTCAAGATTATTATATTCTTGAAGCACGTTGTGTATGGCTTGTACTTCTGTTTTATACTTGCACTAGCAAAACAGTGGAGTTTTGCTAACCCCCGAGTATTCGGGGGGTGGATGTCTGTATTGCGTCCAGGTACTCGCAGGTAGCTCGGGAGCGAATCACAGGATCGATAGGAAGGATGATGGGAGACGAAGATACTAATCACGTGAAGACCAATTATAGAGTATTTGGTAGAGTCGTGTTGGTTATTCCTCCGATGTGTTATTTTCTCGAATTATGGAAGTGTTATTGTATTCTAGACCCTGCGTGGGTATGTGTTCTGGGCAAGGATCTTGTATATATTGTTGTGTGTGTTGTGATATAAGACCAAATCGGTCTAATGGTCCTTTATGTAGCCATGTCGGCATGTGAAGTGATGCATTGTTGTGTATTTAGCCTGGTAGATCCTCGTGGAGAGGGTCTGCGGCGCTGTAATATTCCCGAGTGGTTTGGGGGTGTTACAGAATATGGTATCGGAGCTTAGGTTGAGGAAATCTAGGTTGTCGGGTTGAGTTGTGTGTTGTCGGATCTTGTCTTGTCAGATTTGGTCTGACTGAGTGGTGTCGCGACGCGTCGTCTGAGTTGTCGGTCGTGATTAGTATCGAGGTGCAACCATCATCTTCGTGCGATCTGTGGATGTAAGTCTCCCTATTTTATTGTGTCTCATGTTATACGAGTTTATGTGATTCTGTGTTATTATGTGGAGTTTAATTGTGCCTCGTGAATACTTACTCCATACTTGTTTGATTCTCGTATTGTGTTGGAATAAAGAGTAGTACCGGTATATATGTATACATCTTTGTGTGAAATCGTTTTTACATGGATGATGTTTTGGACTGGTTGCTCAATAAAGTTTATCAATGTGGTATTTTAAACTTCAAATGTTTTGGGGAAGTCACGTAAATTCTATTTAAAAACATCCTTCGAGGAGGAAAAATGATTTGATTTTCGTATGATGACCTCGAGACCAAAGATTTTGAGAATTCAAATTGCACATATTATATTTTCATCTTGCATTGAAAATTTTCAAAATTTGATTTTTAAATGCTTAAACGAGGTCTACCAATAGTTTACTTGAGATGTGACTTTCGCCTTTAACTTTTTTGGTTAAACGATATGTAGTGAGAATGTAAATTGTTGGCGTTTGAATTCGTATGTTGTTGTTTATTTGTAACCTTTGACTTTTGGTATCATTTAGTATATGCTCATGAATATGTTGCTGAATTAGTATAGCTAGCGCGCGCTAACGTGGCATGGCTAGCGCACGCTAAGTCTCTGTTAAATCATACCCTAATCGGTCTGAGCAGAAGCTCGGAAACTACATTCTGGCCGTAAGTCTAACTTTTGCGATTGTTAGGCTGACCGTTTGAGACCGTACTCTATGTGTGTTGTTCATGAATAACAATTGTTGTGTGGGGTTATGTGTAATTTGAACTGTGTTCTTGTCCGCTGCGTGCGTAAAGTTCAAAATGACTTTTTGGGTACTCTTACCAAATAGTGTGTGTTTTAAAATGACCTTTCGGGTTCGTAAATTTGAATTATTTCGTTTACCCTTTTTCCTAACTCTTTTGTCGGGTGACTTAACGTATATTTTGAAACTATTGAGTTTCCGCGTCTACGCCTTGTAATTTCAAATGGTATTTGATGACGGTATTTGGTATTTGGAAAATGACTTTTGGGGAGTATTTGGAAGGTATTTCCGTCATCGGCCTTTTTGGCATTTTGGAACGTTTTTGAAAATGGTTTTCAACTTGGTGAGTTCCGGCGCGGAAACCGTACAGAAAATGATTTTGATATAATGGATGATTTCAATTTCATTGTATTTATAAATCGCATAACAACGACATTATAAATGAAGATTTTTGGTATAATAGTTTGTATATTGTGCTCTAACTGGAATTAAATGGTAATATGTATATGATTTAATGATGTTGGATTAAAGACAGAGATGTGAATATCTTGCTATGTGTTATAATCCTTCGTTGCCATAGGTTGTTGTTTGTTAGTATGCCGAGGGGCAGAGGTCATGGTCGTAACCGTGGTGCTGATGGCCACGGGGATCAGATGCGGAATCGAGAGAATGTCGTTGAGAATGATTTTAGTTTGGGTGTTGCTACTATATTGCAACAAGTAGCGACTCAGATGACTCAGTTGACCCAGGTGCTTCAACATAGCATTGACGCGAGTCAGAACGTCGATGTAAATCAATGGCTTCGCGAGGTAGTTCGTATGAATCCCCCTCGATTCGCCGGTGCTGCGGATGCGTTGGGCTGGGATGGTTGGATTTTCCAGTTGGGAAAGATTTTTGAGGCTGTCGGATGTCCTGAAGAGCGGAAGGTACCTATCGCTCAGTACCTTCTCGACAAAGATGCCGCTAATTGGTGGGAAGCTGTTAAACCTCGTGATCGTGATGTCACGTGGGCGGAGTTCCAAGCACTTATGGAAGCTGAGTTCTGTCCGAAACCGATTAGAGAGCAGAGGATTCGCGAATTCTACTTGGCACAACTGCAAGATATATCGGTATCGCAAGCTATCATTGATTATAGCAAACAACTCAGTTATGTGCGAGACCGGGTGAGAACTGAGGAAGAGAGGATCCTTCACTTTGACAGACGGATGAAACCGGATATTCGCGTGTATATGTCGGGATTCAATTGCACTTCGTTGAGGGACTATCAAGATCGAGCATTAGCCCGTGAACTAGCTTCGTTATCGTCGGAGCGTGTGCCCGAGTCAAAGAAGCAGAGGAAGTCCGATGACCGTGTGGACAGTGCTGGAATTGGTGTTTCTAGTTTTCAATGTTGTGGCCTTTCCGCCATGAAGCCCCATCGCTCGATGCGTGGAACTGAGAGTTCCAAGTCGTCTGCTCTGACTCCTGGTAAAGCCAGGAGATGTTTTAACTGTAATGTGGCGGGACATGTTCGCGCACATTGTCCTTCCCCGCCAGTAACGTGTTACAGGTGCGGACTCGAGGGACACCGGGTTCAGTTTTGCGAGATGGTTACCGAGCCTTCCGAGGCACGGACTTGAGCATTGATAACAGGATCGACTCCGAGTAATTCCTGAGGGGCGTGGTCTATCAGTTGTATATTGAGTTATTTCCCTTGCTCTGCTGTTTCGAATTCCGGAGATTAACTTCTTTTATTTGAAGTGGATCGGATTTTGAACTCTGTACTTTCGACTCTTTCGACTCGTTTATGTTCGTTGACATTTTCTGGACTTGTCCTTTCTTGTGCTTTTGTTGATCGAACGAGTTGTGGTATTGTTTCAGAATAACCCATTTGTCATTGTGACTTTCCAATTGCTATTCCATTTCCTGTGGATCTCATGTGAATGCACATCTTGTTGTCTTCACCGGATCGTATATTATCTTGAGTCAAGATGTGAACTTTGGGGTTGTTGTTTGAGTATTATTGTTCGTCGTGATTTGAACATGATTGATCGACTGTTGTTGTCTCGATCGTTGTAACTCAATCATTTTATGGTTCAGTTTTGTTCATCTCGTTTCGTGATTGTTGAGCGTTAGGACTCCTTCGTAATTTCCTTAAGTTCAGGAAATTTGTTTTGTGTTCGATCTTCCAACCCTTGGGCTGTGGAATTTCGTATTGGTTCAGCGTATAGCTCTTGTTTTGGATGACGCACTGTTGAATTGTTCGACCGTATTGATTTTCGTTCGTTGTGTTTTGTTATTTCGGCAACGGATATCGTGTGTTATCTGAGGTTGTTTTGCGTCGTTCGTTATATGTTTCAAGTTTCGGGGACGAAACTTCTTTTAAGAGGGGTAGAATGTAATACCCGAGATTTTTGTTCCGGAATCGTTGAGTTTTCTGGGTTTTATCGGATTGTCATTGTCCTCATCGTTGGAATTTCGTGCCATGTTTGGGTGTGTCTTGTTGGGACACGTGTTTGGAGGCGTTTCGGATCACTATGTGAGTTTTTGAGTTTTTGTGGTGTAGCGCACGCTAATGCTTGAGGCATAGCGCACGCTACTGCGTGGTGTTTAGCGCACGCTACTGAATGTGTAGCGCACGCTTCTTGGCGATCGAGCGATCCGGTAGCTACCGGGCGGGATCGAGCTTTGTTAGCGCACGCTAAGGCCGATAGCTAGCGCACACTATCGACTGCTTAGCGCACGCTCTCTTTTCTTTCTAGCGCACGCTACCCGGTAGGTTCCGTTCTGTCCAGAGGCTACTGGACTGGTTTTGTGACCCGTTAGCGCACGCTACGGCTTTTGGCTAGCGCGCGCTAACTGTGTTATAGGCGGTTTCTCTGGAGCATTGACCCCGTTAGCGCACGCTAATGCAGGGTCTTTAGCGCGCGCTAATAAGCATCGATATAAATCTTTGGACAAAGGCGATTAAGTCGTCATTTTCCACTTTTCTTCATCCCTTCCGATGGGAGTGAGATCCAGAGGCGATTAGGACCGATCTTTCTCTTCTAGCTTCATCTCTGAGCGGATTTGTAGATGTTTAACAACATCTAATCGTCTTCTTGGTCCAAATCAAGGTAATCTCTTTTAGAACCCTATTTTCTTAAATTTGGGGTTTTTCCTTGGATTTGTGATTCTTAACCGATCTCATCCGATCGGTTGTGTATTTTTGGTTGTCTTCACCGTAATCTTCAGATTTTGTTAACCGTTCATCGATTTTTATCGCCCGGATCAATGATTCTTGATTTCTTTGAGAGCACTTAGATCCTTGTCGTTTTTAGGATCGTTTCGGATTTTGATTAGTGTTATTGATTCGTGGTGATGCTATTTTCGTAGTATTCGTGGGCTGTCGAAATCTTGATCTTTTTTGGAAGTTCGAAGGTTGCCCGATCGTGCCCGTTCGTCGTTTCGTCGCTTGTGATATCGAGGCAAGTATCTTGTCCATATGTTTCATGTTTCGTAGGCGTAATTATTGATAAATGATTATATACGAAACCCAATATTTAATGAACGTAAAAAGGGATCGGTATGTTCTCGATAAATGATGTCTTTCAACGATAATTCGTATACTTCGTGAACATATGTGTTCTCGGAATATGTGTGTTGGTTTTGTATGTTGAAAGATGTTATGATCACTTTGAGTAAGTTTAATAGACCACAATCCTTTGCCGGGGATTACGTAATGTCATGTGTACTTGTTCGGTAAGAACGTGTTGTGTATGATATTAGTTGTTACTCCTTTGAAAGGGGGTTGTGATGTTTAAGTGTTGCTTGGTTTGATGTTCTGCTCATTGTTATGTGATCGTTGAAAGTGATGTGCCTCCGGGTAGGATTGTTGAATCTTCGGGATCCATACTTGCTAGTATGGGTCGGGCGTGACCGTAGGGTTATCCAACCCGGGTATGTCTTGCGTGGACTCCGAGGTTCGGGGCTTGCTAGCCGGATGCCGAGATAACTTGTGTGGGTTATCATCGGGTATGTCTTGCGGGGACTCAGAGGTTCGTGGCTTGTTAGCCCGATGCCGAGATAACTTATGGTTGTGGTTTGGAATGGTTCTGTGGCTGTTGTCACGAGGACATGTGATTTGGTATGGTTTCCTATTGGATTATTCACTCGGGTATGTTCTACGGGAGCATCTGATGTTCGTGGCTTGTTAGCACGGGACGCGAATAATCCTTAGGAACATGTGTTATGTGATTCGGGTCGTGGACCCTGTGGCTTATGATTCGGGTCTTGGACCCCGTGTGTTGTGAATTGGGTTGTTAAACCGCGTTTTATTATTGGAATCATATTTTGGAAAGATGATTTTGGGCCGTGTCCCCAAGTGTTTTCAAAAGACTTGAGAATTCCTTAATTCCAAATGTTTTCAAACTCCCGAGATCGTAAAATATTTTTTATGAGACACATGGTTCTATTCCTACCTTTTATAAATCAAACTGTTTTGACTAAGTGAATTATCTCGGGAAATATATTCAAGATTATTATATTCTTAAAGAACGTTGTGTATGGCTTGTACTTTTGTTTTATACTTGCACTAGCAAAACAGTGGAGTTTTGCTAACCCCCGAGTATTCGGGGGGTGGATGTCTGTATTGCGTCCAGGTACTCGCAGGTAGCTGGGGAGCGAATCACAGGATCGATACGAAGGATGATGGGAGACGAAGATACTAATCACGTGAAGACCAATTATAGAGTATTTGGTAGAGTCGTGTTGGTTATTCCTCCGATGTGTTATTTTCTCGAATTGTGGAAGTGTTATTGTATTCTAGCCCCTACGTGGGTATGTGTTCTGGGCAAGGATCTTGTATGTATTGTTGTGTGTGTTGTGATATAAGACCAAATCGGTCTAATGGTCCTTTATGTAGCCATGTCGGCATGTGAAGTGATGCATTGTTGTGTATTTAGCCTGGTAGATCCTCGCGGAGAGGGTCTGCGGCGCTGTAATATTCCCGAGTGGTTTGGGGGTGTTACATCAACAGCACGACCATATCCCTACCTGATGATTGGGCGTACTACGTACGGATCCCTACTTGGAGATTGAGCGTACTTGCCCTCAACTGGAGCTGAAATATCTATACGGGTCCCAACCTGAGATTGAGAGTCCTTTCCCTCAACTGAGCGGGGTTGGCCGAATAGGTCCGTACCTAAATATTGGGTGTTGGGATAACAAAAACCCAATATCGATGATGTTGGGATAAACAATCCCTGTATCGATCGTATTGTTAGAATGTTTTGACAATATGCCAAATCCTGAATACCACCAATAGCTGTATCGAAAAGCTGATCAAGTATCAACCTGTATCGAAGACTTCTCGCAGTCCGAACCATACAGTAAATCTTTCATACAACAAAGAGTCCCGCAAAGCCATATGGAAGTTGTCTCGAAATATCAATACAGCGATCCTTCCGTACAACCCTCAAACAGGACACGAAGGAATCTTCAGTATTCGCTAGAAGTCAAGTCCCATTTGATAAAGAAGTATTTAAATACTAAAAGATAAAGTATTTAAATACTGTAAGTTATCAGAAGATCTCCAAATCCCGCAATATCCGGATCTCAGTCCAATATCAAGTTGTCGCAGAATCTTGCTCAACAGATATATTTCAAACAAATATATTTCAGAGGCTATATATCTCCAGAGTTTGAAGATCAAGAACTACTAAAAATATACAGAATATTCATGACTTATAAACGAACAAAGCTTACAAGAAATATTCATAGCAAAACATATCTCCCTAAGCTTTCTGCTATTCTGATAGAAGAGATATACAGTGCTCAAACCTTGAACAACACATTATCAGCTTAAAGCCCAGAAAGTCATAGCTGTTGTTCAAACCCTATTCTATCTTTGAACAAACTCATATCAGCCCTGTGTGGACTGAGGATTCCTTGCTACTCCCGAACTGTGTGACGGACTTGCATTGAAGAAGACGAAGCTTCAGAACTGTGTGTGAAGAAGCCAGTCAAGTGTTAGCTCAAACCAATCTGTGTGAACGGTTGAAAGCTAAGATCTTTATATCAATCTGTGTGAATGATATATTGATTAGGTGTTGTTATAATTACGTAGTTGTGTACGCAGTAATTATAATAAACTTTTTACTCCTGTGTGGAGGACCAGTGGACGTAGAGAATGCGGAATGGTTTGAGAAACGTGCTCATTCCAAATTTCTGATCGATCGAGATATCGCCCCAGAGGTTGAAGACAAATTCAACCTTTCTCAATTTTTCGGACATTTACATTGGGAGAATGCGTTGAAACTCCCTAATCATTACTACAGAGAGTTTGTCCAGGAATTCTACGCCAACGTGGAGGCGAAGGGCAAAGATGATTACACTATCTGGAGCACAGTTAGAGGGACACCCATTGTGATCACTACGAGCTCGATAAATCATGCGCTTCACACTCCGGACGAGGGAGAACAAGTAAATTTTAGAAAAGATTTTAATGCCCCAGAAGGCCCCATCTGGACCACTAGTAGTGCCATGGCACGATTCGACATTCATTACACTCCCTCCCGAAAAGACGGAATGAAGATCGGCACCTTGTCCTTCTCGGTGCAGCACCGCCTCATCTTGTACCTCCTCAGCACAAATGTTCTTCCTCGTTCTAGTGGTAAGAATGAAGTTCGAGTTGGTGACTTATACTTTCTAGATAAAATGTTGCACGGACTAGGCGTTATTCAAGGATTAAACTATGGGAGTGTCATCTACAATCACATGCATGATTTCCTCCGGTATAAAAGCCCAAAGCACGCCATTCCATACCCCCGGTTGATCACATTATTACTCGAGCAGGCAGATGTAGACTTCTCTTATGCCAGCCGCACTGATATAAGAGATCGGGACAAATTGAGGCGTACAACTTGTAGCCGCATGGGTATCGAATTCGAGGAGGACGCGCAGCACGACAACGAGGCACATTCTCTGACTGATGAAGGTGACGGCGAGATCCCTTCACGAGAACCTACCACATCCCGCCATCCGAGCCATCACCACTAGTCCCCGTCCCTCCTCCGTCGCATAAGGGAGGCAGTCAGTTGCATGAGAGAGGACCAAGAGGTTATTAAAGCAGAGCTGAAAAAGGTGAACGATCGTCTCGATCGATCAGACGAACAGATGGCACGCATTCAACAGCACTTGGGCATCAGATCACCATCACCACCACCCGGGCCATCGGCTTAGTTTTTTTATTATTATTTGTGTTATTTTCTGACTTCTTTTCTTTTTGGCTTGTTCAGACTATATTTTGCTGTTTGCGTATTTTCTTTTTCTTTTTCTTTGAAATTATGGATTTTGCTATTATTTATTTAACTTGTTTCAACATGGTTTTCTATTTTTGTTTTTGTTCAAGTTCTTTTTAGGTATTGCAATGGGGATTGAATCAACCATACCACACGACAGGGGAGTCCTTTTTCTTCTATCTTTTCAGTACATTGAGGACAATGTTTGTTTCTAAAGTGTGGGGCGATATCGTTAATATATGAATTTTTAAAACATAAAAAAATACCTCCAACAGTCAATTTGCAATGTGTCTTACTACTCACCTCGGGAGACTTATTTATAAAATTTTGGTGTGGTAAAATTACCATGGGCTAAACTTGAATTCATAAAATTTTGGTGCGGTAAATTTTTTTTTTTCTTTCAGTGTGAATTCATAAAAAAAATATATATTTGAGAACTTGTGAGCTTTTGAGCCGTTGTTTACTTGCTATCATGCAAAATCTCCATTCATTGAGTGCGCTATTTGTGTTGTGAAACTCTAGAACGTGCATTGGTATCTTACTCAAAACTATGAACTATGTGCAAAATAGTGAAAGTGATTTTAGACGATTTTTTTGATTTAGCCTTTCAATCTTTTCGGCCTACTCCAAAAATTATTAATTCCCTCGTTAACCCAATTGAGCTTATTGCCTATTTTATTATTAACCACATACTGAGCTTTCCATCGCTATAAATCCTTTGACCCATACTTGAATAGTTAGAAATTATTTTTGACAAGTATAAAAATATTGTGTGGTGACATTGAGTGATATATATTGTTGGTAGTGTTGAAAATGGAGAAAACATTTACTCCGCTATTTTTGGAAATTTAGTAACCGGGTGTATTCATTTGACCCATGTTTATATTCGCGTAAAACAGTTACCTTAGATATGAATATGCATAGAAGCAGCTTGTGTATGTTTTTATCCTAGTAACCGGGTGTATTCATGTGACCCATAGTTTACATTCGCGTAAAACAGATAATAAATAACTCAAGTAAGAGAAAAAAAGGAAAAAAGGCGAGAAAAAACAGGTTGATTGAAAAGCAAGAAAAAGATCTCAGATAAATCGAAGCATAAGTAAGGGGATCGATAGAAAGCTTCATTAAATAGCTTCTAAGTGCTTACCTATTGATAAAACTCAATTCAGAATATTTTCTAATTGTTCGGTTTCAAGTCACTTTATCCATATTTTCCTACCTCAACCAAAGAGCTTACATTACAACCTAATAAAAGTCCTTTTTGATTTACGACGTTACATACACAAGTAGTAGAGATAATGGTCGATTTGCACGCCTATAGAAGTTTTCACCTCATTGAATAAGCAGGAGCGAAAATATGTCCCATATACACTCGAGAGTGAGTGATACACTTATCCGGCGAGTTTTATGAATTCATGCTTTTTGTTTTAAAAGGAAACTTTCTTGAGATTTGACAAAATTATAAAAACTTGGTCTAATTTACAATTGAGGTGTGGTAATGAAATAAAAATTGGTATGTTCAAAAGTACCATATCTGATGTTTAGTTGAGGACAAGCAAATATTCAAATGTGGAGTATTTGATTAGTGCATAATTGATCTAAAAACTCATATTATAAATAGTCTTAATATAAATAGTCTAGTATAAAAATAGTCTAGTTAAAATAGTCTTATTAAAAATAGTCTAGTTTATAAATAGTGCATTTAATTTAGTTAGCACAAAAACCCAATAATATATTTTAGAATATTTTAGTATTTATTTCTCACAATCTATAACAAAATATTATACAAAGCCCTATTGAACAATCCTCGAGAGAAAAGACCTTGGTAGAACTTACCACAACTACTTCTACCTCGTATATATTTGCAAGCGACTCAAAAACTCCTATTTTTAGGATAAGTTTTGGTCGATCAGTATGAAATTAGATTACTTCATTGGTTTTATTCCTCTTATTTTCATGTATAATTCTATATCTTTTCATGTCTAACATGTCTGCCTAATCTCTTTATCCATTTCTTAAGGATGTCTGAACCCGGATGTGTGCTTTAATCCATAGCATATTCTTGACTTAATTTTCTTGAATTATTTTCGTGTTATTAAGCAAATTGATTTTTGATATAGTTTATTTTAATCACCCTGATCAACTTAATTGAGGTTTTTATATTTTTTCTATATCTAGGGTTGGAATACGTAATCATTATAATTCTAGAATCAAAACTAGCACAACTGATTTTAGTCAATTGAGTAACACAAAATCAAGATCTGTGGGTCAAGCTTGTGAACTCAATATCTTATCTGTTTTCATCATTTTAGTTTTTAATGCACCTAACGAACAAGAACCAAAGAGATTATTTTAAATCCTCCGACTAGATATAAAGAGCTTATTTTAATTAAATATACTTATGAAATGATAGGATCAATGGAGCTTGTTGTAGATTTCGGAGTAAGAGTTTAAAGAATAATAAAGAAAAGATAATTGATATTAATTCAGAATCAAACTAGAACGGCTGATAACGAAACTAAGAACTCGATTCTCATCTCAATCATCTTTCTCTATCAAGTTTTACTTCGTTTATCCAATTGAGTACTTGATTATTTATTTTTCTTTTGAAACGCCAACCCTCCCCTTTATATTATTTATTATTAGTAATAGTAATGATAGTAGTGTTTTTCTTTCAACTCTATAAGTATAATTAATACATCCGCTATTTGTGAGTTCGATATTTTCTTACCAATACTATTAGTTAGTGAAGTGGGTCTAAGACATTATAAATATTTAATTTTGATTCATCTCAACAGCACGACCATATCCCTACCTGAAGATTGGGCGTACTACGTACGGATCCCTACTTGGAGATTGAGCGTACTTGCCCTCAGCTGGAGCAAAAAATATCCATACGGGTCCCAACCTGAGATTGAGAGTCCTTTCCCTCAACTGAGCGGGGTTGGCCGAATAGGTCCGTACCTAAATATTGGGTGTTGGGATAACAAAAACCCAGTATCGATGATGTTGGGATAAACAATCCCTGTATCGATCGTATTGTCAGAATGTTTTGACAATATGCCAAATCCTGAATACCGCCATTAGCTGTATCGAAAAGCTGATCAAGTATCAACCTGTATCGAAGACTTCTCGCAGTCCGAGCCATATAGTAAATCTATCATACAGCAAAGAGTCCCGCAAAGCCATATGGAAGCTGTCTCGAAATATAAATACAGCGATCCTTCCGTACAACCCTCAAACAGGACACGAAGGAATCTTCAGTATTCGCTAGAAGTCAAGTCCCATTTGATAAAGAAGTATTTAAATACTAAAAGATAAAGTATTTAAATACTGTAAGTCATCAGAAGATCTCCAAATCCCGCAATATCCGGATCTCAGTCCAATATCAAGTTGTCGCAGAATCTTGCTCAACAGATATATTTCAAACAAATATATTTCAGAGGCTATATATATCTCCAGAATTTGAAGATCAAGAACTACTAAAAATATACAGAATAGTCATGACTTACAAACGAACAAAGCTTACAAGAAATATTCAGAGCAAAACATATCTCCCTAAGCTTTCTGCTATTCTGATAGAAGAGATATACAGTGCTCAAACCTTGAACAACACATTATCAGCTTAAAGCCCAGAAAGTCATAGCTGTTGTTCAAACCCTATTCTATCTTTGAACAAACTCATATCAGCCCTGTGTGGACTGAGGATTCCTTGCTACTCCCGAACTGTGTGACGGACTTGCATTGAAGAAGACAAAGCTTCAGAACTGTGTGTGAAGAAGCCAGTCAAGTGTTAGCTCAAACCAATCTGTGTGAACGGTTGAAAGATAAGATCTTTATATCAATCTGTGTGAATGATATATTGATTAGGTTTTGTTATAATTACGTAGTTGTGTACGCAGTAATTATAATAAACTTTTTACTCCTGTGTGGATTACCAGTGGACGTAGAGGGGTTTACCTCGAACCACTTTAAATATTGTGTTATTTACCTTCTGTCTTTATTGTTTTATTAACTGTGATTATTTAAGTATACACTCCCCGAGTTGCTGTATCCTCAGCAACTTACTGTATTAAAGACTTCCGCTATGCACTCAGATTTAAAAACCGTACAGTTTGTTGTTTAAAATACTTTCCAATCTGTATCCAGTATACTTAGTGTCCAACATTGGGCATAGTGCCCTCAGTCGAACAGAGTCTACATGTATGGATCCCTACCTGAAAATTAGGCGTAGTTGCCCTCAGCCGAGCTGAGTTTGTCGTATAGATCCTGACAGATAGAAAATTACGTGTAATTTTTATGTAAATTGTGTAGTTTTATTGCAATTATTTTAGCATATTATATTAGTTTACTAACTATTTGATTTATGAAGGCAATTTATTTCACCAGTGGAATTCAATGATTATTTTATGTATGTAGAGTGTTTTTGGAGTTAGAAGAGTTATTTAGGCCATCAAACAGGCGATCTATTGAAATTTGGGCCTTGGACCTTGAAGCAGCCACTAACAATGGGCAGCCCAGTGCCAGTCTAATTTCGGGATTTACTTACTTACGACACAAGAAACCACTTAAACACGACCCTAATGGCCCAAGACAACTATAGGCGGTTTTGTACACCTATATGAAGGGGTTGAAGCAGTTGGAGAATCATATATCACATCAATTTTCATCTATCCTAACACCACCGAGATCATCAACCAGTGGAAGACACTATCTGATCGAGCAAGGCCGCACAGCGCGGCTAGGACGAGGAAGGAGCAGCAGCACGAAGGGACGAGAGTAGGAAAATAGATCTACTTTATCGGTTTTATTTCTCATATTTTTCATGTATAATTCTATTTCTTTTCATGCCATGATGTTCGGGTAATCTTTTTATTATATTTCCAAAGGGATGTTTGAACCCGGATCTATATTATTTGTTCTTTATTTCCATAGCACATTCTTGACTTAATTTTTGTATTATTGAGCAAATCTATAATTATATAATTTACTTTAATCTGTATCAACTTAATTGAGGTTTTTATATCTTTTTATAGATATACAATTGTAATGCATAATTATTATAATTCTAGAATCATAACTAGCGATAATTGGTTTTAATCAATTGAGTAACATAAAATCAAGATTCATTGTCAAGCTTGTGAACTCAATATCTTCATTTTGGTTTCTAATGCAACTAACAACTAAGATCTAAAGAGCTTGTTTTCAATCCTCCGTGTAGATAGGTTTGATTAAAAAACTTGTTTTAATTAAATATACTTATGAAATGATGAGGATCAATAGAGCTTGTTGTTGATTTCAGAGTGTGAGTTCAATGATAATAAAAAAAATGAATGCTTTATTAATTTATAAATTAAACTAGAACGGTGGATAGCGTAACTAAGAACTCGATTCTCATCTCAATCATCTTTCTCTATAATTTTTTACTTCTTTTATTCGGTTGATTACTTATTTATTTTTCTTTCAAAACAACCCCCCTTTATATTATTATTAATCGTAGTAATGATAGTAGTATTTTTCTTTCAACCCTATAAGTTAATTAATTCATCCGCTTTCTGTGGGTTCGATATTTACTTATCAATATTACTAGTTAGTATAAGTGAGTCGAGGATATTTTAAATATTTAATTTTGGTGCATCTCGACAGCACTATCAGATTCCTACCTGAAGACTGGGCGCACTACATACGAATCCCTACTTGGACATTGGGCGTAATTGTCCTCGGCTGGAGCTGAACTGGCCATACAGATCCCAAACTTAAGATCGAATACTTTCCCAAGGCCGAGCTGGGTTGGATGTATGGACCCCTACCTGAATATAAGGCATAGTTGCCCTCAGTCGAGTGGAGTCGACCGTATGGATCCCTATATGGAAATTGGGCGTACTTGCCCTCAGCCAAGCTGAGTTTGCTGTGCGTATCCTGATAGGTAGAAAATTATGCATAATTTTTTACATTAATTGTGTAGTTTTATTACACTTACTTTTGCATATTATATTATTTTTCTACCTATTTGATTTATGGAGTCAATTTATTTTAGCAGTGGAATCCAATGATTATTTCATGCATTTGGAGTGTTTTTAGAGTTAGAAGAGTTATTTGTGCCATCAAACATGTGCCCCATTGGAATTTGGGCCTTGAACGTTGAAGCAACCACTGACACTAGGAAGCCAAGTGCCAATCCAAATTTCGGGATTTACTTACTTACGACACCAACGACGATTCAAATACAACCCTAATAGCCCAAGGCAACTATAGGCGGTTTATACACCTATATAAAGGAGCTGAAGCAGCTGCAGAATCAACCATCACATCTTACGCACCAATTCTCATCTTTCCTAACACCATCGAGATCATCAACCCATGGAAGACACCACCTGATCGAGCAAAGTAGCACAGAGCGGGTAGGACGAGAAAAGAACGGCATCACGAAGGGTCGAGAGAAGGAAATTAGATCTACTTCATCGATTTTATTTCTCTTAATTTTCATGTATAATTCTATTTCTTTTCATGCCAGCATGTCAGACTAATCTTTTTATTCCATTTCTTAGAGATATTTGAACCATAATCTATATTATCCGTGCTTTAATCCCGTAGTACATTCTTGAATTAATTTTCTTGAATTATTTTTTTGTTATTGAGCAAATATATTATTGATATAATTTACTTTAATCGGTCTGCTCCACTTAATTGAGGTTTTTATGTCTTTTTACAGAAATAAGGTTGTAATACATAATTATTATAATTCTAGAATCATAACTAGTAATAATTAGTTTTAATCAATTGAGTAACACAAAATCAAGATTCATTGGGTGAAGCTTGTGAACTCAATATCTTGTCTATTTCCATAATTTTGGTTTTTAATGCAACTAACGAACAAGATCTAAAGAGATTTTTTTAAATCTTCCGTCTAAATAGGTTTGATTAAAGAGCTTGTTTTAATTAAATGTACTTACGAAATGATAGGGATCAATAGAGCTTGATGTTGATTCCGGAGTAGGACCTCAATGATAATAAAGAAAAGATAAATACTCCATTAATTCATAAATTGAACAAGAACGGTGGATACTGAAACTAAGAACTAGATTCTCATCTCTATCAGTTTTTACTTCTTTTACTCGGTTGATTACTTACTGATTTGTTTTCATTTCAAAATGACTCCCTATTTATATTATTATTATTAATAATAATAATAGACTGGTAATGATAGTAGTATTTTTCTTTCAACTCTATAAGTATAATTTATCCATCCACTCTCTGTGGGTTCGATATTTACTTACCAGTACTACTAGTTAATATAAGTGAGTCGAGGACATTATAAATGTTTAATTTTGACACACCTCGACAAAACAATCAGATCCCTACCCGAAGACTGGGCGTACTGTGTACGGATTGCTGATTGAAGATCGAGCGTACTTCCCCCCAGCCAAGATGAGTTGGCTATACGGATCCTACCTGGACTGGGAGAACTACGTAGGGATCCCTACTTGAAGAATATGCATACCACGTATGGATCCCTACCTAAAGCTTAAACGCACTTTTCCTCAACTCGAGCTGAGATGGCCGTACGAATTCCTACCTGAAGATCGGATATACTTGCCCTCAGCTTGAGCTGAATTGGCTGTTCAGACTCTACCTGAGGATCAGGCGTAGTTGCCCTCAGTCGAGCTGAGTTGGTCGTACAGATCCACACCTGAAGACTGGGCGTAATGCGTACGGATCCCTAATTGAAGATTAGGATTACTTGCCTAACCGAGTTGAGTTGCACCTAAAAGCTTGGGGTACTTGCCTCAACTTGAACTGAGTCAGGCCGTACAGATCCCTGTTATGAGAATATGGAACGTTTGGGAATCGTTTTGCAAATACCTGTATACAAGTCAACTAGCAAGCTTGTTCGATCTATAGCACATCCTGTTCAGATCACGAACTTATCTCGACCTGTGCAGTTAGGCTTCATGTCGACTTGTCATATTCTACTTCGCTGGAGCTAGACTTTTGCGTTTGTGAGTTGATACTGAAGAAGCATTTTTAGTCTACTCTACTCCGTGTTCTTTGCTCGATTGGAGCAGAGGAGACTGGAAAATATGACCCAAATTATACATGTTCGGTTTATTATGGTTCATCTTGGAACATCGAAGCAGGTCAGATTATTGAAGACTCGGATGGAGATGTGAAGATCCATCAGGCCCCACCGAGCTAGACGAACCAGTCTAGAATATAGCTCGGAGAGTGGAGCTAGGAGCATAGCTCTATTACTGTAGCTCGTCCCCTGTCGAGCTGGACGAGCCAGCAGGTCGTCCCATCAGGTCAGCTCGCCTCGGTCCACTAATATTCTATGATGTGACTGTCACATGCTTACAAGAAAACAAGGTGTCATCATTATCCACTTCTAGAATCTAGGAGTTATGTTTTACTGAAATAGCTCTCTTACTTGGTGGACAAGATAAGAGACTCCTATAAATACAAGGTCCTATGTTCTTTCATTCTAACTTTACTCTTCATTTTCACTTCTTTTATACTTTTTTCTTTGGAGATAATTTTTGACATCATCGTTGGAATGTCCTCGTCAGGATCCTTCCCAGTGTTGTTCTGCAAGTTGACCCAGTTTATGAAGGAGTAACGAGTAGGTTCAATCGGATTCTTAATTGTCGATCCATTATGCTTCATCAACTCCATTTAAAATGGAATTAAAATCCTTCAAAAATACTAATTAAGACAATTTATATAATGGACATGAGATGATATATTCAAACTTAAAAATAATAAATACATATGAGACAACTAATGAATGTCAAGATGATAAATATTACATATTAACATAAATAAAAAAATCACCGAAAAAAAATATTTTAGGAAAATGATATTCATGTTCCGGGAATTATTATTCCCGTGATGTGTCTTACCTAATACTGATTGTAGATACATAGATGGAAGGTTCTAGATCCTTCTAGAGGTAGTAGGATCCTATTAGATGTCTTACCTTATCTAGGAATCCTATGTATGGAAGGACTCTCATTGTAATTGTAATATCCGCAATTTCGATTTTTCGGTAATTTTCTTTTTTTGGCGGAAGTCCATTTTGACGACTCGCTCATGACCGTATCGTCATTCTGAGAATATTTAATTCTGCACTTTTTGTCATCCAAGTTCGTTTCGGTATCATTTTGTTGAGTTCCGTGTTCTTTAGCGGCTTTTCCGCACTTGAGTTCGATTCTTGCGAATCTCGTCCGAAACTGTCGTTTAGAGTTTCTCGTAAGTTCATTTAATGTTATTATTCATGTTGTGACCTTTGGCTTGGTGTTTCGATCGTGTATCGTGTATTTCGGATGTTTTGGGTCATTTTCATAATTTCCCAAAGTTTGGGGTAATTACTTTCGGTAGTCGAATTTCGAGCCTTCGGGTGGTCGGAATTGTGTGTTCTCTTAACGCTTGGATGCGTCTTTGCGAGTACGTCGTAACCATATCTTCGATTCGTATTCAGGTTCGGGTTTCGGGGTCGTCGGGCCGTCGGAGTGGCCACGGCGGGCCGGGCTGGCTGGCGAGTTACTGGCCGTAAGGTGCGATTCTGACCGTGCGTGCTCGGCGAGCATGGCCTAACGAATGCGATTCACGGCCGTAAGGGCCGAGAGTTATGGCCGTCGGGTGCAGCGGCTTCTGACGAATGCGATTCTGGCCGTAAGGACTGCCAGATACGGCCGTAAGTGCTTGAGTTACGCCGTAAGTCCTGTCGATTACGGCCGTAAGCGATCGATTTGGTCGGGCGGGTTTTGACAAATACGGTTACGGCCGTTAGTCCTCCGATTACGGCCGTAACGATCGGCCATATATAGGTTGTGGCCGCCAAACCCTCATTTTTTCATCATTTCTTCACCAGATGCGGTGGCGACGGGAAAAATCGGGAAATGGAGTTTTTGGTCGATTCCACTCGATTTCTAAGCATTTTTTAGGATCCTTATCGATTATATCAACATCAAATCATTGTTCTTCGTCGGATCGAGGTAATTTCTTGAAATCTCCTAAAATTTGATTTTTCGAGATTTCTTCTTGATTTTCATTGTTCGTCCGAATTTGATGAATCGGTTGATGTTAGTAAACATTGTTAATCGTGTTCTATGGATTGTATATCAATATTTTCGATTCGTTCAACCCGATTGATGATTCTTAGGCTCTTGAGGAACTTTGAACATTTAGTGTTCGATTAAATGCCTCAAAGAGTTTCTTTCGGTCGTTATGATGATTTCGATTGATATTGTGTTATTGAATGAATTGTATTTTATTCAAGGTGGTTCGAGTACTTGTGTTTATCGGAGGACGCCGTTCGTTGTTCGTGGAAGGAATTCATCGCCTTCGGTTGAGGCAAGTTTTATACTTGTACTAGTCAATGAGATTAATGTTATCATATATGTGTATGAATGTGTTGTATCATTTCGATAGTTAGTCTCTTCATGAATTCATTGATATTAAGAGATCGTTCGATACGATACCTTTCGGCAATTATGCCAAATGTTTTTATTGTTCGTTAATGACCGGTTCAAGGCATTGTGATACTCGTTGTTAATGTTATTATCGATCACCGGTTCGCGGTATCGATGTATCGATCGTTGTTGTTGATATTAATGTCGATTTAAGACGTCGTTGTAATCATTGCTATTAATGTTGGAGTTTTGTCCTTGAAGTTGTTTTGGCCGATTAAATGTTTTGACGTATTCATTTCTCTTCTTCGTTGTCGGTAACCGATTAAAGGTGCCGAGGCATCCTTCGTATCATTGTTATCGATTGGCCGTTCTCAGGCAAATCGAAGTGTTCAATCATTCATCGTATCATTGTCATCGATTAGCCGTCCTAAGGCAATCGAGGTGCTCAATCATTCGTTGTATCATTGTTATCGATCGGCCGTTTTAAGGCAATCGAGGTATTGAATCATCCGCTGCATCATTGTTATCGGTTGGCCATTCTAAGGCCATCGAGGTATTGAATTGGGGCTATCGAGGATAGTTCCCATCCGTTGTGTCGTTGTTATCGATTGACCATTCTAAGGTAATCGAGGTATTAAATTGGGACCGCCGAGGACGGTACCCATCCGTTAGTCATTGTTGTCGTGTTGGCCGACTCAAGGCAGCACACTATCATTCTCGTGAATTTGGTAATCTTGGGATCGTTGCCGTTTGTGATTAATTATGTTTAGAGGCTAGTCTCGGCCATTGGATGGTCTAATTGTGATACGGCTTCATGTCGTGGCTTCGGCCCTAATAGTGATACGGCTTCATGCCGTGGCTTCGGCCCTAATTGTGATACGGCTTCGTGCCGTGGCTTCGGCCCTAATTGTGATACGACTTCGTGCCGTGGCTTCGGCCCTAATTGTGATATGGCTTCGTGCCGTGGCTTCGGCCCTAATTGTGATACGGCTTCGTGTCGTGGCTTCGGCCCTAATTGTGATACGGCTTCATGCCGTGGCTTCGGCCCTAATTGTGATACGGCTTCGTGTCGTAGCTTCGGCCCTAATTGTGATACGGCTTCGTGCCGTGGCCCGGCCCCTAATTGTGATACGGCCGTGCGTGGCCGGCCACTAATTGTGATACGGCCGCGCCGTAGCTCGCCCTAATTGTGATACGGCCGTGCGTGGCCGGCCTTAATTGTGATACGGCCGTGCGTGGCCGCCCTAATTGTGATACGGCCGTCTTGTGGCTTCGGCCCTAATTGTGATACGGCCGTGCGGTGGCCGGCCCTAATTGTGATACGGATTCGTGCGTGGCCCTAATTGTGGTACGGCCGTGCGTGGCCGGCCCTAATTGTGATACGGCCGTGTCGTGGCGGCCCCTAATTGTGATACGGCTTCATGCCGTGGCTTCGCCCAAATTGTGATACGGCCGTGCGTGGCTTCGGCCCTAATTGTGATACGGCCGTCGTGGCCGGCCCCTAATTGTGATACGGCTTCGTGTCGTGGCTTCGCCCTAATTGTGATACGGCCGTGCCGTGGCCCGGCCCTAATTGTGATACGGCCGTGCCGTGGCCCCACTAATTGTGATACGGCTTTGTGCGTGGCCCTAATTGTGATACGGCCGTGCGTGGCTTTTCCCTAATTGTGATACGGCCGTCGGCCGTGCTTCGCCCCTAATTTTGATACGGCCGTGCGTGGCCGCCCTAATGGTGATACGGCCGTGCGTGTGGCCGGCCGTGGCTTCGCCCTAATCGATAACGGCTTGAGTGCTTTGGCTTCATGTGATTGTGATATTTGTGACACTTGGTGAGTGTCTTTCAGGCCTTTGTGATTGTCTTGGTAATTTCATTGGAGCCTTCGGGCATTGTGATTCATAATTAATTCAGTTCTGGTTTGGTTCATGTCGTGTAATTCATTGTGGTACTCTGTGATTATGATTCGCCGTTGGGCACTTATGTTCTAACCTGTTGAACAGGTATAAATAGTATGCCGTGGGCATAGTATTTCACGAATGCTCGGTTCTTACATTGGTTTGTGAGCATCTCGTATTATTATTATCATTGTACGCTTTTCATTCCGCCTTTGGATGCATATCATGTTATATATGTATTTGATGTTCATTATCTGGATGATCGACCAGTGGGGGAACATGTTTTCATGTTTTAGGTGCTTGCGAGGAGAGAGTTGAGACACGGGGGCATGATGATGGCGGCGAGGCATTCGGCGATACTAGTCCGAGTTGTTCATGTTGGTCGATCGGTTGGAGTGTTCTTGATGCATCGGTCATTGTCATTATGTATTACCCGAGCAGATGCTCGTGGATGTTGTTGTATTTTATTTTTGGCCATGTAGGCCCATCGTTGTTGTTGAAATTCCTTATCGGAATATTGTGTCGGATATCATGGTAGGGACTATGATTTCCCCTTTTTGTTTAATTTAATGTATTTTAGTCATGTTCGCCTGGTGGATCTCCTGGCGTGGGGTCCACGGCACTGTAATAACTCAATAGGATTTGGGGCTGTTACAGAAGATGGTATCAGAGATTTTGGGTTGTGAGATACCCTGATATGTGAGTTATGTGGATCTACCGACGCGGTAGTAGTGGGATTGTCAGGTTATGACAATCTAGTCAGTCAGGTTTTGTTAGTCGTAATATTAGTACGACTGCACGAGTCATTCATTCATCGAGTCGTCGTCTGTGAAGACTAGTATCGCGAGACCTCGAAGCTTCGTATGACCTGTGTAAGGACTCGGTTCTCTTTATGTTCATATATTCATCATGTCATTAATTATTCATGCTTTGTTGAAACATATATGTGATATTAGTGTTATGATTGATTCATAACTAATTGTTTTTGAGCACGTGTGACTTGTGTAAGCGTTAAGGATCAACTCATTCATCAGTTGATAATCCTCAATCATCATTTTGATCTTGTCGATCATGTTAATTCATTCATCATTCAGTCAATCTCATTGCTCAGTTAATTCATTCATCACTCAGTTAATCTCATTGTTCAGTTAATTCATTCATCACTCAGTTAATCTCATTGTTCAGTTAATTGATTCATCACTCAGTTAATCTCATCGCTCAGTTAATTCATTCATCATTCAGTCAATCTCATCGTTCAGTTAATTCATTCATCACTCAGTTAATCTCATTATTCAGTTAATTCATTCATCACTCAGTTAATCTCATTGTTCAGTTAATTCATTAATCACTCAGTTAATCTCATCGCTCAATTAATTCATTCATCACTCAGTCAATCTCATTACTCAATTAATTCATTCATCACTCATTCAATCTCATTATTCAGTTAATTCATTCATCACTCAGTCAATCTCATCGCTCAATTAATTCATTCATCACTCAGTCAATCTCATTACTCAAGTAATTCATTCATTACTCACTCAATCTCATTATTCAGTTAATTCATTCATCACCCAGTCAATCTCATTGCTCAATTAATTCATTCATCACTCAGTCAATCTCATTACTCAATTAATTCATTCATCACTCATTCTATCTCATTGCTCAGTTAATCATTCATCACTTATTCAATCTCATTGCTTAGTTAGTTCATTCATCACTCACTCATTGCTCAGTCAATTCATTAATCATCCAGTCCATCTCATTGTTCAGTTGTTGATCTTGTGGATCGAATTTTCAACCTTGTTAACTTGTTCAAGGTAATCATTTCAGGAATTTCATCAGGTAATCATGTTACTGTTAGGGTTGTATACGTCAAAGCATACTTTATGCTTGTATTACCTAATTTCCCGGTCTTTATCTATGAGAATATTTAATTCATTTATCACATGTTTTGCATATTTATTCACGCTATGGTTATGCAGATGCAGTCTAATTTACTTTATATTGTAGATAATGTGGTGTGTAGTGTCACACAGAAGATCACATTATCGGTTCCTTATATAGTAATATTTAGTTCACAACCTACATAACATTAGACCGTTATGTGAGAGGTTGTAGTATATGCTTGAGATTGGTTGGTCTTGACCATTGGCATATATTAGCGTATTCGTTATACGTTGAACAGGATCGAGGTGAGATAGATTCTTACATCGACTATAAGAAGAACGTACATCTCGGATAATTATTATTTCTTAATTCTAGTGATTAATATTTAATTATATATTTAATATTTATTGCTTTGATTTATCATGGGTGAGAGCCACAATGATTGACTCAATATGCTCGATATTTTGGGCAATATTATTATTTATATGATAATTAATATTATAGCTAGAAATCGTGTCCCGACCAGTCGGGTTGATCATGTCCCTTGAGGCACTCGAAAGGATTATTATATCAAACCCTGCAGGTGGAATTAATTTTCCAATATAATAATAAAGGTCGAGTGGTATACTCATGTATAATACATTAATTAATTAAAAGCTGTCAGTAGCTTAAATTAATTAATGGATATGGAATATCTTAAACACGGGAAATAATTAATTTAAAAGGAGCCCAATTTCGTAATTTGGGATTTTGGTAGGAAGTGCAATATTAACTTATTAGTGGACTAAGTTGATATTAATAGAGTCTTCATATTAGGAAGAGTCCTAATAATGGAAGGAAGATATCTATTGGGAGTCCTTACCATATCCTCCTTAAGGTCCCTAGAGTAGCCCAAAACACCTATAAATACATGCTTAGGGTTGGCCGATTTTTTGACCTCATTATTGCCCAAGAAATCGATTTTTATTGTGTGTGTTTTAATTGTGGATCTTGACTTGTGTCTTGGATTCCACAATTTGGTAAACACAATATTTTTCTAAAATACTCAAAATATTCAAGAAAAATAGAGAGAACAAAAATCGTAAGTTTCTTGAGAGAAAAGTTTCGGCCGATCGTTTTGCAGTCCAAGTAGTCCGGTAGATTGTTGCCCACACGACATCCGGGCGTAGGCGGGATATACTCTAGAAGATCTCAAGGTAGAAATATAAGAAGATCGGAGAGGAACACGAAGAAGGACAAATCGACCAAAATGGATTTTTCTACCACTTCGCGTCAAAGGTAAAAATTACCGACTCCCATCCGTAAATATGTTTATTTAATTGTTTATTAATCTGTTTAGTTAATTAGTTGACAAGCCTAAATAGATCCGGTTTTTACGTTGGTTAGTTTATAAAACCTTTTATTAAATTATCTTCACCAACTCGCTTCCGCTGCGTTTTATATTCCAACAATTGGTATCGGAGCAAGTCTTTAGGTTCTGTTCAATTTAATTAATTTGGTGATTAATATGCTAGCAATTAAATATTCGTGTAGTATGATTTTTTTGGAATATTTTGCTAGAATTTGTCTTGCAGGAAAATATGATCCAATTATCATGGCTATGTGATGTTTTTTTTTTTACGTGTTTTGGTAATTTGGCCCGTTTTGTGGCATGTATAAATTTTTACCGTGAGAAAATCCACGGGTAGAATATGATTTATTTTTCTTGTAATTTGATGTAAATTCGATGTATTTTATTTTGTATAAAATTGTAATCGAGTTGGAACACTCAAAGTACGAAAGAAAAAGAAGTCCACCGTGAAGAGGAGTCCCGATCAGACGAACCGACCGAGACCGGCAGCATGCCGATCGGGACTCGGCCACCAGCAGCAGGCTCGGCCACCAGCAGCGGCTCGGCCAGCCGGGCAGCGGGCAGCAGGTCAAGTCGTCCGGTTCGGGTCATTCAATTCGTTTTTCCGCGAGATGCTTGAAGCAGTGGGAGAAAACGAGCCGAAGATTTTCTCGTTATTCAAAACGAGGAATGATAAGCCATGATAATTGGATATAATTGTCCAATTTTAATATTTATTGGTTTATATTGTTTTGATGTATGGCATGTATGGATGTATGCGTGATATGTTTCCTTGCATGTTAGGACGAGAAAATTAAAAACCTTATTTTTTCAAAATAACTAAGTGATTTTAAAATTGATTTTTCAAAATAAAGTTGGCCTCCATAATTAGTTTAAATTGTGAAATAATTAGCATGCGCGTTGACATTAGAGTCTTCCTCCACATCGGATGTGCTAAATTATTGGCTCACTGGTTTTAAACTTCAAATTTGATAACAAAAAGGTGAATATTATTTTTTATGATAGGACCTCTCCATCTGTAGGACTATTATCATTAAATAATATTCTAAGGTTTGTTAAATTATGGTGTTCACTTAGATGTATTAATTAATAAGCTCCCCATCGGAGTCTATGTTAATTAAATACATGGCCAAGAGGAACCAACTATTAATTTTACTTGTCAAAATGTGTCTTGGCTAGATAGTAAAATTAAAGACGTCAAAATCTACTTGAAAAGTATATGTAAACGTCCACACTATCGTGACTTGCATGTGCGGTTTTTCAAGGTGTTGGTTGATTGCATATATATTGTTTTAAGATTTTTTTCAATATATTTTGCGTCGAATTTTGTGATGAATGGTGTTTTAATTTTATTCTCAGATGTCTTTTAATCCACTAGCTGTTATTCTCAAAGAAAACAAACTTGATGGCACTAACTTTGCCGACTGGAAAAGAAATCTTGATATTGTCTTGACTGCCGAGGGCATGAGTTTGTTTTAACTGAGGAGAGTCCTTCGGAACCAGAACCGGATGCCACTCCTGAAGAGTTGGCTGAATTCCGGAAATGGAAAAAGTCTGATGAGATGGCTCGCTGTTACATTTTGGCTTCATTGACAAATGTATTGCAGCATCAGCATCAGACGATGGGCTCGGCCGCAGAAATGATGAAAAATCTCACTGAGATGTTTGGTCATCAGAACCGGGCGGCTAGGCAAAATGCGATGAGGGTTTTGATGACAACTCAGATGTCTGAAGGGACCCCAGTAAGGGGTCACGTTCTTAAAATGATGTCTCATTTGAACGAATTGAGCATACTAGGGGCCACTATCGATGCGGAATCGCAGGTCGATATTATCTTGGGCAGTTTACCAAGAAGCTTTGAGCAGTTCCGCCTCAACTACAATATTAATCGTAGGACTTACACATTTGGCGGAACTTCTAACAGAGCTTCAATCTGCCGAAGGTCTCTTCAAACAAGGTTATCATCAAATTCTTGCGGCAACCGGTGCTGCTTCTTCAAAACCCAAATGGGGAAAGAAGAAAAAGCAGGTTGGCCAGAAGCGAGTGGCGACCTTCAAGGCTAAAGGCAAGGCTCCTCAGTCAAAGGCTCCTCAGCCGGAAGTGAACAAAAAGCCGAAGGGCAAGTGCTTCAACTGCGGTCTGAAAGGACATTTCAAGAGTGACTGCCCTAAGAAAGGTACGTCTCATGCACTAGTAGTCAAAACATGTTTGGCTGCCTGTTCCATCACTTCGTGGATAGTCGATTCGGGCTCCACTGATCATGTTTGTTATGACTTGCAGGGGTTCCAAGTAACCAAGGTACTTAGTGCGGATGAGATTACAATAAGCTGGGGCGACTATTCCAGGCTGAAGGTTGTTGCAGTGGGAGTCGTGCAGCTAAAAGTTGATGATAAGATTTTAGTTCTTAATAATGTATTATTAGTACCCGATTTTAGAATGAATTTGATTTCAGTTTCTAAATTGCGTCGTGATGGATATTCAGTTTCTTTTGAAGATAATTCAATTATTAAAAGAAATGGTGAATATATTTGCGGGAGTACTTATAATGAAGAACTTTATATCATCAATGCTGCACCAGCTCCCTTGCATAATTATAAATCGCTTAATTCTTTGACTAATCCTAATAAAAGAAAGGAACTTTCGAGCATAAATCCAACATATTTGTGGCATTTACGATTGGGTCATATTAACCTTAGAAGGATTCAAAGATTGGTGAGCGATGGCCCATTGGATTCGCTCCAAGTTGAGTCATTTCCAACCTGCGAATCCTGCCTGGAAGGTAAAATGACTAAAAGGGCTTTTCAAAGCAAAGTAAATCTTGCACAAAAGGTGTTGGAATTGGTTCATACCAATGTATGTGGTCCAATGAACATCCAGGCTAAGGGTGGTTTCGAATACTTCAACACGTTTATAGATGATTATTCGAGATATGGATACATCTATTTGATGCGACGTAAGTCTGAATCTTTTGATAAGTTCAAAGAATTCAAGGCTGAAACGGAGAAGCGTCATGGGCAGAGTATCCAGTCACTACGATCTAATCGTGGTGGCGAATATCTTAGTGGAGAGTTTTTGGATTTCTTGGCACATGAGGGGATTACTTCCCAGCTCACAGCGCCTGGTACACCACAACAAAATGGTGTTGCTGAACGAAGGAATTGTACTTTATTAGAGATGGTTAGGTCAATGATGAGTTATTCTGATTTGCCTATTTCGTTTTGGGGATACGCCTTGGAAACAGCGGCGTACATTCTAAACTTGGTGCCTTCGAAATCAGTTCCAAAAACACCACGAATCGTGGAATGGGCGCAAGCCCAGTCTAGGACATGTTCGATTTGGGGTTCTCGGCACACGTGCCGAATAAGGAAGCCGATAAGTTGGCATCTCGCATGCAATGCAGTGTTTGTAGGATATCCTAAGGGAACGAAGGGTGGCTTATTCTACAGTCCTAAAGACCAGAAGGTCATTGTTAGCACCAATGCCCGGTTCTTAGAGGAGGACTATGTGATAAGCCACAAGCCTAGGAGTGAGGTCATTCTAGAAGAACTTAGGGGCGAGATTTCGACAATACCAATTGTGCAAACACCTAGTGTACCACGTATCGACACTATTGTGGATACGCAAACTAAGGACACGCCTCGTCGTAGTGGGAGGGTTGTTCGTCAACCCGAACATTTCATCGGTGTGGGAGCATCTTCGGACCACTCCCCGGACCAGGATGAAACGGATCCATGTACGTACAAAACAAGCAGTTCAAGACAAGGATGTCAATCACGAAAGCGAGAATGGAATCCGAAATGGGATCTATGGATTCTAACCAAGTGTGGGAGCTAGTAGAACTACCCAATGGGGTAAAACTCATTGGAAGTAAGTGGGTCTACAAGCGTAAGAGAGGATCGAAAGGGAAGGTTGAAACCTACAAAGCAAGGCTTGTTGCGAAAGGTTACACTCAGAAAGAGGGCATCGACTACGATGAAACCTTTTCGCCAGTAGCCATGCTTAAATCGATCCGGATTCTCTTAGCTATAGCTGCGCATTTGGATATGGAGATTTGGCAGATGGATGTCAAGACTGCATTCTTGAACGGGAGTCTTGATAAGGAAATCTATATGCGCCAACCTGAAAGATTCATTGCTGAAGGTCAGGAGCACTTAGTGTGCAAGCTTAAGAGAGCCATTTATGGTCTTAAGCAAGCATCAAGGTCTTGGAACATGCGATTTGATGAGGTCATTCAATCGTATGGTTTTGAACAGTGTCCTAGTGAGGTTTGTGTATACAAAAAGTGTGATGGAAACGTGCTGGTGTTTCTTGTACTATACGTAGATGATATACTTCTAATTGGAAACAATATGAAGGTATCATCAGATGTAAGGGTATGGCTATCTGAGCAGTTCGATATGAAGGATTTGGGAGAAGCTGGACACATCCTTGGTATTAAGATCTTTCGAGATCGCAAGAAAAGGATGTTGTGCTTATCTCAGGCATCCTATATCGATACGGTGCTAAAGCGGTTTAGCATGTAGAATTCCAAGAAAGGTTTCTTACCTTACAGACATGGAATTCAACTATCTAAGGCTATGTGTCCTAAGACACAGAAGGAGATAGATGACATGAAGCTGGTCCCTTATGCATCGGCAGTGGGAAGCCTCATGTATGCTATGCTTTGCACTAGGCCTGATATCTGTCAAGCTGTAGGCATGGTGGCGAGATATCAGTCGAACCCAGGACTGGGACATTGGATTGCTGTCAAGCATATACTCAAGTACCTGAGAAGGACTAGGGAGCATATGCTTGTATATCAATCAGATACGCTTTGTCCTTTGGGTTACACCGACTGGATTTCAGTGCGGACAAAGAAAAGTCGAAATCAACTTCCTGATATGTTTTCACTTTGGGAGGTGGAGCCATCGGTTGGAGGAGTGTGAAGCGTAAATGCATAGCGGACTCTACCATGGAAGCCGAATATGTAGCAGCCTCGGGAGCGGCTAAAGAGGCGGTATGGCTCAAGTATTTCCTAAAGGATTTGGGGGTGATTCCTAATTTGCCCAGGAGTATTACACTGTATTGTGATAATACCGGTGCTGTTGCAAATTCGAAGGAACCACAAGCCCACAAAGCAAGCAAACATATCAAGCGCAAATATCATATCATTCGAGATTTTGTGAAGAGAAGGAAGATCATTGTCTCCAAGATAGCATCTGAAGACAACCTAGCTGATCCTTTCACGAAAGGGTTGCCCTCAAAATCTTTTGAAGGGCATGTGGAAGGAATGGGGTTGAGATGTATGGCAGCATTGCTTTGAGTATAAGTGGGAGATAGATAGACATAGTCTAGATAGTATACTTCAAAAGCATGCTTTGAGTATAATTGGGAGATTGTTAGGGTTGTATACGTCAAAGCATACTTTATGCTTGTATTACCTAATTTCCCGGTCTTTATCTATGAGAATATTTAATTCATTTATCACATGTTTTGCATATTTATTCACGCTATGGTTATGCAAATGCAGTCTAATTTACTTTATATTGTAGATAATGTGGTGTGTAGTGTCACACAGAAGATCACATTATCGGTTCCTTATATAGTAATATTTAGTTCACAACCTACATAACATTAGACCGTTATGTGAGAGGTTGTAGTATATGCTTGAGATTGGTTGGTCTTGACCATTGGCATATATTAGCGTATTCGTTATACGTTGAACAGGATCGAGGTGAGATAGATTCTTCAGATCGACTATACGAAGAACGTACATCTCGGAGAATTATTATTTCTTAATTCTAGTGATTAATATTTAATTATATATTTAATATTTATTGCTTTGATTTATCATGGGTGAGAGCCACAATGATTGACTCAATATGCTCGATATTTTGGGCAATATTATTATTTATATGATAATTAATATTATAGCTAGAAATCGTGTCCCGACTACGGGTTTATCATGTCCTTGAGGCACTCGAAAGGATTATTATATCAAACCTGCAGTGGAATTAATTTTCCGATATAATAATAAAGGTCGAGTGGTATACTCATGTATAATACATTAATTAATTAAAAGTCATCGTAGCTTAAATTAATTAATGGACATGGAATATCTTAAACACGGGAAATAATTAATTTAAAAGGAGCCCAATTTCGTAATTTGGGATTTTGGTAGGAAGTGCAATATTAACTTATTAGTGGACTAAGTTGATATTAATAGAGTCTTCATATTAGGAAGAGTCCTAATAATGGAAGGAAGATATCTATTGGGAGTCCTTACCATATCCTCCTTAAGGTCCTAGAGTAGCCCAAAACACTTATAATTACATGCTTAGGGTTGGCCGATTTTTTGACCTCATTATTGCCCAAGAAATCAATTTTTATTGTGTGTGTTTTAATTGTGGATCTTGACTTGTGTCTTGGATTCCACAATTTGGTAAACACAATATTTTTCTAAAATACTCAAAATATTCAAGAAAAATAGAGAGAACAAAAATCGTAAGTTTCTTGAGAGAAAAATTTCGGCCGATCGTTTTGCAGTCCAAGTAGTCCGGTAGATTGTTGCCCACACGACATCCGCACGTAGGCGGGATATACTCTAGAAGATCTCAAGGTAGAAATACAAGAAGATCGGAGAGGAACACGAAGAAGGACAAATCGACCAAAATGAATTTTTCTACCACTTCGCGTCAAAGGTAAAAATTACCGACTCCCATGCGTAAATATGTTTATTTAATTATTTATTAATCTGTTTAGTTAATTAGTTGACAAGACTAAATAGATCCGGTTTTTACGTTGGTTAGTTTATAAAACCTTTTATTAAATTATCTTCACCAACTCGCTTCCGCTGCGTTTTATATTCCAACAGTTACCTCATTTGATCTTTCATGCGATCTTATCATATTCCGGTGTCATGTGGACGATCATTTTACCGCGTTATTAATGCATTCATTGTGTTAGAGCGTGTATGCTCATTGTTATCATTCCGTCTCATAATCATAATGCGATCTTCATACGAGATCTGTAATTATCACGTGACTTTCCTGCCTCGGTATGGAAAGAGCTGTCAGAGGAACATCGGACTCCGACGTCCAAGAGATCGTTTTCTAGTCGTCTTCGTGCTGGGAGAGCATCTTCATCTCAGACGACGAGTTCGACTGTTGTTTACTTTAACTGTGATACAATATGACATCCATCACCGGTTTTGAGCAAGTTAATTCTTGTTCGGTAATAGGATAATCATTCATTTCATTGTCGTTCATTCATTCACATAAGTCATTCATCATATCAATCATGTTGAGACTTATAATTATCAAACTAATTATTCACTTCACGGGGAACATTGGTTCCAATCATTTCATTTGAGCTATCACTCGTTACGTTATCATTTCACCCCGGTGAGTCATTCTTGATCCTTGTTGGATTTCGATTCATTATCATTCATTGTAATCATTCTTGTTCGTGTGTATCTCGTTGATTTTTCCTGGCGGGATATTGCTTCTCCCTACTTGTTTTAAGTTTCGGGACGAAACTTCTTTTAAGGGGGGTAGTATGTAATATCCGCAATTTCGATTTTTCGGTAATTTTCTTTTTTGGCAGAAGTCCATTTTGACGACTCTCTCATGACCGTATCGTCATTATGAGAATATTTAATTCTGCACTTTTTGTCATCCAAGTTCGTTTCGGTATCATTTTGTTGAGTTCCGTGTTCTTTAGCGGCTTTTCCGCACTTGAGTTCGATTCTTGCGAATCTCGTCCGAAACTGTCGTTTCGAGTTTCTCGTAAGTTAATTTAATGTTATTATTCATGTTGTGAGCTTTGGCTTGGTGTTTCGATCGTGTATCGTGTATTTCGGACGTTTTGGGTTATTTTCGTAATTTCCCAAAGTTTGGGGTAATTACTTTCGGTAGTCGAATTTCGAGCCTTCGGGTGGTCGGAATCGTGTGTTCTCTTAACGCTTGGATGCGTCTTTGCGAGTACGTCGTAACCATATCTTCGATTCGTATTCAGGTTCGGGTTTCGGGGTCGTCGGGCCGTCGGAGTGGCCACGGCCGGAGCCGGGCCTGGCCTGGCCGAGTTACGGCCGTAAGGTGCATTCTGGCCAGTGCGTGCTCGGCGAGCATGGCCTCGAATGCCGATTACGGCCGTAAGGGCCGAGATTACGGCCAGACGGTGCCGTGCACTTCTGACGAATGCCTGATTACGGCCGTAAGGACTCGGCATGCAGTGTAAGTGCCGAGTTATGGCCATAAGTCCTCGTCGCTTCTGGCCGTAGCGATCGGGTCAGGCGGGTTTTGACGAATACGTTACGGCCGTAAGTCCTGCTGATTACGGCCGTAACCGATCGGCCATATATAAGGTGTGGACCGCCAAACCCTCATTTTTTTCATCATTTCTTCACCAAAAGTGCGGCGACGGAAAANTGGGAAATGGAGTTTTTGGTCGATTCCACTCAATTTCTAAGCGTTTTTGAGGATCCTTATCGATTATATCAACATCAAATCATTGTTCTTCGTCGGATCGAGGTAATTTCTTGAAATCTCCTAAAATTTGATTTTTCGAGATTTCTTCTTGATTTTCATTGTTCGTCCGAATTTGATGAATCGGTTGATGTTAGTAAACATTGTTAATCGTGTTCTATGGATTGTATATCCATATTTTCGATTCGTTCAACCCGATTGATGATTCTTAGGCTCTTGAGGAACTTTGAACATTTAGTGTTCGATTAAATGCCTCAAAGAGTTTCTTTCGGTCGTTATGATGATTTCGATTGATATTGTGTTATTGAATGAATTGTATTTCATTCAAGGTGGTTCGAGTACTTGTGTTTATCGGAGGACGCCGTTCGTTGTTCGTGGAAGGAATTCATCGCCTTCGGTTGAGGCAAGTTTTATACTTGTACTAGTCAATGAGATTAATGTTATCATATATGTGTATGAATGTGTTGTATCATTCCAAGACTTAGTCTCTTCATGAATTCATTGATATTAAGAGATCGTTCGATACGATACCTTTCGGCAATTATGCCAAATGTTTTTATTGTTCGCTAATGACCGGTTCAAGGCATTGTGATACTCGTTGTTAATGTTATTATCGATCACCGGTTCGCGGTATCGATGTATCGATCGTTGTTGTTGATATTAATGTCGATTTAAGACGTCCTTGTAATCATTGCTATTAATGTTGGAGTTTTGTCCTTGAAGTTGTTTTGGCCGATTAAAGGCGTTGACGTATTCATTTCTCTTCTTCGTTGTCGGTAACCGATTAAAGGTGCCGAGGCATCCTTCGTATCATTGTTATCGATTGGCCGTTCTCAGGCAAATCGAAGTGTTCAATCATTCATCGTATCATTGTCATCGATTAGCCGTCCTAAGGCAATCGAGGTGCTCAATCATTCGTTGTATCATTGTTATCGATCGGACGTTTTAAGGCAATCGAGGTATTGAATCATCCGCTGCATCATTGTTATCGGTTGGCCATTCTAAGGCCATCGAGGTATTGAATTGGGGCTATCGAGGATAGTTCCCATCCGTTGTGTCGTTGTTATCGATTGACCATTCTAAGGTAATCGAGGTATCGAATTGGGACCGCCGAGGACGGTACCCATCCGTGAGTCATTGTTGTCGTGTTGGCCGACTCAAGGCAGCACACTATCATTCTCGTGAATTTGGTAATCTTGGGATCGTTGCCGTTTGTGATTAATTATGTTTGGAGGCTAGTCTCGGCCATTGGATGGTCTAATTGTGATACGGCTTCATGCTGTGGCTTCGGCCCTAATTGTGATACGGCTTCGTGTCGTGGCTTCGGCCCTAATTGTGATACGGATTCATGCCGTGGCTTCGGCCCTAATTGTGATACGGCTTCGTGCCGTCGCTTCGGCCCTAATTGTGATACGGCTTCGTGCCGTGGCTTCGGCCCTAATTGTGATACGGCCGTGCGTGGCCCGGCCACTAATTGTGATACGGCCGTGCGTGGCCCGCCCTAATTGTGATACGGCCGCGCCGTGGTTTCGCCCTAATTGTGATACGGCCGTGCGTGGCTTCACCCTAATTGTGATACGGCTTCGTGCCGTGGCCCGGCCCCTAATTGTGATACGGCCGTGCCGTGGCTTCGCCCTAATTGTGATACGGCCGTGCGTGGCCGGCCTAATTGTGATACGGCCGTGCCGTGGCCCGGCCCCTAATTGTGATACGGCCGTGCGTGGCTTCGCACTAATTGTGATACGGCCGTGCCGTGGCCGGCCCTAATTGTGATACGGCCGTGCGTGGCTTCGCCCTAATTGTGATACGGCCGTGCGTGGCTTCGCCCTAATTGTGATACGGCCCGTGCGTGGCCCGGCCCTAATTGTGATACGGCTTCGTGCCGTGGCTTCCGCCCTAATTGTGATACGGCTTCGTGCCGTGGCTTCGGCCCTAATTGTGATACGGCTCCATGCCGTGGCTTCGGCCCTAATTGTGATACCGCTTCGTGCCGTGGCTTCGGCCCTAATTGTGATACGGCTTCGTGCCGTGGCTTCGGCCCTAATTGTGATACGGCTTCGTGCCGTGGCTTCGGCCCTAATTGTGATACGGATTCGTGCCGTGGCTTCGACCCTAATGGTGATACGGATTCGTGTCGTGGCTTCGGCCCTAATCGATAACAGCTTCGGGCTGTTTTGGCTTCATGTGATTGTGATATTTGACAGCTTCGGCTGAGTGTCTTTCAGGCCTTTGTGATTGTCTTGGTAATTTCATTGGAGCCTTCGGGCATTGTGATTCATAATTAATTCAGTTCTGGTTTGGTTCATGTCGTGTAATTCATTGTGGTACTCTGTGATTATGATTCACCGTTGGGCACTTATGTTCTAACCTGTTGAACAGGTATAAATAGTATGCCGTGAGCATAGTATTTCACGAATGCTCGGTTCTTACATTGGTTTGTGAGCATCTCGTATTATTATTATCATTGTACGCTTTTCATTCCCCCTTTGGATGCATATCATGTTATATATGTATTTGATATTCATTATCTGGATGACTGACCCCGTGGGGGCGGAACATGTTTTCATGTTTTAGGTGCTTGCGAGGAGAGAGTTGAGACACAGGGGCATGATGATGGCGACGAGGCATTCGAGCGATACTAGTCCGAGTTGTTCATGTTGGTCAGTCAGTTGGAGTGTTCTTCAGTCTGTTAGTCATTGTCATTATGTATTACCCGAGCAGATGCTCGTGGATGTTGTTGTATTTTATTTTTGGCCATGTAGGCCCATCGTTGTTGTTGAAATTCCTTATCGGAATATTGTGTCGGATATCATGGTAGGGACTATGATTTCCCCTTTTTGTTTAATTTAATGTATTTTAGTCATGTTCACCTGGTGGATCTCCTGGCGTGGGGTCCACGGCACTGTAATAACCCAATAGGATTTGGGGGTGTTACAGTAATGCCTATATAAAGGCCCCTCTATCAGTGTTATGAATACAATTGATTTGCTGTCTTTTACTTTCTCCTCAAACACGTTATCAGCACGTAGTCTTCCAACTGAGCAATTCCGAAAATAATTTCGCCCAAAAAATCTTCTAAAAAAAAAATTGCGGCCGAAAAACCTAGCACTTCCTCCCTAACACCTGTGTCGCAGCCGATCTCCCCACCAACGGCCTGCAGCTTGACCCCTCCACCCCCTTCAACATCACCAGGGGAAACACCATCTTCTACCTCAACTGCTCCGCCTCTATTCTCAACTTCCCGCTCAGCTGCACGTCCGACAGCCTCTGCCATGTGTACGTCAACGCCACGAACGAAGCAGCCGCATGCGGCGTGGCGCCGTGCTGCGCGTTCCGTGTCGGCGGGTCGACGACCTCCTATAGGATACGGCTCAGGCAGTCCGGGTGCCGTGCGTACAGGAGCTTCGTGAATCTGGATCCCGGGCTGCCCGTGGACCTGTGGCCGCAGCCCGGCGTGGAACTGCAGTGGGCAATTTTCATGGGCAATTTTCATGATTTAATAAAACTTTTCCAGATTGGAGGACCACGTACCAAAAACAAACTGCATCTTATGGGAGATTTTGTTGATCGCGGTTGTAATAGCTTAGAAGTTTTTACGATCCTTTTGCTATTGAAAGCAAGATCCGAATTTTTACTAGGATTCAAGAGGACAATCAGAATAAGGAGCAGATTTTTCGATTGGAGATCCGACCTCATCCAATACCGAGCTACTGCACCGCCGCGCCCGAGTCCTTTTTCGGCCGAATTATCGAGCCCAGTAGCCCTATCCGGGCGTTTCTCAACTCTCCATCTTTTCCTAATTAATGATTCATTTGTTCATTAATTTGTACACTTATGAATCTTACATGTTTATGTTTTACGTGTATATAGGAAAATACGTCGCTCATGATGATGTGCACGCTATGGAGAAAAAGCCATATTTATCCGTTCAAGGATCAAAGTAAATATAGAACGGAGTACCCACGGAAATATGTTGCTCATATGGAGAGAATCTCCCGTTCAAGGATCAAAGCATATATGGAACCAAGTACCCGTAAGACTTTATTAAAAGTTCTCGTTTTTTCAATTCCTCTCTTTTGGGAAATTTTTTTTGGGAAATTGGGTATTTGGGTTCTTTATCTCCCACGCTACTTTGCGGTGGATGAGACAATGAGAGATGGTATCACTCTCGTATGTCGAAGTAAACTGTGTGACGGTCCTGGGGGAGCCACGGATAATTGTTGAAAGTCGATATTTGTGGTTGTTGCATACACCACATTTTGGGTGCGATTTGATGTCGCCGTTTTGTCGATTTTAAACCAACAATTGAAAAAAAAAATGAACATTGTCGGTAACGGTAAAGTTATGACTCGTTCATGATTAGTCATGGATTTGTGACGTACAAATGGGACAAACATCGATTGCGACGGATATGTCGTGGTTAAAATCGATTTGTGACGGATTTGTCACGTTGAATTGAGCGACCACCACGTTGGTCTTGACCCAATCCCATACTTGGAAAACTCCATCTTTCATCCTATTAAAATAAAATATTGCATGTGGGTGTAGACATGCACCGTCTCCTTGCAACATGACATATGAAAGAATGTACGAGTAATTCTCATGAGTTTCAACATGTAAAGCAATGGCATATTGCGGTAAATACATGAATTCGTTGACCTCGATTATAGTTCGTATGACTATAGGTCCGAATACTTCTCCGAGTATTTGTGAAGGCATGTGCCTTATATATTTGACTATGTTTAGTCGATCTTATTGGATGGTCAAGACAAGTTGGTTATGGTATATTCATTATGTCTCATGGTTCAAAATGCTTAATTATGATGCACCGCGTTGTATCCATATAACATGGCTATTATGACGTATGCTTGCAAATTGAGAATTAAAATACTTGGTTGATTGATGCACTTTGGTGGATTTTGTCTACACGTTTGATCATGACTAGGCGCATCCTTCTTGGTATTTGTTTATGCTTTGAAAGTTCAAACGGAATCAGTGGTTTTTAAACAGCCTTAGCTGTACCGACATTCCTACTTTCTCTGCAAGTCTACCAACTTGGAGTTACCGAAAGGATCATTAGTCGAGATAAGAAATCGAACACTCTACTGCGTTTAAACGCACATATGGCTGTCATTGTCATGGTTTTGCATCAACACTTATGCCATTGGATATGGTCTCAACCTTGTTTTCTCACTAAACTTGGAAAATACTAAAGCAGCCAATTAAAACATGCACTGTGATCTAAGTTTAATGATCCGTGTGGTTCACAATATATGGATAGAAAGATACGGAAGTCTAGTTTCCATAACATCTGACCGTTCATCCATAGCCTTCCTAACAAGGGAGTTATCGCTATTTTAGTAAACAAAGGTCAAGCTGCACGGAATTTTATTTCCAGCGATTGTGCTAACTTTTGTCCCAACCAACTTGGTTCCCATCTTGAATTTGCAAGTGATCTTATGACACATATTTTTCAACCTCTTTCTGGCCGAATTTGCCATAGATGATGTAGTTTTTGGTATGCGTTATACGCTAAACTATCATCTTTTAAATGTTGAAAAACAGTTTCCTTGGGGAAGCCCAAAATACGCACCCTTATAAGAAGGTCGAGCGTGTGCATGGTAGTGTTACACCATGCTTGTGTTGTAATTTTGCCCCTTAGGCATATAACTTTGCCATGTTATGCACTCAATATGATAGATCATTTTGATCATATCAAGCATAAAATCTCTATGTTGTTAGAGTATTCGCTATGCTCATGATTGTAAAATTTTGCAAGCGAAATTGAGTGCGTATTAAGCTATTTTCAAGGAACATGATATCTTTGGATTTCGGTTTATAAATCCATTGTGACTATGATGAGTAGGTCATCACAATCAATGAGCGGTATGATGCTCAAGTTGTTGAATGTCGAATGGCGTTTTCTAGTCACATATGTTCCGTAACAATTGAACCATGTTATGACTCGATGATATATATGCCAAAGTGTATCACTCATAGCATCTCATTGTGATTTGTGAGAATAAAATCTTATGCATCACTTGTATTGGATATGTGAAAATAAAAATATTCATGAGTCAATATGGTCCGGCTTGCATCGGTTTTGGTAACCAGAAGATGTATTGGGACATTGACACATTTAGGCTTTAATAGTCCGGAGTTTGGACAGTTTGGTGATCCATATACCACGGTATTGTCATGGACATCATTTTATTTGAACAAAGAAACTAGTTGGATCAAAGACACCAAAGTACATTGGTGGAGTCGTGAGCAGGGCTCATGACCGATGATGATATTTATGTCATCCGCGTCTTGCTTTCATAAGCATGTGTGACGCCAAAGACCCCCCGATGATCCTTCTTAGCCATGTTCATTTATTAAAGCCTATTCTTTGGCACGATTAGGAGATGACACCCTCCTATGCTAAAGAGAATAATGTAGCGACTCGCATAAGCATGGTGCTGAGTCCTCCCCTTTCACCGAGTCCTTATACATACATGATCATAAGTATTAGCCTGAGTGGCTTATGATGTTATGATGGTGTTCACAAATGGTCGTACTCAAGTAATAATATTTATATGTTATGTTGTTCCTTTGATAATGATTGATAAGTTGATGAAACCTGAGTTTATGGTTGTCCAACTTGCGGACCAGTCATTGTAAAGGTCGGTTCACCCACTTTTTAGACCAAGTCTTAAAGTGAAATTTTAACAAGTACTTCCTAACATCCAAGGCTACCTTCTCACAAATTTTGGTGCCATTTGGAGACTTGGAAGGAGGTGAACTACTTAAATGAAGTTTTCACATACCACAAGCCGTCCTATCAACTAGTTCGATGTCATTTCGACCGATTTCTGACCATAAGGTTGATGGTTTTGGAATCCTAAACACCCGTTTATACATGCTCACGAAATTTTGAGGTGTTTGGGGCTGGTGAAGGGAGTGAACTCTTCAAGAAAGCATTAGAGGTTCGATAAAACCAACGGCCTATTATCGGTTCAATCGTTTCTTTATGTTCGATCCCGGTGGTGCATGGTGGCGGTTTTGTTGAATTCTCAAGACCAGTAGCTACGGCTATGTAGCATAGGTCAACATGTCATATTCACCTATACCTATCATCATTCAAATGCTTAGTTACAAGTATAACAATATGCATTTTGTTAACTGGATATTGTTAACACTGAAAACCTTTATCGTCCACATGTTCATGTGCCAAAAGTGTGTCACCACAACGCATTATGACGGGTTATAAATGATGAATATGACATGCGCTTTCACTCATAGTCCGCTTAAAATGTACCTTGACAGACAATCTCCTAAGTCACTTTGATGAGCCAGTCTTCTCGTCGTTAGGGGGAGATGCGAACGATCATGTTCGAGTAGAACGACTTGGAATTATTGTAGTTTGTCCCTACTGTGCCTCACCAAGTTCCCTAAAGTGACGAGATTAAATACATGCTGCAAACATGTCTGCAAGGATTGTGTCCGGTCATGGACGTTCGTCACCTATAAATGGTGATATGGTAACACCACAAATTGTGGTAGATGGTGTTACTAGGTCGTGGATCTCATAGAGTATTGGGATGCCACTTGGTTCGATAAATACTCTCGCTAAGAATGTATGCGAGTTTGGTACATGAAAACTTGATCATATGATCAAATGAACTCATCCGTCTCATATGATTCTGGATTATAGTCATCATTGGGGGACGCCTCAATGAATGCCAATCCATAAAGAGTACTCTATGAATAAAGCCGGTACATGAGGACGTGGAATGTGAGTTTAATCGAACCATACCTCGTTGAAAATCTACAACGTTGTAGCCTTGGCCTAAAATGGAAACATACGCGACTCCAGTATAAACAAAGTGATAGCCCTTTGTTGAAGTGGTGCCGACACTCCAAAGATAAGCTCTATCTGTATACTTTGTCAAAGCGAGTGAGAGAAGGAGTTAAACTCACCTCATAGCGCGAGGTTTCTCATGAATGCACTGGAATCGATTACGATGACACGAAACTTAGTTGTGCTATCGTAATGGATGTTATAGCATCCACTATCTTTTCAGTTAGATAGTTTCCCAAAAACTGGCGTGCAGCTTATGGTTGAATCTTATCTTAGTGGGGAACTAAGTTAAGTGATAAAAAAGATCTCGTGGTGGATCAGAATCAAATCAAGTGGCTCCTGACCACGGAGCGCGTCGACAAGTGATTGTCGGGAACGCATACTAAGTATATACTTGATTTGGAAGAGATATGAAGCTTTTGCGTGTAAAACTAAGGGTTTATAGTGATGTACTCTTGTGAGACTAAGAGATTCCGCTAAATCCAAAGTTAAGAATGAAAGGATCTTGGGGACACTTAATGATGCGTATTCATCAATCGGTTTAAGGCAATCTAAGGGACGGTTTCCCTAAGAGACGATAAAGTAATGCCTATATGATTCCCAATGACTAGTCGAAGTCATAATAAGACTTTGCTCACTTAAGTGATGATGCAGTCTTAAGAAAAGTACAGTATTATGTACTCATGTTTGACTCGATGTACTCATTCGTAATAATCCGGTAAAGCCAATGTGACGATGGCCTAGGATGCGCTCACGCAATGTCTGTGATTGACAAGAAGCTTGAGGCTCGCTCTATCTCGATAAAAAGGACACTTGAAAACTGATACCCGAATCTGCCCAGAATGTGTTGGTCTATCTCCCATATGACCTACAGGGCAGCTCACTTGATGGAAAATGGTGAAATTGGTACTATTGGAAAGGTTTGTGTCTACTTTCCAAGGAAACCAACCATTTGATCACATCCATCATGTTGAGTGACATATGACTATTGTTGCAAAGTAGGACAGGATATGTCCTAGAATTTCCGAGTCAACTTCGAAGAGCTTTGTGATCTGCTCAGCCGATCTAGGTTACGTCTTGTATGTGAATGAAAAGCTATGGGTGTCTAGTTTTCATAAGTTCTTACAGTCTCGTTGATACCTATTGAATCGAAGAAGTTATGACTGATTTGGTGCATAGAGGTCAAGACTTTGGAAAACTTGATAAGTCTTTAGCGACCCTGCACTTTGGATGTGTCGCGCTCTTTTTGTCCTTAGACCAAGGTTTGTTTTTCCCATTGGGTTTTCACTTGGTAAGGTTTTTAACGAGGCGACCTATGAGAACATCCAGACAATGATGCGTTGTACTTCTGTTCAACTTAGACCAAGAGGTATTTTTCCCACTGGGTTTTTCCTTGGTATAGTTGTGAGGGCAACTTGGCATCCGACTCCTATGATTTGAGGTACTCATCAGGGGGAGTCGTTATGTATACATCAAGGAGAGTATACATGACATGTTATGTTGGTGCGTTGCAATCTTTTCCTATCAAGCCTTTATTTTTTCCATGGGGTTTTGTTTTGGCTTGAAATAGGTTTTTACGAAGGCAACATCTTCTACACCATTGTTGTATTAGTGCTCGACACAGGGGGAGTGTTCCGGGAATTATTATTCCCGTGATGTGTCTTACCTAATACTGATTGTAGATACATAGATGGAAGGTTCTAGATCCTTCTAGAGGTAGTAGGATCTTATTAGATGTCTTACCTTATCTAGGAATCCTATGTATGGAAGGACTCTCATTGTAATGCCTATATAAAGACCCCTCTATCAGTGTTACGAATACAATTGATTTGCTGTCTTTTACTTTCTCCTCAAACAATTCATTATTTATCATCTTGATATTCATCGAATAATCTTTTACGTACATATTGTTTTTTATTCCAGTTCCATGTTTAAAGGCATCCTGATTAAGGCAAAAGTGGGCAAACTCGGCCATAGTGATTTACTTTGCGTTTGCATCGAGATTTCCAAAACATTTTACAAGTTAGTAAACTCGCCTAATGTTTCTCAATACGTTGTCGTACTCATAGCTGGAAATAAGATTGCTGATAAATACTAGACTCAAAAGTCCGTTATTGTTTTTTTTTTTTAATAACAGATGCCATCCAAAAACAACGCTAACAGTTCCTGTTACATGAAGAGATATTTCATAATTCCACAAATAGAGTGGTATTAATATTATACTCAATTGAGTTTCTTCCTAGCAGGAAGATGAATTGAGGGGTACAACAATGCTGGGGTTCTCGTTCGACACGGGATAAAAAAAACCTACACTGACACGGGATCAAAAAAACCTACACAGCGCACTAGCACATCTAATAATCAAGGAACCCCACAATAACACTTTTAGCAATAAACTTACCCAGACCACAAATCTGGCAAATTCATAATTCAATCCCAACATTATGGAATTTGCGATCCTCCCGCGGCATCTCGAGCAAGTTCAAGGTCACCAAGCCAGAGGCCAAATCGTACTTAAATTCAACCACATCAGATCCCACAGTACATTTTCTGGGCGAAACCGACGAATAAGCGCCAAAACGACCACAGCCCTTCACTTCCATCAAAACAACAGCCACAGCCTCTGTGCTCAAGTTCTCGACTCTGTCTGCAACACCAACACTTCCTTCCGCTTGATATCCATTGTCGAGCTCCAACAATTGTGGGCCAGACATCACATCATATTTCAGCCCTTCTATTGCCCCACCGGCATTGAACATGTCGATGAGCCCAAACGGCGCGAATGTGAACCCGGGCGCCAAGGCCTTGATAGGTGTGACAGTATAAATCTCGTGTTCTAATACCTTAAGGGAAATTGGCATGGAGACACTGTAGGGGAGGACGATGACTTCGCTACTCCTATGGGAATAGAGAGCCACATTTCCATCCCAGTTGGAGTCAAGGGACACATCTCTCATGAGATGGACATCTCGGCCTCTGATGTAGCCGGTTATTGCTTCGGATTTAGTATGGTGGAAAGTGTTCTTCCTCTGGACACTGTTCCATGCGGCCCCTTGGCAGTTATACACTCCTAGTAGTCCGGTGTACTTGTTCATGTTCCATATCTTCAACAGGCTGAAATAGAACAAGGATCATTTTAGAAAATTTATTCTAAACCTGTTTTAATTAATCAAGAGAGAAATACTTTTATTTTCGAATGATGAATTTGGGATGGAGATATTTAAAAAAGTAAGAATTCCCACCTAACGCCATCACGAGCAGGGTCAGAAAATAAGCAATCCTTGGTAGGCCGACCGGGCAATTGAGCTCGGAGAACGGAACCATCAGGCAGAACAAGCTTCCTCAGAAGATCAAAGTTGTGCTTTCCAGGTGCATCACTGTAACATATGTGCACTCATTATCAGCATTTACCATGTATACATGAGACAATCATAAAAAGAAAGAAAATCAAAACACCCATATATGTACATTGCGCAAACTAAAAGACAAGTTGGTGGTATTTGTCACCTAACGTAGATAGGTCCACCGCTAATAGCCCTGGCCGATCCGTGGTACTCAGCCACTGGATGTAGTGAATGGAACATGTCCCAATCAGGCAGCATTACTTCTCCAAGGAACAGACTGTTATACGCAACTGCCGCGATGTGGATGGTGTGTGATACAGGATCCGATGGGTAGAAATCATCTGAGGCTCTCACAATAGCAGCTTGTTTTGAACTGTTTCATTCAGTCACATTGACAAACACATAATGATCAATTTCAGGGAAGTGTAATCTGAATCAGATATTTCTCTTTAAAAAAGAGATCAGATATAATTACGAACCAAAGCTAGTATATAATTTATGCAACTAGTCGGCTTAAAACAAAAACTCATCACATGTTTCCAGCATCATACCAGGGAATTTCCAAACAGAAAAAATAATATCTATTATCCATGAAAAATAAAAGTAAAAAAACTAGAGAGAGAGAGAGAGAGGCATACCAGTAAAGGGACTCGAGATTGTGGCTCATACAGGAAATGCATCCATTATCAGGAAAATTTCTAGCAACAGATGCATCAAGAGCCTGCTGATACTGCCTGGTCAACTCAACCCTGCCTCCAAGCCCCGCCCCAAGTGTCTCCAATATACACTGCACATCCACTTTCACCCCATCTATCCCAGCTGCAGCCAAATAGCTATGCAACTCATTGTAAAACTTGTAAACATTCTTCGGATTCACCAAACCCAGTCCCTGAACCGCAATCGCATCAGTATTCCAACCAGGCTCATTCTCCATCACACCCTTACACAGCTTGGGATACTGCATAGCTGATCCATATTCCTCCAACTCCTTCACTCCAGGCCTCACTCCACCCCAATACCCTGTTATGGCGTGCCAAACATACACGTATTTCAACCCGTGCTTCTCTTTTGCAATATTGACAATATTTTTTAACCCAACCGAAGGGTCCTTTTGGAATTTCGAATTTTCTTTAATTCCTGTCAGCCTCAACAACTGTTGCTGCCCGATTTCCTTTTCCAAATGGTCAGATCCAACCAACTGCCACCCATCGTCAATGATGACGAATTTAGGAGGCGTGCTTCCACCTTGGAGACTCTCGAGGCCGGCTGCCACCCCTTCCTGGGTCACCTCTTGGTAAAAGGCATCCCAAGTGCACCACCCAAAGTATTCAACGATTCCAGGTAATTTCTTCTCATGCCTCAATCTGAACGTCCCCAGATGCAATTTAACAGCCTTGATTGCCTCGTATATAGTCACAAACGGATCTGTTCCGGCACAGATATACACGGCGTTTGTGAAGGATGATCCAACGGCTTCAGTATCCCCGCTCTCCAAACACAGTTCCAGCTCGTCCGCATCGTTTCCCTGGAGGCAAGCTTTGAATGGGCCTTCAATTAAAGGCAAGAATACGGTGTAAACAACCTTGTTTTCATCATCCCAATCCACACCGTCCGATTCTAACTGAGATCCAACTTTTGTTTCGACCAGTAAGAACTGGGTCTCTAGAGGGATGTCGCCACCCTTGTCGCCCATTTTCTGAGCCATCCACCACAATTTGAACCTGAAACAAGCTAAGAAACGTAAGTCCCGCAGTGTACCGAGGGACACCACGTGACTGCTGCTGTCCTTGTCGAACACCGCCCCGAGGAACACACCCTCGACGGGGCCTACAGCCGTGCCGGAGGTGGCGATTACATTTTCCGGCACGTTGGTAAGGATGGTCAAGTCTTTCACCACGAGGTTCCTCTCGGAGATTCTAACTGCTGGTTTGATCGTCATGGCTGATTATTTTTTGGATTTACCTTCTCTACGTTCAACCTCACTGAGCTGCTAAATTCAACACAACCACTACGTTAGCCGTTAATTTGTTAAGCACAAGGGTTAAAAAAGATTGAAAAATAGACCCACTAATTGACTACAATTTCATTAAACCATTGCTGGATCTGTCAAAATCCCAAGACAAACAACATGAATCTTACAGTGAAATCGCGGCGCAAAAAAAGTGAACGTACCGTGTAAGCAAGAACGTGATTAAGTGAAGACAGTGAGAGATACGACACCGGAGGAGAAGAACACCTCTTTGTGAACGTGCTCTTTCGGTTTTGTGCGACTACGGTGTTGACTAGTGGTGTATTTATAGTAGTTGGAGCTGTCTTGGAAAGTGAAAGATGAAATAGAGAGAGTAGGTACGCCTACCATGGTTTGGATTGGATGATGATGGTGGCGAGATGCATCTCACCTTACCCACCATGGTTTTACTGTTTCTGATTGGACACAGAAAAATCAAATACACTGATGGTGGAAAAGAGGGTCGTTTGTCCCTTTTGAGGTGGTCGACATCCCAACTGCAGATCACCGATTTTTTCCATATAAAAGGGGTGCACACGTCGTCTCCACGGCATAAAGCCCACATATTTGTTTTTTTGTTAAATGTCACATGTCACACTTGCATAAAAAATCAAACATTAAATGTCACACTTGCATAAAATATCAATCGGGAACTCCACTACTTGCAATATTTAACATTGTGGTCCAATAAGCTAATACTCCCTCCTCCAGTTTTTAAAGTCCTATTTGTTCTCAAATATTTGTCCACAATTTAAAGTCTTATTCTACTTTTTGTACTTTATTACCCTCTTTTCTTTATTTAATTACTACTTTTTCACTAATTGACCCACTACTTTTTTCTCCAAATCACTACCTTTTTCTTTAAACCACTGCCTTTTTCTTCCAAACCACTAACTTTTTCTTCCAACCACTACCTTTTTCTTCGACCCACTTTACCTTTATCATTTTTTCTTAACCTCCGCGCTCAACATCAAATGGGACTTTAAAAAGTGGACGGAGGGAGTATATAATTTTTCCGACAAAATAAAAAAATTAATAATAATTGTGTTTGAGGAGAAAGTAAAAGACAGCAAATCAATTGTATTGATAACAATGAATAGAGGGGCCTTTATATAGGCATTACAATGAGAGTCCTTCCATACATAGGATTCCTAGTTAAGGTAAGACATCTAACAGGATTCTACTACCTTTGGAAGAGTCTAGAACCTTTCATAACTCTATCCTCCTACAATCAGTATTAGGTAAGACACCAATAAGGAAAGGATTTCCCGGAACACTCCCCCTGTGTCGAACACTAATACTAACATGGTGCATAAGGTGTTGCCTCGGTAAAAAACCTTTCCAAGTCAAATAAAACCTCGTGGGAAAAACAAAGACTTGGTGAGGAAAAAGAGCACAACGCACTAACTACAAATGACAGAATCATGTGAAGTATACTCTCCCTGAGGTATACATTAGGGGTGGCATTTCGGAACCGAAAATCCAAAACCGAACCGAAAAAACCCGAAAAAATAGCCGAAAAACAGAAACCGAAGAAGACCGAACCGAAAAACAAAAAAACAGAACCGAACCGAACCGAACTAATTTGGTTCGGCTCTCGGTTCGGGGTAGAGCGGAACCGAACCGGACCGAAATGGACCGAAGTCAAATTTCAACATACTAAAATGACCTTGTTTTTGTGATTTTGGTGTGTTTCGAATTTTAGTATAATTCGTTTTCCTTTTGTAAGACCCTCATGGGTCCAAGAAGGACCGATAATATGCTCATGAATTTGTGATTCAATTAATTTAGGTTGAGAGAATGAGCTACTGTGGTTTACGATTGTTATATATTTTGAGATATTTGGAAATTGCTATGCAACTCTAGCTTTTATCTTGAACATATATATATATATATAAAACTTATTCTATTGCATATAATATTTGAATTTATATTGTGAAGAACCGAAAAAATATCAAACCAAATCGAAACCGAACCGAATGTTTATAAAACCGAACTTAACCGAACCGAACTTCAAAAAGAACCGAACCAAACCGAAACCGAATATTTGGTTCGACTCTCGGTTTCGGTCAAAAACCGAACCGAATGGAACCGAGTCCACCTCTAGTATACATAACAGCTCATTCCATCGAGCTATCATTAGTTGAGATCGGATAATCGACACATGCTGATGCTTCTCACATGTTTCTCAAATGTAGATTTCGGCAGAGACTTAGTGAACAAGTCCGCGATATTCTCATCGAAACTCACTTGTTTCACTTCGATATTCAGCAATTTCTGCTGCTGCTGATTTTAAAAGAACTTCGGCGCAATATGCTTGGTATTGCCACCCTTTATGAAACCTAACTTCATCTGCTCAATGCATGCCGCATTGTCCTCAAAGATGCAAGTAGGGGTTGCTGTAGTGGGATCTAATCCACACGTTCCTCGTATATGGTCTATGACTGACCGGAGCCAAATGCACTCCCTTACGGATTCGTGCAATGCAATTATCTCTGCATGGTTCGAGGAAGTAGCAACCAGGGTCTGCTTGGTAGATCGCCAAGATATTGTCGTATTCCCAATGGTGAACACATAACCAGTTTGGGAACGTCCTTTATGCGGGTCAGAGAGATAACCGGCATCAGCAAATCCAACTAACGTGTCGTTAGGATTCTCTGCATAAGGGGTAAGCTTGCTCGCATTAGCACTTCTGGTAGTCAAGCTACCATGCTCAACTGCAATATCAGAGGAAGATCGACGGTCGGTATGCATCGTCTTAACCTCAACAATTCCTTTCGGAATATCGCTCTCTCTTGCGTAGGGAAAGAACAATCCAAGATCACTGGAGCCTTTCAAGTATCGAAAGATGTGTTTTACTCCATTCTAATGCCTTATCGTGGGAGCGGAGTTAAATCTCGCTAATAGATTCACATAGAATGCGATGTTTGGACGAGTACATTGAGCCAGATACAGCAACGCACCGATTGCGCTAAGGTACGGTGTTTCTGCTCCAAGGACCTCTTCATCCTCCTCTTTGGGACGAAACGGATCCTTGTTCATTTCCAGACTTCGACCAATCATGGGGGTAGCAAGAGGATGTGCCTTGTCCATACTAAATCGCCTGAGCATTTTGTGGACATAGGCAGACTGATGAATGAGTATGCCATCATCTCGATGTTCTAGCTCTAAGCCCAAGCAGAATCGAGTCCTCCCCAGATCTTTCATCTCGAATTCGGATTTAATGTAGCGGGCCGTTTCATTGACCTCATCTATGGTACCGATAACATTCATGTCATCTACATAGACGGCTACAATCACGAATCCTGCATCTGTTTTTTTCACGAAAATGCATGGACAAATGTCACTGTTCTCGTATCCCTTCCCAACCAAGTATTCACGTAGGCGGTTGTACCACATTCTTCCGGATTGTTTCAACCCATACAGTGAACGACGCAATTTCACAGCATAAGCGCTCCGTGGTTTAGAGCTACTTGATTTGGGCAATGAAATCCCTTTGGGGACTTTCATATAAATATTCGTATCTAGATCCCCATAAATATACGTTGTAACCACATCCATAAGCTGCATGTTCAGTTTTTCGGACACTACCAAACTGACTAAGTAGCGGAAAGTGATGATGTCCATAACGGGAGAATACATCTCCTCGTAGTCAATGCCGGGGCGCTGCGAGAAGCCTTGGGCAACTAGTCTCGCTTTGTAACGCATGACCTCATCCGTATCATTACTTTTACGAACAAAGACCCACTTATGTCCAACTGGTTTAACGCCCACGGGTATTGGCTCGATACGGCCAAATACCTCATGTTTAGCCATTGAGTCTAGTTCAGACTGCATTGCATCTTTCCATTTCGGCCAATCGTCTCATTATTGACATTCAGCAACCGAGCGCGGCTCAGCGTCATCGTCTTCAATAATTTTTTGAGCGACGGAGTAGGCAAAAGCATCATCGACTAGCGTGGACGACCTGTCCAATAGTACGTATTCACTCGTACATTGCATCGAGATTTCTTTATTCTCTGACATCAACAAAGTTTCCGACGCGTCCGTCGATTGTTCCATTGTTGATTCGAGGACATATCCGTAGTCAGAGATAATCTCGTGTGACGGAGTCACTGTGTCGATGACGAGAGGATTTTGTGCCTCCGTTCCTCTTCTCTTTCGAGGTTCGGTATCCTTTCTACCCACTGGCCTCCCCCTCTTTCGAGCAGGGATAAGAGCAGCTGAAGCAGCCGTCCCACCACTAAGGTTGACGCCGGGGGCATCATTCCTTTGGGCGGCTGAACCTTGCCCTATAACTGGGACTTCTAACCTTGCAGGAATATTCGCAGCGGGAATGGTAGATCTTGTCACTTTCGCAGTATCAGTAAAGCTGTCGGGCATCGAATCCTCAACTTACTGAAGACTGAGAATACGTTGCACTTCTAGCTCGGATTGAGCTATGCGGGGATATTGATGAGGCAAGGCGGGAGCACACCAGACAGTTTCCTGGCGTTCAACTGGATGTAACACCCCCAGAATCAAACTGGAAATATTACACGCCGCAGACCCTCTCCGTGAGGATCCACCAGGCTAGACATCAAAACCACACAATAAATTACATCCCGACATGATAAAATACTAAATCCGTAGACCAACTTGGCCTTTCGTCACTAACATACAAGTCAAAAATACACATTTCCATCTCGACTCATACCCATGCAAGGGTAAAATACGCTCATAAATAAAAAGTACGACAGCGGAAAAGACCATACACATACTCAACTAACTACACCCAAAACTGGCCTTCATGTGATTAGTATCATTTGCCTTCCATCATCCTTCGCACCGATCCTGTGTTTTGCTCCCAAACCTGCATGTACCTGGATGCAAAAATAGACATCCACCCCCGAATACTCAGGGGTTAGCAAAACTCCACTGTTTTGCTAGTATAAGTATAAAGTGCAAATACGAGCCATGCAAAACACATTCCGAGAATACAACTAAAGACTTCCCGAGCTATTTGATAATTAAAATAGTTCAAGTCTTGAAAGTAGAAACCAAAACAAGAAAGCACTTTGAAAACATTTTCAAATCTCGGGAGTTTTTGAAACATTTGCGATAGTAAAGTTCTTAATTCTTCAAAAGCCTCTTAGGGTCACCGCCCCAAAGTTCATTTTCCAAAAATGCAAAACCGATTAACAAAACACGGGGTTCACAACCCAACTCATTCCAGTCACAAAACACAGGGTCCACGACCCAACCATTTCGATCACCAACACAGGGTCCAGGACCCGTTCATTCACTTCAATTCACTTTCAAAAATACATTACACATAACACATTATGTTTATGCCATTTTAGCCAAACACCAAGACTCGATATATAATGTCTCTCGACTCCGAGCAACAAGCATTGTGATACTCCGGACATATCACAATTAATCAACAGACAAACACTCGCAATTCTCGCGACCCGGTCCAGCCCTCCGGTCCCGCCGTAAGGCCACCAAGTCCCTGTGTGCCCCGTCGAGCAATCTCCAGTGAGAATGCCCACTGGTAACTCTCGCGACCCGGTCCAGCCGCTAAGCCACCAGGTCCCCGTGTGACCCCGTCGAGTCAATCCCCGAGTGAGAGTACCCGAGAAAAACCTTACAACTCTCATCAATTCACATTTCCAAAACCGCAATCCTCAAGAGTCAATCACAATATATATAGTCGAGGTATTTTGCTAAAATGGCCATATTATCCAACACATACCCACGACCCAAAATTTATACTATCCACAAAGAAACACACCATCTAAACAGCATCAATCGACACAACCAATATCACACAAGTTCACACATTCACACACATCCGCATGACTCCACACAAAATCTTAACAAAATGATTGAACTTTAACTTACCAACAAAAAAATCACACATAATGGCATCACTCGAAAATAATGTGATCCTATACTCGACACCAATACGCATAGTCAATTAAGCACATTAATTCCCGAACACAAGAATCCTCTTTAAATAAAACCATGCTTATAGTTATAACGATTCTTTAGAAAAATGGTTGTAAACAATTGTTTAACACGTATCATCAATTTTCAATCATCATATTCACAAAATACGTAATGTATGGGCAAGATACTTGCCTCAGTAGTTGATACCGGACACTCCGACGAACATGGATTAACCGGAAAACCTCGAATGCCCAAAACTCTCCGGCGGAAACGACGGTAGAACCACCGATCGGAAAACGGCGAAAGGAAGGGTTCCGGCTCGAGTTCTTCGCAAGGAACCTGACCCTAACATAATACCGTCAAATTCAACGATCTTACGAGGAAGAATAATCGTAGAACGCCCAAAACCCCCCTCTAAGGATTTTCACCGGACACCTTCAAGGCACCGATTAGGAACTCAACAAAACGAAGAATCCTTGGTAATCCAACCATGGAAAAACAAGGAATTCGATATAAAACAACTGAATAATCAACAATCCCTCACTATTCTAAGTTATAACGAATCAAACGGACGAAATCAACAAAATCCCCATTTTTCCCCAAAACTAGGATTTTAGAAAAACTAACCTTGATTCACTGGATTGAAGGATGTTATGGAGTGATTAATCGATGATATGAGCTCCCAAACTTCGTAGATTAGTTGTATAACAACATGCCTTCGTCACCTCCAAGACTCCAGCCGCGGAAGAGAAGGGGAGAAATGGGAAAAATGACTGAAACTGGACTGCTCGGTCATATTTATACTGGTGCAGCCTAGCGTGCGCTAGACTGCCGAGCTAGCGTGCGCTAGCGGGCGGTCATGGTCGAGAATGTTCGGCCGGGCCCGCCATCATGCGCTGAACACGTGCGCTGTCGGCCCAGCCACAATCCAAAGACTTCCTGGCTCGGCCATGTAGCGTGCGCAGCCTTCCGGCCGTAGCGTGTGATACCTGCCGGCCGTAGCGTGCGCAGTGTCCGACAGTAGCGTGCGCTACCTGCCGATCTTCCCAGTCCATAACCTTTCTGCCCTTACTGCCTCGGCCGACTAGCGCGCGCAGCCAATCGGCCGTAGCGTGCGCTGCCTCCCGGCCGTAGCGTGCGCTACCTTCCGGCCATAGCGTGCGCTACGCCGATTCCTGCTGCACCCGCCCGGCCGGGGCCTGCAGCCGTCCGGCCACCGTCCCCAACCGTCCGGCCAGTGTCCGACCACCATGATTCGACGACTCGATTTTCCGAAATCGCACGGAACAAACACGACAAAATACTCGGGGACAACATCATCGGTCCGAAATGAAAACAACGGATGACAAATCATCACCTACGGTCTTAAACGCCAAAATCAGTTGTCGAGAAAATAATACCGGAACTCGACCACCGGGAAATATCCGAAAAAAATCCAAAATAACCGGAACGAAAATCGTGGGTATTACATTCTACCCCCCTAAAAATAAGTTTCGTCCCGAAACTTAAAACAAAAGCAAGGCGACTCTCGACAACACACCAGAACTCCAGGCAGTATAAAGCCACTACGATCCGATTCAATACGCAATAATGCTTACGAATGTAACACCCCAAACTAGGCGGATATTACAGTGCCGTGGACCCCCGACTGGGACCCACCAGGCGAATGGAAAAGGATGAATTACACAGGGTAAATGTAGTACCGAACCACATTATAACATCAATTACTCCGAGTAGGAGTTTCATACAACACACCCAGGATAATAGAATACATGTGTATCTTATGTGACGATAAAATACACGACACTGAATGAAATGAGTATTCGAACGGAATGTCTGCAGCGGAATAAATAAAGAAAACATGAATGACTGAATAAATGACTGAAAGGACTGGGGCCCCCTTCTAGTATCACTGGGACTCCCCGCCGTCAACGTGTTCTCCCTGCGCCTTTGCCTTACCATGACCTGAAAAACAATATCCCCAAACGGGGTCAGTTATACAGAACAACAATCCTCAAGGGTTGAAAATACACAATTATGATTAACTGAAGTTATGAAATATTCTTAGCTATGAATTACGCTGGAGAGGAGTATCATAGTACGCCCGTAATGTTACGTGTGAGTGTACAACACCCGTCCGTGTACCTAATTAGTCTCACGGTGTAACGCTTTCCCGTGTGCACGGCCTAATGTATCGGTGAACCCAATACAATAACCATCGTGTGCCCGACTAAAAATTCCACACACCACACCCGGCCACGCAATATGAACCCGGAAGGTCATATGAACGAGAATGACCGTAATGAATATCAATGAATAAGTAATAATCGACAAAGTCAAGAATGACTCACCGAGATGAGAGTAATAATGAAATGAATGATAGCTCAACGAAAAGATTGGAACCGCTGCTCCTTATGATCAAGTGATTAATTGACAATAACAAGTTTTAATATGATTAATACAATGATGAATGAGTTATGATTATGAATAATCAACAACAAAAGGTATGAATATCCTTTTAACCGAGTAAGAATTAACTTACACAACAACGATGAAGAATGTCCGTCCACGAACAACGTCCTAACCAAGATACCGGTCGCTCGAACAACCTTAATTCAATACAATTGCCAACAATCCGATCAATAACGAATTAAACACGAATATAACGAACTCAAGACGTCGATACGATTAAACCAAGTTCATTGGGGCATTATATCGAACACTATGAGGCCAACTTTGATTGATTACCACTAAACCTCAATAATACCAACTTCAAATCCCCAAATCCAACTCGATATTCAAAGTGTTCTTGAATAAATCTCTCAATAATCCAATGAATCCTTATACAAACTCATAATCATATACATATCCCTTCATATAACATGATTATAACGTCCAAAACATCATAACTCAACACAAAATCGAAATCCAAGGTGTTGAAGAAATTACCTCTTGAAGATCCAACCACTACGATCCGAAGAACACGAGTTAAAACGAGTATCCAAGCTCCTCAAAGGAATGAAGATGATGAAGATTACACACTCAAGTGATTGATGATGATAAAATCTCTCTCTCAACCCTCTCTCTCGGATGAAGAAGGAAAAAAGAAGAAGTGAGGAGAAATGACCCGGCCAAGTCATTAAATACTGCCGGAAGTTACGGCCGTAACTCGGCCCTCTTACGGCCGTAACTTTCCAAGTCAACGGCCCTACGGCCGTAATCGCCAACTCAGACGGCCGTAACTCGCTTCGTCAAAGCTCGCTTGCAGACTTACGGCCGTAATCGATCCTGAGTTACGGCGTAACCCGCCTTCGTCAAAACATCCGTCGACACCCTTACGGCCGTAACCGCACACCTTACGGCCGTAACTCGGATGATACGGCCGTATCCGCCAAACTTACGGGCGTAAGCCCTCTTCGTCAAACGACCTGTGCACACTGCCGCGTACGGCCGTAATCGCCAAGCCTTACGGCCGTACCTTCCTCGACTTACGGCCGTATGCCGCAACCCTTACGGCCGTAAGTCACCCTTGGTCGACAACACCCAAAATTCACGAACACCACTTACGGCCGTATCTCACCTTCCTTACGGTCGTAACTCACCTTCGGCCAAAATGTCTCGGTAGCTGGCCGACGCGTGCAGGCCAGAATCGCCACCTTACGGCCGTGCACTCGCCGACTTACGGCCGTACCACAAGACCTTACGGCCATAAGTCCCTTTCGTCCAAATGGCACGAAAACACGAACCCTTGTTACGGCCGTAACCCAAAGTCCTTACGGCCGTAACTCGATGGCCGCTGTTGAAAATTCCGATAACTCCGATTCCTCGCTACGATCGATGAATGATCCGACATAACATACGAATGTGAAAATGAACAAGTCTAAAACAAGCCACCGATGAAGCCCCAGATATCGACTACCAATCACGATGAAAACAACAATACTCCCGTCGGTCTCTAAACGGAGATGACATGCCGATCGGTAACTGATATACGATTACAACAAGCCAACAGTGAACACAAATGAATGAATCAAGAATGATGAGTGATTATTAACGAGTGAGAAATACTGAGTGACAATTATAGACTGATAATTACTGAATGAAAATGAATGAATTACAACCGGGTATTACAACGAAAAGCAACGAGCATGAATCGCTGCGTTTGATAAAACCGAGCAATACAAAAATCGAATCACGATTCCAACGCTGAAAGGTATGAAATTCCAATAACTCACAGATCTGGAAGATCAAATACGAAGACAATTTTCCAACACTTATGGAAATCGCAAAATGGCCCAGATGTTCAATAATCACGGTTTCGAGGTCAAACGATAATGATTGGACAACGACGAACGAATAGCAATGATCGAACAACAACGATAACCTTTGAAGTTCATACCTCAAATCAAGACATCAATAACTTGTAGGAAGCACGAGGTGTTAGTTTCGAACACGGTTCACAAGAAATCGGTCCGAACTTGGAAAGGTCACAATGATATGCACATCAATTTGTAACAATATCAGAACTCGCTCGAATGACAAATGAGAGAAACAACACAAGGTCAGAAGCATTAGCGAACACAATCGCCTCAATACGGTCGAACGAAACGGAAACGAGAAGAAGAAGAAAAATGCGGGCATTACATCATATCACCTTTAAAATAGGTTTCGTCCCCGAAACCTAAATAACGAAAACGAAGTGCTTGAATACCAACCTTCCCGGCCATATCCTCTTGGTCCCGCATCTAATCTCCATAACCAACTATACCGTGGTCACAGTCGCGTCCTATGTCCCTCGGCATACTAAGCGGATTCTCACTCAATACGATTGCACCACTTCGCAAAAATAAATATACTAAAGTACCAACTTAGGATGACATATCACATAAGGTAACCAATAACAACTCGGAAAGAAAATCCACGAGGTATCCCTTTAAAGAAAATCTTTTGAAAATCATTGGCTTTGTATGTTATTCAAATTAAACTTTAAAAGTACTTTTGGTACCTCGGGTTATTTCATCAAAACTTGTAATCAACATACTCTAACCGCCTCATTTGAAATCATTTGCCAAAATAACAATTCCTTGTAACCGGCGTTATCAAAATCGCCATGACTTTACTCATCACCATTACCGTTAACAACCAACAAGTTAACCATGCAAGATCATCAAACCATTCCTTCATACTCTAACATTTTCAAATCCGAGTTTGAACTTTACATCGAGTGAGATTTTTCATCTTTCACTATATATTTTTGAAAAAGAAATCGTATTGGTTTTTGAAAAAAAAAATATTTTATGATGTGAAAGATTTTTTAAAATCATGTACTCGAATTATTCGAAAATACAATAGTACGTTAAAGTCATTTCTGAAAATTCTCCCAACACTACACAAGAATCAACGACGGTAACATTTTACAAAATGTTCAAGGTATTTTAAAACAACTCTTTCAATACCGTCGAGGTTTTATTTGAGAATCCTAGGCCGGCTCGCAAATTTCAAACAATTTCCAAAGTTCATACAAAGCCGTCGGCTTAATCGCAACGTCAAATTAGTTTCAAAAATTGATTTCCGCAACTTGCACAAACTTATGAAAGTTTTAGGAAAATATTTTGAACACACACACACAACAGACATAATTTATCAACTCACCGAACAAAATCAATTATCACTGAGTGCGAATGAAAGGTAACAACACACGTTCACACAAAACGGTTGTCATCACTAGACAACGCACATAGAATACAGTCACAGACGACTGACTGTAGAAAGTTAGGCCTAACGGCAAAAATGCGATTCCACATCCTCTGTCCCAGCTAACTAACGCACGCTACAACAATTATTTAGCGTGCGCTATTCATGCTGCATTAGCGCGCGTTACAACAACATTAGCGTGCGCTACTCATGCCACATTACCGCGCACTAGCCTTGTACTTAGCGTGCGCTAACAGCTCTAATTCAGCAACGTGATTGCGAATATATATACGACATTATTAGAACCGATAGTTACAAATGAACAACGACAGCATACGAATCTAAATGCCATCGATTCACATGCTTACAACACTTCGCGAGCAACCATCAAAGGACAACTGTCATCCAAGATCGAAATCCCGTCTATTAATAAAGAGGACTATCTTAACTTATACCAAACGACTTAGCCTTCACATCAATATTTTAATCTAAAACTGGCAACACTGCCCGAACAACAAGAACATCATCACGTATTTCTCGACTAACAGTCATAAAACCGATAGGTTGAAAACGAGAGTCACGTCTTGTCTACATTTTGTAGACTTCACTTGAGTTCAAAAATCGTGTTTTGAAAACTTATAATACAAGATGAAAATAAAATATCGGTAGTTTGAATTCTTAAAAAAATTTTGACCTTGTGGTCATCATACGAAAATCAAACTTTTTCCTCCCTTTGGAGGATGTTTTAAAACAAAAATATAAGTGTCTCTCCAAAAACATGTAGAGTTTTAAAATATAACATTGATGAATTTTTCTTTGCGTAACCACACCAAGGCTATTATTCTTGTAAAAAAAATGACTTATATCAGGATGTGTGTATATATACATACACATTGGCACCACTTTCATTCTAGCATCATACGAGGATCAAACAACATAGGCCACATAATTCTCAAATCACCTTTAAACTCCACATCATAACACAAAATCATACCAGCTCGTATATCACAAGGCACAATATAGTAGGGAGACTTACATCAACAGGTCTCACGAAGATGATGGCTGCACCTCGATACTAATCACGGCCAACATCACAGACGACGCGTCGCGACACGACTTAGACAGACACAAGCTGGCAGAACAAGACACGACAATACCCGACTGGACCCGACAGCCTAGGTTTCCGCAACCTAAATCTCCGATACCATAAATGTAACACCCCCAGAATCAAACTGGGAATATTACACGCCGCAGACCCTCTCCGTGAGGATCCACCAGGCTAGACATCAAAACCACACAATAAATTACATACCGACATGATAAAATACTAAATCTGTAGACCAACTTGGTCTTTCGTCACTAACATACAAGTCAAAAATACACGTTTCCATCTCGACTCATACCCATGCAAGGGTAAAATACGCTCATAAATAAAAAGTACGACAGCGGAAAAGACCATACACATACTCGACTAACTACACCCAAAACTGGACTTCATGTGATTAGTATCATTTGCCTTCCATCATCCTTCGCACCGATCCTGTGTTTTGCTCCCAAACCTGCATGTACCTGGATGCAAAAACAGACATCCACCCCCGAATACTCGGGGGTTAGCAAAACTCCACTGTTTTGCTAGTACAAGTATAAAGTGCAAATATGAGCCATGCAAAACACATTCCGAGAATACAACAAAAGACTTCCCGAGCTATTTGATAATTAAAATAGTTCAAGTCTTGAAAGTAGAAACCAAAACAAGAAAGCACTTTGAAAACATTTTCAAATCTCGGGAGTTTTTGAAACATTTGCGATAGTAAAGTTCTTAATTCTTCAAAAGCCTCTTAGGGTCACCGCCCCAAAGTTCTTTTTCCAAAAATGCAAAACCGATTAACAAAACACGGGGTTCACAACCCAACTCATTCCAGTCACAAAACACAGGGTCCACGACCCAACCATTTCGATCACCAACACAGGGTCCAGGACCCGTTCATTCACTTCAATTCACTTTCAAAAATACATTACACATAACACATTATGTTTGTGCCATTTTAGCCAAACACCAAGACTCGATATATAATGTCTCTCGACTCCGAGCAACAAGCATTGTGATACTTCGGACATATCACAATTAATCAACAGTACAAACACTCTGGCAATTCTCGCGACCCGGTCCAGCCCTCCGGTCCCGCCGTAAGGCCACCAAGTCCCTGTGTGCCCTGGCCGAGCAATCCCTCAGTGAGAATGCCCACTGGTAACTCGCGACCCGGTCCACCCGCTAAGCCACCAGTCCCCGTGTGACCTCACGAGTCAATCCCCGAGTGAGAGTACCCGAGAAAAACCTTACAACTCTCATCAATTCACATTTCCAAAACCGCAATCCTCAAGAGTCAATCACAATATATATAGTCGAGGTATTTTGCTAAAATGGCCATATTATCCAACACATACCCACGACCCAAAATTTATACTATCCACAAAGAAACACACCATCTAAACAGCACCAATCGACACAACCAATATCACACAAGTTCACACATTCACACTCATCCGCATGACTCCACACAAAATCTTAACAAAATGATTGAACTTTAACTTACCAACAACAAAATCACACATAATGGCATCACTCGAAAATAATGTGATCCTATACTCGACACCAATACGCATAGTCAATTAAGCACATTAATTCCCGAACACAAGAATCCTCTTTAAATAAAACCATGATTATAGTTATAACGATTCTTTAGAAAAATGGTTGTAAACAATTGTTTAACACGTATCGTCAATTTTCAATCATCATATTCACAAAATACGTAATGTATGGGCAAGATACTTGCCTCAGTAGTTGATACCGGACACTCCGACGAACATGGATTAACCGGAAAACCTCGAATGCCCAAAACTCTCCGGCGGAAACGACGGTAGAACCACCGATCAGAAAACGGCGAACGGAAGGGTTCCGGCTCGAGTTCTTCGCAAGGAACCTGACCCTAACATAATACCGTCAAATTCAACGATCTTACGAGGAAGAATAATCGTAGAACGCCCAAAACCCCCCTCTAAGGATTTTCACCGGACACCTTCAAGGCACCGATTAGGAACTCAACAAAACGAAGAATCCTTGGTAATCCAACCATGGAAAAACAAGGAATTCGATATAAAACAACTTAATAATCAACAATCCCTCACTATTCTAAGTTATAACGAATCAAACGGACAAAATCAACAAAATCCCCAATTTTTCCCAAAACTAGGATTTTAGAAAAACTAACCTTGATTCGCTGGATTGAAGGATGTTATGGAGTGAGTAATCGATGATATGAGCTCCCAAACTTCGTAGATTATTTGTATAACAACATGCCTTCGTCACCTCCAAGACTCCAAATTAAGAGAAGGGGAGAAATGGGAAAATGATCAATCGGATCGCTTGGTCATATTTATATCGGTGCGCCTTAGCGTGCGCTAGATCGCCGAGCTAGCGTGCGCTAGCGGCGGTCATGGTCGAGAATGTTCGGTCGGGCCCTCCATCATGCGCCGAACACGTGCGCTGCCGGCCCGACCACAATCCAGAGACTTCGGCTCGGCCAGAAGCGGCGCAGCCTTTCCGGCCAGAAGGCGCAGATGTCCGACAAGAGCGTGCGCTACCCGCCGATCTTCCTACCCGTAACCTTTCGCTTTTATCGCCTCGGCCGAGTAGCGCGGCAGCCTAACCGGCCGTAGGCGCGCCGCTTCCCGGCCAGAAGGCGCTACCTTCCGCCATAGCGTGCGCTTACGCGGCTCGCGCACTGCCGGCCGGGCCTCGCACCCGTCCGGCCAGGCTCGCAGCCCGTCCCGCCACCGCCCCAACCGTCCGGCGTTGTCCGACCACCATGATTCGTAGACTCGATTTTCCGAAATCGCACGGAACGAACACGACAAAATACTCGGGGACAACATCATCGGTCCGAAATGAAAACAACGGATGACAAATCATCACCTACGGTCTTAAACGCCAAAATCAGTTGTCGAGAAAATAATACCGGAACTCGACCACTGGGAAATATCCGAAAAAAAATCCAAAATAACCGGAACGAAAATCGTGGGTATTACACTGGAATCGTTCGATTCCTCTCTCCCCCTAACGATGGGAAGTTTGTCTCATCAAAGTGACAATCTGCAAATCTTGCAGTAAACAGATCTCCTGTCAAAGGTTCCAAATAGCGGATAATTTTAGGCGATTCATAGCCAACGTATATACCTAATCGTCTTTGCGGACCCATTTTAGTACGCTGTGGAGGCGTAATTGGCACATAGACTGCACAACCAAAAATGCGTAAGTGTGAAATATCAGGCTCATATCCATTTACCAACCGGTACGCACTAAACGGTTGATTGGAAGTGGGTCGAAAGTGAATAAGTATAGCCGCATGCAAAATTGCATAACCCCAGGCAGAAATCGACAAGTTGGTGTGCAATACCAATGCTCGGGCGATAAGCTGTAACCGCTTAATCATAGCCTCGGCAAGGCCATTCTACGAATGAACATGGGGGACGGGATGTTCAACTTCAATCCCTATCGACATGCAATAGTCGTCAAAAGACTTTGACGTAAACTCACCAGCATTGTCCAATCTTTATGACGAGATTGGAAAGTCGGGGTGGTTAGCCCGTAACTTGATGATTTGTGCTAGGAGTTTAGCAAATGCAGCGTTTCTCGTGGATAGCAGAGCGACGTGTGACCATCGCGTCGATGCATCAACCAGAAGCATAAAATATCTGAATGGTCTGCACTCTGGCTGAATAGGTCCACATATGTCCCCTTGAATTCTTTGTAAGAAGCGTATGTTTTGTGTTGAGTCTTTATCAAAAGACGGAGAGGGTATCAACTTTGGTAGTGAACAGGCTTTGCAAAACGATTTATGGGCATTAGAAATTGCCACAGAAGCCTCGGGATTTACAAGAGATGCACCGTCAACCTTATCAGGGCGTGCGATCTTTAGTCCCGGTGATACGGTATCAAGCTCACTAACATCAATGCTGATATCGAGTGGTGCTTCCAATTGTTTTCTGGACTTGAAAAACGGATGACCATGTGAGTTTTTCAAAATGCGAATCATCATGTCGCGTCCAGGGTGACTGAGTCGGTCATGCCATAGTTGGTATGCTTCGGAATCACACAGTTCGTGACTCACAGCATAGGATTCAATAACCCTTATTGTAGTTTGGTATAAACCACTACTTAGACTCATAAGTTTCTCGAGAATGCGGAGTCTTCCGCATTCTGCCAGAGTAACACACAAAAATTCTGTTCCATTCTCACAATGTGTATCAAGGTGATAACCGTTGGCACGGATGTCCCTAAAACTTAGCAAGGTTCGGTTTGCTCTTGGGGCATAGAGAGCATTTGTGACATTAATATGCGTACCATTAGGTAGCAAGAAATTAGCAGGTCCCCTCCCTTGAATTACTTGGGAGGAACCAATCATTGTTGTCACTGAGGATATATATGACACAATATCCTTGAATAATTGCCTATTCCGAAGAATAGTGTGGGTTGTTCCACTATCAGCAAGGCACTCAATTTCTCCACGAGACATCTACAATAAGACATGAAACTCGATTAGTCTTATGATGAAAGACATAGCGAAAACTCATTAACTTCGGTTTGGGGAAATTCGACCAAGTTGGTTAGGATCAAAGTTAGCACAATCGCTGGAAATAATTTCCGTGCAGCTTGAACTTTGTTCACTAAAACAGCAATAACTTCTTCCTTAAGAAGGCTATGGACGAACGGTCAGTTGTTCTGGAAACTAGACTTCCGTATATTTCTGTACATAGGTCATGCACTTTCTGGATCATTAAAATCAGATCTCAGTGCTCGTTTCAAATTACTATTTTGGTATTTCCCTATTGTTGAGTGATAGAGCAAGGTTGAAGCCTTTTTCAAAGGCATTATTGTTGATACAATACTATGGAAATATGGCCATAGGAGCGTTTAAATACTTCAAAACGCATCTTGTTGTTCAATTTATATCTCGACTAATGATCTTTTCGGTAACTCCAACTTGGTAGACTTGCAGAGAAAGTAGGAATGTCGGTACAGCTAGGGCTGTTTAAAAACCACTGATTCCGTTTGAACTTTCAAAGCATAAACAAATACCAAGGAGGATGCGCCTAGTCTTGATCAAAAGTTTTGATGAAATCAACCAATGTATCAATTTAACCAAGCAATTCATTGCTAGCAATTATTTTGTGATAAACCAAACATGCTTTCGAAGGGAAAAATAAAATTCGTTTTTGCACAATCACATCAATTAAAAGAATTTTATTCATCATATCCAACTTTATTACATTCATAGAAAATCCAAAGTAGTTCTCGAAAACTAGAAACAAGACAAAACATAACCAAAGCGTAAAACTAGTCAAATTACAATGATTTAGACAAAGTCGGAAATATTCATATGTTGGTCTTTGTCCGCAATGGTTAGAGGAGGGATCTCGGTCGGGATCTCAATATGGTTCACCTCTGTATTCTCATTATTTTCTTCTATGTAATTTGACTCTTGAGTCAAGTACTGTTTATAGTGCTTGTAGTAAGCTTGGATGTTCTTTGGTGCCTTGCAATTGCGGTAAGTATGCTTCTTCGATCCGCAAGTATAGCAATTCCGGCCATCCTTTGGAGTGGTTCCATTCCCGGCGGCAGGAGGCGGTCCACGTGGTTGGGTTCCACTGGGTCCCGTGGCCGATCCACCTTGCCTCTTCCACATATTGGAACGACAACCTCGTCTTTTCCCTCGCTTGCTCGAGTCATGTACCCGTGGTGCTTGCAAAAACTGAGTAGCGTTGCCTTTTCTATTTTTTCGTGGTGCCTTCCTGTGGGTAGCCTGATTCACTTCCGGAATCGGCTTCGTACCAGCTGGGCGCGCATTTCTATTGAGAATAATCTCATGGTGCCTTTCTTTTTTCGTGAGGTGGGAGATAAGGTCACTAAAATTTTTAATTCTCCCTTCCTCATAGGCAACGCGCAGCTAATGAGCAATTACACTTGCTCCCACGGGAAACGTGTTAAGAGTTTTCTCGATCAAATCTTGATCAGACTTCTTGACACCACAAAAACCAAGATCAGCGCGAACATCGAGGATGGCTTGGTTATAGGCCTCCACATTCGCATAATCCAAAAATCGGATTTGCTCCCACTAAAGTTGCAATTCGGGGAAGCGCTGATCATGCACATTATTAAATCGTTGTTCGAGTGTATCCCATAGTTCTTTGGGGGTTTGCAAATTCATATAAAATTTTTTCAACAACGGATGTATATATATACGCAAGTACATCAGTGCATTAGCCTTGGTTTCCTCGCTCGGTTCTTGAGTGGTAGGCTCGTTAGAGGGAAAGATGGTGGTGGTAAATCTCTTACCGATGAACGCCAAGCGAACGTCTGAGACCCACCTATGGTACTCCTTACCAGCATGGTCGAGGATGTCGAACTCCGGATGAACATTGGAGCTTTGTGCCATATACAAGATATAAACAAGAGGAAGTTAGTCTTGTTGGATTTTCAGTGACAATGTAAACGGTCACAATCGATGCTTTTAAAAGTGTGTAACATAACCGTTACTCGATTTACTTCCCTTAATTGTTGTTTAGTAAAGTCGACAAAAAAACGGCGATATCAGATCGCACCCAGATACGTTGTGTATGCAACAACCACAAGTATCGAATTTTAACAATTCCGTGACTCCCCCAGGACCATCACACAGTTTTCTTCGACACGCAGAGATACCGACTTCTCTCGCGGTCTCATCCACCACAAAGTAGCGTGGGAGATAAAGAACCCAAGAACCCATGTCCCCAAAAGAAAAATTCCCAAAAGGAGAGAACTGAATAGGAACAAGTCAGATAATTACCTCGATTATAAAATTAGGCACGTGCTGAATTTGTGGTGTACTTCGATCTACCGGTTGGTACTCGATGCGACAATGTGAAACCAGAGGCGCAATTTTGGCGGCTTCTGAAGATAAGTTGATGTTCGGGTTTTGCTCCGAGATTCAGAACCGGGTCGGACTTAGCTGGGCTGGAGCTGGCCGACGGTGGTCGGCGGCGGCGGTCGGCGATGGTCGGTGGCGGCGGTCCGGCGGTGGGCGGTGGCTGGGCAGCATCAGGCGGTTGGGCAGCGGTGGTAGTGGCGCGGTGGCGGCGGCGTTAGGCGGCGGTCTTTGGCGATGCGAAGAGCGCGCGGTTGCTGGCGTCGGCAGTGCTGTTGGCGCAGTCGGCGGCAGCGTGGTGGCGGCAGGCAGCGGGCGGCGGCAGGCTGGCCGATTTTTCTTCTCTTTTTTTTCGTTCGAGCTACGTGCTGATAACGTGTTTGAGGAGAAAGTAAAAGACAACAAATCAATTGTATTGATAACAATGAATAGAGGGGCCTTTATAGAGGCATTACAATGAAAGTCCTTCCATACATAGGATTCCTAGTTAAGGTAAGACATCTAACAGGATCCTACTACCTCTGGAAGAGTCTAGAACCTTCCATAACTCTATCCCCCAACAACCAGTATTAGGTAAGACACCAATAAGGAAAGAATTTCCCGGAACAGATTGTAATTAATGTTTTTATTAATGAATTACCTTTAAACTCCTGAAATTCTAAATATGTATTTATAAATAAAGGTTTTTGGTCTTCATAAGAATACACGCATTATTCTTCTTCCTTTTCAATTTATCTCTTTTTCTCTCAATTTTATAACACGTTATCAGCACGATACTCTACGAGTAAAAAAAATTCTCTCCGATTTTCGAAATCCAAAAAAAAAAAAAACCGCGAGCAGCTTTTGCACTGCGAGACCGCGCTAAAATCGTGATTCCCGCTTCCTTAACCGTCGCATCAGCATGAAATTTTTACAATATCTTCCTGACAAACAGGTCTACAAATTCAACGGTCGAGATCGGATTCTAAAACGTATTGCATACATAAAAAAAGTCCGAGCATAAATAGTTTTTTTTACATTGGTGAACGGTATTAATTCTATTTACTCCCTCAAAAACTTTCTTGCATATGATGATTTCGAGAAAAAATATATATTCTTTATTTATTAAATTTTATATTTTTCTGTGCATCATATATAAATAATATATATGATGAACTCGAAATTTATTATCAAATCATATTCCTCTTTGTTTCCAGAAGAAACACGATTCAACAATACTTAATAATCCAGAAGATTATTAAGTTAAAAGATTTGTTGTAGTTCTTGAAGAAGCACAACGTTATCTCATCATATTCTAGTTGATTGTGGTGTGTTCATGAAGAACACTATGAGATCTAATAATTTGTGTAAATTCCTAATGAAAAACACAAAATAATTTTCCTGATGAATATTGTAAGTGCTCTTGAAGAAGCAATTATTTTAATTTAGTTATTCCGAGCCTTTTAATTCTCGTACTATTTTATTTCCCTTTGTATATTCAGTTACGAATCTTAAAATTATTGCTCCCGAAGTAGCACAATTAATTATAATATTCTTGAAGAATATTACTATCATAAATGAATAATTCTTATTTACACATGAATTATGTGATAATACAATATTCCTGAAGAATATTGATTTGTTACTTATAAATATAATAGCATAATTAAATCATTATGCTCTTGATGTAGCATGATATTATCCCTGAAGGAAACTATAACTTATAATTGAAATAAAAAATATTAATATGATTTAAGAATATTCTCTATCTTTATAAGATATGATATACTCCACAATCATAATCCGATTGTGCTCCAATGGTAGCAAGATTAGTGAGTAGTCGAATATTCCTATCAGATGTACTGATAGTTGTTCCCGGAAGTCAACAATATTAACTTATAAACTTCAATATTACATGGCACAAATTTTATCTCCTGGAGTAGATAAAATTTAGAGTTTATCCTTGTAGGAGGATAATTATTTATAAATTTTATCTCGTGGAGTTGATATATCAATTGCTAATGATAAGGGCACGAAAATAATAATCTTAAGATTATATGTCAATATCTAATCTTATATATTGTGTAGTTTAATATTTTATTATCTCTTATGATATATTGTGAGTTTTTATCAATATAAGATATGATGTCATACCTGAAGTATGATTTGAATTGATCGTTGCTATATAAGTAGTGATAAAAGGGTCAAATATCCCGAAGATATTTGTATCATTCAAATTCTTGGCTTATCTTATTTCTTCTTTTTGTGAATAGAATGCCAAGTTCTTGGGATTAAATAGTAGTCATGATTTACTGTCTCATCAAAGTGCAAATATGCATGATATCTCCGGAATGATACTTTTCGTATGAAAAAAAAGGTAGTGCTAAATTTGTTGATAGTTCCTGAAGAACCACTAAATTCCTTCCTACAGGGTCGAAGATTATGCACTATTATCTTCCAAGTATCGATAAATCTATGGATTTCTAAACTATCGCTTGAAATATGTATGATTCCGCGACAACAAGTGAGACAAATGACATATACAATTTCTGAAGAAAAGAAACTGGTATTAGAGAAAATATCAATGTAAATGACGTATAAAATTCACCACTTATTAGACCAGAAGTCTACTAATCCCAATACTTTCAATATTTACATGTTTAAATTTACGTGTTTGGTGTTAAAGTCTATTTATATGATTTTTATATATTATTTAACTATATGTTTATTTATGATATATATCCTGAAGATATATTAATACAAATTCACATATATTGTATGATAAATATCACAAATTACTAATAAATATCATGAAGTACATTTATACACTTAAAATTATATTATTTTGAGTTGACCAATTTTCATCAACATCTTATAGATGTTGGATTAATTGCATAATAATTATTGCACTTTCCTATGGAAGAAGAGTAATAACGACAATTATTACATATTATATTGATGATGATACTTGTATCATTGAAATAAAATTATTTGTAATGATTTTTTTAATACATTACATTAATATATTTTCATGGTTTCTTGAAGAAACATGAATTTGTAATTTTAATAATCTAAAAGATTATTAAAAAGAATTTTTTTATGTTCTTGATAAAACACAACGATATATAGTCATATTTTCATGACAGTATTTATGATAAACACATCAATTAAAGTTAATATTCCTGAAGAATATTAAACAAAAAAGGCATTATTTTGAATATTTTCTACATGGCTTGTGTTATTGAATTGCTTTTAATTATCACCATATTGATATAAATTGTTGCTCATGACGTAGCACAATTAATACTTTTAATTAATATTTACATACTCTTTAGAGTAATTTATATTTTGGGTGTTATATGCTTATAAATTGCTGCTCCAAAGGTAGCATAATTGATACTATTGAAGAATATCACATACTCTTGATGAGTACTTCATATTTTCGGTAATATACGATTATCTTTGATTTAAATTGTTCCTCCTGAGTTAGCACAATTAATATTCTTGAAGAAAAATACATGCTCCTAGTCAGCAATTTACATTTGAAGTTGCATGTATTTATTTCAAATGAAAAATATATAACTTTATGTCATATTAATTTGTTTAATTTCTACTTGAGGAATGGAAAGACAATCCCCGAAGGATTGGTATAATTTCATATGGCAATATTCTTATTGACGGCTATAAAAGGAGCTTTATTCAATGAGTATCAAATTAATTATAAGCGATATATTATTTTATCGAATGATCATGTTGCGATGAATTTCAAATTCAATTATCCATATCAAAGGCATAATATTTGGGTCACCCCCTCTTTTATTATGTAACACCCCAATCTAGGCGGATATTACAGTGCCGTGGACCCCCAACTGGGACCCACTAGGCAAATGAACATTAATAAATTAAATAATATAATTGTAGTACCGAACTACATTATATCATCAATTACTCCGATGAGGAGTTTCAAATACAACACACCCAGTAAATACAGAATATATGTATATTTCATATGAAGATAAAATATACAACACTAAATAAAATGAAATCCAAACGGAACTGCAGCGGAAAATACAAATCAAGAAGCATGAACAAATAGACAGACTGGGGCCCCCTACTAGTATCACTGGGACTCCTCACCGTCAACGTTCTCTTCCCGTACTTTTGCCCTGCCATGACCTAAAAATAACATCCCCAAACGGGATCAGTTACACAGAACAACAATCCTCAAGAGTTGAACAAAATACAATAATCACATGAATGAGTTATGAAATTAAGTTGAATGATGGACATCATAGTACGCCACAATGGGATGTGCAAGTGCACAAGCCTGCCGAGTGCCAGGTGTCCCGTATAAACACCCGCAAAACTTGGCCTAATTAGTCTCACGGAGGCACGTTACCATGGGCACAGTCCAATGTGTCCGGAACCCCGCATATACACAATGACCTTAATGTGCCCGACTAAAAATTCCACACATATACCACCCGGAACGCAATACGATCCCGGAAGGTCACAAGAACGAAAGCGAACATGATGAAGAACAATGAATAGAACCGACAAGGGTCAAGAATGACTCACCGAGGTGAACTAATGGCGCAATGAGTGATAGCTTCAAATGAAATGATTGGTGTTGTTCCTCGTGAATTGAATGATAGTATGATAATTACAAGTCCCAACATGATTAATATACTAACATGAATTATATTTATGAATGAACAACAACGAAAGGAATGACTATCCTTTTAAACGAGCAAGAATTAACTTGCCTCAAATATCGGTGAATAATGTCCTTCCTCGAACGAACGTCCTTAATGGAGGTATCGGTTGCTCGAAAAACCTTGAATAATACAATTACTAACAATTCGCTTAATATAACAATTCCAAACTCATTGGGGCATTTTGACAAATACTTTGTAAACAATCTCCCATTATTTACGACCAATCCCAATTGTATCGAAAACCAACCTCCAAAAGAATGATTCAATCCAACAAAACACCATCAACAAAATCGATAATCCACTAGGAATACACAACTCGAGATTACGACAACATCAAATCGGAAACCCCAAAAATTACCAAAGTCAACCATCATGGGTTCTTGAATAATTCCCCAAATACTCGACAATTCCAAAAAATACCAACAAATCTGTAGGAATCATATGTATCCAAGGTAGATAATCCATATTCATCATAATCCAACATAATAGCAAGCTAACTTGAAGATATCGGAAGGAAAACACTCAAATCCCGAAATTCTAGATTCAAGAAATGTTTACCTTGATTTGGTGTGTTGGAGAGGATTAAATGTTGATTAATCTAAACTAGGAGCTTGAAGATGTTGATAGATGATTGCAGCTCGAAGAACATTTCACAACACGTTCAAAGTCGCCCAAAATCGCCCGGATGAGGAAGAGAGATGAAAAATGATGAAATGGGGCTAAACTGTCCAATATATACTAAACCCTACTTAGCGCGCGCTAGGTCCTGATATTAGCGTGCGCTAGCGAGTTCACCGGGCAGTCCCGTGAGTTCTGCCTGCCTCATTAGCGCACGCTATGAACTTGGTAGTGTGTGATAATGCCTTCCTCTTAGCGTGCGTTATCCAAATATTAGCGTGTGCTACCTGATAGTTGGTGTCCAGAAAATTGGAGTCCAGAACCTACTCTCCTCTGCCCTGCTCGCATTAGCATGCGCTATGCCTATAACTTAGCGTGCGCTACTAGCACCATTAGCATACGCTAATCTCCAATCATAGCGTACGCTAAGAATTTCCCCCCTACAGTCCGGTACCTACTGGACTCTTTCTGATCGAGCCTTAGCGTGCGCTACACTGATGCTTAGTGTGCGCTATCAATACCACTAGCGTACGCTATATCCACTATGCGTGCGCTACGAAATATTCCATTTTAGTCCAGTACCTACTGGACTGTCTGCCTCCACCACACTAGCGTGCGCTAATGCTGAGAGGTAGCGTGCGCTACCAGTACTCAATTAGCACGCGCTAGAAAGAGTACGTAGCATGCGCTACTCCTCACACACAGCCCACTACAAAGATCACAATGATGATATACTCGACTCGATTCTCCAACCGGGTTGACAGGCGAATGATAACTGATATACGATTCAAAATACGCCGAACGGTGAACACATTGGATGAATATGAAGGATGAATGATTATTAATGAGTGAAAATTACTGAGTGCCAAATACTGAATGATAATAATAAATGAATTTACAACTGGGTATTATATATTAGTGCACCTCCTGAAGAGGATTGATTTTATAATCCAATTCCAACTATCTCCGACATTAGGGGGAGATATGAAATATAAATAAGAGAAAGTCGGAAAATTCTCGTTGGGTTGGATATTTAAATTTACGCACTATGAACTCGAAGTTCAACAAGTTATTGATTGCCAAAGGAGTGATGAAATCTCATATACCAGTTGTATATGTACCATAAAGAATTAAACTCGAATGTGAACGAAATATATTTGTTGATACTCCTTGATGCCGGAAGCGTGAGAGACGTACTCGTTATTGGTATTAAAGATATAATCCGCAGAATACAAATAGATTAAACTATAACATCACTTCAAAAACCTCCTGAAGAGGATCGTCTCGAAGACGAGAATCTCAATACCTTAATTTACACGTGCACTAAATAATTACAGTATTGGGATTATGGAACGACCAAATCAAATGTTATGGGAAATGTTGAATATTTGATTTTGTTGAAGTTGTCATGGACTTTGTGAATATGGGAGAATTGTTTATAAGAATGATCGTTGTCGACAACACTTTGTGTCTCAACAATTGCTAGTGGAGTGCCTGAAGCACTAAATAAAATATAAGCAATTGAGACAGAGCTTAACTCGCAAAATAAAATAAAGTGGTGAAAGATAAGCGAGATTAGCATATCAAGGGTTCAAGCGCATACCCAAAATATATTCTCCCGTTGGCACTACATTTCGTCATTTAATATACATATGACAATTATTATGAATATAGATATTCAATTAGTGACGTCATCACCACATTTTTCTATGGGTCATTGAACGCGAATATATATATGAAAGTCCCTGACGGACTTGAGGTTCCTAAAGTAATAGGAACACGAAATTCACAGCATGTACTATTTTGAGTTATAAATATTTATACCTTTTGAAATAGTCTTGTGGATCAACCGACTAAGTGAATTCCTCCTGAAGGTGATATATGTGAATTATTTGAACTCATGTCTAAAGACAAGTTCAAAATGAAAAACTTAGACAAAACTAAGTATTAGTATTGTCTCGACTTGTAGATCGAGCATATATGATGGAAAACATTTATACATTTAGCTACCTAAAGGTTGTCTTACCACTTGAAGTGGATACTGACTCATATAGATCTCAAGAAGATAACAAAGATATAAGAGAACCAGAAGATCCGTACTTGTATGATATTGAAGCATTACATTATCAGGCCTGATATACAATTTGAAGTTAACATGATAGCAAAATTTAATATTTCTCTAGGCAGGAGAATGTGGAATGGTGTTAACCATATTGGTCTATTACATGAAAGAGATCGAGATTCGATATTGGTGGCTATTAGGGTATTATAATCTCATATTTGTTCTCATACTGCCTATTTATTATGATGAGAAATATTCTACATTTATGTGTTGCATATAATATTTGGGCAAGTAAGATGAAATTTATTTCCACATGAGCTTCAGAAGAGCAATAATGATAATCCAGCAGATTTTTTCACTAAATCTCTCCATGTCTGAAAATTATATTCATGGTATTGGAGTGCAAGATTGTTACCTTGAGGGAGAGAAGTGATAACTGTAATACCCTCGCTATATTCAGGAATATTACAGCGCCGTAAATCCTTTACATAAGAATTTACAAGGCTGAAGAAATGAAAAGACGATAACAGATACCAACCTATGAAAGTAACCGAAATAAAATACAACAGTTTTGGGCCAATACCGAGAACACAAATATCCAAAGGAAGAATATTAATACATCACCAAAATCAATCATCACAAACGACGACGTACTCGAGTACTTATTAAAAAAACATAAACAACAGGCAATTAAGCCCAACCGGAACATCACTCTGCACCCTCGTCATCATGCAGCTCCAGTGGTTGTTTCCCTGCTCTCCTGGATCCTGAACATAAACAAATGTTCACCCCCAAAGGGGTTACCATAACGATGCTAGTACAAGTACGATAATCATACAACAATGATTAAATCAACAATAATCAAGACAAGTTTCCCCAACGAGAAATAATAACTACACATATCACATCATAACAGTCTCAATATACTCATGGTATTCCAACGATCCAGCACACACAACTATAGATTCCCATGATGATCCCGTCGGACCAAAGCATGGTGGAACTACCTGTCCAACGATCCAGCGCGCACAGCTATAGATTTCCCATGATGATTCCCGTCGGATCAACGCATGGTGGACAATTAATCACAACACATGTACACAGTACAATCATAATGTAACCGACATAATACAAACAATTCTAATTAAAGTACTTGACTCGATTCGATGACAAGAATAATACTTCCATGAATATCAAAACACTTGAAGGTCGTCCCTTCGATCAATCACGTAGTAAAGCTCGAACCTTAAACAAAAGAAATAATATAGAGTTCATCTCACGTCGTACGAACATCTAACAATCCAAATTACGGTCGGAAGTTCATAAAATGCATCCTGTCTGACATGCATAACGTACATTACATATCCTTTGTAGCGTACGTTAAACCTACTCATTAGCGTACGTAAACTACGAAGTCTAGCATACGCTAACCATGTACCGACAGTTCCTCTCTGATCAGTCGACTTGAATCGTCTGATGATATAACATACGTTAAGTACCAAACGTAGCTTACGTTGACCTTGCCCATTAGCGTACGTAAGCTGTAGAGCCTAGCGTACGCTAAACAAGCATCCGACAGTCTCTCACTGATCAGTCGACTGTTCTGCCTGTGATGAAGCGTACGAAATCCTCAGTGATTAATGTACGTTACCCTTCTACACATCATGCTCATACAATTATGAATGATCTTATGGATTCAAACATCTTCGAAATTTACGGATACGTATATCATCACAACACCATATACAATCTCGATTACAATTTTCATGTGAAGTTTGATGATCTAAGGTTGATACGCTAGATTTCAATATCATCATTACATTCAGAATTCGTCTTAAAGATGAACTAACAAATCTAACTTATAAGAAAGGATACAACCTTCGATGATTCTTTCTTAAGTCCGTTTAACGAAAGTGATATCAACTCTAAGTCTACGATGAATATGGCAACGCTATTCAATACGGATAATCAATCTCAGAAAATTACTCTCATCATTTGACGTAAAAGTATTCCAACTATGATGTTTTCAACAATGATATCCTAAGCATAATTATCCCAACTTCTAAACATGATGTTTGTTTGAATAATTCATCAATGGAACTTAATATCTTGATAGCATGATCATCACACTACAACAAAAAAGGTCTTTAACAACGTTTTTTAAACGTTGTAATTAGCGTTTGACAACGTTTCTTTAAACGTTGTATTATCCGACGTTGTCTTAAGTCTATCTTTATGACAACGTTCTCTAAACGTTGCGTATACGTTGTTGTAATAGCGATCCCGTTTTTTGTTAAAAACCTTTAACAACGTTTAGCAAACGTTGTTACTAACTTCAACAACGTTTTCGTAAACGTTGTCCTTGTTTATTGACAACGTTCTGAAAAGGTTGTTAATAAGTTCCACAACGTTTAAAAAAACGTTGTCTTTGAGTAGTAACAACGTTTATGTAAAACGTTGTTATTTTTCTAAAAAAAAATTTCCACTTAGACAACGTTTAATGAAACGTTGTCTTTGAGTATTCACAACGTTTATGTAAAACGTTGTATAAAGTTATTTTTCTAAAAAAAATATGCACCCCTAAATTCACCTATTGCACCTACTACAATTTTTTATTTTTTTTCTCCTATTTGCTTCACCAATAGATTTCAAAGCAAAACAAAATTGTAACAATTAGTTTACCAACACCAGTAAAAAAATTGATGTAACAATTAGTGTTTTCAATTGAACATTCGATCTCATTCAACCCAAGTATTCGCCTCTAACCCACACAGTTAATTCCTAACCAATAACATCACGGGAAAAAAAAGAGATTTCTATGTGAATATTAGTTCAAGGTCGAATAATACAAATCAAAAGAAGAAAATGAGGAACACTTGATCGAACTACAAAGTGTCTTTCCTTCTGCAAAGATTGCTGAATGAGAGTTTGTAATGTGCCAAATACTTCAAACGAGATCAGTATATCGCACAAAAGCAAACTCTCCAACTTCCTCTGCCTTTTCATAACAAGTGAACTGGGAAGAAAAATAGAGGAAATCAAAAATGGTAAATCAATTTATCACCATCATTATTTCTGAATAATTATAAAACAAAAAATTGAGGTTTTTGAGTATTTATAAGATCACAAAGTTTTATTTTCAAAATTTTAGAAAAATATCTTGATTCTTGATTATGTCTTAAATAGTTAAAATGCGAGCGGGTAATCGTAATCGAATATTTTTACAAATGTAAGGGGAGTGTTTGAACTGTTCTATGCTTATGAGGGGATAGGAAGTGTTACTATAATCAATCATCATGGGTCTTTTTTCGTAATTTATTAATAAAAAAAAACTGTTTCATGCCTAATAGTTTGATGCGCCTAAGTTTTTATAAAAATTTGAAGAGCTAAGGCGAATTTCAACCGCGACACGACAATGCAATGAAACAAGTTATCGAAATCCACTCCGTAAGTTTCAGAGATATTGTCCCAATTGTCCTGTAATGAGCACAAACCATCAGTAAAAGGGCGATAACATAGTCCATTTTGTTCTGAATTCCATTATAACGCGATTGGATTCCTATTGTTTACAACAACAATAGGAAATACTGAACTTCTAAATTTGTAATTAAACCGATTCGAAAATCAAGGACCACGAATATCCTCATATTCAAAATCGCAGTAACACCAAGAAAGTGTGCCTAGAAACTTTAACACCAACACTAACTACCTAAGAAAAGAGACTATAAGCAGGCACAAACAAGATATAGTAATTTACAAGGATTTCTCCGCCCGAACCTACATCACCCTGCGAATTCCTTGAAAAGGCAATCATTTTGCATTTGTACATAAATTTATATCTGGTTAACTCGTTTCATGTTTTTATAGTAACTTTTACTTCAATTCTTATGATAACTATTTCTTATGGCTCATTTGTATTCTCTCCCACGGTCGTACCTAAACCCGAATTCCTGGCTCCGTCCCTGAGCATGCACGATTAGCCACAATGTTTTCTTCAAGTGCAATGCTAAATAGCACTACCTGCTAAGCAGCAAGTAAGCCAGAAGTCCGAATGGATATTAAGAAAGGTATGACCAGATAGCTTACATGCACTGCGAAAAACTACATCTAATAAGTAAAAAAGTATCTTCGGAGTCAAAGTAGTTGACAATCGCTCCTTGTAAATAAAATTGTTGTCCACCAAATGGCATTAGAATCTGACTGTCCATCCGGCAACGTATGTTGCTCCTCGTGGCATGCTTGCAGACTTTTTATAAGCTACATCATCTTCAAGACAACATGCAAATCGCTCCTTCAACTTTTCAACATCGAAATGCTAAGGTTCACATGTGGATTGGATTTACCGAGTTCTTGAGCGAATAAGTTTGTCGATCCAAACCTCCTATTTCAAATCTTCTAGAAGATATATGCTTTGAACGGCACCTTCAATTACGTATGAAATATCTGAAATATCGAGAGAAAAAAACACAAGTTACTGAAACAGAACCCTACATACGGGACCATATTAGTCAAAAGTGTTCTCAGAACGTCTTTAAACCATAAGCAACCCCAAAATAGTTTATGAGAAGGTGATTATAATTATTCGGATAGTCTTGCTTGAGCAAAGCCGTAAAACAATAGCAAAATTAACTTGAGTGATTTTTATTTTTAAGAAAATGTTTTTAGGTTATCTCAAGAAAAGTCACCAAGGAGGCCCCATATCAAATGGGAACAAAAAAACCACAAAAAAATATCGTTTGGAACTCGAGCAGAGAGCCGAGGTTTAGTTGGACCAAAATGCCCTATTGTATGATTATTAGCAAAACTCTCTCCACCCTTTCTCACCGCTCCGTATATTTCCATCCTAGCTTAAGGTGTTCTACTTCAACGTCGGGCATAAGGTGTTCCTCATCACCACATTAATCACCTTTATGCTCCGTAACTTACAATCATTCATTGCTATCACGTTTACCTTCTACAAGATACAATTCAAGAGAAGCCACCGCTAGATTCAAGACATGAAACTCGACACCACACAAATGAAAATGACAGTTCAAATACAAAACTCTTGATGGAGCAAATCCAAGCAAAGGCCCATGATCATGAAGCCAAGGACAACTTCGAGACAACATAATGGTTGCACACAAGAGCAATAGCATTAAGCTTCCACCAGAAAAATATCACAAACAATTAATAATCTCAAGAGATCACGGCCGCCTTTTAGGTCTAAGATGGAATTGTAATCCATCATTGCGAACCACGCTTCTACTCATATCGGTAAAAGGATACAAGAAAGAAAATGACCATGGGTCAAGAATTCTCCATGAAAGTAGAGAGCCAGAAAAATTCACATTTCAGGTAATCCTTTTCTTATATTTTCGTTTGCTAAGAGCAGATATATTCAAAGAACAAAAATATTGAAGTGTACCAAATAACATCTTTTCCAAACCACTTTACTAAACAAACGTGGTAAACTTAGGACATTGAGTATAAGGCAATCATACATGTAACCCACAAACAACCTTGATATGCTTGAATTTAAGAATAAAAAATTATCTTTGAATCATCATGCCATGTACATAGATCAATTACTTCAACAATGAAAACTTCAGTAAAACAAATGCAACAAGACGTACCCATCTTTCCATGGCCGACATCAACAAAGGTGCGGCTGAGATGCGCCCTACCGCATAAAGGGATAATACCGCTTGCTCGGATGCATAAAAGCCAGAGATGTTGAATTTTTCAAACATCAATTGCACCAATTGCTCTCTAACCGCACGATTTACAACAATCAATATCAATGATGTAATTGTAGAAAAAATCGTCAAAGTGTTTTAACAATAATTATTTCTATGCCTTATCACTTGAATGACTACGACATCTTCCCATAATCGAAGATATGAATTATCACATTGAAAAAGCAAAGAGAATGTGTTGCCTCCCTATTACTCAAGATAACCTTTCCAAATAGTTAAAATACACACACACACACGACAAGCACTTCGACATTATAAAACATGATATGAGCATCTCATAAAACAAAACCCAATTAAGGAGGGAAAACAAAGAAATTGTTATCTTTTAACTTGATATCAATGCACTCGCCGAACCTTTGGGGTTGACAAATGGATCTCAGAATAAAACTTGTCCTTCGTTGCCTATCTCCCAACCCAAACCAAGATACAATACATGCCTCAACAGATCTTCCATGGCATCCCGGGCCTCTCGATGAAGCCTCGGACAACCTGGGTCGATAAGTCACATTTTCAAGCAAGGAAGCATCTCACAAGGTCTCATCTTCGTGTACCCGTTTCATTTGTGTTGGGATTACCTAAGATAAGGATGGAGTCACCAATAAATTATATACGCTAAAGCATAAACATAACACTAAGCTACCGAAAAGGTAATAGAAAATAAGGATTGCCACGAAGCGGGTACATACGGTAGATTCTAGAGACGGTTAAATGTGTAATCGGGAACATACACTGGAAGGATTTTGAGTCTCGTGCTTCATCAATTATTGCATAATGCCATGAAAATTGGGAGAGAAAATCTGATCAATCAAGGCTATATCATAAGTTGTCAATAGCACATCGAATGGCGTGTTGGGACTGTACAAAATGTAAGAATTAAAAAAGGCAAAAATTGCAGTATTTTACCCCAGTTTTCATATTTGAGTGCATATTATTCTTAATAGCAGCTTATAAAATCTGCAAATCTGCTTACGTAAGAGCAGCGCCGCCTCCCGCCTCCGACCAGTATCGCTGCGATGCCCAAGAACTCCTTTGCTTGACTGCGTCTGTGGGAGAAGCCGTTCTCCTTTTAGTGTTTTTGTTTTTCTTTTTTTCCTTTTTCTAGTTTAACAATTAAACTATAATACAAGCAAAGGAGAAGCCGTTCTCCTTTTACTGTTATTGTTTTAGTGAAACAATAATACAACGTTTATAAAAAATCGTTGTAGTATTTCTCCTTTCACAACGTTTAACAATTAAACGTTGTAATATAGTGCAACGTTTCTTCGCTAAACGTTGTCTATTTTCGTTACCACAACGTTTCTTTTATAAACGTTGTCAAAAGAGAAATACTACAACGTTTTTAAAATAAATGTTGTCGAAAACCTAAATGACAACGTTTTTTAAAAAACGTTGTTAAAAAAAACGTTGTCAATGCCTCTTTTTGTTGTAGTGTCATATCCTTAAGAACATGAATCCAAGGTTGGAGATAGTATTAACATACCTTAAGAGGAAGAAAACACCAAGACAATAGGTAGAATCCAACTCCGGTTGCTTGTGTGTCAATACAAAATGATTCTCCACTCAATGATCAAGTATAAGTAATCTCCAATCTTCAATGATCAATACAAGGTGTTCTAAAGGTTATAAGGTGGCTGATATTTCTCTGGGCACGAAGTGTGTTGAAAACCAGGTGAAATAAACGAGCTGAAATGAAATGGGGTGATGTCTTATTTATAATTTTCTGACCTTAACGTACGTTAGCCTTCATGCATAACGTACGTAAGCCACTTAGCGTACGCTACCATTATACTTTAACATATGCTATCGTCACTGATAGTTAACTTTTCTCATTCTATACTCGATTACGTACGCAACACCATCAGGTTAAGTACATAATCAACACCAATTAGCGTACGCTAGAAATACACATTAGTGTACGTTAAGACTCGTTGACTTTAAAAGTGTCCAGGTTCATCCGCGGGAATCTTATTCAGACCCATGTCCGGCTGGCGCATGTGCTAGCCGCCCAGCTCAATTATTAACTGCCTAACGTACGCTACGCTTCAGTCATAGCGTACGCTAAATCTGGCCGATAATGTACGTTAAGCTACATTCTTAGCGTACGCTATCATGTATTTTCATGAGAAAATTTACATGATGCCATACTCATGTACAAGGATACAAATACGAGAAATATCATACTTCGATTATCGATATCACAATTCCGAACATAAGGTTCAATTACCAATGAAATACTCAATAATTAATCCGGATATTACATACTCTCCTACTAAAAAGGAGTTTCATACTGAAACTCAAGATGAAAATAACTCTGGATATCTGGACTTCATGCTATCTTCCATTTTCCAAGTGGCTTCCTCCACTCCATGGCGCGATCACTGAACCTTAACCAAAGTGATCAGTTTGTTCCTCAATTGCTTAACTCGACTCTCGAGTATCTGAATCGGTCTCTCATCAAACGTGCCATCCTGAGCGACTTCGATCTCGCCGAAATCAATGACATGACTAGGATCTGGTATATACTTCCGTAAATGGGATACGTGGAATACGTTATGAACATGGCTCAATGACGGCGGTAATGCCAATCTATATGCCAACTCTCTAACTCTCTCAAGAATCTCGAATGGTCCAATATATCTAGGACTCAACTTTCCTTTCCTCCCAAAATGAAAGATTCCCCGAGTAGGAGAAACTTTTAAAAGCACGTGATCTCTAGTACTGAACTCTAATGGGCGACGGCGTACGTCTGCGTAAGATTTCTATCGACTCTGGGCGGTCAACAACCTTCGCGAATCAAGGCTATCTTCTCTCGTGTCTGTACAATCAATTCTGGTTCTGTTCCGATCAAGTCTGATGAATTGTCCCAACATAGGGGCAATCTGCATCTCCCCCTGTATAATACCTCAAATGGTGCCATCTTAATGGAAGCATGCCAACTATTGTTGTAGGTGAATTCAATCAACGGTAGATGAACTTCCTAATCAGTTGACAAATCTAAGGCACAAGCCCTCAGCATGTCTTCTACCGTTTGAATAGTCCTATCGAATTGTCCGTCTGTCTGTGGATGATAAGCTGTGCTGAAGTTCAATTCGGTCCCCAAGGCCTTATGAACTGCTTTCCAAAAATGAGACGCAAAACGACCATCTCGGTCAGAAATAATGGTCTTCTCCGTACCATGCAATCGGACTATCTCTGAAATAAATACTCATGCCAACTTATCGGGTCTCCAAGTATCCTTAATGCCTAGAAAATGAGCCGATTTGGTTAGACGGTCAACTATCACCCAAATCATGTTCATTCCTATCTTGGTTCTCGGCATATTAGTGATAAATTCCATCGATATGTCCTCCCACTTCCATTCAGAAATCGGGAGCGGCTTCAGCATTCCGGCAGGTCATTGATGCTCGATCTTAACCTGCCGACAAGTCAAACATTTTGAGACATAATCCGCTACATCTTTCTTCATGTTGCCCCACCAGAAGTTCTGCTTCAGGTCCTTATACATCTTACTGGTGCCCGGGTAGATAGAATAGTGCGTGCTGTGAGCTTCCTTCATAATTGTCTGTTTCAGAACATCGACATCGGGAATGCAAAGTCGGTTCTGAAATCTCAAGACTCCATCATCATGAATTACAAATCTTGGGGCTTTTCCCTTGTTCACTTCATCGCGTAACCGAATCATCAGAGGATCATCTAATTGCTTAGATTTGATTTCTTCGGTTAACGATGAAGTTATTTCCATCACACGCAGTTGTCCTTGGACTCTTTGCAACCATACTTCAATTCCTTCGCGAATCAATTCCTGTTGAATGCTGGGCTGGGAGGTCAGAGTCTCCAGCATCTGAATAGAAACAGGCTTGCGGCTAAGTGCATCAGACTACATTTGCTTTGCCTGGATGATAAAGAATCTCCAAGTCATAGTCCTTAATCAGTTGCAGCCATCTCCTTTGCCGCATGTTCAACTCTTTCTGACTGAAGATGTATTTTAGACTCTTGTCATCCGTAAAGATTTGACAGTGAGTCCCGTACAGGTAATGTCTCTCAATTTCAAAGCAAAAACTACTGCTGCCAGCTCCAAATCATGCGTTGGGTAATTTACTTCATAAGGTTTCAGCTGTCGTGATGCATAGGTGATCACCTTATCATTTTGCATCAATACACACCCAAGACCTTGGTTCGAAGCGTCACTATAAACTATGAATCCTCCAGTTCTCTGTGGGAGTGCTAAAATCGGTGCCTTTGTCAATCTCTTCTTCAATTCATCAAAGCTAGTCTTGCACATCTCGTTCCACTAAAACTTTTGGGTCTTCTGAAGTAATCGAGTAAGTGGGCGGGAAATTTTGGAAAACCCTTCCACGAATCGACGATAAAACCCAGCAAGTCCTAAGAAACTCTGGACTTCTTTCACGTTCTTAGGAGGCTTCAAATCCAAAACTGCTTTGATTTTCTGGGGATCTACTCGGACTCCTTCTACTGATACTACATGACCGAGGAACATTACTTCCCTTAGCCAGAATTCACACTTAGAAAGCTTGGCATACAATTGTTCGTGTCTCAAAAGTTCTAACACGATCTGCAAATGCTGTGCATTCTCTTCCGGGCTCTTTGAATAAACCAGAATGTCATCAATAAATACAACCACGAATTTGTCCAAATACTCTATGAGCACTCGGTTCATCAATTGCATAAATATAGCAGGTGTGTTAGTGAGACCAAACGGCATTACTACAAACTCATAGTGTCCGTAGCGAGTTCTGAACGCTGACTTTGGAACATCGGATTCCTTAATCCTCAACTGATGATATCCTGACCTCAGATCGATCTTGGAAAACACTGTCGTTCCTTGCAGCTGGTCAAATAAATTATCAATCCGTGGCAACGGATACTTGTTCTTGATTGTCATCTTGTTCAGCTCTCGATAGTCAATACACAATCGAAGTGATCCATCCTTCTTCCGGACAAAAAGAACTGGTGCGCCCCAGGGCCAAACGCTTGGCTGGATATAGCCTTTGTCCAGTAACTCTTCCAGTTGCCTATTCAATTCATACATCTCAGTAGGTGCCATACGATACGACACCTTAGAAATTGGTGTAGCTCCTGGTTCCAGCTCGATGGTGAATTCCACATCCCGTCGTGGAGGTAGTACAGGTAATTCGTCAGGAAATACATCCAGAAATTCGTTCACAACAGGAATGGATGAGAGTTCTATTTTTCCGTCTTATTTCTTCATTGCATAGCACCAATATCCGGTACAGCCCTGTTTCAACAATTTGACAGCTTTCATCGCCTTGATAATCTTTCCTGAGCTTCTTGGTTTCCATCCTTCAAACAGTATTTCGGAACCATCATCAGCTATCACCGATATATTTCTCTTTCGGTAGTTTACAATATCTCCATATCGATTAAGACAATCATCTCCGAGTATCAGGTCGTCTCCTTGCATCTCTATCACAATCAAATTTGAGGGCCACTCTCTTCCTCCAAATGATACAGGGAAATCTCTAGTTTCTAGGTTTCCCACAATCCTCTCTCCACTCGGTAAGCCCACAACATAAGGCTCACAATTATGAAAACCAGAAATATTCAAATGATTTACACAAGAAAAGGATATAAATGAATGCGTAGCTCCTGTATCGAATAAAATGCTAACTGGCTGTGAAAGGATCTGAACAGTACCTGATGCTACAGCACCATCCTGATCGCCTGCACTCCTCATCTCGTACAGACGCGGGGGAGCGGATCCGACACTCGAGGCTCCCTCGCGGTCGAATTGTCCTCTGCCTCGACCTCAACCGAAATTTTGGGGCAGCTGAACACTCTGCTGCGTCTGCTGATTACTTGCTTCTTTCTGAGCTGGCTGTGATGTACGGGTTCCATTAAACTTTGTGGCATCCTTAAAAAACATTGCACGGTGCCCTTCCTGTCCGCAATCAAAACATGTAACTGGAGTACGGAAACAATCACGCCAAAGGTGGCCTGGGCGACCACAGTTAAAGCACTTCCTAGTTGTATCCGTCGTGACTGATACTGTGTTGTTGCCCAAAATATTTATCCGAAGATTAATACTGCTGGATGACGGACAACAAACAACAGTTGCGGGAGCACTTCCGAGAGAAGATAAATAATACAAGATTTGCCGGGTTTGTTAGGCCCGGGCTTGAATGCTCTCGCGAGATGTTATTAATACAAATATTCGTGGATACAAGTATTAATGAGAGAAATCTAAATACAATGAGTGTAAAAAGACTCTGTTGATCCGGCTCTTGAGCGAAGCTCGGTGTTCTTCGTCCCGCCGGTAATCTGCTCGAGGAGAAAAGGCCGGGAGAAGTAAGACCGAAAGAAAGCTGTTGCCAAGAGTTGGATGTTAGCCAAGTGCTTAATGTTTGCTTCTGTATTGCGTATGTATTGCAAGAATGTCCGAGAGAAACTCCAGGAAGCTGAAGGAAGGTCCAAGTGCAGGGTGCCTTGTTTATATAGGGACAAATGGGTCTCGTCTCAGAAGGCCGACCGTCACGGCCAATATTATAATGGGGCGATCTCACTGGTCACAAAGCTAAAGTCCAAGGAAGATCGGGCCGTCAAGCTAAAGTCCAAGGAAGAGGCCGCCACACTGGCGGTCAATAAGGAGCCATCACGTGTCCGAGTCGGCCAACATGTGGCCCTACCGACAAGCTTTCGGCTTTGTCTACCGGTGGAGGGAATCTGTCAGGCTTTGGTCAATGGCCCGAGATTCGCGGATCTTGTCTCGGCCTTTGCACGTGGTGCCAGTCTTGAGGCTCGGCCTTCGCCGACTGGGTGTCCGTCGGTGGTGATCGACATGAGCGGTCGTCTCTAGCTGATCATCCGAGGTCGTCATCGGCCAGTGGATGGAGGTCGCCAATAGTCGGTCACCAAGGGTAGGTCGGCAAGATGCCGAGAGGAGATCGTCCGTTCGTAGGTCGCCAGGGTCGATCGCCGAGTATCGAGAGGCGATCGTCTTGAGGTCGATCGCTCGCACGGATCGGGTCCTCGGGCCTTGGCCGGCCGATGTAGCTTGTCCGCCGGGCTAAGGCTCGGCCGCTCGCCGCCGGTCGGCAGACTTGTCTTGGTCGCTCGCGATAAGTCGGCCGCTCGGCCTCGAGGCGATCACGGCCTAAGGTGTTAAAACTTGACACAACAATTGCCCCCCAGCTTGCTCCTATATTGAAGACATGGGGCGAGGTGGTTCTTGCTGGTGATCGTGTAAGGATGAGGACAGGCGATCTGAGCTGACTTAGGACTCGGACATGGGCTATCATGGTCGATTGGCTTAGCTATCTTTCGGTCTTGTACCTGCAAAAAACAACATTGGCCGATCCCCCATGGAAACTTGGTGGTTTCGCTTTGTTTGAGGAATCGTGCACAGTCGCGGAAATCGATGGACCGACTCCATGACCGTGTCTTGGTGCACGAAGACAATGAGTGTCTCGTGACTCACTTTATTATGAGGGTCCTCTCATAGCCGCGCCGCCTCGTATTTAAACGAAGGGCGTGCGGTCTCGGTCTAGAGGAGTCCTTGCGCTGGGCGTCGGATGAATCAACTCCACGCCCGCGGCTTGTTAGCTCTGCTTCCACCTCGGCCAGCCATGGAGATGGCCGACCTCGACGGTGTACGTTGAGACGGGGTTGTGGAATGAGTCCACTGATTAATGTTGGAGAGCCCTTAGACTACGCCGGCCTCGTATTTAAACGAAGGGCGGGCGATCTCGGCCGAAAGGGACCTTGCATGGCCGAAGCAGCCGGTTCCATCGACTGCCAGGGCCATGGCTTTATGATGTGCGGTGGAGGCGATCTTATGCCTTAGTCCGTCATGTTATATGCCGGCCTCGTGTCCACCGGGTTGCGGATGATGTTGCGATCTGGCCGGAAGACTGGCGATCGCCGCTCGGCGGCCGATCGCTTTATTCGTAGGTCGAAATTGGCGATCGGGCGGCGGCTAGTCACTCATGTTAGAATGGATCAGAGGCGGGGATCGAGTCCTCCGGCTCGCCGGGTAGTAGCGATCGGGCCGGAGATCGGAGGTCGTCGTACGGGCGCCGACCGATCTACTCCTAGCCGAGAAGAAGCCTTTGCCTCGACAGAAATCTGCGGCTCTAGCCCTAAGGCCGCGTAGGTCGTCGGCGTGGTCTTCATGAGATGCTCGAACATAGGCGAGAAACCCCGAAAACCTCCTAGACCGCGTAGAGGGCGGTCTCATCGCTTACGGGCTCGCCGTTGAGGATGATCATGTCAACCCGGTCGATGTAGTCCGAGTCGGACTCTTCTTCTCCCTGCTTGATTTGCATCATGCGAAGGGGACCTTCTGGCCGGACGACTCGGGTGGCGAAGTATTCCGTGAAGACGTGCGCCAGCTCGTTAAAGGAGCCTATGGACCGAGGTGGCAATGAAGTGTACCACCGGTGGGCGAGGTCGTCCAGTGTCAGAGGGAACATTCGGCACCGGGTCGCGTCCGATGCCCCACACCCGGTCATGTAGATGTTGAACTTGTGCAGGTGTGCTTGGGGGTCCGATCGCCCTTGGTACACGGGTGTCTGAGGAGGAGCAATCCTGTGCTGCACCGGGGCGAGCTCGATGTCGATCGCGAGCGGCTCGCTCGGCGCGGCGATCGTCTTGGTGGCGCCTGCCCCGGATTGCAGGAGCGCCTTCATGTCGTTGAGTTGGCGTTGCATCGCGGCGATCGCCGCGGCTCGGCTGCTTGCGGATCGGCTTTGGGAGCGGGGGCCGAGGCGATCGTGTACCGATCTCCGGACCCCGCTGCTGCCGACCTCGGGAATTCGACGAGCGGGAGCCAGGCGGCTGGATCGCCTTGTGGGATCCGGGTAGGCCGAGCTCCTGGTGACGGACACAACTCGCTGCCTCGTAGCCGGGCCGGACGCCCGGCCGCTGTGGTCGCCGCCTGTGCGATCAAGACAGACGTGCCCCGGCCGCCGAGCGTCTTTTGTTGCGGGCGAGAGCCTCCTGGCGATTGCTCGGCCAGTAGTGCCTTGAGCTTCCGCTGATCTTCCGGCGAGAGACCGGGGCGAGCCGGAGGCGCGCCGAGAGCACTCCGTCGCTCCCGAAGGACGGCTATGGCCTCTTCGATCCGTTCATTGGTTCGAACCGATCGAGCGAGAGGCTCGGCCGCCTTCCCGGACGGGTCGAGCGCCTCTCGATCATGGCGGCTACCTCCCACCATCGGCCGCGCCTGACCGGGACGGAAGAGGGGTCCGCCGCCGGGTCGGGCCGCTTTCGACGCGGAGGCTAAGACATGTTTTCTCAAGGATTTCTTTGAAGTGCAAAGAGTGTCACTTCAGTATCTCGCCCGAGAACAGTGAGTGTTCTTCGGGACGGTAGGTATATAAAATCGAGGGTGGATGCCCTTCCTCTAGCGCCAATTGTTGTTGCCCAAAATATTTATCCGAAGATTAATACTGCTGGATGACGGACAACAAACAACAGCTATGGAGCACTTCCGAGAGAAGATAAATAATACAAGATTTGCCGGTTTGTTAGGCCCGGCTTGAATGCTCTCGCGAGATGTTATTAATACAAATATTCGTGGATACAAGTATTAATGAGAGAAATCTAAATACAATGAGTGTAAAAAGACTCGTTGATCCGGCTCTTGAGCGAAGCTCGGTGTTCTTCGTCCCGCCTAATCGCTCGAGGAGAAAAGGCCGGAGAAGTAAGACCGAAAGAAAGTCATTGCCAAGAGTCGATGTTAGCCAAGTGCTTAATGTTTGCTTCAGACATGATGTATTGCAAGAATGTCCGAGAGAAACTCGTGAAGTCAAGGAAGGTCCAAGTGCAGGTGCCTTGTTTATATAGGGACAAATGGTCTCGTCTCAGAAGCGGCGATCGCCCGGCCAATATTATAATGGGGCGATCTCTGGGTCACAAAGCAAAGTCCAAGGAAGATGTCGGGCTGTCGGGCTAAAGTCCAAGGAAGAGGCTGCCACAGCTGGGCGGTCCAATAAGGAGCCATCACGTGTCCGGAGTCAGTCAACATGTGGCCCTACTGACAAGCTTTCGGCGGCCTGTCGGCTGGTGGAGGGAATCTGTCAGGCTTTGGTCAATGGCCCGAGATTCGCGGATCTTGTCTCGGCCCTTGCACGTGGTGCCAGTCTTGAGGCTCGGCCTTCGCCGACTGGGTGTCCGTCGGTGGTGATCGACATGAGCGGTCGTCTCTAGCTGATCATCCGAGGTCGTCATCGGCCAGTGGATGGAGGTCGCCAATAGTCGGTCACCAAGGGTAGGTCGGCAAGATGCCGAGAGGAAATCGTCCGTTCGTAGGTCGCCAGGGTCGATCGCCGAGTATCGAGAGGCGATCGTCTTGAGGTCGATCGCTCGGCATCGGGACTGGTCCTGGGGCCTTCGGTCGGTCGATGTAGCTTGTCCGCTGGGCTAAGGCCTTGGCCGCTCGCCGCCGTCGGCAGACTTGTCTTGGTCGCTCGGCAGTAAGTCGGTCGCTCGGCCTCGGAGGCGATCGCCGGTCGGAAGGTGTTAAAACTTGACACAACATACTGCTCTGAAGTTCCTTCCGCTCTTGGATGGGTGCAGAGGTTTCTTAAACGAATGAAAGGATGACTGGGCCATGTGGGGCCCGCTGCTCTTGTGCTCTGTGAAACTACCAGAGACTTTCTGCTTCTTGGATTCTGCAAACTTCTCCATTGATGCTTCCTTGATTTTATACTCCAATGCTTTATCCTGATATTTATGGAGAGTGGTACATTCAAAATCGGACTTGTACCTATGGATCTCTGGTTTCATTCTCATATCAAAATGGATCATCATTTCCGCGTATGTTCTGACCAGGTGTCGAACAAATGCCATCTGCTGATTAAATGTTTTAATTGTCTAGGATACTGGCTCATCTGACGGCTGTGCGGAGAAAAATTCCCAAACTTTGGCTTCCCTCACAGGACGAGGGTAGTACTGAGCTTCCATCATCAATTTAAATTCTGTCTAGTCAGCATCATGATCTACAGGCCAGATGGCTTCCCACCACTCAGACGCTTCCCCTATCAGAAAGTACTGAGCAATAGAGGCTCTCCGGTCGTCTGGGCAATTAATCCCGACAAAAATTTTCTCCAGTTCTTTTAACCAATAATCCCACGTCAGTGTCTCAGAAAAGCCGTCGAATTGGGGTGGTTGCATCTTCGCCACCTCTTGCAGCCATCGGTTGCCTCGATTTCCCATGTCTGGTATACCTTGCTATCGATCTCCCTGTTGTAATCCTAGTGCCACCTGCATTCGGTCCATGACCTGGGCGAACTGAGTCATCTGGTTAACCACCTGATAAAGAATTTCAGGAACAGCCGGTTCTGGTTCATTATTAATAGATCTTTATGGCTCGCCTGAGCTGTGGCTGGCCTGATTAGAAGGCGAAGCTTCTCTTTCAGCATTCATTCGCCTGCGTCCGTGTCCGAGACTACGTCCACGTCCACCTCTCAACATACTGTAAGCATAAATACTCAATATACAGGAACCAATATCGTTCTAATGTTCAAGTATAAAGAAGTATAACATGTAAAGGACGAGATAGAGTTTAGGAACTTACAACCACCGCTCTCACGAAGACGTAGGCAGTACAGTGATGTTATTCACAGTCGGTTACCTCAAAAGACATACATGACCTCTATTTTAACCTAATGGCCAAGAGATCCATAATCTTAGCTCCGATACCATATTCTGTAACACCTCCTCTATATTCAGGAATATTACAGCGCTGTAAATCCTTTACATAAGAATTTACAAGGGTGAAGAAATGAAAAGACGATAACAGATACCAACCTATGAAAGTAACCAAAATAAAATACAACAGTTTTGGGCCAATATCGAGAATACAAATATCCGAAGGAAGAATATTAATACATCACCAAAATCAATCATCACAAACGATGACGTACTCGAGCACTTATTAAAAACAACATAAACAATAGACAATTAAACCTGACCGGAACATCACTCTGCACCCTCATCATCATGCAGCTCCAGTGGTTGTTTCCATGCTCTCCTGGATCATGAACATAAACAAGTGTTCACCCCCGAAGGGGTTAGCACAACGATGCTAGTACAAGTACGATAATCATACAACAATAATTAAATCAACAATAATCATGACAAGTTTCTCCAAAGAGAAATAATAACAACACATATAACATCATAACAGTCTCAACATACTCGTGGTATTCCAACGATCTAGCGCACACAGCTATAGATTCCCATGGTGATCCCATCGGACCAAAGCATGGTGGACCTGTCCAACGATCCAGCGCACACAGCTATAGATTTCCCATGATGATTCCCATCGGATCAATGCATGATGGACAATTAATCACAACACATGTACACAGTACAATCATAATGTAACCGACATAATACGGACAATTCTAATTAAAGTACTTGCCTCGATTCGATGACAAGAATAATACTTCCACGAATATCAAAATACTTGAAGGTCGCCCCTTCGATCAATCACGTAGCAAAGCTCGAACCTTAAACAAAAGAAATAATATAGAGTTCTCACGTCGTACGAACATCTAACAATCCAAATTACGGTCGGAAGTTCATAAAACGCATCATGTCTGACATGCATAACATACGTTACATATCCTTTGTAGCGTACGTTAAACCTACTCGTTAGCGTACATAAACTACGAAGTCTAGCGTACGCTAACCATGTATCGACAGTTCCTCTCTGATCAGTCAACTTGACTCGTCTGATGATATAACGTATGTCACGTACCAAACGTAGCGTACGTTAACCTTGCCTATTAGCATACGTAAGCTGCAGAGCCTAGCGTACGCTAAACAAGCATCCGACAGTCTCTTGCTGATCAGTCGACTATTCTGACTGGTGATGAAGCGTACGAAATCCTCAGTGATTAACGTCGTTACCCTTCTACACATCATGCTCATACAATTATGAATGATCTTACGAATTCAAACATCTTCGAAATTCAAGGATATGTATATCATTACAACACCATATTCAATCTCGATTACAATTCTCATGTGAAGTTCGGTGATCTAAGGTTGATGCGCTAGATTCCAATATCATCATTACATTCAGACTTCGTCTTAAAGATGAACTAAAAAATCCAACTTATAAGAAAGGATATAACCTTGGATGATTCTTTCTTAAGTCCGTTTAACAAAAGTGATATCAACTCCAAGTCTATGATCAATATGGCAATGCTATTCAATACGGATAATCAACCTCAGAACATTACTCTCATCATTTGACGTAATAGGATTCCAACTATGATGTTTTCAACAATGATATCCTAAGCATAATCATCCCAACTTCTAAACATGATGTTTGTTTGAATAATTCATCAATGGAACTTAATATCTTGATAGCATGATCATCATATCCTTAAGAATACGAATTCAAGGTTAGAGATAGTATTAACATACCTTAAGATGAAGAAAACACTAAGACAATAGGTCTAATCCAACTCCAGTTGCTTGTGTGTCAATCCAAAATGATTCTCCACTCAATGATCAAGTATAAGTAATCTCCAATCTTCAATGATCAATACAAGGTGTTCTAAAGGTGTATAAGGTGGCTGGGATCTCTCTAGGCACGAAGTTTGTTTAAAACCAGGTGAAATAAATGAGCTGAAATGAAATGGGGTGATGTCTTATTTATAATTTCCTGACCTTAACGTACGTTAGACTTCATGCATAACGTACGTAAGCCACTTAGCGTACGCTACCTATTATACTTTAACGTACGCTATCATCACTGATAGTTAACTGTTCTCATTCTGTACTCGATTACGTACGCTACACCATCAGGTTACATACGTAATCAACACCAATTAGCGTACGCTAGAAACACACGTTAGCATACGTTAACACTCGTTGACTTTAAAAGTGTCCAGGTGTAACACCCCCAAGTTATTCAGGGAATATTACAGCGCCGTAAGCCCCGCCGGGGGACTCACAAGGCTAAACATACGCGGTACTATAAATTTTGACCGATAGGGTCTACGCACAATGGAATGAAAAACAATACAAAGGTATTCAGAACATAACCAATGTATCCACAGACATCATAGCACGAATCAAAAACCTCGGCAAACACAGGCCGGAACATCAAGGGAAATGGAAAACAATACTCGAGTATTCAATAGCCAATCCAGTACAACAACACTGAATGGAAAACTCAAAACATAACTGGAAGAAAGACACAGTATCACACTTGCCCACCATCTTCATGCCGACCCGATACCTGCCTGTCCGACCTCCTGAACTCGAAATACATGAAACGTATTTCCCCCATAAAGGGGTTAGCCGTCGAATAGCTAGTGCAAGTATATCAATATGAAACACAATACTCCTCGACAATAAAGTAAATGTAACCGTCAATTCATCAATTCAAGACTAGTATTCCGGAATAACTAAAATCTCATGACGTATGTGAATGCCGTAGAAACGGTTCGTTCATATCATACGCCGTTACATGTAGGAATGCCGTCAAAACGGTTCGTTCATTACATGCCAACAATACATATATGAATGCCGTAAAAACGGTTCGTTCATAATATGCCATCAATATATCTATGAATGCCGTAAAAACGGTTCGTTCATATCATACCATCAATACCTCTTACTTTCAAAGTCGAGAACGTACAATCATAAATGTATACTTGCCTTTGAGACATCGAGAAATCGAACGGAGGAAAGGTATGAGTTTGGTAGGTCCAAGAACGCGCTTCCGACACCTAAACGATTCGCAAGGAATATGACAATTAATTATCCATACTCAAATTACACGAAGAGACTCCCGAAACTCGTCTACGATTCAAGAAAATATACGGGTGAACAACTAAAGGTTGGGAAATCGCCCAAACTCCCACAAGTCCGAAAACGGCACAATCCAACCCGTAAAATCGTAAGAAAACACTCATACGGTATAGATATATCAAAATCTCAAGGTTCTCAAGCTTCAATCGGATAAAACGGACGAATCTACGAAAACCCCCAAAATCCAACACAAAATTCAAAGTGTTCTTGAATAATCTTTCAATAATCCGATGAATACTCAAACATGTCCATAATCACGCATATATCACTTCATACTCCATGATTTTAACATCCAAAATGTCAATACCCATACAAAATCGAGAATCAAGATGTTGAAGAAATTACCTCTTGAATATCCAAGCTCTATGATCTGAGGAATACGCGTTAGATCGACTATCCGGGCTTCCCAACCGAATGAAAACGGTAAAAATCCAACACACAAGTGATAGATGTGAGAAAACTCCTCCCCTCAAACTCTCTCTCGCAGGTGGAAGAAGAAAATGGTGAAGTGAGCTTCATCTCGCTCAAAAAGCACAATTTATGCAACACCGCATTGTGTGCCGCGGCTCACCCAGTGTGCCGCGGCACAGTGCCTAAAATTTGCTCCTGTGGTTCGAAGGTGCCGCGGCTCAGCCTGTGTGCCGCGGCACCGGGCATCGATTGGCCGAGGATGCAACACAAGTGTGCCGCGGCTCGGCTAGGTGTGCCGCGGCAGTGACTTCGGCAGGTGTGCAGACCTTTGCCAGGCGTGCCGTGGCACCTGCATACTCCGCTCGGCCAGGTTTAGGAAATGTGTGTGCCGCGGCGCACACTCCTTGTGCCGCGGCTCACACCCCCTTCGGGTCCTAAAATGATGAAAAATGACCCGGGAAGAGAATAAAAGCAATAGGATTCAATGTCTGGGCAACAATAACACGAAATAGAAGTACGGAAACCCCAAAACGGTGGTTCCAAGCAATGATTACAAGGGTTCGCCCAACAAATCACGATTCGAAGAACATGAAGAGGTTTGAAATGACATGACTTTCGACCGGGTATTACATTCTCCCCCTCTAAAAAGAAGTTTCGTCCCGAAACTTAAGAAATAAATAGTTCGGGGTATTCCACCCGCATCTTCTCTTCCGTCTCCCAAGTCGCCTCTTCAACTCCATGCCTCGACCATTGCACTTTAACCAGTGGAATGGTCTTATGCCGAAGTTGTTTCTCACGGCGCTCAAGAATCTTCACGGGTTTCTCCGGAAAGGTAATATCCTCGGCAATATCAATCTCACTGTAGTCGATAATGTGGCTCGGATCCGGTACGTACTTCCTCAACTGGGACACATGAAAAACACTATGGATGTGACTCAAAGCTGGAGGCAACGCCAAGCGATAAGCTAAATCTCCAACTCTGTCCAAAATCTCGAAAGGTTCGATATACCTTAGACTGAGTTTCCCCTTTTTCCCGAAGCGGAAAACTCCTCTGGTCGACGATACTTTGAGCAAGACATGATCCCCTACTTCAAACTCCAAGGGTCGACGACGAGTATCAGCGTAAGATTTCTGACGACTCTGGGCAGTCAGTAATCGATCTCGGATAATAGAAATCTTTTCCTTGGTCTCCAATAACATATCCGGTTCCGTCCCAACTAGCTCAGAAGCCTCGTCCCAACATAATGGCGACCTACATCGCCTACCATAGAGTGCCTCGAAGGGTGCCATTTTGATCGACGCATGCCAACTATTATTGTAAGCAAACTCGATCAACGACAAGTGAAGCTCCCAATCATTACTCCAGTCTAAGGCACAAGCCCGCAACATATCTTCCAAAGTCTGAATCGTCCTCTCTGTCTGACCGTCCGACTGAGGATGAAAGGAAGTGCTCAATCTCAACTCAGTACCCAGAGCCTAATGAACGTCCTGCCAAAAATGCGATACGAAACGGCCGTCTCGATCAGAAACAATGGTCTTAAGGGCACCGTGTAACCTCACGATCTCAGCGATAAAGGTTCGAGCCAGTCTATCCGGTCCCCAAGTATCCTTAATACCCAAGAAGTGTGCAGACTTGGTCAACCGATCGACAATCACCCAAATCATATTCATTCCGGCCCGAGTTCTCGGCATGCCAGTGATGAAATCCATTGAGATATCTTCCCACTTCCACTCGGGAATGAGAAGTGGTTTCAACAACCCCGCCGGTCGTTGATGTTCGATCTTGACTTGTTGACACGTCAAGCACCCTAGTACAAACTCCGTAACATCCTTCTTCATGTTATTCCACCAAAAATTTCGCTTCAAATCTTTGTACATCTTACTCGTCCCGGGGTGGATTGAGTAAGGCGTAGCATGGGCTTCTCGGAGAATTCTCTGTCTCAACTCTAAATCGTTCGGAACACAAAGTCTGCCCTGAAATCTCAGAATACTATCCTCGTGTACCATAAAGCCAGGAGCTTTTCCTTTAATTACATCTTCCTTCAGTTGAGAAATCATTGGGTCACTCCACTGCTTGATGTCATCAACTAAGGACGTAGTAATTTCGAGAGTACACAACTGTCCCTGTACTCGTTGAAGCCAAACTTCTATCCCTTGCTCAATTAAATTTTGATGAATTTTCGTCTGGGACGTAAGAACCTCGAGCATTTGAAGAGATGCCGATTTGCGGCTCAAAGCATCCACAACGACATTGGCTTTCCCGGGGTGGTAAAGTATTTCCAGATCATAATCCTTTATCAACTCTAGCCAACGTCTCTGTCTCATATTCAGCTCCTTCTGGCTGAAAATATACTTCAGGCTCTTGTGATCGGTATAAATCCGGCACGGTGAACCATACAAATAATGCCGCCAAATCTTGAGTGCGAAGACAATTGCGGCCAACTCTAAATCGTGAGTAGGATAATTCATCTCATAAGGCTTTAGTTGTCGTGACGCAAAAGCTATTGTCTTATGATGCTGCATAAGAACACAGCCCAGGCCTTGACCTGAAGCGTCACTATAAACTGCAAAGCCCTCGCTACCATGTGGTAAAGTTAGAATCGGCGCTGAAGTCAAACGTCTCTTCAGTTCATCGAAGCTCTGTTGTCTCTCATCCGTCCAAACAAACTTTTCGGTCTTCTGGATCAATTTCGTAAGCGGTCGAGCGATTTTCGAGAACCCCTCGACAAACCGACGGTAATACCCAGCAAGGCCCAAAAAGCTACGAACTTCCTTAACATTTTTAGGCGGTGCCCAATCTAGCACTGCCTCGATCTTCTGCGGGTCTACACGAACCCCTTCGGCCGAAATCACATGGCCGAGAAACATAACTTCTTCCAACCAAAACTCACATTTCGAGAATTTTGCATAGAGGTGCTCGGTTCTCAAAATGTCCAAAACCAAACGCAAGTGCCGGGCATGTTCCTCCTTATCTCGAGAATAGATCAAGATGTCGTCAATAAAGACGACTACACACCTGTCGAGGTACTCGATGAATATTTTATTCATTAACTGCATGAATACTGCCGGCTCATTCGTCAACCCAAAAGGCATAACTACAAATTCATAATGCCCATATCTCGTCCGGAACGCTGTCTTCGGAACGTCGGACTCCCTCACCCTGAGTTGATAATACCCGGATCTTAAGTCAATCTTCGAGAAAACCGCAGCCCCTTGCAATTGATCAAATAAATCGTTTATACGAGGCAAAGGATATTTATTCTTGATGGTTACTTTATTCAGCTCACGGTAGTCGATGCACAAACGTAGTGAACCATCTTTCTTCCTCACGAAGAGAACAGGCGCGCCCCAAGGCGAAGCGCTCGGTCTGATGTACCCTTTTTCCAAAAGTTCTCCCAATTGAGTCTTCAATTCCTGCATCTCGGAAGGTGCCATCCGATAAGGTGCTTTAGAAATCGGGGCCGCATCTGGATCTAAGTCTACGATAAATTCTATCTCTCGATCTGGCGGTAGTCCCGTGAGATCATCCGGAAAAACATCGGGAAACTCATTAACAACCGGAATCGAAGAGAAATCGACTTCGTTTCCTTCCGTTTTTAAAGCATAACACCAATAGCCCGTACAACCTTTATTCAAAAGTTTTACGGCCTTCATGGAACTGATAAGTAACTTGGATTGGCCCGACTTACGTCCCAAAAACGAGTACTCAGATCCGTCTTTAGTCATCATGGTAATAACCTTGGTACGGTAATTCATAATCGCTTGGTGATTATTAAGCCAATCCTCGCCGAGGATTACGTCCTCCCCTTCCATATCAACTACAATTAGATTCGATAACCATTCCATACCGGATATAACCACCGGAAAATCTCTAATCTCCCGATTCCCCAGAATCCTATCCCCGCTAGGCAGTTTCACGATAAAGGGATCGCAAGCAGTCAAACAAGTTATATTCAAACGGCGTACACACTCCAAAGAAATAAAAGAATGTGTAGCACCCGTATCAAATAGTACACGGACTGGATAAGATAAAATATGGATGGTACCTGAAGCCACCGCCGCGTCGGGTTCGTCTGTTCGACGCATCTCATAAACTCGTGGTTGTACCGAACCGACGCTAGAGTCCCCCCCCTCCAGCGTTCTGACACCGACCCCGGCCCCTGCCAAAATTCTACTGAGGTTGACCAAAAGATTGTCGCTGATTAATACCTTGATCAAGAGGTGTTGGGGCAGAAGCCCGAGTGTCCAAAGTCTGGTTCGGCTCGGAACAATAAACCGCTCTATGCCCCATCTGACCACACGTGTGACACTTTAATGGTGGAAAGTAGCATTCCGAACTAAAGTGGCCTGGACGACCACAATTATAGAAAGTCACTGTGCGATTTGAGGTACCCGGAGTGGGACGGTAACCCCTCTTCCCTTTATTAGAACGTGACGACTGTCCGGCAAAATGGTTAGTCGTCTGTGACTTCTGAAAGTTGCCACCCTTAGAGCCAGAAAAATTTCCCCCGACTTTCTGCTTCTTCGGTTCTTCAACGGTATTATTGTCGGGGCTCAACATATCATGGGCTAAAGCTCTGTCTTGATACTCTTTCAGTGTGGTACAAGCAAATCCGGCCATGTACCGCCGTAAGTCCAAATTCATCCGCATATCAAAATAACGGATCTTATCACGCTCGTTACGCACTTGATCCTTCACATGGATCAATTGTTGGTTATACTCCACGATCGCCTGCGAAACGGGAATATCTTGTGGTTTAGCCTCAAATAAGGCTCAGATTCGGCTCTCTCGTACCGGCCAAGGGCAAAACTCGGCCTCCAAGAGCTACTTAAATTCATCCCACGAGGCAATACGATCCTGTGGCTTGATGACCTTCCACCAAGTAGCGGCCTCCTTAGTGAGGAAATACTGAGCAATTGGTACTTTCCTCACCTCGGGGCAATCAACCGCCTCGAAAATCTTCTCTAATTCCGCTAGCGCCTTCCTGTACTTAACGGGTCTGTGGCACCGCCAAACTGTGGAGGGTGCATACGGATTACATTCTGAAGCAAGGCATCCGTGTTTGGGTTCGGGTTATTCAGTTGAACAGTTTGGGCTAAAATGGTCATCTGAGTAGCCAATTGTTGAAGTGCATTCGCCACTCCAACGTCTGCGTTGTTCCCCTGACCGTCTGACTGGTCGTGCTGACTCTCGGTGTCGGGATGCACCGAGTTCGACAAACTGGGGTTGGTCGACCCCGCAACTGAACTGATGGAAACGGCCGCGCCACGACCCCTTCCTCGTCCACGACCACGACCACGGACACGGCCCCTACCAGCTGACATACTGACGAACACACAAGATACGTAAGCACAATTCAAACGCACGTCATTAAGATGATCGATTCTCAAGAATATCCATAGAAGAAGCATAATGAATAAGCAAACATTAGAAGAGTAAGAGGTCTTACAAGTACCGGTCGCACTGTGATGATGGCAGAGTAGTGATACTGTGGACAATTGACGACTCATTCGACCCAAGAGACCGACAGCCTAGGTATCCATAGACCTAAGCTCTGATACCATATTCTGTAACACCCCCAAGTTATTCAGGGAATATTACAGCGCCGTAAGCCCCGCCGGGAGACTCACAAGGCTAAACATACACGGAACTATAAATTTTGACCGATAAGGTCTACGCACAATGGAATGAAAAACAATACAAAGGTATTCAGAACATAACCAATGTATCCACAGACATCATAGCACGAATCAAAAACCTCGGCAAACACAGGCCGGAACATCAAGGGAAATGGAAAACAATACTCGAGTATTCAATAGCCAATCCAGTACAACAACACTGAATGGAAAACTCAAAACATAACTGGAAGAAAGACACAGTATCACACTTGCCCACCATGTTCATGCCGACCCGATACCTGCCTGTCCGACCTCCTGGAACCTGAAATACATGAAACGTATTTCCCCTATAAAGGGGTTAGCCGTCGAATAGCTAGTGCAAGTATATCAATATGAAACACAATACTCCTCGACAATAAAGTAAATGTAACCGTCAATTCATCAATTCAAGACTAGTATTCCGGAATAACTAAAATCTCATGACGTATGCGAATGCCGTAGAAACGGTTCGTTCATATCATACGCCGTTACATGTAGGAATGCCGTCAAAATGGTTCGTTCATTACATGCCAACAATACATATATGAATGCCGTAAAAATGGTTCGTTCATAATATGCCATCAATATATCTATGAATGCCGTAAAAACGGTTCGTTCATATCATACCATCAATACCTCTTACTTTCAAAGTCGAGAACGTACAATCATAAATGTATACTTGCCTTTGAGACATCGAGAAATCGAACGGAGGAAAGGTATGAGTTTGGTAGGTCCAAGAACGCGCTTCCGGCACCTAAACGATTCGCAAGGAATATGACAATTAATTATCCATACTCAAATTACATGAAGAGACTCCCGAAACTCATCTACGATTCAAGAAAATATACGGGTGAACAACTAAAGGTTGGGAAATCGCCCAAACTCGCACAAGTCCGAAAACGGCACAATCCAACCCGTAAAATCGTAAGAAAACACTCATACGGTATAGATATATCAAAATCTCAAGGTTCTCAAGCTTCAATCGGATAAAACGGACGAATCTACGAAAACCCCCAAAATCCAACACAAAATTCAAATTGTTCTTGAATAATCTTTCAATAATCCGATGAATACTCAAACATGTCCATAATCACGCATATATCACTTCATACTCCATGATTTTAACATCCAAAACGTCAATACCCATACAAAATAGAGAATCAAGATGTTGAAGAAATTACCTCTTGAATATCCAAGCTCTATGATCTGAGGAATACGCGTTAGATCGACTATCCGGGCTTCCCAACCGAATGAAAACGGTAAAAATCCAACACACAAGTGATAGATGTGAGAAAACTCCTCCCCTCAAACTCTCTCTCTCGCAGGTGGAAGAAGAAAATGGTGAAGTGAGCTTCATCTCGCTCAAAAAGCACAATTTATGCAGTTGACCGCATTGTGCCTAAAAATTGCTCCCAGGGTTCGGCAGTGTGCCGCGGCTCAGCCCAGGTGTGCCGCGGCACCGGGTACAGTCAGTTTTTGGCTGAGGATGCAACACAAGTGTGCCGCGGCTCAGCCTAGGTGTGCCGCGGCAGTGACTCGGAAGTGTGCCGCAGATCGGGCGTGCAGCGGCAGACCAGACACCGCTCGGCCAGGGTTAGGAAATGTGTGTGCCGCGGCGCACACTCCTTGTGCCGCGGCTCACACCCCCTTCGGGTCCTAAAATGATGAAAAATGACACGGGAAGAGAATAAAAGCAATAGGATTCAATGTCTGGGCAACAATAACACGAAATAGAAGTACGGAAACCCCAAAACGGTGGTTCCAAGCAATGATTACAAGGGTTCGCCCAACAAATCACGATTCGAAGAACATGAAGAGGTTTGAAATGACATGACTTTCGACCGGGTATTACACCAGGTTCATCCGCGGGAATCTTATCCGGACCCATGTCCAAGGGTTCGCCCAATAAATCACGATGGCGCAAGTGCTAGCCGCCCAGCTCAATTATTGACTGCCTAATGTATGTTACACTTCATTTGTAGTGTACGCTAACGCTGGACGATAACGTACGTTAAGCTACATTCTTAGCGTAGGTTATCACGTATTTGCATGAGAAAATTTACATGTTGCCATACTCATGTACAAGGATACAAATACGAGAAATATCATACTTCGATTATCGATATCACAATTCCGAATATAGGGTTCAATTACAGATGAAATACTCAATAATTAATCCGGATATTACAATAACTTTTAAATTATTTTGATTATGTCGACCCTGAAGGTCAAAAGGTCCTGAAGACCAAATGGTTGTACTCTTTTTCCCTTTCTAAGTTTTTTCCCACCGGGTTTTCTTAGTTAAAGTTTTTAACGAGGCAACCAATGCAACACATGAGCAAATTTATACTATGTACTCTTTTTCTCTATCGGTTTTTTCCCACAGGGTTTTTCCGAAGGAGTTTTGATGAGGCATGAACATCATAATATTCAAGAGGAAGTATTGTATGAAGAAGAATAATGTGTGTATTCTTATAAGGGCCAAAAGCATTTATTTATAGGTACACATCTAGGGTTTCAAGGGTGTAAAGGTCATTCAAGGGGGAGTGTTGTAATTAATGAATGACTTTTACACCCTTAAAACCCTAGATGTGTACCTATAAATAAAGGCTTTTGGCCCTTATAAGAATACACACATTATTCTTCTTCTCTGTAACACCCCCAAACCACTCGGGAATATTACAGCACCGCAGACCCTCTCCGTGACGATCTACCAGGCTAACTACAGAAAACACCACAATACAATACATGCCGACATGGGTAATTAACGAACCATTAGACCGATTTAGTCTTTTACCACAATATACATATCAACCATACATTACTCTTTCTCGCAACTCATACCCACTAAGGGGTTAACATAAATCAACATTCCTATAAAACGGGAAAATAAACACAACGGAAGGACAAAACAACAAGACATCACCAAATACTCAACACCGGTCTTTATGTGATTAGTATTGTCGTCTTCCATCATCCTTCGTAACGATCATGTGACTTGCTCCCCAACGACCTGCATGTACCTGGACGCAATACAGAGATCCAGCCCCCGTGTAACACCCCAAAAAGGCGGCTATTACAGTGCCGTGGACCCCACACTGGGACCCACCAGGCGATATCCAAAACAGATTAAATATTAATTGTGATACCGAACCACAATGAATAGTCATTACTCCGATTAGGAGTTTATCAAAAATATGGCCAACGGCCTTATAATACACATGATCCGAAAGACAAGTATAAACCATATGGAGATGGAAAATACTTCAAATGTCAATACAACCAGATAGCAATCTAAATGAAGCAGGAAATAAAATAACATAACACGGTTTAACATAACCGGACAACAAAAGATGTGGGCCCCCCGAACTAGTATCCTTCGAACCCTTCACACAAGATGCTCTTCCCGTGCTTTGCCTTTGCCTCGACCTAAAATACAATACAAGTATTTCGCCCATAACACAGGGTCAGATATACATGATAATCAATTCTTCCGACATTATACAATTCAAATATATAGATCTCAAGAAAATCATTCCGACTATTAATCATACCCCTCGGGCGTATGAAACAATCAGTCACAAAACATCGAACACATCCAATCATACATGGACTATGAACGATTAACAATATAGCTCAAGATGGACATCACAGTACGCCCGATCCGGAAATGTGTCCGTGTACATGTCCACCCCGTATACGGAATCCAGAATATACGTGTGACAATGTACCTAATTAGCCTCACGAACTACGTCTCGTGTGCACAGTCCAATACGGAAACATCCACGTATGACTATACAAGTGCCCGACTAAAAATCCTACACAATATCCAATCGGCACGCAGATATGATTCCGGAAATGTCACGATACAACATGACAACGAAGTTCAACGAAATACATATCCGATTAAGGATCAAGGAAACTCACCGAAGTGAAAATAAAGATCAACGAGATCAATGATTCAAAGTGACGTGTTTGGGAATGCAACCCCCATGATGAAACGGAACAACGTCAAGGACAATGTCAAATCACGACAAGCATTTCATAAACATTTCATACACATGAAATATATAACCATCACAAGAATCTAATCATCATTATAACCAAGCAAGATAACTTGCCTCAATACGGAGACGAGAATAGTCCTCTTCTTGTCGGAACGAACGAACGGTCCTCGACTAATATTGTTTACTCGAACAATCAACCTTAAACGAAATACATTTTACTCAATAACATATTCGTATAATTATCAATATAGGATTAATAAGACGTCATCCTACAATCCTTTTAGAATAGTTTGCTACTTCCAATTATCGAAGCCTTATGTCAGGAGTTCTTTTAACATCATTACAACCATAAAAATCGGTTTACAATACTTACCGAATGTTCGCATGGTTCATCATAAACAAGAGTTCTATCAAGGGTATGTTGAATAACCAATTATGATGTTAAGATCATCTTATGATGATTAAACTTTCCAAAACATTAAAACGTTGAAAGGTAAAATCTGCACATTTATGATCATTCTCCTCTCATCTAAATTGACTATTAAGCTAACAACAAGTTTATTAGTTCTGAGATTACACCATATCCATGAGGGTTATCAAAATCATTGTTTACAAGGCTGGAAGATTCATTAACATTATGATGAATTCACCATCTATCTAGTATGATGATCAAAACAAACTAAGTTCCCAACACATTAGATTAATGAAAAGTTGTTGTGTTGGTTTCACAATTATCCTTAACCATTCAAAATCTTGCTGAGCTAAACATAAGGAGAATATGATTCTTAAGAAATCTGAGTAAGAAGACATCCTTCTACTACTAACATGGCCAAGTTCTTCCCAAGCTAAGTGAAAACTTAAAATGGTGTTTAATCACTTTATGATAACATCTCTATTAGTTAGATCCAAATATGGTGAAGTTAACTGATTCAAAGGTATTTTACTGAGCTAAATTCGTCCAACAAGATGAGCATGATAGTCACAACGCGGTTAGAATCACTATATCATCAAGAACACATCCATCTCAAACCCTTATTTATCATATTCATCAAAAGTGTTAAAAAGGTTGGATTAAAACTATGTTTTACTTGATTAATCTACTCTAGGTGAAGTATAATTCGTTATTAACATCAACATATGAAAATAATGCAGAGAGGAAGGTACACCTACCTCCAGAAATGAAGAACAACTTCAATGCTATGAGAAAATATACTCCAAGTTCAAGAACACCTCCTAATCTCCAAGGAAATGAGCTCCACTCCGAGATTTAAGGCTTAGAAGCAAGTTGGGGAAGGTTGATATCGGTTTGGGAGTGCAGAGGGATGATATATGGAGAGAGAATCGGTTTAGAGTTGTGAAGAAATGAAAAACAGGCTGGTCCTATAAATAGACTGTACATACTTAGCGCACGCTATCGGAACAATTTAGCGTACGCTAATACACTTACGTACGCTAATCGGTCGATATTACGTACGTAAGCAGCTTACAGTGGCTACTATCTTGAATTCGCAGGTCGTTAGCGCACGCTAATGAAAAATGGGTTACGCACGCTAATAAAAGTTGACTCTGGCCGACATGACAGCTCAGACCTTACTCACATGCATGCCAACAGCTAAGGAGTTCACGTGCTGAAGTCAACTGATGCCAGATTCCCTCTTAGCGTACGCAACAGAGGAAACATTATGCACGCTAAGGCACAGGATTAGCGTACGTTAATCGTACTATGTAGCGTATGCTACATCAACAGAAAAATTCGAAAATGCAACTCTCTAATTAACATCGAATCATCACATATGAAATGAAATAACAACGATATGAAATTCAAATCTATAATACCTCAACATAATACTAAATGCAACGATTCATGATAATCAGATTATCCGAATACTACAATGACAGGTAAAAATGAAAAGTTACAGTCGGATATTACATACTCTTCCCCTTAAAAAGAGTTTCGTCCTCGAAACTAAGGGGTAAATAACTCGGGGTATCTCGCTCACATACTATCATCGGTCTCCCACGTAGCCTCCTCAACTCCGTGTCGTGACCACTGAACCTTCAGTAGGGAATCGTCTTGTTCCGTAACTGCTTGATCCTCCTCTCGAGTATCCGCACAGGGCGCTCCTCGTATGAATGATCCTCTGCTAATTCAATCTCTTCGAACTGAAGTACATGGCTCGGATCAGCAACATATTTTCTCAATTGGGAGACATGAAACACGTTGTGAATCTTACTCAAAGTCGGCGGTAAAGCTAGTCGATAGGCCAATTCACCTACACGCTCCAAAACCTCAAATGGCCCAATGTACCTCGGGCTCAGCTTGCCCCTCTTCCCGAAATGAAAAACACCTCGGGTAGGAGACACCTTCATTAACACATGGTCACCAACCTCGAACTCAAGTGGTCGTCGACGGTGGTCAGCATAAGACTTCTGTCGACTTTGAGCCGTTAACAACCGACTCCTAATCAAAGTGATCTTCTCCCGAGCTGCTAATAACATATCGGGTTCCGTACCCAGAGATTCTGACAGTTCGTCCCAACACAAAGGGGACCTACAGCGACGGCCATACAATGCTTCATATGGTGCCATCTGAATCGAAGCGTGCCAACTATTATTATAAGTGAATTCCACCAAAGGCAGCTGGGCTTCCCAATCGTCCTTCCAATCAAGAGCACATGCTCTCAACATGTCCTCTAGAGTCTGGATGGTTCTCTCAGACTGATCGTCGGTCTGTGGATGAAAAGCCGTACTGAAATTCAACTGCGTGCCCATCGCACGATGAACTGCCTTCCAGAAGTGTGACACAAATCGCCCGTCACGGTCTGATACAATACTCTTTGGAGTACCGTGTAATCTCACAATTTCCTTAATAAACAGCTGGGCCAATCTCTCGGGACCCCACGTGTCCTTAATCTCCAAGAAGTGGGCTGATTTGGTCAGACAGTCCACAATCACCCAAATCGTATTCATTCCTCGACGACTCGTCGGCAAGCTAGTAATAAAATCCATAGATATGTCCTCCCATTTCCACTCGGGAATCGGGAGCGGTTTCAGCATTCCTGCGGGTCGCTGGTGCTCAATCTTAACCTGCTGACAGGTTAAACATCTCGAAACAAATTCGGTAACCTCACGTTTCATATTCCCCCACCAATAATTCTGCTTCAAATCCTTATACATCTTGCTAGATCCCGGGTGAATAGAGTACGGGGTAGCATGGGCTTCTCTCATGATAGAGTTTCTCAACTCTTCGTCAGCGGGTACACAAACTCGATTTCTAAAACGTATCAATCCATCCTCGTGGATCACGAATCCAGGGGCTTTCCTTTGGGTTACTTCATCCCGAACTCGAGATAAGAATGGGTCCGTAATTTGCTTCGATTTGATCATATCATCAAGAGACGAAGAAATCTCAAGGGTGTAAAGTTGTCCCTGAACACGCTGTAACCAAACTTCAATTTCTGACCTCATAAGGTCCAACTGCAACTCTCTCTGTGCTGTCAAACGGCTCAGCATCTGCTCCTGCACTGTTTTATGGCTCAAAGCGTCGGCGACCACATTTGCTTTACCCGGATGATAAATGATCTCGATATCATAGTTCTTGATTAATTCTATCCACCTTCTCTGTCTCATGTTTAACTCCTTTTGAGTAAAAATGTACTTTAGGCTCTTGTGGTCTGTAAAGATCTGGTAGGTAACTCCATAAAGATAGTGACGCCAGATTTTCAAAGCAAACACCACGGCTGCTAACTCCAAGTCATGGGTAGGATAGTTAACTTCATAGGGTCGCAATTGTCTCGATGCATAGGCAATCACTTTCCCTTCCTGCATTAGTACACATCCCAGACCCTGTCTCGACGCGTCACTATACACCACAAATCCTTCCGTTCCTTTTGGTAAGACCAAAACAGGTGCCGAAATCAATCGACTCTTGAGCTCATCAAAACTTTGCTGACATGTTTCTGACCACAAATACTTCTTGTCCTTTCGCAGTAAGTTAGTCATCGGTTGCGCAATTTTAGAAAATCCTTCTACGAACCATCGGTAGTAACCTGCTAGGCCGAGGAAACTACGAACTTCCTTCACGTTCTTTGGTGGTAGCCAATCTCGAACAGCTTCCGTCTTTTGTGGGTCCACTCTCACCCCTTCGGCTGATATCACATGCCCGAGAAAGACAACCTCAGGCATCCAGAATTCACACTTAGAAAATTTCCCATAAAGCTGTTCCCGCCTCAATGTATCGAGAACTTGGTGGAGGTGACGCTCGTGCTCTTCGTGGTCACGAGAGTAAATGAGAATGTCGTCAATAAAAATGACTACAAAGCGATCCAGATAGTTAATAAAAACTCGATTCATCAATTCCATGAATACCGCCGGTGCATTAGTCAGTCCAAATGGCATCACCACAAACTCATAATGCCCATAGCGAGTACGGAATGCTGTCTTCGAAATGTCAAACTCTCGAATCCTCAACTGATGATAACCAGATCTCAAGTCGATCTTAGAAAACACGGCAGCTCCCTGAAGTTGCTCCAATAAATCATCAATACGAGGCAAGGGATACTTGTTCTTGATGGTTACCCTATTCAGTTCACGGTAATCAATACATAAGCGCAGAGATCCATCTTTCTTCCGTACAAATAACACTGGTGCTCCCCAAGGGGATGCACTAGGTCGAATATAGCCCTTGTTAGTTAACTCCTCAAGCTGGTTCTTTAATTCTTACATCTCAGTCGGAGCCATACGGTACGGTGCTTTTGAGAGCGGGGACGCACTTGGTTCTAACTCAATAATAAACTCCACGTCACGATGAGGAGGTAAGCCTGGAAACTCGTCTGGAAATACATCTGGGTAGTCTTGGACTACCAGAATGTCGGCCAATTCAACTGGTCGATCTGCTGTTTTGGTCATGTAGCACCAATAACCAATACACCCTTGATTAAGCAGTTTCACTGCTTTCATAGCGCTGATGACTCTCCCAGAACGACTGGGATTATCACCTCGAAAAATACATTCGAAACCATCATCAGAAGTGACCGTTACCATTCATTTACGGACACTGAGTATTGCATCATGACGATCCATCCAATCGATACCCAAGATTATATCATCCTTAGGTAAATCGACTACAATCAGATTTGACAACCACTCACGGTCGTTCAAATGAATCGGACAGTCCTGGACTTCACGATTTCCAATAATTCTTCTACCATCAGGTAGACCAATCACGTAGGGCTCACAATTGATAACATGGTCTAGAGGCAAACAACTTAAACAAGAAGAAGATATAAAGGAGTGTGAAGCACCGGTATCAAAAAGAACACACACAGGCTGGGAGTGGATCTCGAGTATACTTGAAATCATGCTGGCCTCGGGATCGTCAGCTTTCTTCATCTCGTAAATCCTGGGTTTTGCAGTTCTGGCACCAGGTGTACCACTTTGATTCCCACGGCCCATTCCCCTATTCGCCCCTGTGGTCTGATAGGAAGCGGACGGAGGCGTCCGGTTCTGGACAGAGGACTGAACTGGGGCATGAGACGCTACTGGTTCAGGTCCGGGCCCACCCCTGTAAAAACGAGCACGGTGACCAATCTTGCCACAAGTATGGCATGTGACGGCAGGCTTCGGGCATTTGGAGCTGAAATGCCCCTGGTCTCCGCAGTTATAGCACACAACAGATGAGGGGACCGCTCGAGAGTGCGATCCAGCTGGCTTCGACGCCATGGGTGGTCGATCAGAAGGGTTTGGCAATGATTGGGGCTTCCTGAATGTCCCCCGGTTACTCTCAGTCTGGTTCTGGTTCCTGGACCTTTTGTTGTTGGACAGTGGTTGTTTCTTGGAAATCTCCTTCGCGGTGAGTTCGTACTCCAGAGCTTTCTCGATGAACTCTGGTAAGGTAGTACAGTGGTGATTCAACAGCTGCATTCTCATTCGGGGTTTAAGCCTCTTGAGAAAGTATTTGATCTTATCGGCCTCTGTTTGGATAATTGTCGTGGCGAAAGGAAGGAGTGCCTGGAATTTCTCAGCAACAGATAATACATCATTGTCTTCAGACGGGTCGGGGTTCAATAGTTCCGACAGTTTGGCCTCACGGAGTGGCCCTGGATAGTAACGGTCTAGCATGAGGTTTTTAAATTCCTCCCAAGTGTAAACACCATCAGCTGGCCTTACTGAAAGCCACCAGGTATGAGCGCCTTTTCTAAGATAATACGCGGATACCGAAACGCGATTCTCTTCCGGGCAGTCCACCATCTGGAAAAGTTTCTCAAAATGCTCGATCCAATGCACAATGTCAGCAGGCTCAGAGGAGCCTTCAAAAGTCGGTGGTCGCTGGCGAGAGATGTCGCTGATAATCCGACTCATGGGTCCGCCAATCACAGGAGGAGGATGAGCCCCCTGTTGCTGGCCAGTAGCGGCCCTCTACATAGCTTCCATTAGTTGACCCATCTGGGTCATCTGTGTCATCATGCCCTGCATTACGACGTAAGGATCAACACGCGCATCCCCGCGCCCACTGTGGTGCGATTGTTCCCTAGAAGGTGAACCACTGTCTGCGGAAATCTGATCCGCATTCGCGCGTCTGTTGGCTCGAGGTATCGGGATTCGGCCCCTTCCGCGGCCTCGTCCCCCTCTGCCACGACCTCTCAGGTTTCTTTCCATACTCAAAGAATCAATCATAGTGATAACCATAAGTACAGTTCAAGATACTAAAATTCATGCTAAGTTAATAGTAACAAGGAATCACATATTCATGGAAAACGGTTATCGATACCACGAATGTCGCACCGAATATTATATCGGTGTCAAGTCGAACAATTTCGATTATATAATCAATTCAGCATTTACCTCGGATTATCAATCAGATAAATCCTGTCACAATTCCTCGAAATAACATGATCAACAAGGAGACCCATACTGATATCAATATCATGCCAGTAATTAAATCATGGCTCAGAAAGAACATACCGTATTTGGCTCGTAGGGTCAGGCGCTTGCACAGGTCACACGTGACACGAAGGTCTCTTGATACTAGTTCATTTCTCAATGACTCATAAAAAGGAAACAATATCTCCGATACCATCTTCTGTAACACCCCGAAAAGGCGGCTATTACACTGCCATGGACCCCACACTGGGACCCACCAGGCGATATCCAAAACAGATTAAATATTAATTGTGATACTGAACCACAATGAATAGTCATTACTCCGATTAGGAGTTTATCAAAAATATGGCCAACGGCCTTATAATACACAGGATCCGAAAGACAAGTATAAACCATATGGAGATGGAAAATACTTCAAATGTCAATACAACCAGATAGCAATCTAAATGAAGCAGGAAATAAAATAACATAACACGGTTTAACATAACCGGACAACAAAAGATGTGGGGCCCCCGAACTAGTATCCTTCGAACCCTTCGCCGTCAGCATGATCTTCCCGTGCTTTGCCTTTGCCTCGACCTAAAATACAATACAAGTATTTCGCCCATAACACAGGGTCAGATATACATGATAATCAATTCTTCCGACATTATATAATTCAAATATATAGATCTCAAGAAAATCATTCCGACTATTAATCATACCCCTCGGGCGTATGAAACAATCAGTCACAAAACATCGAACACATCCAATCATACATGGACTATGAACGATTAACAATATAGCTCAAGATGGACATCACAGTACGCCCGATCCGGAAATGTGTCCGTGTACATGTCCACCCCGTATACGGAATCCAGAATATACGTGTGACAATGTACCTAATTAGCCTCACGAACTACGTCTCGTGTGCACAGTCCAATACGGAAACATCCACGTATAACTATACAAGTGCCCGGCTAAAAATCCTACACAATATCCAATCGGCACGCAGATATGATTCCGGAAATATCACGATACAACATGACAACGAAGTTCAACGAAATACATATCCGATTAAGGATCAAGGAAACTCACCGAAGTGAAAATAAAGATCAACGAGATCAACGATTCAAAGTGATGTGTTTGGGAATGCAACCCCCATGATGAAACGGAACAACGTCAAGGACAATGTCAAATCACGACAAGCATTTCATAAACATTTCATACACATGAAATATATAACCATCACAAGAATCTAATCATCATTATAACCAAGCAAGATAACTTGCCTCAATACGGAGACGAGAATAGTCCTCTTCTTGTCGGAACGAACGAACGGTCCTCGACTAATATTGTTTACTCGAACAATCAACCTTAAACGAAATACATTTTACTCAATAACATATTCGTATAATTATCAATATAGGATTAATAAGACGTCATCCTACAATCCTTTTAGAATAGTTTGCTACTTCCAATTATCGAAGCCTTATGTCAGGAGTTCTTTTAACATCATTACAACCATAAAAATCGGTTTACAATACTTACCGAATGTTCGCATGGTTCATCATAAACAAGAGTTCTATCAAGGGTATGTTGAATAACCAATTATGATGTTAAGATCATCTTATGATGATTAAACTTTCCAAAACATTAAAACGTTGAAAGGTAAAATCTGCACATTTATGATCATTCTCCTCTCATCTAAATTGACTATTAAGCTAACAACAAGTTTATTAGTTCTGAGATTACACCATATCCATGAGGGTTATCAAAATCTTTGTTTACAAGGCTGGAAGATTCATTAACATTATGATGAATTCACCATCTATCTAGTATGATGATCAAAACAAACTAAGTTCCCAACACATTAGATTAATGAAAAGTTGTTGTGTTGGTTTCACAATTATCCTTAACCATTCAAAATCTTGCTGAGCTAAACATAAGGAGAATATGATTCTTAAGAAATCTAAGTAAGAAGACATCCTTCTACTACTAACATGGCCAAGTTCTTCCCAAGGTAAGTGAAAACTTAAAATGGTGTTTAATCACTTTATGATAACATCTCTATTAGTTAAATCCAAATATGGTGAAGTTAACTAATTCAAAGGTATTTTACTGAGCTAAATTCGTCCAACAAGATGAGCATGATAGTCACAACGCGGTTAGAATCACTATATCATCAAGAACACATCCATCTCAAACCCTTATTTATCATATTCATCAAAATTGTTAAAAAGGTTGGATTAAAACTATGTTTTACTTGATTAATCTACTCTAGGTGAAGTATAATTCGTTATTAACATCAACATATGAAAATAATGCAGAGAGGAAGGTACACCTATCTCCAGAAATGAAGAACAACTTCAATGCTATGAGAAAATATACTCCAAGTTCAAGAACACCTCCTAATCTCCAAGGAAATGAGCTCCACTCCAAGATTTAAGGCTTAGAAGCAAGTTGGGGAAGGTTGATATCAGTTTGGGAGTGCAGAGGGACGATATATGGAGAGAGAATCGGTTTAGAGTTGTGAAGAAATGAAAAACAGGCTGGTCCTATAAATAGACTGTACATACTTAGCTCACGCTATCGGAACAGTTTAGCGTACGCTAATGCACTTACGTACGCTAACCGGTCGATATTACGTACGTAAGCAGCTTACAGTGGCTACTGTCTTGAATTCGCAGGTCGTTAGCGCACGCTAATGAGAAATGGGTTACGCACGCTAATAAAAGTTGACTCTAGCCGACATGACAGCTCAGACCTTGCTCACATGCATGCCAACGGCTAAGGAGTTCACGTGCTGAAGTCAACTGATGCCAGATTCCCTCTTAGCGTATGCAACATAGGAAACATTACGCACGCTAAGGCACAGGATTAGCGTACGTTAATCGTACTATGTAGCGTACGCTACATCAACAGAAAAATTCGAAAATGCAACTCTCTAATTAACATCGAATCATCACATATGAAATGAAATAACAACGATATGAAATTCAAATCTATAATACCTCAACATAATACTAAATGCAACGATTCATGATAATCAGATTATCCGAATACTACAATGACAGGTAAAAATGAAAAGTTACAGTTGGATATTACACCCCGAATACTCGGGGGTTAGCAAAACTCCACTATTTTGCTAGTGCAAGTATAAATACAAAGGCAAGCCATACATATCATACTCCAAGAAACATAGAAATAGTGAATATACTTCCCGAGATAATTCACTGGATTAAAAACGTTTGAATTATGAAATATAGGAATAAAACCATTTTATATCTTACAAAACATTTTACGATCTCGGGAGTTTTGGAAACATTTGGGTTTAAGAATTCTCTAGCCTTTCGAAACAGCTAGAGACACAACCCAAAAATCATTTATTTCAAAATACGATTCCGATTACAAAATACGGGGTCCACGACCCAACCATAACATTCCAATCACAAACACGGGGTCCACGAAACAAATCATCCACATCACATACTCGCAAGAATAACCCGACGGAAACTACACCGTGTCAAACATTACCATGACAACAGTCTCACAGAACGACATCAAAGAGCATAACTTTGCAACTTGACCATACGGTCGAACTCGACACACCACATAGTTACAATGCACAGAGCAACCACAGGACTCACGTACTCATACCAAATTATCGCAGCCAAGAGACAAATCTCACACGACACATTTACTGGTGCCATTCTAGCCAAGTACGATACCATTTGGACTGTCATTCTAATCAGATGAAATATGCGCCAAAAATCATAGTTCTCCAACAAAACATTTCAAAGTTAACCATTGGTACGAGACTCACGGCCGCCGCACCCTGCAGAGGCCCCATCAGACCGTCCCTAGGTGAACACACATAAACATCCACAACGCCACGGGAAGCCATAATTCGAATACTAGAATATGCAAACAAATGCTAGCTACTTTGCTAGAATGGCCACTTTAGTCGACATATACCCACACGAATGTCACACAACAACAAACAAATACCAATACCAAACGACACCAAGCGCCACAACCTCCTTACGAAAAAGTAACAACTAATATCACACAACGTTACATATTCTCCGAACAATTACACATATCAATACACAATCCTCGGCAAATAATTATGATCTACTAAATTCACTAAATATGCTCAACATCTTCCAACATACAAAACTAACGCACATATTCCGAAAGCACATCAATCCACTAAGCATACGAGTTATCTTTTGAAAGACAACAATTATCGAGAACATACCGATCCTTTTAAAAGTTCATTAAGACATTCAAATTGTAATTTGGTTCCAATACCAATGAATACGTCTACGAAACATGAAATGTATTGGCAAGATACTTGCCTCGAGACCACGAGCAATGAAACGACGAACGGACATGGTCGGATAGCCCTCGAACTTCCAAAGACGACCAAGAAGCCAGCAACCCCACGAATACTATGAAGATAACACCAACACGAATTAATAACACTAATCAGAATCCGAATCGATTCTAAAAACAACAAGGATCTACGTTTTCTCAAGAAAATCAAGAATCATTGGTTCGAGTGATATAAAATCAATAAATGAGTTGTCAAACCAAAAGCCACGGCCAAGACAATCAATAATACTCAACCGATCGGATGAGATCGGGTAAAAATCACCAAAACCAAGGAAATCCCCCAAATTCTAGAAACGAGGGTTCTAAGAAGAGATTACCTTGATTTGAGCAAAGGAGATTATTAGATGTTGTTAAACACCTACAAATCCACTCCAAGATGAATCTTGATGAAGAAGATCGCCCAAAAATCATTCCCGGAGCTCAATTCGGTCGAAGAGGATGAAGGGAGAAGAAAAAAATGACGAAATAAGGCTGTTGTCCATTATTTATACTGGACAGTTATTAGCGTGCGCTAGGCAGACTCCATTAGCGCGTGCTAACGGGGTCAATGCTATAGAACAAACCGCCCATAACACAGTAAGCGTGCGCTAGACAATATGCGTAGCGTGCGCTAACGAGTCATAAATCCAGTCCAGTGGCTCCTGGACAGATCTGCACCTACCAGGTAGCGTGCGCTAGAAAGAGGAATTAGCGTGCGCTAAGCAGTCGATAGCGTGCGCTATCAACCAACCATAGCGTGCACTAATGAGACTCCACTCCCGATCCGGTGCTCACGGGTGCCTCTGCGATCGCCGATTAGTGTGCGCTACATGCCGGTAGCATGCGCTAACAATATACGATAGCGCCTTTATAGCATACAGCTTTCTTAATTAAAAAGAACGTTACGGCTCAAATTTTTCCTTAAAAATTTTATATAAATTGAGTATTTGCGGAAGTATTTTAGTACGTAAATCTTCAATAAAACTTGTTTATTCAAATATCAAGATAGCTTACAAAAACATAGGAAATCACATATTCGGACATAGTCCGTTGAAATTATATTCGTCGAAGAACATCAAGTGTTTCGTAAAAATAATAATAATTACGGCGACAACATCTTTGATTATTTAGAACTTCATCGTGTTGGGAGTATGTAATCATCTTACGCTTGTCCGTTCGCCGATTCCTTAGCTGAAAAATATAAATGACGAGGTGTGAGTACGCGAGCATACTCGGTGAGATTAAACCCTTATAAATCGTCAAAATCATGTTGTGTAATGCACATAAAACATTCTTATACATGTGAGACTCGTCTCGGCTTTACGTCATTCTTTCGACCCCTCATGGTCGTCATGTTACACGACACAGCGATGGCCGTAACATATTAAAAGCAGTATAACCTCACCTCGTTTCTTGAAATCTTGAAATATCTTCCTTTGAATTTGGCTCGGTTGTCCTTCTTGGATCCAGGATACGCTTCTCCTAGCACTTGAAAATACTTTTCATATTTAGGTCATAAATTCTTGATGTAAAATCTGAAATCTCTTTGGGGACTTTTATCAAACACCTTTGAAAAAGCTGTCGATTTGAGCTATCTGTTTGATCGGGATTTTGTGGCTTTATAAATTTGGGAAGGAAAATATGTTTGGGCGTTTTAAAGTAGAGATTCACGACTTCAAAATGATATATTATATGTACAAAACCACGTCCGGGAACATGTATAAATAAGAGCTCAAAGTCGGTTGAAAATCAACCTTACCCGGACAATTTGGGACGACCTTATCCGGATAGTGGCGAGAAGCACATGGTCGTGACCGACCTTATCCGGACATTTGGAAGCACTATCGGACAGTGGCCGAGAAGCTGTCGGTCGTGACCGACCTTATCCGACATTTGGGCGGCCTTATCCGATAGTGGCGAAGCTTCGTCGGTCGTGACCGACCTTATCGGATAAGGCTGTCGGTGTCAGGATAAGGTCGATCACGGCCGGCAGCTTCTCGCCACTATCGGATAAGGTCGGCTGTCGATAAGGTCGGGCCACGACCGTAAGCTTCTCGCCACTATCCGGATAAAGGTCGGCCCATTTGTCGGATAAGGTCGGTCACGACCGGCGAAGCTTCTCGGCACTGTCGGATAGTGCTTCCATTTGTCTGTAAGGTTGATTTTCAACCGACTTTGAGCCCTTATTTATATATGTTGCGACTTGTTTTTGTACATACCATACATCATTTTGAAGGGTGAACCTCTACTTTAAAGCGCCCGACATATTTTCCTTCCAAAATTTATAAAAGCCACAAAATCCCGATCAAACAGATAGCTCAAATCGGCGATTTCAAAGGTGTTTGATAAAAGTCCTCAAAGAGATTTCGATTTTACATCAAGAATTTATGACCTAAATATGAAAAGTATTTTCAAGTGCTAGAGAAGCGTATCCGGATCCAAGAAGGACAACCGAGCCAAATTCAAAGGAAGATATTTCAAGATTTCAAGAAACGAGGTGAGGTTATCTGTTTTAATATGTTACGGTCATTGTGTCATGTAACATGACGACCGAGAGGGCCGAAAGAATGAAATAAATCGAGACGAGTCTCACATGATAAGAATGTTTTATGTTCATTACACAACATGATTTTGACGATTTATAAGGGTTTAATCTCACCGAGTATGCTCGCGTACTCACACCTCATCGATTATGTTTTTCGAGGCTAAGGAATCGGTTTAACGGACAAGCGTAAGATGAATACATATTCCCAACACGATGAAGTTCTAAAGAATAAAAGATGTTGTCGCCGTAATTGTTATTATTTTTACGAAACACTTGATGTTCTTCAACGAATATAATTTCAACGGACTATGTCCGAATATTTGATTCCCCATGTTTTTGTAAAACGGTACTGATGGTTGAATAAATGAGTTTTATTGAAGATTTACTGACTAAAATGCTTCCGCAAATACTCCGAATTTATATAAAATTTTTAAGGAAAAAATGAGCTGTGTAACGTTCTTTTTAATTAAGAAAGCCAGGGCATTACAGAATGGTATCGGAGCGGACCTCTCTCAGTACGGTGAGATTTGGGGATGAACCAAGCGGAAGCTGGTGAACATGTGACACCCGGGGCCGACGAGGGTGGGGAGTGATCGCCGGTGCAATAGAAAAGGGCACGGACAATGAGCGGCTCCGAGAAAGGGGAGTGATCGCCGGTGCAATAAGAAAAAGGGCACGGACAACGAACAGCTCCTGACAAGGCTTCTAGGCGGAGGGGGACATGACTGAACCGAATTCTCACCAGAACGAGAGGTATTCCAAGACTGTATAGGTATGGGACTATGCAGTTAAGGAGGTTTAAAAAGGTTTACTTATACAAAAAAAGATATTTCAAAACTTTCTTATTTTTAAAAGTATAACGAATAATTACGGCATGATTATATTTTCGGGAGAATATGTGGTTCATCGCTGCTGCCCAACGTCGACTCCAAGGTAATGTTTTCAAGTATTCACTCTTTTATGAGAACTTAAAAATTTCAGTATGAGTATAGAATGATTGTGTCGGCAAAAGATTTGAAAGGATATGTGAAAGTTTAAATGTTGTCCGAAAGGGACAAAATATGATTTCAAAGAAAGGTTTCAAAGTGATTTTTGCTGACACAATATTTTTAAAGTTATTGATGAAAATACTCATACAAAGTTTGATACAGATTTTCAAAGTTCTTTACGAAACTCAATTTCGAAGACGAAATTTTTTAAAGGGGGGAGGATTATGCCCAATACTTATTTAAATGCTATTTATTTTGCTAACGATCATGGATTTTGATTTTTTAATATTTACGGGTTGTCCGATACTTGGGCGATCGTTCCTAGCATAAAATGAAAGATTTAAAAGAAAATATTTCAAAATAAATTATAAGGATCATTTTTAGAATTTATGAAAGTGATTTTGAAAAGTTTGACGATTTTGATACGATAAAATTTCATTACGTAACACTTATCTTGCCAAAAATAATATTAAATTATTATTTTAAGATTATCGAAAATCCGTTCCGAGCATATCGAAGATTTAACTCCGACGAGTCCGGAACAGGTCGGAAAATCGAATCTGGACATTGGGAAGGGGTCGAACCGGCCGAGCCAAGTTGACGGACATCTGCCGGTCACCGCCGGACACGCCGACTGACATGATACGAATTACGTAAGTAATACGTATAAAACACAACGGAAGGTTAACACGTAACAAAGTATCACTCGAATTTTGTTAAGGGTGGCCGAAAGTTGATGGTGTTTCGGCCGTGAAGTAGGGTGATGTACGGAGTTTGGCGTGTTTTATCGAACTAGACCTATAACTCGATAAAAGGGTAATCGTTTCCCAAGACCTTTTGAGAATTGATCAAAGTTAAAATCTCGAAACTCGTCGAAACAATAACTTAAGGTTTGTCGAACTCGTTCAACGTATATTTCAAAGGAAATACAAAGTTTATTATGATTCTCGATGATTTACAAGTACAACGAACACTACTATATATAGTAGTTTACAACCGTACGAAAATACAACAAAACGAAAAAAGGAAACTTCTTAACACATCCTAATCGGTCGAAAATCTCCATGAGATACCAAACAATCTTGGTGTTATTTAGATGAAAGAGACATGAAGCATCCTTTGGTCTTGATGGTGACATGAAGTAGAATCAAAACATTATCCTCCTTTCATGCATGCATTCGGCCGAAGACAAGGTAGGGAGATTTGGTGTAGATTTGTGATATCCTCCTTCTTGGAACTACATGGTGATAATGAAATGAGGGATAGTGACATGATGAAGAAAATCTTCACTCCATCCATTTGGTTCGGCCGTATGTGACAAGGTGGGGAAGAAGAAGATAACTTCATTATCTTGTCAAGATATGAAGTCAAGAATGTCCCTTTCAAGCATGATATGGCGATCCACCATGCTTTGGACCGATCGTCGTCCGAATTCTCGTTACTCCGATTCCGATTAACAACGTAACTCCAAGCCGTTTAACATTTTCTCCTAAGTATAACGATGCATCATCATGAATGTCGATTTTTATCGGAGTTTCTTCGATGGAATATTAGATATCGTATCATTCCCTCCGTCTTTGAAAGGAATTGACCTCAATTACGCAATGCCATCGTCGTCGTCAAGATAAGGTGAGAGATCACCTACGTTGAATGTCGTGTGTACTCCGTATTCGCCGGAAGTTCGACTTTGTATGCGTTGTCGTTCACTTTTCCACAATCTTGTACGGACCTTCGGCTCTCGGCATCAATTTGTTCTTCCGTTTGCTCTGAATCTTTCTTTTCTCAAATGTATCCGGACTAAGTCGCCGACATCAAATAATCTCGCTTTTTTATTTTTGTTCGACTTCCGTTTGTACATTTCATTCACTTCTTTAATCCGTTCCGTATCTTTTCGTGTAACTTCATCATGGATTTGAGTTTTGCTTCGGCGTCCTTGTGAACCAATTCGTTGCTCGTGGGAATCAAGTCCAATGGCAAGTGCGGATTTAGTCCGTATACCACTTCAAAAGGTGAATGGGCCGTGGCATAACCGGGTGATCGGTTGTATGCGAATTCGGCATGAGCAAGTTTAACGTCCCAATCTTTCTGAGTTTTATTTACCAACCCTCGTAATAATGCTCCCAAGGTTCGATTAGTTACCTCGGTGCATCCGTCGGTTTGCGGGTGATGTGAAGTACTGAATAGGAGTTTAGTACCGACTTTCCTCCATAAAGTATTCGTAGTAACTCGAAATTTGGAATCTCGATCCGACACGATAGTTGTTGGCACTCCGTGTAAACGAACTATTTCCCGGAAATACAAGTCCGCCACATTGCTTGCATCATCGGTTTTGTGGCACGCGACAAAGTGAGCCATTTTCGAAAAACGGTCGACGACCACCATGATCGAGTCCTTGCCTCGTTGAGTACGAGGTAAAGCCACAATAAAATCCATCGAGACATCCTCCGACGGTCTTTTCGGTATCGGCAACGGCATGTATGTACTGGACTTGAACGAACTTTTCTTCTTATGAAATTTTACTCTTTTGCTCACGTTTGTGCTGACGTCACCATACATCTTCGGCCAAAAGAAATGTTCTTTTAGCACCTCTCTGATCTTGGTTGAGCGAAGTGACCGGGCTAGTCCTCCTCGTGCGCCTCCCGAACCGGCAATTCCGAATTGTATGTCTCGCACACATAATTTATTCCCCTTGAAGAGAAAGCCATCTGTAAAGCGAATTCCTCGTGCGGGGCCGTTTACAACGGTTAAAAATTTCCCGAAGTCCAAATCGTCGTGGTAGTGATCTTTCAAAGTCTCGAACCCCAACAAACGAACATCTAGCATCGACAGAAGGCATACCGTCTCGACAGTGCATCCGCCACTACATTACTCTTCCGTCTTTGTACTTGGATGAAAAATGAAAAGATTGTAAAAATTCCACCCATTTTGCATGTCTCGGGCTTAGCTTACTCTGTCCGTTGATGTATTTCAACGACTCGTGATCCGAATGCGGCCACGAAATGTTTAGAACGCAGATAATGACTCCAATGATCGAGTGCTCTTACGATAGCATAGAACTCCTTGTCGTAAGTACAATAATTCACTCGGGCGCCACTTAGCTTCTCGAAAAATAGGCAATGGGACGGCCTCTCCGAATGAGTCTTGCCCGATTCCAACTCCGCTAGCGTCGCATTCTACCTCAAATGGTTGTGAAAAATCGGGCAACGTCAAAATCGGCGCTTCACATAATTTTCCTTTTAAGCTTTCAAAAGCCTTTTGGGCCGTCTCGTTCCAAGCAAAGGTTCCCTTTTCGGACACTCCGTGATAGGGTGGATATAGTGCTGAAGTCCGTATGAATCGTCGGTAAAAGAAGCGAGGCCATGAAATGACCGTACCTCGTGATTGTCTTTGGGGTCGGCCACGACTTGATTGCCGCGATCTTCTCTTGGTCGACCAAACTCCGTCTTTTGAAACAACATAGCCGAGAAAGACAAGACTCTCGACTAGGAAAGTACACTTCTCCGTTTTCCATAAAGCTTTTGTTCCCTTAGCGTCTCAAACACGTACCTCGGATGTTCGAGATGTTCTTCTACGGACATTTGTAGATCAAAATGTCGTCTAAGTACACGACAACAAACTTTCCCAAGAAAGGTTTTAGAACCTCGTTCATCAACCTCATAAAGGTGCTCGGGCGTTGGTGAGGCCGAATGGCATCACAACCCATTCGTAAAGTCCATTCTTCGTTTTAAACGCCGTTTTCCATTCGTCTCCCTCTCGCATGCGGATTTGATGGTATCCGCTCCGTAAATCAACTTTGGAAAATATAACCGAGCCATGTAACTCGTCCGGATGTCGTCTAGTCTCGGGATGGGAAACCGATACTTGACGGTGATGTTATTCACGGCTCTCTTGTCAATACACATCCGCCATGTTCCGTCTTTTTTTGGTACGAGTAGAACTGGAACCGCACACGGACTTAAACTTTCTCGGACATATCCGTGATTCATGAGTTCATCAATTTGACGTTGTAGTTCTTTTGTTTCTTCGGGATTACAACGATACGCCGCTTTGTTCGGTAATGGAGCTCCCGGTATAAGATCAATCGGTGTTCAATCCCGCTGATAGTTGGTAATCCTACCGGCAAGTCTTCTTGAAATACGTCCGAAAACTCATGTAATAGTGCATCTATCTCCTCCTCATTTTGCGATTTGGTGGCAAGATTTCGGACCTCCTTGATCATCATCAAATAAACACGTTCGCCATCGTCAATGGCGTGTTCGACTTCTTTCTCGTTTGCAAACATCGTAAGTTTCGGCCCTTCGACTTTTTTCGAACTCATCGTCCGGATAGCTTGGGGTGACATAGGTTTAAGGACAATTTTTTTACCTTTGTCACGTAGCTCATACTCATTACTCCTCCTCGGTGTACGTCCCGATCAAATAACCAAGGTCTTCCTAACAACACGTGACATGCGTCCATCGGTAATACATCGCATGTAATCTCATCGCCATACGAACCCATGGTGAGTCCGACCTTTACTTGTCTTGAAACCTTCACTTTGTTTCCGTCATCGAGCCAATGGAGTGCATACGGCTTAGGATGGGCCGTGGTGACCAAGCCGAGTTTTGAAACCATCTCGCTTGATGCCACGTTTGTACAACTTCCACCGTCAATGATCAAGCTACACCATTTCTCTCCGACCACGACACTTCGTGTGAAAGATTTGGTCTCGTTGTTCTTCGTCACTGGGCTGCCTTCGTTTGTAACATGCGAAGGACAAGGTTCGTGTCATAGTTCGGGGCATCGTATGCCTCGCATTCTTCTTCTTCGTCACTTCTAAGTTAAAAACGTCTCAACTCTTTCTTCTTCGGCTAATAATTCCTCTCGGGCGGCTAGGGCTTCTCGTAACGTCACAATCCTCCGATTCGGACAAGCACTTTGATAGTGTCCAAATCCTTGACATTTGAAACATCGGACTTTAGATAGGCTCGTTTCTTTTGGTGTGGTAGGGGTTTTGGAATGGTAGTAACGGTGGCTTGTGGTGACAGTTTTGGAAACGAGCTAGAACTCGCGCCAAAGTTGGTATTTCCGTATTTAGGTGGGAATTCGGGTTTAGAGAGTTTGGTTTTGTTTTGATTTTCTAACTTTATGCAAAGTCCGCATAAAGTATCGAAGTCGAATAGGGGTAGAGTTCCACGGAATTAGCAATGTTTTTGTTCAAACCTCGTAGGAAACGGGACATCCGCAATTCTTCGCTTTCTTCAAGTTCTCCCATCAAGGATAAGTTTTCAAACTCCTCGATGTACTCCTCGACACTGAGCTTTCCTTGCGTGAGGTCAGAAATTTTTCGGTACAGGCTCAGCTTGTGTGTAGCCGGGACATATCTTTTTCGTAGTTTCCTTTTTAGGGAATCCCACGAACGTATCTTCTCTTTCCCGGCACGGCTTCTCTGCGTCTTCATTCGCTCAAACCAAAGGGAAGCTCCCTTTCCAAGTTTGAGGATCGCGTACTTGCAACGTACCTCGTCATTGAGTTCCTTGAACTCAAACATTCGTTCAATTTTTCTCTCCCACTCCAGATAAACTTCAGGATCGGTGCCGCCTACGAACTCCGGAAGTTCGCTGGTCTTGTATTCATCCGCATGTCGCGGTGCATGCATGGTGTCATGTCCTCGTCGTGCATGGATTCTGGGCTCCGGCAAGCCACGAAGAACGTCACGTAGTTGTGCTACTTCTTCATCGGTGAATGCCATTTTCTTCAGTGATGTCGAGAATCGTGAGACAAGTGGCTCGATACCACTTATGATACGAATTACGTAAGTAATACGTATAAAACACAACGGAAGGTTAACACGTAACAAAGTCTCACTCGAATTTTGTTTTGGGTGGACGAAAGTTGATGGTGTTTCGGCCGTGAAGTAGGGTGATGTACGGAGTTTGGCGTGTTTTATCGAACTAGACCTATAACTCGATAAAAGGGTAATCGTTTCCCAAGACCTTTTGAGAATTGATCAAAGTTAAAATCTCGAAACTCGTCGAAACAATAACTTAAGGTTTGTCGAACTCGTTCAACGTATATTTCAAAGGAAATACAAAGTTTATTATGATTCTCGATGATTTACAAGTACAACGAACACTACTATATATAGTAGTTTACAACCGTACGAAAATACAACAAAACGAAAAAAGGAAACTTCTTAACACATCCTAATCGGTCGAAAATCTCCATGAGATACCAAACAATCTTGGTGTTATTTAGATGAAAGAGACATGAAGCATCCTTTGGTCTTGATGGTGACATGAAGTAGAATCAAAACATTATCCTCCTTTCATGCATGCATTCGGCCGAAGACAAGGTAGGGAGATTTGGTGTAGATTTGTGATATCCTCCTTCTTGGAACTACATGGTGATAATGAAATGAGGGATAGTGACATGATGAAGAAAATCTTCACTCCATCCATTTGGTTCGGCCGTATGTGACAAGGTGGGGAAGAAGAAGATAACTTCATTATCTTGTCAAGATATGAAGTCAAGAATGTCCCTTTCAAGCATGATATGGCGATCCACCATGCTTTGGACCGATCCGTCGTCGAATTCTACGTTACTCCGATTCCGATTAACAACGTAACTCCAAGCCGTTTAACATTTTCTCCTAAGTATAACGATGCATCATCATGAATGTCGATTTTTATCGGAGTTTCTTCGACTGGAATATTAGATATCGTATCATGACAACTGCCGGTCATGGCCGACAGAAGCTTCTAGGCCACTATCCGGATAAGGCTGTCCAGCTGTCCGGATAAGGTCGGTCACGACCGACAGAAGCTTCTCGGCCACTATCCGGATAAGGTCATTTGTCCGGATAAGGTCGGTCACGACCGACGAAGCTTCTCGGCGGTGTCCGGATAGTGCTTCGGTGTCAAGGCGGCCGTCGGTCGTGGCCGACCTTATCGGACATGGGATGACCTTATCCTGGATAGTGGCCTAGAAGCTTCGTCGGCCATGACGGCGATTGTCGATCGGCGTGTCCGCGGTGGCCGGCAGATGTCCGTCAACTTGGCTCGGCGGTTCGACCCCTTCCCAATGTCCAAATTCGATTTTCCGACTGCTTAGGACTCGTCGAGTTAAATCTTCGATATGCTCTAACGGATTTTCGATAATCTTAAAATAATAATTTAATATTATTTTTGCAGTATAAGTGTTCTGTAATGAAATTTTATCGTATCAAAATCGTCGGAACTTTTCGAAATCACTTTCATAAATTCTAAAAATGATCCTTATAATTTATTTTGAAATATTTTCTTTTTAAATCTTTCATTTTATGCTAGGAACGTATCGGTCCAAGTATCGGACAACCTGTAAATATTAAAAAAATCAAAATCCATGATCGTTAGCAAAATAAATAGCATTTAAATAAGTATTGGGGCGTTACACGCACACTGCACCATAAGCGGTAGCGTGCGCTGCACTGGAAGGAGTCAAAAACTCATGCAATGATCCGGAATGGAAATCAAACTCGTGTCAACTCATGACACGACCATACGTGGCACAACATTCCAAAGACATGGACAACGCTAATCCGATAATCCACAGAAAAACTCAACGAAATTGGAATGAAGATCTCGGGTATTACATTCTACCCCTCTTAAAAGAAGTTTCGTCCCCGAAACTTGAAACATAGAACGATCAACGCAAAACAATCCCAGATAACACACGTTATCCGTTCCCGACAACATGCCACGAATCACATGCAACGCGTAGTAGCTATCATCCATATCGCTACACCAGAACCACAACAAAACATAATGAATAAAAATCAATATGGTTAACCAACCCGAACAGCACAACAATCGAAATACGAGTTAATCGTTGAACAAATATGTAATTCCAATGACCCGATGTTTAGAAGATCGAATATGAAGTTAATTTCCCGAACTTAAGGAAATTACGAAATGGTGTGAACGCTCAAAAATCATGAAACGAGATCAACGAATATCGAACAACAAACGATCGAACAATAACGATCGAGACAACAACGGTCGAACAATCATATCTGAATCATAATAAATAAAAAAATCGAATAGCATCCCCGAATTCCACAACACGAATCAAGACAATATATGATCCGATGAAACGACATGATATACATTTTCATAAGATTCACAGAAGCGGAGCCGAATTCGGAAAAGTCACAATGACAAACGGATTAACCTGAAACAATACCGCAACTAGTTCGAACAATAAAAAGTGAAGAGTAGAACAAGTCCAGAAAATATCGATGAACACAAAAAAGTCGATAGAGTCGAACAAAACGAAAGCGAAAATAATATGGGTATTACACCATATCACCTTTAAAAGAGGTTTCCTCCCCGAAACCTAAACAACAAGAACGAAGTGCTAGAATAGCAACCTTCCCGGAAACCTTCTCTTGGTCCCGCATCTAATCTCTATGACTATATGTACCGGGTCATGACCGCGCCCTTTGCCCCTCTGCATATTAATCAGATACTCACTCAATACAATGGTACAACATCGCAAAATAATATACCAAATTGCCAACTCGGCTTGACATATCACATAAGACAACTAATAGCAACTCGATAAGAAGATCCACGAGGTATCCTTTTAAATGATATCATTTGAAAATCCTTGGATTTGCATGTTTATTCAAAATAAAACTTTAAAAGTATTTTTTGTACCTCGGGCTTTTTGTCAAAACTTTTAAACAACGGAATTTAACTGTCTCATTTGAAATTATTTGCAAAACAATATTTCCTTACAACCGGCACTATCAAAATCACTATGCCACTACACATCATCATTTTGGAGTGATTCAAGGTCACGCACAATAACTGGCTCAGTACAGAAAACTTTTCTAAATCTGAGTTTGAAGTTAAATCGAGTAAGATTCTTCATCTCTCACAATATATTTTGAAAATAAAAATTGTATTGGTTTTTGAAAATAAAAATTTTGATGGTGTGAAAGATTTCTGAAAATTATGTACTCGAATCATTTGAAAATACAACAGTACGTCAAAAATCATTTTTGAAAATCTTCTCAACACTACACAATAATCAACGACGGTAACATTTTACAAAATGTTCAAAGGTACTTTCAAACGACTCTTTCAATACCGTTGGGGTTCCTTTAGAAAATTCAAGGCCGGCTCGCTAATTTTAAACGATTTTCAAAGTCCACACATAGCCGCCGATTAAGCGAACCGTCAAAACTTTATGAAATTTAATTTTCCACAACTTGCTCAAGTTTATAAAATTTTCAGAAATGCGTTTTCGAATACACACACAACAGACATAATTTACCACTTTATCAAAATACGATCCATTACCATCAAATCTAATCACACGTCAACATCATCTGTCCACATAATTATAGTATCACACAAGCAACCGTCAAAAGATAATTAACATCTAAACTGAAATCCTACCTCTCAGTAATGAGGACTCTCATAACAAGTGCATTTAGGACGACTTAACGTTCACACCACCAACTTAATCACAATTTTGAGCATTATTGACCAAATAATGATGCCAACATCACTACATACCCCCAAACCGATGATCATGAAATCAAAAAGTTGAATGCAAGAGCCACGTTTCGAGTAAATTTTTGGTAGACCTCATTTAAGTTTTTAAAATCAAATTTTGAAAACTTGCAATGCAAGATGAAAATAAAATATAAGTAGTTAAGTTCTAAAAAAAAGTCCGGTCTCGAGGTCATCATACGAAATCAAAATTTTCCTTTCTTGAAGGATGTTTTAAAATAAAATTTATGTGACTTCAAAAATAATTAAACTTTGAAATATCACATTGACAAACTTTCCTTGCGGGATCACACCAAGCCGTTACTCTAGTAAAATGACTCACACAATATATATACATATTTATACACCGATATCACTTTTCATTCCAGTACAACACAAGAATCAACAAGCATGGATTACATATTCACAATTCACATTTAACCTCCACATAATAATACATAATCGCACAAGCTCGTATAACACGAGATGCAACAAAGTAGGGAGACTTACATCCACAGATCGCACGAAGATGATGGTTGAACCTCGATACTAATCACGACCGACACCTCAGACGACGCGTCGCGATATGACTCAGTCAGACAAAATTTGACAAGACAAGACAAGACAAGGCCCGACAACACACAACTCGACCCGACAGCCTAGGTTTCCGCAACCTAAGCTCTGATACAATGTTCTGTAACACCCCCAAATCACTCGGGAATATTACAGCGCCGCAGACTCTCTCTGAGAGTATCTACCATGCTAACTACAGAAAACACCACAATACAATACATACCTACATGGGTAATTAACGAACCATTAGACCGATTTGGTCTTTTACCACAATATACACATCAACCATACATTACTCCTTCTCGCAACTCATACCCATGCAGGGGTTAACGTAAATCAACTTTCCTATAAAACGGGAAAATAAACACAACGGAAGGACAAACAACAAGACATCACCAAATACTCAACACCAGTCTTCATGTGATTAGTATCGTCGTCTTCCATCATCCTTCGTAACGATCCTGTGAATTGCTCCCCAGTGACCTGCATGTACCTGGACGCAATACAGACATCCACCCCCCAAATACTCAGGGGTTAGCAAAACTCCACTGCTTTGCTAGTGCAAGTATAAATACAAAGGCAAGCCATACATATAATACTCCAAGAAACATAGAAATCGTGAATATACTTCCCGAGATAATTCACTTGATTAAAACCATTTGAATTATGAAAGATAGGAACAAAACCATTTTACATCTTACAAATAATTTTATGATCTCGGGAGTTTTGGAAACATTTGGGTTTAAGAATTCTCAAGCCTTTCGAAACACCTAGGGACACAGCCCAAAAATCATTTATTTCAAAATGCGATTCCGATTACAAAATACGGGGTCCACGACCCAACCATAACATTCCAATCACAAACACGGGGTCCACGTCCCAAATCATCCACATCACATACTCGCAAGAATAACCCGACGGAAACTACACCATGTTAAACATTACCATGACAACAGTCTCACAGAACGACATCAAAGAGCACAACTTTTCAACTTGACCATACGGTCAAACTCGACACACCACAGAGTTACAATGCACAGAGCAACCACAGGACTCACGTACTCATACCAAATTATCTCAGCTAAGAGACAAATCTCACATGACACAGTTACTGGTGCCATTCCAGCCAAGTACGATACCATTTGGATTGCCATTATAATCAGATGAAATATGCGCCAAAATTCATAGTTCTCCAACAAAACATTTCAAAGTTAACCATTGGTACGAGACTCACGGCCGCCGCACCCTGCAGAGGTCTAGACGGACCATCTCTGGGTGGTTAACCCTAGTTCGCGATACGCACACTCACGGCAATACGTATCCCTAGAGGCCCCGTCATACCGTCCCTAGGTGAACACACATAAACATCCACAACGCCACGGGAAGCCATAATTCGAATACTAGAATATGCAAAGAAATGCTAGGTACTTCGCTAGAATGGCCACTTTAGTCGACGTATACCCACACGAATGTCACACAACAACACAAATACCAATACCAAACGACACCAAGCGCCACAACCTCCTTATGAAGGAGTAACAACTAATATCACACAACATTACATTTTCACCGAACAATTACACATATCAATACACAATCCTCGGCAAATAATTACAATCTGCTAAATTCACTAAATATGTTCAACATCTTCCAACATACGAAACTAACACACATATTCCGAAAGCACATCAATCCACGAAGCATACAAGTTATCTTTTGAAAGACAACAATTATCGAGAATATACCGAACATTCAAATTATAATTTGGTTCCAATACCAACGAATACGTATACGAAACACGAAATATATGGGCAAGGTACTTGCCTCGAGACCACGAGCAATGAAACGACGAATGGACACGGTCGGATAGCCCTCGAACTTCCAAAGACGACCAAGAATCCAGCAACCCCACGAATACTATGAAGATAACACCAACACGAATTAATAACACTAATCGGAATCCGAATCGATCCTAAAAACAACAAGGATCTACGTTTTCTCAAGGAAATTAAGAATTATTGGTCCGGGTGATACAAAATCAATAAATGAGTTGTCAAACCAAAAGCCACGGCCAAGACAATCAATAATACTCAACCGGTAAAAATCATCAAAACCAAGAAAATCCCCCATATTCAAGAAACTAGGGTTCTAAGAAGAGATTACCTTGATTTGAGCAAAAGAAATGGTTAGATGTTGTTAAACACCTACAAATCCACTCCAAGATGAAGCTTGATGAAGAAGATCGCCCAAAAATCACTCCCGAAGCTCAACTCAGTCGAAGAGGATGAAATGAGAAGAAAAAATGACGAAATAAGGCTGCTGTCCAGTATTTATTCTGGACAGTTATTAGCGTGCGCTAGGAAGACTGAATTTGCGCGCGCTAATGGGGTCAATGCTTTAGAACAAACCGCCCATAACACAGTTAGTGTAATACCCCCGATATATTTAGGGATATTACAGCGCCGTAAATCTTTTTCATAAGAATTTGCAAGGCTGAAGAAATGAAATGACAACAACAAGGACCAACATATGAAAGTAACTGGAATAAATACAACAGTTCTGGACAAAATACTGAAAACACAATTATCCAAAGGAAGAATATTAATACATCACCAAAATCCAATCATCAGAAACGACGTCGCACTCGAGTACTTATTAAAAATAACACAACAACAGATAATGAAACACGGCCGGAACATCACTATGCACCCTCATCGTCATGCAGCTCTAGTGGTTGTTTTCCTGCTCTCCTGGATCCTGAATATACACAAATGTTCACCCCCGAAGGGGTTAACACAACGATGCTAGTACAAGTACGATAATCATATAACAATGATTTAATCAACAATAATCATGACAAATTTCTCCAACGAGAAAATAATAACAACACATATCACATTGTAACAGTCTCAAAATACTCATGGTATTCCAACGATCCAGCGCACACAGCTATAGATTCCCATGATGATCCCGTCGAACCAAAACATGGTGGAACTACCTGTCCAACAATCCAGTGCACACAGCTATAGATTTCCCATGATGATTCCCGTCGGATCAACACATGGTGGACAATTAATCACATCACATGTACACAGTACAATCATATTACAACCGACATAATTCGGGCAATTCTAATTAAGGTACTTGCCTCGATTCGATGCAAGAATGATACTTCCACGAAAAATGGAACACTCAAAGGTCACCCCTTCGATCAATCATGTAACAAGCTCGAACCTTAAACAAAATAAATAATATAGAATTCATCTCCCGTCGCACGAATGTTAACAATCTAATTTATAATCGGAAGTTCATAAATCGTAATGTGCCTGGCTTGCTTAATGCACGCTACGTATCCTATATATCGTACGTTAAGGCTACTTGTTAGCGCACACAATAAAATGAAGTCTAGCGTACGCTAACCATGCACTGTAAGTACCTTACATATCAGTCGATTGACTCGTCTGATGGTATAACGCACGTTACGTTCCAAGCGTAGCGTACGTTAACTTATGCCCGATAGCGCACGTTAACTGTAAAGCTTAGCGCACGCTAAACATGTATGACAGTTCTTCCCCGGGCAGTCGACTGTTCTAACTGTGATGAAACTTACGAAGTCTTCAGTGTTTAATATACGTTATCTCCATGCATATTATGTTCATCTTATTACAAATGATCTCACGGATTCAAACATCTTCGAGATACAGGGATACGTATAATCATCACAACACCATATTCCATCTTGATTACAATTCTCATGTGAAGTTTGGTTTTCTTAAGGTCGATGCACTATATTCCAATATCATCATTACATCCCGATTTAACCATGAAGATGAACTAACAATTCCAACTTATAAGAAAGGATGCAAATCTTCTATGATTCTTTCCTAAGTCCATTTAACAAAAGTGATAACAACTTTACGTCTACGACCAATATGGTAACATCATCAATACAGATAATCAATCTCAGAATATATCTCTCATCATTCAACGTGGTAAGATGTTAATCATGATGTTTCCAACGCTGATATCTTAAGTATAAACATTCCCAACTTATAAACATGATGTTGTTTGGATAATTCATCAATGGAACTCAATATCTTGATAGCATAATCCTCATATCCTTATTAACACGAATCCAAGGTAGGAGATAGTATTAACACACCTTAAGATGAAGAAAACACTGAAACAATAGGTAGACTTCAACCCCGGTTGCTTATGTGTCACTCCAAAGAGAGTTTCTTCTTCAATGATCAAGTGTAAGTACTCTCCAATCTTCATCATGTAAGGAGGGTTCATATGTGTTAAAAAAGTAGGGAAGGCTCCCTGGACTTTCCAAGATATGAAGAACGAGTGATAGAATCGTAAACCAAAAGAAATGGGGTACTGTCCCTTATATAAAGTTTCTGTACGATAGCTGTTTAGCGCACGCTATCATACTGTCCTTAGCGCACGCTAATAGCGTTGACTCCAAAACTGTCTAGGTTTATCCGAGGAAATTTTATCCGAACCCATGTCCGGCTGGCGCATGTGCTAGCCGCCTAGCTCAATAATTGACGGCCTAACGCACGCAATTCCTCATTCGTAGCGTATGCTAGTTTTAGCTGATAACGTACGTTAAGCTACATTCTTCGCGTACGTTATCACGTGCTCGCATGAGAAAATTTAAATGTTGTTATACTCATGTACAAGGATACAAATATAGGAAATATCATACTCCAATTATCGAGATCACAATTCCAAATAATACAGGGTTCAACAACAGATGAAATACACAATAATAAATCCGGATATTACAGTTAGCGTGCACTAGCCAATATGTGTAGCATGCGCTAACGAGTCACGAATCCAGTCCAGTGGGTCCTAGACAGATCTGCACCTACCAGGTAGCGTACGCTAGAAAGAGGAATTAGCGTGCGCTAAGCAGTCGATAGCGTGCGGTATCAACCAACCATAGTGTGCGCTAACGAGACTCCAGTCCCAGTCCAGTAGCTCCTGGACTGCCTCTGGACTGCCAGTTAGTGTGCGCTACATGCCCGGTAGCGTGCGCTAACAATAGTACAGTAGCGCGCTACACTGGAAGGAGTCAAAAACTCATGCAATGATCCGGAATGGAAATCAAACACGTGTCAACTCATGACACGACCATAGGTGGAACAACATTCCAAAGACATGGACAATGCTAATCCGATAATCTGCAGAAAAACTCAACGAAACTGGAACGAAGATCTCGGGTATTACATTCTCTTCCAATTTCTCTATTTTTCTCTCAAGTTTATAACAATAACAGGATATTTTTGGTTGTTTTTTGGTGTTTTATTTTTAATGTCAACACAATTTACAAAGTAAAACAACTAACATAAACTATCAAATAAATCTGCTAGTCAAATTAGATAAAGGAAACCTATAATTAAAAACGATTTGGCAAACAAAAACTAAATCATTTAGGTCAAAAGTTTATAACAGTAATAATATTTAATATAATTTGGGCAAACTATTTCCAACTTAACTCTTTTTCTACTTCATTTCTTCTTTATTCCTCTATCTTTCGCTTTCGCTACGGTGCTGGTAAGTTCCTCTAACCAAGCCACTGTCAATGAGTCCTGGTTCCTCCCACTGTTTGGAAGCTTACGGTTTCATGTTCTATTTCACTCCCTGATGGGGGTCTTTTCACCCTTCCCTCATGGTACTACTTCACTATCTGTAACTCAGGAGTATTTAGCCTTGCAAGGTGGTTGTTGCTGAATCACTCTCTCTCCCTCTCTCAACTTTCCTCTCCATCTTGGTGGTAGATATTGAGGATAAGTGGTCCCAACAAAATTAGATATATAATGAGAATCAAGTTTAAATTAAGAAATATGAATGGATTTGGCCCATAAATCTTTATTAAATTAATAGCTAAGATTTATATTCACAAAAACTTATGCATACAATTTATTGTTTTAATGCATCAATATTTTGATGTATATTAATAAATAATTTTAATGTATTGGCATTTTAATACATGAAATACGTATAATTACATAAGCTAATCTAGACCGTAGATCACACAGATATCAATGGTTCAGATTTATTCCTATTTCTTACTCAACAAGTCATTCTCATTTGATCCATCTTATATATAGGGGGTGGTTCTGGTGAGAACGGAGTTTAAGTTAAGAAATAATAATGAATTTGGTCCATAGATCTTGATTAAATGGATAGCCAAGATTTATTCTCAAGAAAACTTACTCTTGGAATGCCTTGTTTTAATGCATCAACATTTTGATGCATATAATACACAATTTTAATGTTGTACATTTTGATGCATGAAATACAAATATTTCATACATAAGCTAATCTGGACCGTAGATCATACAACGATCGATGGTTCAGATTTATTTCTATTTCTTACTCAAGAAGTTTCTCTCGTTTGATCCATCTTATATATATATATATCACTGTTTTAAATAGCGTTTCGTAGCATAGGCTATAGCGAGCTATAACGCAAAAATTGACTGTAGCGCTACATAGCGCATCCAAAATAGCGTTTTGGACAAATAGCGTAGGCTTTTTGATGACGTGGCACGTTTTTTTATCCAAATAGCGCAAATAGCGTAGGCTATTTGAGCTATAGCGTAAATAGCGTAGGTTATTTGAGAAATTTTAATTTTTATCATATTTTTTATTTTAATTATATATTTTTATTTTAATTACAAATATTTTTTAATTATTATTTTATTACTTTTATATCTATATAAACTATAAAGTTCTATTAAATTTGTTACAAAATATAATTTTTTAATAATTCTTAGATATATGTAGTGTCAAAGATAATGACAAATAACCAATGATAAATAACCGATAGGAAAACTTGTTGATGAGTTCATTAAAAAAACGGTGGATCGTGTAATACCCGAGATTTCTGACTTGTATTTGGAACTTGTGATAATGTAATTATAGTACTTTTATTTGAGTATTATTCTCCGTATTTCATAATCCGATGTTGTCGAGCGTATGATTTCGTGTATGTGATTTAGAAATTGTAATTCTGCGCATGTAGCGCACGCTATCAGCTATGTGTAGCGTACGCTAACATGGACTCAATAGCGTACTACAAAGGATTATTAGCGCACGCTATGCGTGGTCAATTTGATTGAGACGTGCGGTAGGTGAGATCTGGCCGGGGGACCCCTGTCGGATCGTGTCGGGATGAACCTGGACGGCTTTCGGGAAAAGCCAAGTCAACGTCTTAGCGCACGCTACAGGTATATGCGTAGCGCACGCTAAGTGCTGAATACAGTTTAGTCAGTGAGCCGTTAGCGCACGCTACGAGCAGGGACTAGCGCGCGCTAATAGCCATTTCTTATAAATAGGACAACACCCTATTCGTGATTTCAGTTCTTTTTTCTCCCATAACCCGAATTCTTACACTTAGAGCATAACTTCCTTCATCCTAAACACTTCATATCAACATCCTAGCTCGTGATTGAAGATCGTATATCGTTGGAGATTGGTGTTCAAGCCTTCGGTGTTGGATTGCTTCGATTTCCTCCGTGTTCTTCACTACTTTGAGGTAGGTGATTCTTCACCGATGTTAGTAATGTTCTTAAGGACGTTTGATCATGTTTTGATAGCCAGTTATTTCGTTTATAATCGGTCATCACATGTTAGAAGGATACTTTTGACGTATCGACACTATATATCGTATGAACCTTTGAACCATCTTAGTATATGGACTCATAAGCATTTTCAAATCGATTTATGATCAGTAATCGGATATTACCTAGATTGTTACGTTTTACACATTGGAATCATGCGTTTTGGAACGTAGGACGAACGGAACTTAGAATATTTCTTGAAGATCTAAGAAGAATTATGATGTTGAGATGATTATCCGTATATTTGTATCTCATAATCATAGAACTTCCACAAACCTTATTAGCATGATATGCTCGAGGATGACTTATATTATCACCATAGAATTCATGAGTTCATCACCATTCAACCCAGTTTTCTGTTAGCAGTATTCTACCATGTAAGATTAGCGCACGCTAACATATGTAAGTTAACGTGCGCTATCGGGGTTAAGTTAACGCACGATACGTACGTAACGTACGTTATGAGACCAGCCGAGTCAGACTGTCAGTCCGTGGCTAGCGTACGCTAGGCTTATATGATAGCGTACGCTAACAGGCAGGCTTAGCGCACGTTACGTAGAGTACGTAGCGCACGCTAAGTAGTCCAGGCAGAATTATTTAAATTGAGCTTTTGGGCCGTAGACCGAATTGTTAGGCCATCGTTCGACTTGAGGTGATTTGTATATCATTCCTTTTGTTAAGGTTCGAGCTTGCTACGTTGATCGAAGGAGGCGGCTTTCGAGTGTGTTGAGATCATTGAAGTATTTCGTTCTTGCCATCTTCGAGGCAAGTATCGTAATATGTTAATATTGGTATTTTGAGCATGCGTGTGATTATTCATGTTGTTGAACATGAGGTTTATTTCGTTGAATTGTCATGATATTCGTTATCTAGTGTTTGTATGTTCATGTTGATGAACATAATGATTTGGCATATGTGTATGCATGAGTTGTGTTCGTGTACGTTGTACGATCTATGCTGAGGGCGCTGGATCGGATGTCCACCTCGTGTTGGTCCGACGGGATCATCTTGGGATCTAGGCTGAGGGCACTGGATCATTGGATGGGTAATTTCCACCTCGTGTTGGTCCGACGGGATCATCTTTGGATCTATGCTGAGGGCGCTGGATCATTGGAATACCCTTGCTGTGTTAATGGAATATTGTGGATTCGCATTGTCGGATTCCGGTAGCGGAAGTCCGTGTGGTGTATCTTGTTATATATTATTGATGCATATTCGAATTGTTTAATATGATACTTGTACTAGCATCGTTTTGCTAACCCCTTCGGGGGTGGATATTTGTTTTGATGTTCAGGTAGCCGAGGAGCAGGGAAATAGCCACAGTACCGACGTGACGACGAAGAGGTTCAGTGATGTTGGTTGTTGTTGGTGAATTGTTTTCTTGTTTTGATTTCAGTACTCGAGTACGCGTGTCGTATTAATATTATTTCGATATGGTTGTATAAATTACTCGTTGAACCAGTTGTTCGGTTTGTAAACCTGAATTTCCAATGATGATGATGTCTTATATTTACCTTTCTTTTAAATTAGCCTTGTAAATCCTTACTTAAAGGGTTTACGGCACTGTAATTATTCCGAATATCTCGGGGTGTTACAGAATATGGTATCGGAGCTAAGATTTATGGATATCTTGGCAGTCGGGTTTTAAGTTGGGTCTGTTTACGTTATTGATTTACGAGTCGTTCGTAACATCACTGTTCAGCCAAAAGTCGTCATGTGGACCGTGGTTGTAAGTTTCCTAATCTCTTATACTACCGTTTTACTTAATTACTGTTTTGTGAGTATTGACGGGCTTTATTTCGTAAACTTTGTCCTGGATATTGAGGAATTGTGTTTACAGTATGTTGAGAGGAGGACGTGGACGCGGACGCGGTCGTGGACGCGGACGGGGTAACATGAGACAGGAGGATTCCGCAACTACCCCGGAATTATCAGCTAGTCGAACCGATTCCCATTCTGGAGGGCAGCAAGGATCGGCGAATGACGACGCAAATCCTAACATGCCGGGAGTGCTTCAACAGGTGGTGGCGCAGATAAACCAGTTCACCCAGGTAGTCGACCGCATGCAGACGTCGATGGGACAGCAGCACCACGAGGATAACCGGGGAGACAGATGGCTTGCTGAGGTGGTCAAATTGCACCCGCCAAAATTTGACGGATCTGCTGAGGCAATTACTTGGGATCACTGGCTCAAGGAGTTAGAGAAGATATTCGCGGGTCTTAACTGTCCCGAGGACCAGAAGGTCCCCATTGCCCAGTATTTTCTGACTGGGGAGGCCTTTGATTGGTGGGAAGCTATCCGACCCGAAAATCATAATGCGGAATGGACGGAATTCAAATTAATGATAGAAGCACAGTATTGTCCTCGTCCAGTTAGAGAGGCAAAGATTCGAGAGTTTTTCTTACCACAGAGTTCGGAAGCATCTGTGACAGATGTAATCAAAACTTTTAATCATCAGCTGACTTGTGTGCGACACTTGGTCAGAACGGAGGCGGAAAAGATTTTTCATTTCGATATGCGGATGAAGCCGGAGATTCAGCAGTACATGTCCGGATTCGAGTGTACTACGTTGCAGCAGTATCAAGACAAAGCACTGGCCTACGACATGAAAGAGGCGGCGGTGGAGAAATCAGTGGAGGCAAAGAAGCAGAAGATGACCGGCAGCTTTTCAGAGAACAAGAGTGGTGGGCCCCGTAAGGGCCAATCTTCCTTTTATTCGGCTAGGAAACCTCCACATCCTTCTAGAGGTGGGAAGAAGTTCCGGACTACATCAGCAGCTCCGGACGCATCAAAGAAATGCTACAACTGTGGTCGAGCAGGGCATGTTCGACGTGATTGCCCCGCGTCTTCTGTGACTTGTTACGATTGTGGACAAGAAGGGCACCGTGCGGCCTTTTGTGGAGTTGCTACTAGATATTTTGGTACTCGCACTCCAGCGCCAGTTCCGAAGGAGACAAGTGTGAACCAGACGCAGCAGAGTGGATTTCAGCAGCAGAACGTCGGGAAGAGAGAGACATCCAGTGCTGGGTCCGTTCCTCCGCACCTGTACGAGATGAGGACATCTGACGATCAGAACACTGCTGTTGCATCAGGTACGATTCAGATCCTTTTGCAACCAGTTAGTGTTTTATTCGATTCCGGAGCTACACATTCTTTTGTATCATTGAACTGTGTAAATCGTTTAAAGATCTCGTTCTTATCTGATTGTGAACCATATGTTGTGGGTTTGCCAAGTGGAGAGAGAATTGTGGGAACCCTAGAGGTTAGAGATTTTCCAGTATCTATAGGAGGGAGAGATTGGCCATCGAATCTTATTGTAGTTGACATCTACGGTGACGATTTAATTCTCGGAGACGATTGGCTCAACCGTTATGGAGCCATTCTGAATTACCGAGAGAGAGTCATTTCTATCATTGCTGATGACGGATCTGAACACGTATACCGAGGATGGAGACCGGGAAGCTCGGGAAAATTGATCAAAGCGATGAAAGCAGTGAAATTACTGAAGCAAGGATGTCATGGACTTTGGTGCTACGCCATGAGGAAAGAGGAAGGAGTAGAGCTCTCGTCTATTTCGGTTGTGAATGAGTTCTCAGATGTATTTCCGGACGAACTACAGGTTACCTCCGCAGAGAGAAGTGGAGTTCACTATCGAATTAGAGCCTGGAGCAGCTCCTATTTCCAGAGCACCATACCGAATGGCGCCAACCGAGATGTATGAACTTAAGAAGCAACTGGAGGAATTGTTACAGAAGGGCTATATTCAACCTAGCGTCTCTCCTTGGGGAGCGCCTGTTCTCTTTGTCCTAAGAAAGACGGATCCTCCGATCGTATTTATTACAGGGAGCTCAATAAGATGACGATCAAGAATAAGTACCCTATACCTCGGATCGACGACTTGTTTGATCAACTGCAAGGGGCGAGGGTATTCTCGAAGATTGACTTGCGATCAGGATACCACCAGTTGAGAATTAAGGAATCGGATATACCGAAGTCTGCTTTCAGGTCCCGGTACGGGCATTATGAATTCGTAGTGATGCCGTTTGGACTTACCAATGCTCCTGCAGTGTTCATGCAATTGATGAATTGGGTATTCTTGGAATACTTGGATAAATTTGTGGTCGTCTTCATTGATGACATCTTGATATATTCAAGGGACGCAGAGAAGCATGCCGAACATTTGCATGTGGTTTTGAGCACTTTGAGGAAGGAATAGCTGTATGCAAAGCTTTCAAAATGCGAATTCTGGCTTAAGGAAGTAACTTTCCTTGGGCATGTGATATCAGCTGACGGAGTTCAGGTGGACCCGAAGAAAGTCGAAGCAATCTTGGAATGGGAAGCTCCTAATAATGTGAAAGAAGTCCGGAGTTTCTTAGGACTTGCTGGATATTATCGCCGCTTTGTAGAGGGATTTTCCAAGATCTCTCGTCCGCTCACTCAATCAATGCGTAAAACTCAAAAGTTTAAGTGGGATGAGAAATGCCAGGGTTTTGATAAGCTTAAGAAGAGACCGACGACAACACCTATTTTAGTATTGCGATGGAACCGATGGGTTCATGGTGTCTGACGCTTCAAATCAGGGTCTGGGATGTGTGTTGATGCAAAGAGATAAGGTGATTGCCTATGCTTCTCGACAGTTGAAACCATACGAGGTTAACTACCCGACTCATGATCTGGAGTTAGCAGCTGTGGTCTTTGCATTGAAAATTTGGAGACATTATTTGTACTGCACTCATTGTCAGATCTTTACCGATCATAAGAGCCTCAAGTACATTTTCAATGTAAAGAATTAAACATGAGGCAGAGAAGGTGGTGGAATTGATCTTGGATTACGTCTTGGTAATTCTCTATCATCCGGGAAAGCAAACGTAGTAGCCGATGCATTGAGCCGTAAACCTGTTTCTCTTCGAGTGTTGGAAGAACTTACGTCCCAAACCAAGATTCAACGAGAACCGATCCGCGAGGATTTAAGTATGGGCACCAGAATCCAAGGGCAACTTTATGTGATGGAACCGACTTCATCACTAGTCGAGGAGATCAAGTGTAAGCGGTTGAACGATTCTCGATCCTTCGATTATGTGACGAAGTAAAGAAAGGAAAAGCCCCAGGATTCGTGTTACAAGACGATGGAGTTCTGATATTTCGAGTCGACTTTGCGTTCCCGATGATGATGATCCGAGACGGACTATTCTCAAGGAAGCTCACAACGCGCCCTATTCTATTCACTCCGGGCGCAGAAGATGTATAAGGATTTAAAACAAAACTTCCGGTGGGGAATATGAAGAAGGACGTGGCAGTATGTTTCGAGGTGCTTGACTTGTCGCAGAGTTAAGATTGAACATCACTGACCACGGAATGTTAAAGCCGCTTCCAATCCTTGAATGGAAGTGGGAGGACATCTCGATGGATTTCATCACCAGTATGCCAAGGACTAGAACGGGAATGAACATGATTTGGGTTGTAGTTGATCGACTAACCAAGTCGGCTCATTTCCTAGGAATTAAAGATACATGGTGACCCGAGAGATTGGCGCGAGTATTTATTGCGGAGATAGTCAGATTGCATGGGACGCCGAAGACCATTATTTCGGATCGAGATGGTCGCTTCGTGTCGCACTTCTGGAAAGCAGTTCACAAGGCTTTGGGGACTGAGCTCAACTTTAGCACGGCTTATCATCCCCAAACGGACGGTCAGTCCGAAAGGACTATACAAACAGTAGAAGACATGCTTAGAGCTTGTGCATTAGATTGGTCAACTGATTGGGAAGTTCACTTTCCATTGATTGAATTCACTTATAATAATAGTTGGCATGCTTCTATCAAAATGGCACCATTCGAAGCTTTGTACGGGAGAAGATGCCGATCACCCCTGTGTTGGGATGACTCTTCGGATTTGATTGGGACGGAACCGGAATTGATTATTCAGACTCAAGAGAAGATAGCTTTGATTCAAGCAAGACTGTTGACTGCCCAGAGTCGAGAAAAGTCTTACGCAGACGTACGTCGTCGTCCTCTAGATTTCGATGTTGGGGACCATGTGCTATTGAAGGTGTCTCCTACTCGAGGGATTTTCCGTTCTGGGAGGAGAGGCAAGCTTAGTCCTAGATATATCAGACCATTCGAGATCCTCGAGAGGGTTGGAGATTTAGCATACAGGTTGGCCTTACCACCATCGCTGAGTCACGTTCACAATGTGTTTCACGTATCCCAATTGCGGAAGTATGTACCGGACCCCAGTCACGTCATTGATTTCGACGAGATCGAAATAGCTAATGATGGCACCTTCGAAGAGAGACCAATCAAAATACTTGAGAGTCGGATCAAACAATTGAGGAATAAACCAATACACTTGGTTAAAGTACAATGGTCACGACACGGAGTCGAAGAGGCCACTTGGGAAACGGAGGACAATATGAAGGCTAGATATCCAGAGTTGTTTTCATCTTAAGTTTCGGGATGAAACTTCTTTTTAGGGAGGAAGGATGTAATACCCGAGATTTCTGACTTGTATTTGGAACTTGTGATAATGTAATTATAGTACTTTTATCTGAGTATTATTCTCCGTATTTCATAATCCGATGTTGTCGAGCGTATGATTTCGTGTATGTGATTTAGAAATTGTAATTCTGCGCATGTAGCGCACGCTATCGGCTATGTGTTGCATACGCTAACATGGACTCAATAGCGTACGCTACAAAGGATTATTAGCGCACGCTATGCGTGGTCAATTTGATTGAGACGTGCGGTAGGTGAGATCTGGCCGGGGGACCCCTGTCGGATCGTGTCGGGATGAACCTGGACGGATTTCGGGAAAATCCAAGTCAACGCCTTAGCGCACGCTACAGGTATATGCGTAGCGCACGCTAAGTGCTGAATACAGTTAAATCAGTGAGCCGTTAGCGCACGCTACGAGCAGGGACTAGCGCGCACTAATAGCCATTTCTTATAAATAGGACAACACCCTATTCGTGATTTCAGTTCTTTTTTCTCCCATAACCCGAATTCTTACACTTAGAGCATAACTTCCTTCATCCTAAACACTTCATATCAACATCCTAGCTCGTGATTGAAGATCGTATATCGTTGGAGATTGGTGTTCAAGCCTTCGGTGTTGGATTGCTTCGATTTCCTCCGTGTTCTTCACTACTTTGAGGTAGGTGATTCTTCACCGATGTTAGTAATGTTCTTAAGGACGTTTGATCATGTTTTTATAGCCAGTTATTTCGTTTATAATCGGTCATCACATGTTAGAAGGATACTTTTGACGTATCGACACTATATATCGTATGAACCTTTGAACCATCTTAGTATATGGACTCCTAAGCATTTTCAAATCGATTTATGATCAGTAATCGGATATTACCTAGATTGTTACGTTTTACACATTGGAATCATGCGTTTTGGAACGTAGGACGAACGGAACTTAGAATATTTCTTGAAGATCTAAGATGAATTATGATGTTGAGATGATTATCTGTATATTTGTATCTCATAATCATAGAACTTCCACAAACCTTATTAGCATGATATGCTCGAGGATGACTTATATTATCACCATAGAATTCATGAGTTCATCACCATTCAACCCAGTTTTCTGTTAGCAGTATTCTGCCATGCAAGATTAGCGCACGCTAACATATGTAAGTTAACGTGCGCTATCGGGGTTAAGTTAACGCACGATACGTACGTAACGTACGTTATGAGACCAGCCGAGTCAGACTGTTAGTCTGTGGCTAGCGTACGCTAGGCTTATATGATAGCGTACGCTAACAGGCAGGCTTAGCGCACGTTACGTAGAGTACGTAGCGCACGCTAAGCAGTCCAGGCAGAATTGTTTAAATTGAGATTTTGGGCCGTAGACCGAATTGTTAGGCCATCGTTCGACTTGAGGTGATTTGTATATCATTCCTTTTGTTAAGGTTCGAGCTTGCTACGTTGATCGAAGGAGGCGGCCTTCGAGTGTGTTGAGATCATTGAAGTATTTCGTTCTTGCCATCTTCGAGGCAAGTATCGTAATATGTTAATATTGGTATTTTGAGCATGCGTGTGATTATTCATGTTGTTGAACATGAGGTTTATTTCGTTGAATTGTCATGATATTCGTTATCTAGTGTTTGTATGTTCATGTTGATGAACATAATGATTTGGCATATGTGTATGCATGAGTTGTGTTCGTGTACGTTGTACGATCTATGCTGAGGGCGCTGGATCGGATGTCCACCTCATGTTGGTCCAACGGGATCATCTTGGGATCTAGGCTGAGGGCGCTGGATCATTGGACGGGTTATTTCCACCTCGTGTTGGTCCGACGGGATCATCTTGGGATCTATGCTGAGGGCGCTGGATCATTGGAATACCCTTGCTGTGTTAATGGAATCTTGTGGATTCGCATTGTCGGATTCCGGTAGCGGAAGTCCGTGTGGTGTATCTTGTTATCTATTGTTGATGCATATTCGAATTGTTTAATATGATACTTGTACTAGCATCGTTTTGCTAACCCCTTCGGGGGTGGACATTTGTTTTGATGTTCAGGTAGCCGAGGAGCAGGGAAACAGCCACAGTACCGACGTGACGACGAAGGGGTTCAGTGATGTTTGTTGTTGTTGGTGAATTGTTTTCTTGTTTTGATTTCAGTACTCGAGTACGCGTGTCGTATTAATATTATTTCGATATGGTTGTATAAATTACTCATTGAACCAGTTGTTCGGTTTGTAAACCTGAATTTCCAATGATGATGATGTCTTATATTTACCTTTCTTTTAAATTAGCCTTGTAAATCCTTACTTAAAGGGTTTACGGCGCTGTAATTATTCCGAATATCTCGGGGTGTTACAGATCGTAGCTAAACGAATATGATATTTATACATTTATTTTCATATATTTTTATTTTAAGTGTTACTAGTTATAATTTATCTTGATTTATATTAACTTATGACAAAGAATTATATATTATATAGATATATTTTATTTTTTTATATAAAATAGTAGGAACGCTAAACCTGCGCTATACGCTACACTATTTGCGCTACGCGCTATCAGGACAAAAACGCTATACATCAACGCTGCGCTATTTAAAACACTGATATATATATATATATATATATATATATATATATATATATATATATATATGTGTGTGTGTGTGTGTGTGTGTGTGATATTCGAGTATAAGTTTTCATCTTTGTGCTATTGTACAACATGTACTTATTTTGGAATTGTATTGAAATCAGTATTATACAGGGTATATTGTACTGGATTGATGTGAGATCGAACTAGTTGGATTTGGTACCGCCACTTGAAGTTGTTGTATGTTAAATACCATATGAAGTGGTATTTATAGGCTTCAAGGCCTAAACTAGCCGTTACTGGCTATTCTTCATCAGCGTGCGCTAACATTCATGATTAACGTGCGCTATGCTCTTTAGCGTACGTTATTCTTCGTCATTGCATACGTTATCAGTTCTTCTCTTCAGTCTAGTAGCTTCTGCCTCTTTCGTTAGCATGCGCTAACATTAACCTTTAGCGTGCGCTAGCTGGTCTTCATTTACAAAGGTTGGATGCTGAAAGTCTTCTGTCCAACGGACATAATTCAAACTTAGCATGCACTAAGTAATCCTCATAGTGTGCGCTATCTGTTCAAACTTCACTTTTCAGATTATTTGACCATACGCGTGATCTCCATGTTGAAAGTCTTCTCTTTTACACAACGTATATATTCCTTCGTTAGCGTGCATTAGCTTCATTCTTAGCGTGCGCTAACTCAGTCATTTAGCGTGCGCTAGTTTATATACTAGCGTGCGTTATTGCCTTCAAGGCTATGCTGCATAACTATCTGTCTTGATGATTAGCGTGTGCTAGTTTATACTTTAGCGTGTGCTATTAGCGTTCTGCTTTGTCTTTGACTTCTTCTTGATTCGTTTGTTGTTTTTCGTTGTTTTCGATGTTTAACAACTTATCATCAAATTCTCAAATTGCATAATTTGCATGTGTGGAATATTTTGTTCCAACAATCTCCCCCTTTTGATGATGACAAAACAATAACCTTCAATGACCTTTGATGGGATAAATACCTGCAAAACTACAGTATATAATATAATGTATAGAACAAAGTTTTCGACTTTGTCCGTTTCGTTCGTTTTCTGCTCCCCATCTTTTCTTTTCGTAACTCTCCCTCATTTCTCCCTCATCATCACTCAAATTCTCCCCCTTTTTGTAATTAGCAAAAAGTACAATAGTATCAATAAAATCTAGAATAGATTATAATCAAATAAATAGGGTAAAACTCCCCCTGAAATAATATCTCCACTTTTTTAAAAAAATAACTCCCCCTGAGTTGAATACCAATTATAAAAATATCAATTGTTAAAAATATCAATTATTAAGATACCAAATATTGATGAAATGAATACCAATTGATGAAATAATTAATTTAGATTTTTGGGAATCCAGCCGACTCTCGGTCGTTTTTCATTCCGTAAATAGACAATGTTTGGTATGATGGTTCCTTTTGGAATCCATATTTTTTGATTTTTATCGTCCATCTTGGACTCTTACAAATCGAAATGTGATGCCCGAATTTTAAATATTTACCACAACGGGGTATTTTTAAATTTATGGATTCATTTTTATCGCCTTGTTTGAATCCTAACCCCTATTTGTTTAACGAAATTTTTTGAACTAAATGCAATTTTTCAAAATTGTCATTTACACAAGAAAATTTGTTCGTTAAATATTTAAGTTCTTTTTGAACTTTTAAAAGATCATTTTTTAAATTCTTTTCTTTTTCAAGACATAGAGAATGATCGATTTCAATAAATTTCTCTTTTTCTTGTAATTTGGAGATTTCGCCTTCCAAAAATTTATTTTTCATCTTTAGAGATTTATTATCTTTCAACGAATTTTGAAAATCCGTATGTAATTGTTCGAAAGATTCAAATAATTCGTCGTGATCTAAGGTACTTACCTGGCTTTCGAAATCACTATCGTCGTATGAGCTTCTTGCCATGATTGCGAGATTATTTTGAATATAACCTTCTTCATCTTCGTCACTCCACGTGGCTATAAGCACTTCCTTCTTGGAAGTCGAGCCTCGACAATTTTTAGCAAAGTGACCTGATTTTCTACAGTTTCGGCAATTATTGTCGAATTTCTTCAACTCGTTCCGGTTCTGCGAGATATCTTTTCTTCTCTGGTTTAATAAGTTTTGATACTAATTTTTGTTTTTGGCATAAAATTCCGATATTTCATCATTATCATCCACCGAGATTTCTTCGTTTCGTGACACCTTCTTAGCTTTTAAAGCTATAGATCTTTCCTTAGGTTTCGGCTTCGTGTTTCGATATTTAAGGACAATCTCGTAATTTATTAGCGAACTGACAAGGGCACTAAAATCAAGAATATTGAGATCTTTAGATTCCATGATTGCCGTAACCGTCCCGTCCCATTCGCGAGGTAGTGATCGTAATATTTTCTTAATTTTTTCACTACTCGATAATGGTTTTCTGAAGCAAGCTAGTCCATTTGTAATAACCAAAAATCGGTCTAGTATATTTGTGATGGACTCTCTGTCTTTCATCATGAAAAGCTCGTAGTCGTGGAGAAGCATATTTATCTTCGTCTCCTTGACTTGCTTCGTTCCTTTGTGAGTTATTTCTAACATTTTTCAAATTCTTTGGCCCTATCACATGAGGAAATCCGATTATGTTCTTCCGGATTTATAGCACAATAAAGAAATTGCATTGCTTTACAATTGTGATGATCGCTTTTCCAATCTTTATCACTATAATCTTCGAAGCTTTTGAGAGAGCCGTTTGATTTTGTAGTAATCTTTGGACCACGGCAAATAACTTTCCAGAGCTCGATATAATAAGCTTGGATGAATATTGACATCTTCTTTTTCCATGTCATAAAATTTGATCCATCAAAAAATGGAGATTTGTTTAAGGCGAGGCCTTCGACCGGGGAATAATGAGTTGGATCTTTTTCTCCTCGGATGTTAAGCCGACTATAAGAGAAACCCGCAACGATACTAATTGTTGGATTTGGTACCGCCACTTGAAGTTATTGTATGTTGAATACCATATGAAGTGGTATTTATAGGCTTCATGGCCTAAACTAGCCGTTACTGGCTATTCTTCATTAGCGTGCACTAACATTCATGATTAACGTGCGCTATGCTCTTTAGCGTACTTTATTCTTCATCATTGCATATGTTATCAGTTCTTCTCTTCAGTCCAGTAGCTTCTGCCTCTTAGCATGCACTAACATTAACCCTTAGCGTGTGCTAGCTCGTCTTCATTTACAACGGTCTGATGCTGAAAGTCTTCTGTTCAACGGACATAATTCAAACTTAGCACGCGCTAAGTAATCTTCATATCGTGCGTTATCTGTTCAAACTTCACTTTTCAAATTCTTTGACCATACGCGTGATCTCCGTGTTGAAAGTCTTCTCTTTTACACAATGGATATATTCATTCGTTAGCGTGCGTTAGTTTCATTCTTAGCGTGCGCTAACTTAGTCATTTAGCGTGCGCTACTTTATGTACTAGCATGTGTTATTGCCTTCAATGCTATGCTGCATAACTCTCTCTCTTGATGATTTGCGTGCGCTAGTTTATACTTTAGCGTGTGCTATTAGCGTTCTGCTTTGTCTTTGACTTCTTCTTGATTCTTTTGTTATTTTTCGTTGTTTTCGATGTTTAACAACTTATCATCAAAATCTCAAATTGCATAATTTGCATGTGTGGAATATTTTATTCCAACACACTATCTGTCACTCAGGAGTATCTAGCCTTGCAAGGTGGTTCTTGCTGAATCACTCTCTCTCTCTCTCTCTCTCTCTCTCTCTCTCTCTCAACTTTCCTCTCCATCTTGGCAGTAGAGATCGACGATAAGTGGTCCCAAAAAAATTAGATATATAATGAGAATCAAGTTTAAATTAAGAAATATGAATGGATTTGGTCTATAAATCTTTATTAAATGAATAGCCAAGATTTATATTCACAAAAACTTATGCATGCAATTCATTATTTTAATGCATCAATATTTTGATGCATATAATGTAATACCCGAATTTTCAGTATAAATTTTTCGCGTTATTTTATCTGAGATATACTGTATAGTTTGGTATCTATACAGTATGGATAAAATAAATTGAGAACCGAGACAGTTATACTGGTGTGATTATCGTTTTGATTGACAGATATATTCAGGATATGTTGTATCAGGTTGAACTGATTTGGATATCAGGTATAACGTATGAGAATACTTTTGGATTCAGTATGTGTATTCAGTATGCGTATGATTGTATTTTGTACGTCGAGACGTCAGTCAGGAACAGTTGGATTTTTGGCTAAGTATAAAAGCATTACGTACGTTAAGCCTTGGAGCTTACGTACGTAAAATGTGTTAGCTTACGTACGTTATATAGTGTACATAACGTACGTAACAAGAGGAATCGGACAGTGGGGCCCGTGGTCGGCAGCTTTCGGCGCAGATGTGGACAGGTGAGTCAACGGATGGAGTTACGTACGTTATACAGGGTGTATTACGTACGTAATACGAGTATTATACTGTAGCAAGTCAACGTACGTATTACGTACGCAACGGATTAAGTGTTACGTACGTTACGGGGCGGCTGACCGAGTCGTGGCCGAGATGACCTGGATGGACGAGCATGGCCGGACGTGACTTGTTGGGATGGCCGAGCATGGTCGGCAGTGATTCGCATGGATGGCCGATCACGGTCGGCAGTGACTCGCAGGGATGGCTAGAATTGGCCGATAACGTACGTAAGGCAGTGGTCGGTTACGGCCGTAAGGGCCAGTTACGTACGTAAGCCAGCTGCCGGTTACGTACGTAAGGGTTCCGACAGAATTGGACAGTAGGGTCAGCCGCGACCGGCTACGTACGTAAGGACCCGCCGGTTACGTACGTAATGTGCCGACAGGTCTCGGCCTATATAAGGCTTGGACCGAGTCACCTACTCATTTTTCGTTTTTCTTCGTTTCTTCGCGATTCCTTCGGCAAGAATTGATGGATTTGAGTAAGATCATCTTATAACAACATGTTTTGGAAGTTGGAATCATGGATTAACATCATCTTCTGTAACACCCCCAAAACCATCCGGGATATTACAGCGCCGTGGGTCCCGCGCCGGAACCCACCAGGCTAAAAACCGTTTACAAAACCAATTCAAAAGTGCCAATAGGCCGATGACGGTAATATTTTAAATACTCAAATATTTTCAAAAGCATAATTTTGAAATACCGTCATAAAATACCATTTGAATATACAAGGCGAAGTGCCAAATCTCAACAGTTTAAAATATACGTTAAGCCACAACTTAAACGTACCGATAAAATAATTTGGGAAAAAGAGTTTGACGGAATAACCCAAGTCCGCAAAGTTCCAAAAAGCCCTTTTAAAATACACACACGCAGCGGATAAAGATACCGAAAAGCCATTTTGAGATATACACACGCAGCGGATAAATACAGTTCAAAATACATATTTGCAGCGGAAATAAATAACCGGAAAAGAATACTCAATTCTCCGAAAACAAGCCACAGCCAGTATCACATCGGGAAGCTCATCCCCTCACGACCGCTACTAGCTTGATCTCCAAGTACCTAAAAATAAAGCCCACGACGGGGTCAGCCACAATACTCAATAATGATACCGATCACATCATCATAAATAATTACATACCAATGTAATAATACTGTAAGAATACTACCAACGTAATCTTACCGTTATAACCTTACCAATCCATAATAATCCAATCCTTACCATAATCCACATTTCGCATCCTCGAATGACGAAATGAACTTAACAACAATTATCTGTATTGAATTTCAAAAATACCAACAATCCTCAAAACATCATCATAACTCATAATCATGAAATAATTCATCCGTGCCAAATCCTGTCCATCGGATTACACAATCAAAACTCAACATGAATAAACCAATAATACACAACATATCTGTAGATCAACTAGCACATGACAATGAATACAAATCCCGAAAACATCGACGTGCAGTCTGAATGCTCATACGATCAATAACAATGATCAACCAATACATCAACTGAGAATATCATCGACATGATAGCTCCAATACGACCAATAAAGGATCACGATAACTGAGAATACCATCAACATGATAGCTCCGACACGATCAACAAAGGATCAACAATAACCGAGAATACCATCAACAAGGTAAACTTCAAATGATCAACAAAAGACCAATAATAACTGAGAATACCATCAACAAGGTAAACTCCAAATGATCAACAATAATGGATCTCAAAGAAATAACTCTGACTGTCGAACATACCCCTCGGGCGTATGAACAACCAGTGACAAACCGTCGAACATACCCAACCATAAAAGGAGGATGAACGACCAAACAATATGGCTCAAAGATGGAAATCATAGTACGCCCGATCCGAATATGTGTCAGTGCACATGTCCACCCCGTATATGGAATCCAGGATATACGTGGGACAATGTACCTAATTAGCCTCAACGAACTACGTCTCGTGTGCACAGCCTTTCACGGAAAATATTCACGCATGACTATATATGTGCCTGGCTAAAAATCCTACACAATATCCAATCGGAACGCAGATATGACTCCAGATATGTCACGATGCAACATGACAACGAAACTCAGAGAAACACATATCCAATAAGGATCAAAAGACTCACCGAAGTGAACAACAACAGTTTGACAATGAAAAGTCGACACGACTAATCAATATCCAAAACATCAATCCTGGGATCATCATCCCCAAATGAATGACCAAAACGTCTACGATCTCAATACAAAGGTCCTGGGATCAACATCCCTCAACGAATAACCGATACGAAACTCACTACACGAAACCTCAACATATACAACAACTCAACATACTAATTATCCACATGATTGAACAAATACTTAGATTACCTCAAAGCCGAGGACCATATCCATCAACATCCCCCAATGAGACGATCAACACAACCATTAATACCAACAATAGTCCTTTCTAACAAAGATTGTATGAATTATAAATGAAATGAAAACGAAACCATTCATCAAATATTATAAACTGAACAAGTAGAAACTTGCCTCGATACCGATACCACGAAGACTTTACCAAAATCCATTGCCTTCATCCACGAGCTCTTCAGCCCCGAACAAAGCAATATACGAACTCTTCGACCTCAACCGCAACACAACGGTCATAATCCACGATCAAAACATATCAACCTATTGCAATAACCGATTAACACACATTCGATAAAAATCAATAACCGACATACTCAACCAACAAACTCAACGGTTCAACGATATCCCTATTAAACACAAATCTGAACAACCAAATCAATCGATCACGAATTCAAAACCACAATACGATTCCACAATCCGAAGATCATATCAATAATCAATTTAAACCAACAAGGGTCTAACATTACCGATTCCAAATTCAATCTTAAATACAATTACAAGTTTCCTCCTTGTATAATCATAATAAAATCCAATTACCGATTATCATCATCAATCCGGACAATCTGATTAATTCAACATCATAGATAACCATATTCCAAGGGTTTCAAATAATTCCATTATCTGAATTGAACACTTATTCAATAAGCATGAATTTCCAAATTCAAACATGAATAATAATTCTCATCAAACTCGAAATCATATTCGTATTCCTATACGAATATTGTACCAAGATACATAACTTAGTTCTAAATGTGAATATTCCATATTCATATCCAAAATACCAACACTTTAAAACGTATTCATCAAATCAATGATCAATTCATCTCGACATTAAGGATTTTATAACATATTCGACTCCAACTTCAAATCCAAATACGAAGACCAAACTCCTTCTTGTTCATACTTGTAAATTCGTAGAAAACAATTTACCGATTATTATCGTGAATAATCACATTCCAAAATTATCCAAAATCCTTCCAAAATCATAACATGTAACTCAAGAGTTCTTCAAGAACACGAATTATCCAAATTCACGTTCACAATCCATAAAACAACATAACCCGATGTTTTCTAACATCTAAACAATCCTTAATCATAATTCAAGGTGTATATAATCATGTTCTTCAACATATACTTCTCATAACATCATGAATCGCAACAAACCACCAAGAACATCGAGAATACTACGATTCCATAATCATAACAATATAATCGAATCATTCGATCACCAATTCATTATCTTCCCTTAACAAAATTCTCGTAAATACCAAGAATCATAACAACAATATCATTTCAACCATCATTCATACGAAAACGTGTAGAATTTTCCAAGTTCTACTCATTGAGACATTTCATCGAACACTTTGAAGGCATAGTCCAATTCAATAGATTATTCAAAGGAATACTCGATTTCGATCCACAAAACTTCAAGAACAACGAATAATCTCAAGAATACAACAAGATTCCATCAATAATCTGAGTTAAAACGAATCAAATCGGCCAAGACATCAAGAAACTTAAAAATTATCCAAAACCAAGTGTTTAGGTGTTCTTACCTTCGATCCGGGTGGAAGATGATGTTAATCCATGATTCTAACTTCCAAAACATGTTGTTATAAGATGATCTTACTCAAATCCATCAATTCTTGCCGAAGGAATCGCGAAGAAACGAAGAAAAACGAAAAATGAGTAGGTGACTCGGTCCAGGCCTTATAGGCGAGACTGCCGACACGTTACGTCGTAACGGCGGGTCCTTACGTGCGTGGCGGCGCGGCCGACCTCTTGTCGGTGCAGCCGGAACCCTTACGTGCGTAATCGGCGGTGGCTTACGTCGTGGCGGCCCCTTACGGCCGTAATCGGCCACTGCCTTACGTACGTTATCGGCCAATTCTAGCCATCCCTGCGAGTCACTGCCGACCGTGATCGGCCATCCATGCGAATCACTGCCGACCATGCTCGGCCATCCCAACGAGTCACGTCCGGCCATGCTCGGCCATCCAGGTCATCTCGGCCACGACTCGGTCAGCCGCCCCGTAACGTACGTAACACTTAATCCGTTGCGTACGTAATACATACGTTGACTTGCTACAGTATAATACTCGTATTACGTACGTAATACACCCTGTATAACGTACGTAACTCCATCCGTTGACTCACCTGTCCACATCTGCGCCGAAAGCTGCCGACCACGGGCCCCACTGTCTGATTCCTCTTGTTACGTACGTTATGTATGTTGGGATTCGGTGCCTAAAACGAAGGCCCAGCGGAAGCGGTAAAACGAAAATTAATTCGATCCGAATCCCTACAAGGATCGATCGAGCTACGTATATACGAATATATAAACGAAAAACAAGAGTCGTAAGAAACTAACCCTCGAAGTCCGTTGATTAAATGGAAACCTTCTCTTGAGCTATTCCCCAAGCTTTAGTTCGATCTCTACGAGTTCAATCCGCTCCACGCCCTTGAACGATCCAACGCCGAAAACACCGCGTCTCTACTTGCCACGCGCCGGAAAAACGACCGGAACAACAACACTTGATTAACCTCTAAGGTTACGGCTAGAATCAAGTGGTGAAGCTTTTGATATTACACTCTAAGTGTATAATATATCTCAATAATTTTCTCTCAATTTTTCTCCAAGAAAAATGAAGAAGTGAATGAATGGAAGAACACCAAAAATTTTCTCTTCCCTCTCACTAATTTGATCTTTGCGTGAGTTGCCAAAAGAGAATGGAAATGAGGCTTTATTTTGGTCTTCAAATCATTCACAAGATCAAAAACCCCACCATATCTCCTTTTCCCTTAATATAAGAGATATGAAATCTCAAATGTCAAAAGTCTTCCAACAAGAAAACAAGACTATGATCAAGGTAGGAAATTAAGGTGGGGCCGGCCTCTAGAAGAAATCGGACGAGTTCGGTTCGTTTCGGACTCGAGAGTCCAAACAGATAAACTCCGATTCCGTTAGATGTATTTATATCGATTAATTAATCCAATCAATTAATCACATTAAATACATAATAACATAATTAATTTCTCCAAGAAATAATTATATTTATGAATTAAATTAATCACCCAAGAATTTATTTAATTCATTAGGCCGTAAATTAATTTATCCAATAAATCGATTTAGACATCCAATGTCCCAAATTAGATATCTAATATCTAATATTTATAATGAGAGATTAAGCTCGATTCATTCCGTCAATCCTAATGCGCGACTCGGTAGGTCCGTCTCGATCGGCAATGGGAGGAACCAAAGAGTAGTAGCACCACCTAGCCACTGGCGGCTACACTGTACCCAGCGAGAACGAATGATTGGGATCATTCAAGAACCATTCATCGTGAATACCGATGGCGTATAAACCCTTCTTTCAAATGTCCCGATCAAGTTTTAGGGTCACGGTCGTCAAACCCTATCTGCTTGACGCTATGCATGCGTTAATGCAAATCGAGATCATCGAGTATCGTGTATCTAATACAAGTGGCTCCAATGCTTTGGCCAAAGACTTATGATCTCATCGCGATAACCGCATAGGACATATAACCCGCTCACTAACGGGAGAAAGAATTCTATCTTGGTATTCGATAGGACTGCTACTTGCCCGTCAAGATGCACGTCGAGGTTGACCCCCGCCTTCCAGTTTACAGGGTCGAACTACTCTAATGAAAATCTTGACGTCACAAGCACATCCCTACTAAATCCTCAAGTCGAAGGTTCACGAATACCTATCACAACCTTTCGATTCCGTCATTGACTGTCCCGGAGTGAAATCCATGTGACGAATCGAGGGTGAGTCGGTTCGAGTATACTAATCTAATTAGCATACCTATAACGTGTGCTCCCACTAACTATTAGTGTTCGACAGGCACTCTCCATGTCAAAGAACACGTCATACAAGTCTTTACATAAACTTAACGCCCAGTCAAGTTTCATCGACTTGCGAACGATTAAGTATTTGAGCTATAAACCTTTCAAGTGCCGACCCCCTTATCCAATAAGGAGTGGAACGTTTTGCTCTCAAATACACGGACTAGTTTCTATATGTTTATTTACGAGTTAGGAATGCCAGTAACTACCAGTAAATAAAGAAACAATCATTTGCCTTATATAAATGGTTTACATAATTACAAGTACAATGCCCTCACTCAACAACCTCTGAGTGGCATTCGAGGGCATATTCCTAACAATCTCCCACTTGCACTCAATGCCACACACTATGGTATCTAATACCCATGTTCTCCAGATGACGCTCCAAGCTAGTCTGAGATAGTGGCTTGGTCAGTGGATCGGCGACGTTGTCGGCCGAGTCTACTCTATGCAGCACAATGTATCCCTTGCGAACAAATTCTCTTACGAGATGATACTTCCTCTCAATATGTTTAGTGCTGTTGTGAAACCTCGGCTCCTTGGCACACTACTGACTCCGTCGTTGTCGCGATGCAGTAGACAGACAGTGACTCGGCACATGGTATCACTTGAAGTTCTCCCGAAACTTCTTAATCCGAACCCTTCCTTGGAAGCCTCCGAGGTCGCTTGATACTCGGCTGACAGTGGAATCGGTCGCGCTTTGCTTGGCACTACGCCAAGATCGCTCCTCCATTAAGAGTAAATATGTAGCAGTGGACATCGAGTCGTCCTTGAGTCCTTGGAAGTCGAATCGGTGAATCCCACCACATCCAAATCTCCACCGCCATACATAAGAACCATATCTCTCGTTCTTCTCAAGTACTTGAGAACGTTCTTTCTGACGATCCAATGTTCCCTACAGGTTTGCTGAAACCTACTCACCACGCTTACGGCATGCGCGATGTCGTCTTGTACACAACATAGCATACATAAGGCTACCCACGGCCGAAGCATATGGTATATTACTCATTTCCTTGCGTTGTTCCTCACTTTGAGGACACATCTTCAAGGTGAGTTTTATTCCATGTTGCATCGGTAGGAACCCTCTTTTAGAATCATCCATCTTAAATCGCTTTAAGATCTTATCTATATAGAGGGCTTGGGAAAGGCCTATTGTTCTCTTCGCTCTATCCGGTAGAGCCGAATACCAAGAATATAGGTTGCTTCTCCCAAGTCTTTCATGGAGAAATTACTCAAAGCCAAGCTTTTACGTAACCGAGCATTCCCACATCATTTCCTATTAGTAGAATGTCATCTACATATAGTACTAAGAATGCGATCTTGCTCCCACTAACCCTCTTGTATACACAAGGTTCCTCTTCATTTTGCACGAAGTCAAACTCTTTGACCGCCTCGTCAAAACGAAGATTCCAACTCTGTGACGCTTGCTTGATCCATAAATGGAGCTGAAGCTTGCACACTTTCGAATATCGACTTGAGACACAAAGCCTTTAGGCTGCTCCATATAGATTTCCTCCTCGAGGAATCCATTAAGGAAAGCCGTCTTTACGTCCATTTGCCATATCTCATAATCGTGGTAGGCGGCTATAGCAAGCATCATGCGAATAGACTTGATCATGGCTACGGGCGAGAAGGTATCGTGGTAATCGATTCCTTCCTTAGGTATAACCCTTTGCCACTAGCACGGCCTTATAGGCGTCAACCTTGCCATCACCATCGGTCTTTCTCTTGTAGATCCACTTGTTCCCAATAGGCACTATACCCTTGGGGCGGTCTACTAGAGTCCAGACTGATTGACATGCATCGAGTCTATCTCGGCTTCCATAGCTTCACGCCATTTCGCGAGTCTACATCCACCATCGCTTGGTCATAGGTCGTTGGGTCGGTCTCTTGGCTATCACTTGGAACCTCATGGAGACCCGGCTCCTCCAAGTGCACAAGCCCATACCTCTCGAGTAAATGAGACACCCTACTAGACCTACGAGGTGGTTGTACTTGTGTTTGAAAGTTCGGTTCCGATTTCTTGCACAGTGTCTCTCGAGGAGTTTCATTGTATTCTTCTAAAGAAATACTTCTACCTGCTCCGCCTTCCTGAATGAACTCATCTTCCAGGAAGTGTGCTTGTAAAGCAACAATGATCCTTCGATCTTCGGGCATGTAGAATAGATATCCCATCGTCCCAGACGGGAATCCAATGAAACGTCCCTTCGCAGACCTAGCTTCCAACTTTTCCACCTTAGTCTTCTTGACATAGGCGGGACATCCCCAAATCCTAATATGATTAAGACTTGGTTTCCTTCCCTCCCACATCTCATGTGGAGTTTTAGGAACGGATTTGGAAGGACATCTATTCAAGATATACGCGGCAGTCAGGAGTGCATACCCCCACAGGTAAATCGGCAAGTCAGTATAGCCCAGCATGGAACGGACCATGTTCAACAGGGTCCGATTCCTTCTTTCTGACACACCATTTAACTGAGGAGTACCTGGAGGTGTTAGTTGTGAAACTATTCCATGTTCCTTAAGGAACTCGTCAAACTCCGTACTCATATACTCGCCACCTCGGTCCGACCGAAGTGCTTTGATATGATTACCAGTTTGTTTCTCGACTAGGGCCTTGAATTCCTGGAATTTCTCAAAGGCCTCGGATTTATGTTTCATTAAGTATACATAACCATACCTAGTATGATCATCTGTAAACGTAATGAAATATTGATATCCGTCACGTGCTGCTTCTAAAGCACCACATACGTCGGTATGGATTAATCCCGATTTATCGTGGCTCTTTCAAAAGTCCTGTGAAGGGGACTTAGTCATTTGCCTTTAAGGCAAGATTCACAAGTAGGAAAGGGATCCGATCCCAATGGACCCATAAGTCCATCTTTTTCCATCTTGTAAACCTTGGTCGACCAACATGACCAAGTCTAAGATGCCATTTCAAAACTTGATTGGTTTCATCCCTACCACGTTTTCTAGTCATAGTATTCACAACTACTTTGTTCTTTGAGATTTAGATGATACAATCCATTCAACAATGTAGCAAGTACCCACTAGTTTATTTCTAAAATAAATTTTGCAGAACCATCACCAATGAAAAATGAAAAGCCTTTTCGGTCCATGACCGAATGGATACAATGTTTTTGTGCCCCTTGGGCAAAACAAGTACATCTTCTAAAGTCAAAACAAAGCCGGATTCTAAACCCAAAAGAAGTGATCCTATGTCGGTCGCCTCGACACTATGCCCGCTTCCGATTGTGATCATAACTTCTCCAGCTCCAAGCTTCCTACTTTGTTCAGATCGATTCACGGTACAAATATAAGAACTAGCACCGAGAATCCAGTATCCAGAAGTAGAAAATACATGAGCGAACAATTTGTTTCCAAAACTAAAAGTTCTGCACCAAGTGCCATGAAGAATCGGACAGTCTCTAGCCCGGTGGCCCACTCACCGCACTTGAGACAAGTATCCTTTTCTTCTTGTTCTTCGGAACCATTGGGGCCTTGCCCTTACCCTTAAGGTCCTTAGCTTGTGGTCCATGCTTCTTGGTCTTTTTCTTCTTATTCTTAGACCTCCGAGGTCCGTAAGAAATCACAAGAGCGAGACTCCTTCATCCATGAGTCTTCATTTGAGATCGAGCGGTCACAAGTTTGTTCATTAGCCCGGCTAAATTACATGCAATCTCATTGCAGTTGAAGTTCATAACAAACCGTGAGAAGGAATCGGGAGAGACTGTAGGATAAGGTCGGTTTGGAGAGAAGTATCCATTTTAAAATCAAGAGCCTCCAATCTCTCGATCATGGATATCATTTTGAGGACATGTTCCCCAACCTTCTCACCTTCCTTCATCCTTGCACCGAACAGTTGCTTGGATATCTCATATCTAGCGATTCTGCGTGCTCACCATAAAGCTCGGTTAAGTGAGATAGAATCGCCTAGCGAAGTCATTTTCTCATGAGCTCTCTGAAGCTCATTAGACATGGAAGCCATCATATAAGCACGGACTTTCACGTCATCCTTAACCCACTTTTCGTGGTTTTCAATCTCTTCCCGATTGGCTCGAGTCCGCATAGGAGGCGCCGGAATGTCCGTCTCCAAGACGTATCCCGGTGCCTCTATACCGAGGACAATCATCGATTTCGGAGCCAATCCACAAAGTTAGGTCCCATTAAGGTGTTCTTTTCGAGTAGAATTGCGAGTGGATTCATTGTCATATTGAGTTATGTCTGCATTAAGTATAACAGTTAATTAGTGACTTGTTATATTATGATCGAGTATAGAATTAAGGTCCTTTCTATTCTTGTTACCCGGCTCCCACTATTTTTATCGGAATAACACACTCCCATGTGAAATCCTAAGTATCGTCGCTCTACTTCATAGTGGTGATCGAGTTCTTTATAAATCTTAATAGAGGGCAACCGAACAGGTTTCTAGTCTATTAATTTTCATAAAGTGGTGTCCAACACCAACCCATCTAATGGATGATTCGATCTTCTTTTTCCCCTTGTTCACTCCCCTCAACCTATACGGTTTCTATGGTTCGTGAACAAGTTAAGTTTATACCATCGACGCAAATCGGTTTCACAATTGAATCTTATCGGCAACCTATCGGGTTTCTAGGGATAAAATTTGCTCCAACCGAAGGCATCGATGCGCTCGGTAATTTATCCGTCCTCCCGAACGACTACCCGATAACTCGGAAGCATAGCACATCCGGTTTGGATTTCAATTTCCGAAAACTCGATGGAGGAAGGAAAACCTTGAAACCTTATAAACTTAATTATTTGTTGTGGGAGAATTGTCGCGATTAACGTTACACTTTGCACATTAATCGTTTAAGCGCGTTTGTGGCATTCATACAATATGAAACAACCAATCACAACCTAGTTGCTACCAACATGTGGTTCATGGACCGTTCTAGAAAACAAAAACTCCGTAATCTAATTACAAGTCTTCGTCTTGAATCTTCGTCTTCTCGAAATGGATCTTCCTCCGGTCTTCGTCATTACATATAAATTTTACATTGAAAATTGCATCCTAGATACAAATTTTTCTAGTAAAATAAATAGGCTCAAAACGGCCTTTACAACCCAATCGAATAAAACGAGCGATTCAAAACTAAGTCCACGAACCACATCCCCATTCAAAAGCATTCATCCAATAAATACTAAATTAATGGAAAGCGTAGAGATACATTGATCCAATCAACAATACGAACCGATCCAATCGATTCACACAATCGGTAATGTAATAACGTTCAAAATAATTGATCGACCACAAATATTCCAATTAATCAAATTTCCCTTATAAAATGAAATACCATAAATCATTTTAATCATATTAAATCCAATTTAACATGCGGGAGATTAATTTTTAAGAATACACGGAAAAATCGAGCCGGGGTGAAAACGGGCCGGCATGGCCGAGTCACCCTCGGCGGCCTCGGCGATCACTCCGGCTTGGCCGAGTCACCCTCGGAAGATGCCGGCCGGGACACGACCGAGTCACCCAGACACGGTCGGGTCGCTCAGCGATGACTTGGCAGATCGCCGGACACGGCCGTGTCACCCAGACACGGTCGAGTCACTTTCGGCCGGACACGCCGTGTCTCGGACACGGTCGGGTCTCCAGCGATGGCACAGCCACATGCCGGACACGGCCGTGTCACCAGACACGGTCGAGTCATCCTCGGCCAAAATACCCTTTTTGTCCAAAAAGTCGTCCGACGACGATTCGGGGCTAGATTTTCGAGGATATCAATATCAATATTTTCCGACTTTCATATCTTCAATATAAATCATATTTCCCAGAAATTTAAGATTTATATTTAGACATAAACTTACGAAAAATACAATTATTACGAGCGAAAAACATATACCACGATTATGACTAAAATGATTCCAAATCATTCACCATTAAATCGAGCATTCCAAATGCCAATATCGTATATACGATCGCAAGACCTACGCTCCGATACCACTTTGTTGGGATTCGGTGCCTAAAACGAAGGCCCAGTAAGCGGTAAACGAAAATTAATTCGATCCGAATCCCTACAAGGATCGATCGAGCTACGTATATACGAATATATAAACGAAAAACAAGAGTCGTAAGAAACTAACCCTCAAGTCCGTTGATTAAATGGAAACCTTCTCTTGAGCTATTCCCCAAGCTTTAGTTCGATCTCTACGAGTTCAATCCGCTCCACGCCCTTGAACGATCCAACGCCGAAAACACCGCGTCTCTACTTGCCACGCGCCGGAAAAACGACCGGAACAACAACACTTGATTAACCTCTAAGGTTACGGCTAGAATCAAGTGGTGAAGCTTTTGATATTACACTCTAAGTGTATAATATATCTCAATAATTTTCTCTCAATTTTTCTCCAAGAAAAATGAAGAAGTGAATGAATGGAAGAACACCAAAAATTTTCTCTTCCCTCTCACTAATTTGATGCTGCCGTGAGCTGCCAAAAGAGAATGGAAATGAGGCTTTATTTTGGTCTTCAAATCATTCACAAGATCAAAAACCCCCACCATATCTCCTTTTCCCTTAATATAAGAGATATGAAATCTCAAATGTCAAAAGTCTTCCAACAAGAAAACAAGACTATGATCAAGGTAGGAAATTAAGGTGGGGCCGGCCTCTAGAAGAAATCGGACGAGTTCGGTTGCTTCGGACTCCCGAGAGTCCAAACAGATAAACTCCGATTCCGTCCGATGTATTTATATCGATTAATTAATCCAATCAATTAATCACATTAAATACATAATAACATAATTAATTTCTCCAAGAAATAATTATATTTATGAATTAAATTAATCACCCAAGAATTTATTTAATTCATTAGGCCGTAAATTAATTTATCCAATAAATCGATTTAGACATCCAATGTCCCAAATTAGATATCTAATATCTAATATTTATAATGAGAGATTAAGCTCGATTCATTCCGTCGTCAATCCTAATGCGCGACTCGGTAGGTCCGTCTCGATCAAGAATGGGAGGAACCAAAGAGTAGTAGCACCACCTAGCCACTGGCGGCCTACACTGCACTTAACCGAGAACGAATGATTGGGATCATTCAAGAACCATTCGTCGTGAATACCGAGAACGTATAAACCCTTCTTTCAAATGTCCCGATCAAGTTTTAGGGTCACGGTCGGTCAAACCCTATTCCGTACTTGACGCTATGCATGCGTTAATGCAAATCGAGATCATCGAGTCCGTGTATCTAATACAACCGGCTCCAATGCTTTGGCCAAAGACTTATGATCTCATCTCGCCAATAACCGCATAGGACATATAACCCGCTCACTAACGGGAGAAAGAATTCTATCTTGGTATTCATAGGACTGCTACTTGCCCGTCAAGATGCACGTCGAGGTTGACCCCGCCTTCCGGTTTACGGTGGTCGAACTACTCTAATGAAAATCTTGACGTCACAAGCACATCCCTACTAAATCCTCAAGTCGAAGGTTCACGAATACCTATCACAACCTTTCGATTCCGTCATTGAAGTGTCCCGAGTGAAATCCATGTGACGAATCGAGGGTGAGTCGGTTCGAGTATACTAATCTAATTAGCATACCTATAACGTGTGCTCCCACTAACTATTAGTGTTCGACAGGCACTCTCCATGTCAAAGAACACGTCATACAAGTCTTTACATAAACTTAACGCCCAGTCAAGTTTCATCGACTTGCGAACGATTAAGTATTTGAGCTATAAACCTTTCAAGTGCCGACCCCCTTATCCAATAAGGAGTGGAACGTTTTGCTCTCAAATACACGGACTAGTTTCTATATGTTTATTTACGAGTTAGGAATGCCAGTAACTACCAGTAAATAAAGAAACAATCATTTGCCTTATATAAATGGTTTACATAATTACAAGTACAATGCCCTCACTCAACAACCTCTGAGTGGCATTCGAGGGCATATTCCTAACAATGTACCCTATATAACGTACGTAAGCTAACACATTCAACTCGTGAAGTTTTACTCGTGAATCCAGGGCTCTACCATTGGACTCCTGTCGTGGCCCCGTCGAACCAACCCACGGTGAGTAAAATACATTCACTAAATATACACCAACCTGTGAAGTTTTTACTCGTGAATCCAGGGCTCTACTATTGTACTCCCGCCGTGGCCCCGTCGAACCAACCCACGGTGAGCAAAATACATTCACTAAATATACACCAACCTGTGAAGTTTTTACTCGTGAATCCAGGGCTCTACCATTGGACTCCCGCCGTGGCCCCGTCGAACCAACCCACGGTGAGTAAAATACATTCACCACTCGTAAATCCAGGGCTCTACCATTGGATTCCCGCCGTGGCCCCGTCGAACCAACCCACGGTGAGCGAAGCAATCATGCACAAATAACATATCACACCAAGGATATCCAAACAATTCACCAAGAAGCATCAACCACTTAGCAAAACACCACGTCAAACCACAACGCACCGAAAAGAGATAATATATGCACACACGCATTATCAAGCACAACATCAACACCAAACATATCCATAAGATTCACATACTCGTTCACGAGACACACTAATCACAAAACACACACGGTTTTGAAAGAGGGCCTTTAACAAGGCTAACCAAATCTTTTGAAAGTTCAATTTAAACGACCAAACAACCACATTTAGACGATCACTAATTATCATATCCACAAAACAAGAATTGTATGGACAAGGTACTTGCCTCGATACCACGACCACGGAACCACAAACGGATACGGCTCAACCGGGAAGCTTCGGAACGCCCGATGCTAACGAAAAGGAAGACGACAACGAACGGAAGGGTTCAACACGGTTTCTTCACAAGAAAATCGACCCTAACAACAATATAATCAATAAATCATCGATCATACGAGGAAGAATAATCGTAGAACGCCCGAAAACCCCTCTAAGACATTCTACCGGACACCTTCAAGGCGTCGATCAAGAACTCGACCAAAACAACGAATCGATACGATCCAACCATGGAATAACAAGGGAAAAGATATAAAACATCTAAATAATCATCAATCCATCATAATCCTAAGTTAAATCGGATTAAACGGACAAAAACAACCAAAACACCCAAATTCCCCAAAACTAGATTTCTAGGAAATCTGACCTGATTCGGTAGATCGGAGGATGTTATAGGACGGATGATTGATGATATGAACCTCAAAACTTCATGGATTTATTGTCCAACAACATCTATACATGATTACCCAATCTACATCCGCGGGAGGGAAGAAAACAAGTGAGAAATGGCTGAAGAAAAACGCTGCCAGGCCTTAAATAGGCCGACTGCCGTAGAACCATTTATGTAACACCCCCAATCCGCTCAGGGATATTACACGCCGTAGAACCTTTCCTCAAGGATCTACCAGGCTGGTAACAACATATAACAACTCAACCATGCCTTTAAGGCTAAAATGATTCAGTAGACCGATTTGGTCTCTCAATAAATACATACAACTCAAATACAACTCATGCCCACGCAGGGGGTCAAAATACAACCACACCCGTGCAACGGGAAAAATATACTGCAGCAGAAAAGAAAATATAACTAGACCAATACGACAGCAACGGATCCTCGTGTGATTACTATCGTTCATATTTCATCATCCTTCGTGCCGACCCTGTGCTATGCTCCAAAACCTGAATGCAAAAATAGACATCCACCCCCCGAATACTCGGGGGTTAGCAAAACTCCACTGTTTTGCTAGTGCAAGTACAAGTGCAAAAATACGAGCCATACAATTCACATTCCACGAATAACAATAACCAGGAATCCTCAAAGAGTCATACGAAACGAAAAGTACTTCCCGAGGCAAGAGTTTGAGAAAAATATTCCAAAACCGAAAGAGCACAAATCAATGGAAATAATTTATAAAACAGTTTGGAAATGCCATCGAGAGTTTTAATAAAAAAAGACAATTTAGGATTATCAAATCCCACTTTTCAAAACTTAAAAGACGAGAGGGGTCACCGCCCCAAAGGTTTACTTTCCGTAAAACAACCTTTACCAAATCGTTGGGATTTTAGCCCCAAATCCATAAAATGATCTTTACAAAACCGTTGGGATTTTAGCCCCAAATATCATCAACTCACTGTACACAAGAACGACCACAAGGTTCGTATCCCAACATCAAAATCCACAAATAAAGGATTTAACACAAACAACAAAATACTTTAGTGCCATCCTAGCCAAGTAAGCCAAACGAACACTTACCTCTTACACACTTAGTCGATGCATGCAATCATGAAAATATAGTTCCAAAGCACTCATTTCCGGAAATGCCAATATCAAATCACATTTGCAAAATGCACCACAATTAACCGCGGACCCACAACTTCGTGGATCCCTGCCGAGACCCCGTCGGATCTAACCCATAGTGGTTAAAAGCAAGCTCGCGGTTCCACAGCTTCGTGGAGCCCTACCGAGACCCCGTCGGATCTAACCCGTAGTGAGCATACACACACACACGTTACTCATGCAATACTAATATGCTAAGAATGTAAGTTCATCAAGAATACTTACTAGAGATGGCCACTTACTCGACGCTGTTATCACACTCTTCAAAACACAGTGACAAGATTAAACACGGAATACACAATTCCATGACTTTAAACAACAGGGATATCATCAAAGCCTTCACGTTCAAAATGATCAAATCATAAACAATTCCCAAAACACACCGTTCACAAAACACACACGCGTTTTGAAAGAGAGCCTTTAACGAGGCCAAGCCGAAAGCTTTTGAAAGTCCAAATCAAACGATCAAACAAACACATAGAGACGATCACTAATTATCATATTCACAAAATAAGAATTTTATGGACAAGGTACTTGCCTCAAAATCGGCACGCAAGTATCCCGACGGACACGGCTCAACCGGAAAGCTTCGAAACGCCCGATGCTTTCGAAAAGGAAAACGAAAACGAACGAAAGGGTTCAACTTGGTTTCTTCGCAAGAAACTCGACCCTAAAAGCATATAATCCATAAATCAACAATCATACGAGGAAGGATAATCGTAGAACGCCCGAAAACCCCTCTATGACATTCTACCGGACACCTTCAAGGCGTCGACCAAGAACTCGACCAAAACAACGAATCGATACGATCCAACCATGGAATAACAAGGGAAAAGGTATAAAACATCTAAATAATCATCAATCCATCATAATCCTAAGTTAAATCGGATTAATCGGACGAAAACAACCAAAATACCCAAATTCCCCAAAACTAGATTTCTAGGAAATCTGACCTGATTCGGTAGATCGGAGGATGTTATAGGATGGATGATTGATGATATGAACTCCAAGACTTCATGGATTGAAAGAGCAACATCATGGCTCCATGATATACACACCCACAGCCGCGTACGGGAAGAAAAAAAATGAGGAACTGGGTGAAAAATACGTTGCCAGGCCTTAAATAGGCCGACTGCCGGCCGGGTTACGTACGTAACCGGCCATGGCTTACGTACGTAACCGGCCATGGCCGAACTCACTGCCTGGAAATGCCGAAAACGTTACGTACGTTACCGGCCAGGGCCTTACGTATGTAACCGGACTTACGTACGTAACTGCCGATCACTACCGTACGTTACTCGGCCAGGGCCGGCCTGACTCCAGCATGCCCGGCCATGACTCGGCCGGGACCAACTCCGACGGCCCGAACGACCCCGAAACCCGAACCTGAGTATGAATCGAAGATACGGTTACGAAGTACTCACAAAGACGAATCCGAGCACTAAGAGAACACACGATTCCGTCCACCCGAAGGCTCGAAATTCGACAACGGAAAGTAATTACCCCAAACTTTGGGAAATTACGAAAATGGCCCAAAACATCCGAAATACACGATACATGATCGAAACACCAAACCGAAGTTCACAACACGTATAACAAAGTTAAACGGACTTACGGGAAACTCGAAACAGCAGTTTCGGACGAGATTCGCAAGAATCAAACTCAAGTGCGGAAAAGTCGCTAAAAAGCACGGAACTCAACAAAACGACACCGAAACGAACTCGGATGACAAAAAGCGTAGAATTAATCATTCTCAGAATGACGAAACGGTCATGAGAGAGTTGTCAAAACGGACTCCGGCCGAAAAAAGAAATTTACCGAAAATCGAAAATTGCGGATATTACATTTCTGTAACACCCCCAAAACCATCCGGGATATTACAGCGCCGTGGGTCCCGCGCCGGAACCCACCAGGATAAAAACCGTTTACAAAACCAATTCAAAAGCGCCAATAGGCCGATGACGGTAATATTTTAAATACTCAAATATTTTCAAAAGCATAATTTTGAAATACCGTCATAAAATACCATTTGAATATACAAGGCGAAGTGCCAAATCTCAACAGTTTAAAATATACGTTAAGCCACAACTTAAACGTACCGATAAAATAATTTGGGAAAAAGAGTTTGAAGGAATAACCCAAGTTCGCAAAGTTCCAAAAAGCCCTTTCAAAATACACACACGCAGCGGATAAAGATACCGAAAAGCCATTTTGAGATATACACACGCAGCGGATAAATACAGTTCAAAATACACATTTGCAGCGGAAATAAATAACCGGAAAAGAATACTCAATTCTCCGAAAACAAGCAACAGCCAGTATCACATCGGGAAGCTCATCCCCTCACGACCGCTACTAGCTTGATCTCCGAGTACCTAAAAATAAAGCCCACGACGGGGTCAGCCACAATACTCAATAATGATACCGATCACATCATCATAAATAATTACATACCAATGTAATAATACTGTAAGAATACTACCAACGTAATCTTACCGTTATAACCTTACCAATCCATAATAATCCAATCCTTACCATAATCCACATTTCGCATCCTCGAATGACGAAATGAACTTAACAACAATTATCTGTATTGAATTTCAAAAATACCAACAATCCTCAAAACATCATCATAACTCATAATCATGAAATAATTCATCCGTGCCAAATCCTTTCCATCGGATTACACAATCAAAACTCAACATGAATAAACCAATAATACACAACATATCTGTAGATCAACTACCACATGACAATGAATACAAATCCCGAAAACATCGACGTGCAGTCTGAATGATCATACGATCAATAACAATGATCAACCAATACATCAACTGAGAATATCATCGACATGATAACTCCAATACGACCAATAAAGGATCACGATAACTGAGAATACCATCAACATGATAGCTCCGACACGATCAACAAAGGATCAACAATAACCGAGAATACCATCAACAAGGTAAACTCCAAATGATCAACAAAAGACCAATAATAACTGAGAATACCATCAACAAGGTAAACTCCAAATGATCAACAATAATGGATCTCAAAAAAATAACTCTGACTGTCGAACATACCCCTCGGGCGTATGAACAACCAGTCACAAACCGTCGAACATACCCAACCATAAATGGAGGATGAACGACCAAACAATATGGCTCAAAGATGGAAATCATAGTACGCCCGATCCGAATATGTGTCAGTGCACATGTCCACCCGTATACGGAATCCGTGATATACGTGGGACAATGTACCTAATTAGCCTCAACGAACTACGTCTCGTGTGCACACCTTTCACGGAAAATATTCACGCATGACTATATATGTGCCCGACTAAAAATCTACACAATATCCAATCGGACGCAGATATGACTCGGATATGTCACGATGCAACATGACAACGAAACTCAAAGAAACACATATCCAATAAGGATCAAAAGACTCACCAAGTGAACAACAACGATCTAACAATGAAAAGTCGACCACGACTAATCAATATCAAAACATCAATCCTGGGATCATCATCCCCAAATGAATGACCAAAACGTCTACGATCTCAATACAAAGGTCCTGGGATCAACATCCCTCAACGAATAACCGATACGAAACTCACTACACGAAACCTCAACAAATACAACAACTCAACATACTAATTATCCACATGATTGAACAAATACTTAGATTACCTCAAAGCCGAGGACCATATCCATCAACATCCCCCAATGAGACGATCAACACAACCATTAATACCAACAATAGTCCTTTCTAACAACATTCTTTGTATGAATTATAAATGAAATGAAAACGAAAGCATTCCTCAAATATTATAAACTGAACAAGTAGAAACTTGCCTCGATACCGATACCACGAAGACTTTACCAAAATCCATTGCCTTCATCCACGAGCTCTTCAGCCCCGAACAAAGCAATATACGAACTCTTCGACCTCAACCGCAACACAACGGTCATAATCCACGATCAAAACATATCAACCTATTGCAATAACCGATTAACACACATTCGATAAAAATCAATAACCGACATACTCAACCAACAAACTCAACGGTTCAACGATATCCCGATTAAACACAAATCTGAACAACCAAATCAATCGATCACGAATTCAAAACCACAATACGATTCCACAATCCAAAGATCATATCAATAATCAATTTAAACCAACAAGGGTCTAACATTACCGATTCCAAATTCAATCTTAAATACAATTACAAGTTTCCTCCTTGTATAATCATAATAAAATCCAATTACCGATTATCATCATCAATGCGGACAATCCGATTAATTCAACATCATAGATAACCATATTCCAAGGGTTTCAAATAATTCCATTATCCGAATTGAACACTTATTCAATAAGCATGAATTTCCAAATTCAAACATGAATAATAATTCTCATCAAACTCGAAATCATATTCGTATTCCGATACGAATATTGTACCAAGATACATAACTTAGTTCTAAATGTGAATATTCCATATTCATATCCAAAACACCAACACTTTAAAACGTATTCATCAAATCAATGATCAATTCATCTCGACATTAAGGATTTTATAACATATTCGACTCCAACTTCAAATCCAAATACGAAGACAAAACTCCTTCTTGTTCATACTTGTAAATTCGTAGAAAACAATTTACCGATTATTATCGTGAATAATCACATTCCAAAATTATCCGAAATCCTTCCAAAATCATAACATGTAACTCAAGAGTTCTTCAAGAACACGAATTATCCAAATTCACGTTCACAATCCATAAAACAACATAACCCGATGTTTTCTAACATCTAAACAATCCTTAATCATAATTCAAGGTGTATATAATCATGTTCTTCAACATATACTTCTCATAACATCATGAATCGCAACAAACCACCAAGAACATCGAGAATACTACGATTCCATAATCATAACAATATAATCGAATCATTCGATCACCAATTCATTATCTTCCCTTAACAAAATTCTCGTAAATACCAAGAATCATAACAACAATATCATTTCAACCATCATTCATACGAAAACGTGTAGAATTTTCCAAGTTCTACTCATTGAGACATTTCATCGAACACTTTGAAGGCATAGTCCAATTCAATAGATTATTCAAAGGAATACTCGATTTCGATCCACAAAACTTCAAGAACAACGAATAATCTCAAGAATACAACAAGATTCCATCAATAATCTGAGTTAAAACGAATCAAATCGGCCAAGACATCAAGAAACTTCAAAAATATCCAAAACCATGTGTTTAAGTGTTCTTACCTTCGATCCGGGTGGAAGATGATGTTAATCCATGATTCCAACTTCCAAAACATGTTGTTATAAGATGATCTTACTCAAATCCATCAATTCTTGCCAAAGGAATCGCGAAGAAACGAAGAAAAACGAAAAATGAGTAGGTGACTCGGTCCAGGCCTTATATAGGCCGAGACCTGCCGGCACGTTACGTACGTAACCGGCGGATCCTTACGTACGTAGCCGGCCGCGGCCGACCCTACTGTCGATTGCCGGAACCCTTACGTGCGTGGCGGCGGTGGCTTACGTCGTGGCGGCCCTTACGTCCGTAATCGGCCACTGCCTTACGTACGTTATCGGCCAATTCTAGCCATCCCTGCGAGTCACTGCCGACCGTGATCGGCCATCCATGCGAATCACTGCCGACCATGCTCGGCCATCCCAACGAGTCACGTCCGGCCATGCTCGGCCATCCAGGTCATCTCGGCTACGACGGTCAGCCGCCCCGTAACGTACGTAACACTTAATCCGTTCCGTACGTAATACATACGTTGACTTGCTACAGTATAATACTCGTATTACGTACGTAATACACCCTGTATAACGTACGTAACTCCATCCGTTGACTCACCTGTCCACATCTGCGCCGAAAGCTGCCGACCACGGGCCCCACTGTCCGATTCCTCTTGTTAATGTACACTATATAACGTACGTAAGCTAACACATTTTACGTACGTAAGCTGCAAGGCTTAACGTACGTAATGCTTTTATACTTAGCCAAAAATCCAACTGTTCCTGACTGACGTCTCGACGTACAAAATACAATCATACGGCATACTGAATACACATACTGAATCCAAAAGTATTCTCATACGGTATACCTGATATCCAAATCAGTTCAACCTGATACAACATATCCTGAATATATCTGTCAATCAAAACGATAATCACACCAGTATAACTGTCTCGGTTCTCAATTTATTTTATCCATACTGTATAGATACCAAACTATACAGTATATCTTAGATAAAATAACGCGAAAAATTTATACTGAAAATTCGGGTATTACATACTACCCCCCTTAAAATAAGTTTCGTCCTCGAAACTTGCAACCCATCACCAACAACAGATAAATCCAAAATTTTCCAACTCATCACAAAAACAATCAAGCGTCGCCACAAGCGAAATAACCAAACCAATATACTTACAGGTGCGTAAAGCCGATGATTTCCCGTGATACTAGCACACGACTCCCACACGAAGTCTCAACACAATCGAAACACACGAATATCACAAGTAGTAATTTGAAAAGAATCTCAAAAATTTTGGAAACTCCAAAAATCGATTTGACTCAAAAGTCAGAAAAACTCATTTTCAAAAATCACGCTACTACCGTACCGGTAGAGCCACATAACACACACGCCTGGGTTTCACAAAACCCAAGCTCCGATACCATCTTCTGTAACACCCCCAAAACCATCCGGGATATTACAGCGCCGTGGGTCCCGCGCCGGAACCCACCAGGCTAAAAACCGTTTACAAAACCAATTCAAAAGCGCCAATAGGCCGATGACGGTAATATTTTAAATACTCCAATATTTTCAAAAGCATAATTTTGAAATACCGTCATAAAATACCATTTGAATATACAAGGCGAAGTGCCAAATCTCAACAGTTTAAAATATACGTTAAGCCACAACTTAAACGTACCGATAAAATAATTTGGGAAAAAGAGTTTGACGGAATAACCCAAGTTCGCAAAGTTCCAAAAAGCCCTTTTAAAATACACACACGCAGCGAATAAAGATACCAAAAAGCCATTTTGAGATATACACACGCAACGGATAAATACAGTTCAAAATACACATTTGCAGCGGAAATAAATAACCAGAAAAGAATACTCAATTCTCCGAAAACAAGCCACAGCCAGTATCACATCGGGAAGCTCATCCCCTCACGACCGCTACTAGCTTGATCTCCGAGTACCTAAAAATAAAGCCCACGACGGGGTCAGCCACAATACTCAATAATGATACCGATCACATCATCATAAATAATTACATACCAATGTAATAATACTGTAAGAATACTACCAACGTAATCTTACCGTTATAACCTTACCAATCCATAATAATCCAATCCTTACCATAATCCACATTTCGCATCCTCGAATGACGAAATGAACTTAACAATAATTATCTGTATTGAATTTCAAAAATACCAACAATCCTCAAAACATCATCATAACTCATAATCATGAAATAATTCATCCGTGCCAAATCCTGTCCATCGGATTACACAATCAAAACTCAACATGAATAAACCAATAATACAAAACATATCTGTAGATCAACTACCACATGACAATGAATACAAATCCTAAAAACATCGACGTGCAGTCTGAATGCTCATACGATCAATAACAATGATCAACCAATACATCAACTGAGAATATCATCGACATGATAACTCCAATACGACCAATAAAGGATCACGATAACTGAGAATACCATCAACATGATAGCTCCGACACGATCAACAAAGGATCAACAATAACCGAGAATACTATCAACAAGGTAAACTCCAAATGATCAACAAAAGACCAATAATAACTGAGAATACCATCAACAAGGTAAACTCCAAATGACCAACAATAATGGATCTCAAAGAAATAACTCTGACTATCGAACATACCCCTCGGGCGTATGAACAACCAGTCACAAACCGTCAAACATACCCAACCATAAAAGGAGGATGAACGACCAAACAATATGGCTCAAAGATGGAAATCATAGTACGCCCGATCCGAATATGTGTCAGTGCACATGTCCACCCCGTATACGGAATCCAGGATATACGTGGGACAATGTACCTAATTAGCCTCAACGAACTACGTCTCGTGTGCACAGCCTTTCACGGAAAATATTCACGCATGACTATATATGTGCCCGGCTAAAAATCCTACACAATATCCAATCGGAACGCAGATATGACTCCAGATATGTCACGATGCAACATGACAACGAAACTCAAAGAAACACATATCCAATACGGATGAAAAGACTCACCGAAGTGAACAACAACAGTCTGACAATGAAAAGTCGACACGACTAATCAATATCCAAAACATCAATCCTGGGATCATCATCCCCAAATGAATGACCAAAACGTCTACGATCTCAATACAAAGGTCCTGGGATCAACATCCCTCAACGAATAACTGATACGAAACTCACTACACGAAACCTCAACATATACAACAACTCAACATACTAATTATCCACATGATTGAACAAATACTTAGATTACCTCAAAGCCGAGGACCATATCCATCAACATCCCCCAATGAGACGATCAACACAACCATTAATACCAACAATAGTCCTTTCTAACAACATTGCTGTATGAATTATAAATGAAATGAAAACGAAACCATTCATCAAATATTATAAACTGAATAAGTAGAAACTTGCCTCGATACCGATACCACGAAGACTTTACCAAAATCCATTGCCTTCATCCACGAGCTCTTCAGCCCCGAACAAAGCAATATACGAACTCTTCGACCTCAACCGCAACACAACGGTCGTAATCCACGATCAAAACATATCAACCTATTGCAATAACCGATTAACACACATTCGATAAAAATCAATAACCGACATACTCAACCAACAAACTCAACGGTTCAACGATATCCCGATTAAACACAAATCTGAAAACCAAATCAATCGATCACGAATTCAAAACCACAATACGATTCCACAATCCGAAGATCATATCAATAATCAATTTAAACCAACAAGGGTCTAACATTACCGATTCCAAATTCAATCTTAAATACAATTACAAGTTTCCTCCTTGTATAATCATAATAAAATCCAATTACCGATTATCATCATCAATCCGGACAATCCGATTAATTCAACATCATAGATAACCATATTCCAAGGGTTTCAAATAATTCCATTATCCGAATTGAACACTTATTCAATAAGCATGAATTTCCAAATTCAAACATGAATAATAATTCTCATCAAACTCGAAATCATATTCGTATTCCGATACGAATATTGTACCAAGATACATAACTTAGTTCTAAATGTGAATATTCCATATTCATATCCAAAACACCAACACTTTAAAACGTATTCATCAAATCAATGATCAATTCATCTCGACATTAAGGATTTTATAACATATTCGACTCCAACTTCAAATCCAAATACGAAGACAAAACTCCTTCTTGTTCATACTTGTAAATTCGTAGAAAACAATTTACCGATTATTATCGTGAATAATCACATTCCAAAATTATCCGAAATCCTTCCAAAATCATAACATGTAACTCAAGAGTTCTTCAAGAACACGAATTATCCAAATTCACGTTCACAATCCATAAAACAACATAACCCGATGTTTTCTAACATCTAAACAATCCTTAATCATAATTCAAGGGGTATATAATCATGTTCTTCAACATATACTTCTCATAACATCATGAATCGCAACAAACCACCAAGAACATCGAGAATACTACGATTCCATAATCATAACAATATAATCGAATCATTCGACCACCAATTCATTATCTTCCCTTAACAAAATTCTCGTAAATACCAAGAATCATAACAACAATATCATTTCAACCATCATTCATACGAAAACATGTAGAATTTTCCAAGTTCTACTCATTGAGACATTTCATCGAACACTTTGAAGGCATAGTCCAATTCAATAGATTATTCAAAGGAATACTCGATTTCGATCCACAAAACTTCAAGAACAACGAATAATCTCAAGAATACAACAAGATTCCATCAATAATCTGAGTTAAAATGAATCAAATCGGCCAAGACATCAAGAAACTTCAAAAATATCCAAAACCAAGTGTTTAGGTGTTCTTACCTTCGATCCGGGTGGAAGATGATGTTAATCCATGATTCCAACTTCCAAAACATGTTGTTATAAGATGATCTTACTCAAATCCATCAATTCTTGCCGAAGGAATCGCGAAGAAACGAAGAAAAACGAAAAATGAGTAGGTGACTCGGTCCAGGCCTTATATAGGCCGAGACCTGCCGGCATGTTACGTACGTAACCGGCGGGTCCTTACGTACGTAGCCGGCCGCGGCGACCCTCTTGTCGGTGCAGCCGGAACCCTTACGTGCGTAACCCGGTGGCTTACGACGTAATCGGCCCCTTACGGCCGTAACCGGCCACTGCCTTACGTACGTTATCGGCCAATTCTAGCCATCCCTGCGAGTCACTGCCGACCGTGATCGGCCATCCATGCGAATCACTGCCGACCATGCTCGGCCATCCCAACGAGTCACGTCCGGCCATGCTCGGCCATCCAGGTCATCTCGGCCACGACTCGGTCAGCCGCCCCGTAACGTACGTAACACTTAATCCGTTGCGTACGTAATACGTACGTTGACTTGCTACAGTATAATACTCATATTACATACGTAATACACCCTGTATAACGTACGTAACTCCATCCTTTGACTCACCTGTCCACATCTGCGCCGAAAGCTGCCGACCACGGGCCCCACTGTCTGATTCCTCTTGTTACGTACGTTATGTACACTATATAACGTACGTAAGCTAACACATTTTACGTACGTAAGCTCCAAGGCTTAACGTACGTAATGCTTTTATACTTAGCCAAAAATCCAACTGTTCCTGACTGACGTCTCGACGTACAAAATACAATCATACGGCATACTGAATACACATACTGAATCCAAAAGTATTCTCATACGGTATACCTGATATCCAAATCAGTTCAACCTGATACAACATATCCTGAATATATCTGTCAATCAAAACGATAATCACACCAGTATAACTGTCTCGGTTCTCAATATATTTTATCCATACTGTATAGATACCAAACTATACAGTATATCTCAGATAAAATAACGCGAAAAATTTATACTGAAAATTCAGGTATTACATATAATGCATAATTTTAATGTATTGGCATTTTGATACATGAAATATGTATATTTTCTGCAAAAGCTAATCTAGACCGTAGATCACACAGATATCAATGGTTCAGATTTATTCATATTTCTTACTCAACAAGTTATATATAATGTAATATCCGACGGAAATTGTTGCTTACTGTTGTATTATTCGGATAATTCAATACGATTGTAGTCTTGTTGCATTTGTGTAATGTTTATTGATGTTGGAATATATCATAAATAGACTTAATAATAACTACCACTCGCATTATGTTTTAAATTCTCAACGTTGTATAGATAAGTACATTTTTGAGCTATTAAACCTGAGCCTAACGTACGCTACTCCTGTAGCATAGCGTACGCTATTTTGAGGCCTTTACCTACGTAAAGAGGTACCTGTTACGTACGTAACCAGTGTAATCATATCGGATCTCAACTTTCGGCGTGTGAGGTCGGACGGGATTCGAATATCTGATCTTTTGGAGGCAACCTAGTTGACCTACATTACATACGTAATGCTTCAAGCGGTAACGTACGTAATGATGTTCGTATTTCAGTCCAGTAGCCTCTGGACTTAGCTTACGTACGTAATACTTTTTGTGTAGCGTACGTAAAGTTGTTAACGTACGTTATCCTCTTGTGATAACGTACATAACAAACTGTGCTGTTATAAAAAGACAACTTGTGTCTTTCATTTTGCAAGTCCAAACCCCGACTTTTCACCCATATAATCATCCCCCTTCATCCCTAGATCAAATTTACCTTCTTTCAACTTGTGTTTGAGCTTTACATTTTGATTTTGGAGCTTGTTGTTTGGAAGTTGGAGTCATTCATGAAGCTTAGATTGTGTTCTTGTGGTTTTGGGGTATTGTTCTTCATTTCTGAAGGTACGTTATACGATTTAACCCTATAATCTCGTAATTGTAATGATAGTGATTAAGTATACTCCACCTAGTGATGAATTAATCAAGCTAAACATGTTTGTAGTTAAGCTTTCAACAAACTTAATGATGAATATGATGATTAGGGGATTTGTAATGATGTGTTCTTGGTGTTTTAAATGGTGATGATCATGTTTAGTTAAACCACACTCTTCTTGCTGGACTAATAACACCATTGGAATAATAATAGTCCTTGTTTCCTTACAATGAAAATAACTTGTTGAAATAATTACCATAAAATGTTTTAAGAAACCCTTGTTAATCATTAGAAGAATGAAATGACCTTCTTGAACCTAAGCTAGGTGAATTCAGAGGAATGATATTTGAATCTCCAGGTTAGTTAGAAGGTTATTAGAATGGTGTTAAACTTGAGATAGTCTTCATGATCATGATATGGATTTATAACTAGTTAACTCAACATAAGTGATTGTGTGTAATGCAGATTTTTACTTGTAATCAATTGAGATGTTCTTAATAAGTTTAAATGGTACAAGATTATTGTTTAACACATTATGGATTAATTCTTAATCCAGCAAACATTTGTTAATATCATGTAATCAATTGTAAGAACATAATGGTATGAATAAGGTTCTTGGAGTAACACTTCAATATCTTAAAAAGTTGAACTACTGAAATGGGAATTAGGATGTTGTCTCGTTAAAATTTGGTATAGATGATCATATGAACGTATTATTGAGTAAAATATACTTCATTCAAGGTTGATTGTTTGAGTAACCGATTTTGAATTGAGGGCCGTCCGTTCGTTCGTTCGACAAGGAAGGACTATTCTCGCCTCCGTATTGAGGCAAGTTATCTTGCTTGGTTATAATGATGCGTGGATTCTTATGATGATTATGCATTTCATGTAAATGAAACACTTATAAACTTGTGACTTGTGATTTGAGGTTGTTCTTAATGATATCCCGTTTTCATCGTGGGATTGTATTCCCAAGTTCGTCACTTTCGCACCCTTGATATTGTTGACCTTATTGTCATTTCGGTGAGTCCTCGATCCTTAATCGGATTTGTGAATTATTGAATTCGTTGTCATGTTGCATCGTGACATATCCGGAGTCATATCTACATTCCGATTGGATATTGTGTAGGATTTTTAGTCGGGCACATATATAGTCATGCGTGAATATTTTCCGTGTTGGGCTGTGCACACGAGACGTAGTTCGTTGAGGCTAATTAGGTACATTGTCCCACATATATCCTGGATTCCGTATATGGGGTGGACATGTGCACTGACACATATTCGGATCGGGCATACTGTGATGTCCCTCTTGAGCCGTACTATCTTAGTCGTTCACAGTCCATTTTTATATTTGGATGTGTTCGACGTTTTGTGACTAAGCGTTCATACGCCCGAGGGGTATGTTCGTTAGGCGGGTTGTTTTTCCTTGAAATCTTATATATGTGAATTGTATAATATCTTGAGAATCATTTATCATGTATATCTGACCCTGTGTTGGGCGAAATACTTGTGTTGTATTTTAGGTCGAGGAAAAGGCAAGGCACGGGAAGATTAGGGTGATGACGAAGGGTTCGAAGGATACTAGTTCGGGGACCCCAAGTCTTTTATTATCCGGTCATGTTCGTACCGTGTAACGTTATATCTCCGCTTTATTTAATTTAAGAACAAATGTATTGTTATTTAAAGTTTATTCCATCTCTATGTGGAATACACTTATATTTTGGATCATGTGTATAATAAGGCCGTTGGCCATATTACTGTAAACTCCTAATCGGAGTAAGTACTATGTTTTGCGGTTCGGTATCACATGTATTGTTTATTTAATCTGTATTTTGGATATCGCCTGGTGGATCCCAGCGTGGGGTCCACGGCACTGCAATGGCCGCCTTATTGGGGTGTTACAGAAGATGGTATCAGAGAGTTGTCATTTTTTTCTTTTAAGTCTTTGTGTATTGAACTAGTATCAAGAGACCTTCGTGTCACGTGTGACCCGTGCGAGCGCCTGATCCTACAAGCTAAATGTGGTACGTACTTTATGAACCATGACTAAATTACTGACATGATATTGATATCTGAATGGATCTCTTTGTTGATCTTGGCATTTTAAGGGTTTGTGGCAGGAATTATCTGATTGATGATACGAATAAAATTCTGGATTGATTATATGATTGAAATTGTTCGACTCAAACGTCGATATGATATTCTGTGTGACCCTCGTAGTGACGATAACTCATTACGAACTGTTTTCTTGAATATGCAATTTCTTACTGCCAATAACTTAGCATGAATTCTGATTGGTATCATGAACTGTACTTATGGTTATCTTCACGAATTGATTCTTTCAATATGGAATGAAATTTGAGAGGCCGTGGCAGAGGGGGACGAGGCCGCGGAAGGGGCCGAATCCCGATACCACGAGCCAACAGACGTGCGAATGCAGAGCATAGTTCCGCAGGCAGTGATTCACCTTCTAGGGACCAATCACACCACACTGGATGCGAGGATGCTCGTGTCGATCCTTACACTGTGATGTAGGGCATGATGGCTCAGATGACCCAAATGGGTCAGTTAATGGAAACTATGCAGAGAGCTGCTACCGACCAGCATCAGGGGCCACCTCCTATACATGGCGGACCGGTGAGTCGGATCATCAGCGACATCTCTCGCCAGCGACCCCCAATTTTTGAAGGTTCCTCTGAGCCGGCTGATATCGTGCATTGGATCGAACACTTCGAGAAATTGTTCGATATGGTAGACTGTCCAGCAGAGAATTGCGTCTCCGTAGCAGCTTACTACCTGGGCAAGGGCGCCCACACTTGGTGGCTTTCGGTGAGGCCAGCTGATGGCGTATGTACTTGGGAAGAATTGAAAAATCTCATGCTAGACCGTTACTATCCGGGTCCTCTCCGCGAGGCCAAACTATCAGAATTGCTGAATCCAGACCCATCCGAAGATGATGACGTACTATCTATCGCCGAGAAATTCCAGGCACTTCTTCCTTTTGCCACGACGATTGTCCAAACGGAGGTTGATAAGATCAAATACTTTCTCAAAAGGCTTAAACCCCGAATGAGAATGTAGCTGTTGAACCATCATTGTGTGACCCTACCGGAGTTCATGGAGAAAGCTTTGGAGTACGAATTGACCATGAAAGAAATTTCCAAGAAGCAAACGCAGTCTAACAACAAGAAATTCAGGAACCAGAACCAGACAAACAGCAACTGCGGAACATTCAAGAGACCCCAACTAGTGCCAAATCCTTCTGAACGGCAATCTACAGTGTCAAAGCCAACCAGATCGCAACCTCCAGCGGTCAGCCTATCTGTTGTGTGCTATAACTGTGGAGACCAGGGGCATATCAATTCGAAATGCCCAAGGCTATCCGTGTCATGCCATACTTGTGGGAAGAATGGACATCGTGCTCGTTATTGCAGGAGTAGACCAGGACGTACTCCCGCAGCACCTCATGCTCCAGTACAGTCTTCAGTTCAGGACCGTGTACCTCCGTCCGCTTCTTATCAGACTACCGGGGCAAACAAAGGGATGGGGCGTGGAAATCAAGCTGGTACCTCTGGTGCCGGGTCTGCAAAACCCAGAGTCTATGAGATGAAGAAGGCTGAAGATACCGAAGCCAGCATGATTGCAGGTACTCTCGAGATCCAATCTCAGCCTGTCTGTGTTCTTTTTGATACCGGTGCTTCACACTCCTTTTTATTTGCTTCTTGTTTGAATCGTTTGCAATTAGATCATGTTATCAATTATGAACCTTATATAATTAGTCTACCCAATGGTAGAAGATTTGTCGGGAATCGTGAAGTTCAGGACTGCTCGATTCGTATGAACGACTGTGAGTGGTTGTCGAATTTAATTGAGGTCGATTTACCTAAAGATGATGTGATCTTGGGTATCGATTGGATGGACCGTCATGATGCCATAATTAGTGTCCGCAATCGAACAGTGACCGTCACCTCTGACGATGGTGTTGAGTGTACCTTCCAGGGTGACAATCCCAGCTGTTCCGGGAGAGTCATCAGCGCTATGAAAACAATGAAACTGCTTAATCAGGGGTGTATTGGCTATTGGTGTTACATGACTAAGACAACGGATCGACCAGTTGAATTGATCGATATTCCGGTAGTCCGAGACTACCTAGACGTATTCCCAGATGAGTTGCCAGGCTTACCTCCACATCGTGATGTAGAGTTCAATATTGAGTTAGAGCCTGGTACGTCCCCGCTTTCAAAAGCACCGTATCGTATGGCTCCGACTGAGATGCAGGAGCTGAAGAGCTAACTTGAGGATTTGACCGAGAAGGGCTATATTAGACCTAGTGCGTCCCATTGGGGAGCACCAGTATTATTTGTACGGAAGAAGGATGGATCCCTACGTCTGTGTATTGATTATCGTGAGCTGAACAGGGTAACCATTAAGAACAAATATCCATTGCCGCGTATTGATGATTTATTGGATCATCTTCAAGGGGCTGCTGTGTTTTCTAAGATCGACTTGAGGTCTGGTTACCATCAGCTGAGGATTCGTGAGTCTGATATTTCGAAGACCGCTTTTCGTACTCGCTATGGGCATTATGAGTTCATAGTGATGCCTTTTAGACTGACGAATGCACCGTCAGTATTCATGGAACTGATGAATCGAGTATTTATTAATTATCTGGATCACTTTGTAGTCATTTTTATTGACGACATTCTGATCTACTCTCGTGACCATGAAGAGCACGAGCGTCATCTCCATCTAGTTCTCGAGGCGTTAAAGCGGGAGCAGCTTTATGGAAAATTTTCTAAATGTGAGTTCTGGATGAGTGAAGTTATCTTTCTCGGACATGTGATATCAACTGATGGGGTGCGAGTAGACCCACAGAAGACAGAAGCTATCCGAGACTGGCTACCACCAAAGAACGTTAAAGAAGTACGCAGTTTCTTGGGACTAGCAGGTTATTACCGACAGTTCGTGGAAGGTTTTTCCAAAATTTCCCAACCAATGACTAATTTTCTGAGGAAGGATAAGAAGTATTTATGGTCAGAGGCATGTCAGCGGAGTTTTAATGAACTTAAGAGTCGGTTGATTTCGGCACCTATTTTAGTCCTACCGAAAGGAACGGAAGGGTTTGTAGTGTATAGTGATGCATCTAAACAGGGCCTTGGAAGTGTACTAATACAGAACGGGAAGGTGATATCCTATGCATCGAGACCGCTACGACCTTACGAGGTCAACTACCCCACCCATGATTTAGAACTCGCAGCCGTGGTGTTTGCTTTAAAAATCTAGCGTCATTATCTGTATGGAGTAACCTGTCAGATTTTTACTGATCACAAGAGCCTAAAGTACATTTTTACTCAGAAGGAGTTAAACATGAGGCAGAGAAGGTGGCTAGAACTCATCAAATATTATGATATCGAGATCTTTTATCATCCGGGCAAAGCAAATGTAGTTGCCGACGCTTTGAGTCATAAAACAGTACAGGAACAGATGCTTGCCCGCCTAACAACTCAGAGGGAATTGCAGTTAGAATTGGTGAGGCCGGAAATTGAAGTCTAGTTACAGCGTATTCAAGGACAACTCTGTACACTTGAGATTTCATTGTCCCTTGAGGATATAATTAGATCGAAGCAAGTTACGGACCCATTCTTATCTCGAGTTCGGAATGAAGTAACTCAAGGGAAAGCCCCTGGCTTTATGATCCACGAGGATGGATTGATACGCTTCAGGAACCCAGTTTGTGTACCCACAGACGAAGAATTAAGGAATTCTATCCTGAGAGAATCTCATGCTACCCCGTACTCTATCCACCCGGGGTCTAGCAAAATGTATAAGGATTTGAAACAATATTATTGGTGGGGAAGTATGAAACGTGAAGTTGCGGAGTTCGTTTCGAGGTTTCTAACCTGTCAACAAGTTAAGATTGAGCACCAGCGACCCGCAGGAATGCTGAAACCGCTTCCGATCCCCGAGTGGAAATGGGAGGACATATCGATGGATTTTATCACCAGCTTGCCGACGAGTCGTTGAGGGATGAATACGATTTGGGTGATTGTGGATCGTCTGACCAAATCAGCCCACTTTCTGGAGATCAAAGACACTTGGGGACCTCAGAGATTGGCCCAACTATTTATCAAAGAGATTGTAAGGTTACATGGTACCCCTAAGAATATTGTATTAGATCGTGACGGGCGATTCGTGTCACATTTTTGGAAAGCAGTTCATCGTACGATGGGTACGTAATTGAACTTCAGCACAACATTTCACCCACAGACGGATGGTCAGACTGAGAGGACTATCCAAACTTTAGAGGATATGCTGAGGGCGTGCGTTCTCGATTGGAAGGATGATTGGGAGACCCAACTACCTTTGGTGGAATTCACTTATAATAATAGCTGGCACACTTCGATTCAGATGGCACCTTATGAAGCGTTGTATGGACGTCGTTGTAGATCCCCTCTGTATTGGGACGATCCATCTGAAACCTTGGGTACGGAACCCGATATGTTGTTAGCAGCCCGTGAGAAGATCACTCTGATTAGGATTCGTTTGTTGACGGCTCAAAGCCGACAGAAGTCTTACGCAGACAACCGCCGCCGACTGCTTGAGTTCGAGGTCGGCGACCATGTACTAGTGAAGGTGTCCCCTACTCGAGAAGTTTTTCGTTTTGGGAAGAGAGGCAAGCTAAGTCGGAGGTATATCGGGCCATTTGAGGTTTTGGAACGAGTAGGTGATTTAGCCTATCACCTGGCTTTACCACCAGCCCTGAGCCGGATTCATAACGTATTCCATGTCTCCCAATTAAGGAAATATGTTGCTGATCCGAGTCATGTACTTCAGTTCGATGAGATCAATTTAGCGGAGGATCATTCGTATGAGGAGCGCCCCGTACGGATACTTGAGAGGAGGATCAAACAATTGCGGAACAAGACGATTCCCCTACTGAAGGTTCAGTGGTCACGACACGGGGTCGAGGAGGCCACGTGGGAGACGGAGAGCAGGATTCAAGAGTGGTATCCCGAATTGTTTACCCCTTAGTTTCGAGGACGAAACCCCTTTTTAAGGGGGGAATATGTAATATCCGACGGAAATTCTTGCTTGCTGTTGTATTATTTGGATAATTCAATATTGTTGTAGTCTTGTTGCATTAGTGTAATGTTTATTGATGTTGGAATATATCATAAATAGACTTAATAATAACTACCACTCGTATTATGTTTTAAATTCTCAACGTTGTATAGATAAGTACATTTTTGAGCTATTAAAATTGAGCCTAACGTACGCTACTCCTTTAGCATAGCGTACGCTATTTTGAGGCCTTTACGTATGTAAAGAGGTACCTGTTACATACGCAACCAGTGTAATCGTATCGGATCTCAACTTTCGCCGTGTGGGGTCGGATGGGATTCGAATATCTGATCTTTTGAAGGCAACCTAGTTGACATACATTATGTACGTAATGCTTCAAGCGGTAACGTACGTAATGATGTTCTTATTTCAGTCCAGTAGCCTCTGGACTTAGCTTACGTACGTAATACTTTTTGCGTAGCATACGTAAAGTTGTTAACGTACGTTATCCTCTTGTGATAACGTACGTAATGAACTGTGCTGTTATAAAAAGACAACTTATGTCTTTCATTTTGCACGTCCAAACTCCGATTTTTCACCCATATAATCATCCCCCTTCATCCCTAGATCAAATTTACCTTCTTCCAACTTGTGTTTGAGCTTTACATTTTGATTTTGGAGCTTGTTGTTTGGAAGTTGGAGTCATTCTTGAAGCTTAGATTGTGTTGTTGTGGTTTTGGTGTATTGTTCTTCATTTCTGAAGGTATGTTATACGATTTAACCCTATAATCTCGTAATTGTAATGATAGTGATTAAGTATACTCCACCTAGTGATGAATTAATCAAGCTAAAGATGTTTGTAGTTAAGCTTTCAACAAACTTAATGATGAATATGATGATTAGGGGATTTGTAATGATGTGTTCTTGGTGTTTTAAATGGTGATGATCATGTTTAGTTAAACCACACTCTTCTTGCTGGACTAATAACACCATTGGAATAATAATAGTCCTTGTTTCCTTACAATGAAAATAACTTGTTGAAATAATTACCATAAAATATTTTAAGAAACCCTTGTTAATCACTAGAAGAATGAAATGACCTTCTTGAACCTAAGCTAGGTGAATTTAGAGGAATGATATTTGAATCTCCAGGTTATTTAGAAGGTTATTAGGATGGTGTTAAACTTGAGATAGTCTTCATGATCATGATATGAATTTATAACTACTTAACTCAACATAAGTGATTGTGCGTAATGCAGATTTTTACTTGTAATCAATTAACATGCTCTTAATAAGTTTAAATGGTACAAGATTATTGTTTAACACATTATGGATTAATTCTTAATCCAGCAAATATTTGGTAACATCTTGTAATCAATTGTAAGAATAGAATGGTATGAATAAGGTTCTTGGAGTAACACTTCAATATCTTCAAAAAGTTGAACTACTCAAATGGGAATTAGGATGTTGTCTCGTTAAAATTTGGTATAGATGATCATATGAACGTATTATTAAGTAAAATATACTTCATTCAAGATTGATTGTTCGAGTAACCGATTTTGAATCGAGGGCCGTCCGTTCATTCGTTCGACAAGGAAGGACTATTCTCGCCTCCGTATTGAGGCAAGTTATCTTGCTTCGTTATAATGATGCGTGGATTCTTATGATGATTATGCATTTCGTGTAAATGAAACACTTATAAACTTGTGACTTGTGATTTGAGGTTGTTCTTAATGATGTCCCGTTTTCATCGTGGGATTGTATTCCCAAGTTCGTCACTTTTGCACCCTTGATATTGTTGACCTTATTGTCATTTCGGTGAGTCCTCGATCCTTAATCGGATTTGTGAATTATTGAATTCATTGTAATGTTGCATCGTGACATATCCGGAGTCATATCTACGTTCCGATTGGATATTGTGTAGGATTTTTAGCCGGGCACATATATAGTCATGCGTGAATATTTTCTGTGTTGGGCTGTGCACACGAGACGTAGTTCGTTGAGGCTAATTAGGTACATTGTCCCATGTATATCCTGGATTCCGTATACGGGGTGGACATGTGAACTGACACATATTCGGATCGGGCGTACTGTGATGTCCCTCTTGATTCGTACTATCTTAGTCGTTCACAGTTCATTTTTATATTTGGATGTGTTCGATGTTTTGTGACTAAGCGTTCATAAGCCCGAGGGGTATGTTCGTTAGGCGGGTTGTTTTTCCTTGAAATCTTATATTTGTGAATTGTATAATATATTGAGAATCATTTATCATGTATATCTGACCCTGTGTTGGGCGAAATACTTGTGTTGTATTTTAGGTCGAGGAAAAGGCAAGGCACGGGAAGATCAGGGTGATGACGAAGGGTTCGAAGGATACTAGTTCGGGGGCCCCAAGTCTTTTATTATCCGGTCATGTTCGTACCGTGTAACGTTATATCTCCGCTTTATTTAATTTAAGAACAAATATATTGTTATTTAAATTTTATTCCATCTCCATATGGAATACACTTATATTTTAGATCCTGTGTATAATAAGGCCGTTGGCCATATTACTGTAAACTCCTAATCGGAGTAAGTACTATGTTTTGTGGTTCGGTATCACATGTATTGTGTATTTAATTTGTATTTTGGATATCGCCTGGTGGATCCCAGCGTGGGATCCATGGCACTACAATGGCCGCCTTATTGGGGTGTTACATATAAGGGGTGGTTCTGGTGTGAATGGAGTTTAAGTTAAGAAATAATAATGAATTTAGTCCATAAATCTTGATTAAATAGATAGCCAAGATTTATTCTAAGGAAAAATTACTCTTGGAATGCCTTGTTTTAATGCATCAACATTTTGATGCATATAATAAACAATTTTAGTGCTTTGCATTTTGATGCATGAAATGCATATCTTTCATACATAAGCTAATCTGGACCGTAGATCATACAACGATCGATGGTTCAGATTTATTTATATTTCTTATTCAAGAAATTAATCTCGTTTGATCCATCTTCACTATATATTTATATTTATATGTGTGATATCCGAGTATAAGTTTTCATCTTTGTACTGTTGTACTGCATGTATTTATTTTGGGTTTGTATTTAAATCAGTATTATACAAGGTATATTGTACTGGATTGGTGTGAGATCGTACTATTAATATTTATCGGTGATATCATTCTTTACCATGGTTTTGTAGGCTGAGGTGTGGAATTTGGCTACGTGTTGCATATTTAGCATACGCGGCATATGGTACCTAAGTGTCACGCCCCGAGAGAAATGACCGACCGGGTGCTCGGACAGACCCGCACAGAGGGGTGCAAGGTCCAACGGATCAACGTGCACAGGGCACATTCGGGACAGCTAGGCCGTGTGGAACGGCACAACCGACTGAGGGACATAACCGTGTGGCGCGGCATGCGTGGATGTATGGCCGAGCAAGCAGGCCATCCGGGCAACAAAGTGCCCGACCGAGGGACAAGGCTATTCGGCCAGATGCGGGACTACCTGGGCGGCAGGACAAGGCACGCCGGAAACCGAACGGACGAGTGCAGCGAACAGGCACGCCGCTTCGGGACAACACTGGACAAGATGACGAGATGAGGCACATCCGAGGGCCGAGACTCGGACACGGGCGACGGACACCCGCGAGGGGTGCGCGCGAGGCGCTGGGCGCGCGCGCGGGTGGCATGCGAGGGACACACGGAGCTCCCTCCCCCTATAATAGGCTTAGCGGGAAAAAGCCTTGTGAGTGCAGTGGACATTGGAAAGCTGAGGAGTCCACTGAGCGGAAGTTGTACTCGGAACATTCCAGAAACGGACCGGGATGGTCCAGAACTTCAAAGATTAATCCGGAGGCATGTGTGGAAGGCCGGGCCGAATCGGGTCGGGTTACATGGAGACGGGCCGAGTCGGGCCGAGCGGGCCGAGTCGGGCCGAGCGGGCCGGGTCGGGCCGAACGAGCCAGGAAAACCCAGAAACTTGTGGAAGGTGCTGGAGAATCTTGAATGAGTCAAGAGACATGTAACTTAGTAGAGTTTTCTAGACATTGTACAAAGACTTGTATTGTACTTAGAATTCTCTAGAACATGCAATAGTGTAGGTGGGTCTAGAAGCCTCCAAATGAGGAAGTTTCTAGTGATAGAAGGTAGTATAAATAGGAAAGTTGAGGCTCATTTGCAATCCATCCTCAAAATCCGAAAATCCCTCAAGATCCTTGGGAACTCATTTGTAAGAGACATACTTGTAACTCTTTGTAACTTAGTGGAAGAAAACTTTCCATTAACCCATTGCCTCTCTTTCGTTGTGCCAACTTTCATACTTAACCAAATTCGGAGTGTTTAAGGCTGACTAGCAAGAGGGTTGCTAGGCCGCACGACGCTTAGGAGCATAGAAAACTCTAAGCCCGTGACAAGTGGTATCGGAGCCATCGTTAGACACACAAGGAGGTGTGCAAGACTGTGGGAGTCGACGCTAACGATCAGTAGGCATCATGGCCGACAGACAGATCGAGGCAGGCATCAATGTGGAGGACGGACGAGTCACAGAGGCTGACAAGGTCCGGGGACGTGGAGAAGTCCCAGCTGAAGGGAAAGCCAAGCGTGGCAAGAGCAAGGCGCGCGGTGTGGTGCCGCCGCAACATGAGGAGAACCCGGCACGAAGCCGACTTCTTGAGGATGAAGACATCCGAAAGATCATACTCACCTTAGCACACCACCTACCCGACATCGAGGACGACATCGAAGCTCTTGGGCAGCGCATCACTAACACCCAATTGAGCACGGAGGAACGCGTGGGTACTCTCGAGAAAGCGGTTGGCCAATTGGAAGGGCACACATTGGGCCAGCTCGAGACCTTCAAGAGGGAACAACTCTCGTTGCGCAAGGAGCTAGCAACGATCGAGGATCATGTGGCAGCCAGCATCACGGAGATGCGCAAGCAGTATGCCGAGTTTTGCGAGGTAAGTGCCAAATGTTTTGAGGATTTTTGTGATAAAATCTGTCGGGCAAGCAACTCGGGCACCAACTCGAATGGTGGGCCGAGCTGGAACAGCACATTTGGCGGGGCGAGGTTCGAGGGACCAAGGGTTGAGGTCCCCAAACCCAAGGAATTTATTGGCAAGAGAGATGCCAAGTCAATCGAGGAGTTCCTGTGGCGAATGGAACTTTACTTTGATGTTCTGGGACTGACGGACGAGAAGGCCAAAGTACGGCAGGATGCACTATATCTTGTCGATTATGCAGCACTGTGGTGGCGTCATCGACAGGCCGGTGTTACGAAAGGGACTTGCCAACCGATCGGGACTTGGGACGAGTTCGTGTCGGAACTCAAGGCACAATTCTATCCCGAGAACACATGCTATGATGCAAGGAAGAAACTCCGCGAGCTAAAGCATAAGACTACCATTCAGGACTATGTTCGGGACTTTACATCGATCATGATCCAGATTCCGGACATGACCGAGGATGATCGACTATTTTTCTTCCTGGATGGACTACCGAGTTGGGTCAGGGACAGAGTACAAAGCCGCAAGGTAAAAACTGTCAATGAAGCAATCAAAGTGGCCGAGTCCCTAGCCGAATTTGAGAAGAGGAAGGAGCCGCGAGCTGAGGGTCAAGCCAAAGGCGGGGGAGACACCCGCACGTCAGTACAGCAACCACCCCAACCATCACGTGGAAGATTCGGGACAAGACCGCAACACGACGCGGACAAGCCATACTACTCGGGTGAACGCAGGGGCGCTCCCGACCAACGAGGATGCTTTATGTGCGGCGTAGCTCATCGGATGAAGGACTGTCCGAAAATGGGGAAGCTCAACGCCATGGCTGAATGCGAGGGGCCAACGATTGATCAGACGGACGTGCAGCAGGTAAGCACGATTCAACAACTTAATTCTGTCGTCAGTGCAGGCAGCGAGGGACCGCGGGGAAGCAAGTTAATGTTCGTGGAAGGAACCATCAACCACCAACCCATCAAGGCCTTGGTCGACACGGGAGCTGACTACAACTATATCACTGAGGCCGAAGCCAAGAGATTGGGACTACTTGTGCAGCCATGCAAGGGCTGGATGAAGTCCAACAACGGACCAGCAGTACCGGTCACAGGAGCAACAAATGGAGTGCGAATCGTGCTCGGAGACTGGGAAGGCCGAGTGCATTTCAAGTTCACCACGATGGACGATCGGGACCTCATTTTGGGAATGGACTTCCTAGAGAAGAACGATTTTGCCTTTTTCCCAAAAGCAAAGGTACTATGGGTGAACGGTCCGAACAAACCCATCACTATCCACTTGACGGTGGAGCGACTTCCCTACGCAGCGATGACGACACTTCGATTTCAGATGGAGTTGACCGAAGAGGAAATGCCGATGTACTGCCTGGGATCAATGCGGTACATCGAAGGACCGAGTGGCAGCACACGTCGACGGGGACGTCGACGGAACATGCGGGGGAGAGTGTCACGCCCCGAGAGAAATGACCTACAGGGTGCTCGGACAGACCCGCACAGAAGGGTGCGAGGTCCAATGGATCAATGTGCACGGGGCACGTTCGGGACAGCTAGGCCGTGTGGAGCGGCACAACCGACTGAGGGACATAGTCGTGTGGCGCGGCATGCGTGGATGTATGGCCGAGCAAGCAGGCCATCTGGGCAACAAAGTGCCCGACCGAGGGACAAGGCCATTTAGCCAGATACGGGACTACCTGGGCGGCAGGACAAGGCACGCCGAAAACCAAACGAACGAGTGCAGCGGACAGGCACGCCGCTTCGGGACAACACTGGACAAGATGACGAGATGAGGCACATCCGAGGGTCGAGACTCGGACACAGGCGACGGACACCCGCGAGGGGTGCGCGAGAGGCGCTGGGCGCGCGTGCGGCCGGCGCGCGAGGGACACATAGAGCTCCCTCCCCCTATAATAGGCTTAGCGGGAAAAAGCCTTGTGAGTGCAGTGGACATTGGAAAGCTGAGGAGTCCACTGAGCGGAAGTTGTACTCGGAACATTCCAGAAATGGACTGGGATGGTCCAGAACATCAAAGATTAATCCGGAGGCATGTGTGGAAGGCCGGGCCGGATCGGGTCGGGTTACATGGAGACGGTCCAAGTCAGGCCGAGCGGGCCGGGTCAGGCCGAACGAGCTAGGAAGACCCAGAAACTTGTGGAAGGTGCTGGAGACTCTTGAATGAGTCAAGAGACATGTAACTTAGTAGAGTTTTCTAGACATTGTACAAAGACTTGTATTGTACTTAGAATTCTCTAGAACATGCAATAGTGTATGAGGGTCTAGAAGCCTCCAAATGAGGAAGTTTCTAGTGATAGAAAGTAGTATAAATAGGAAAGTTGAGTCTCATTTGCAATCCATCCTCAAAATCCGAAAATCCCTCAAGATCCTTGGGAACTCATTTGTAAGAGACATACTTGTAACTCTTTGTAACTTAGTGGAAGAAAACTTTCCATTAACCCATTGCCTCTCTTTCGTTGTGCCAACTTTCATACTTAACCAAATTCAGAGTGTTTAAGGCTGACTAGCAAGAGGGTTGCTAGGCCGCACGACGCTTAGGAGCATAGCAAACTCTAAGCCCGTGACATAATGCACACTATGAGCAGTAGCTAGCATAAGTTATGGCTATCGACTTACGTATATAAGACCGAGATCAAATCAGGCCACTCTCAGTGTGTAGGGACGGTCACTTTTGGACATGAAGGCAACAGCTGCGCCAACGAGCTTAGCATACATAAGCATAGTAGGCATAATGTACGCACCGAGAATGATTAACATATGCTATTTCGAGCTACACACATAATGAAATTTACAAAGTGGGCCAATAGCCTCTGGGTTGAGCAAGCATACGCTACCAAAGAAGTATAACGTACATAAGGTAATATAATATACATTAGCAAGGGACGGTAGCGACCATAATGCAATTCAGAGATTAGAAGGACATGTCTTGTCTTTCATTGTTTCACGAATGATTATGGATTTTCTCTCAACAAATCATCCCTTTGTATATCTAATTGATATTTATCCCCATCCAACTTGATTTGAATCAACATAACTTGGACTGGAACTTGAATACGTGAAGGTTTTGTAGATTCCTGAAGAGTTTGAGGTTGTTCTTCATCTTTAAGGGGTATATTGGCAAACATCATGTTCGTTCCAAGATTACATTGTTGTTGATGATGATTCCTTCATGTATTGATGGAATATTGGAATATTATAATAATTCCATGAGTATATGGTGAAGAGTATGGTGTTTATGAGTTGTGTTTGAAGATATTCTTGACGAACATGAGTTCTTGAGAGATTATAACCATATTGATGAAAGATTATGATAAGTTTATGAAGGAATTATTATAATTTCGAAATGGTTAAGTTTATTTGATGTTGAATTCGAATTCCTGATGAAGATAATGATTATTGAACATTGATATCATGTTTGAGGTATTGGTGATGTTCTTGAGGTTATTTTGAATATATAGAATGATATTATCATAGGTTTGAAGGTAGAATGATTATTGTTCTTGGTGTTCTTGAAGAATTCCGTTGCTTTGATGATAAGAACATTATCACCATGTTGTTATGATCATTGAGATGGGTTGATGATGTTGAAATTCATAGTCTAGAATATGATATTTGTATAAGTAGTTTGATCGATTCGTATTGAATCAAGGATATCTATCATGTTTATTTTGATATCAATATTGTGGAATTGTTGATATTGAATGAATTGTGTTTCATTCAAGGTCGTTCTTGTGATTGAGTTCGCTCATTCGTTTATTCATTCGTCATTGGAGGACATATTTCTCATGGTCGAACATCCCCGTCTTTAGTATTGAGGCAAGTTAATTCTTGCTTGATTACGAGGATAATATATTATTTATATGTTGTATATATGACATACATGATGCTTTATGAATGTTGATTCATGTTGTGATGATATTGTTGATCGTGTTGATTGTCTTGTATCTTGATGAACAATGGTTCCCTGTCCTTTTCGTACATTTGTTTCATTTCGGTGAGTCGTTCGATCCTTGTTGGATTTGTATTTCACTTTAGTGAGTTGTTTTTATCCTCATTCGATTCATTGGTAATTCTTGTATTTCGTTATCACTTTTGTTATCGTGGCATTCTGGAGTTATATTGGCGTGCCGGTTAACAATATGCATAATTAGTAGTCGGGAATATATAGTCATGTGTGATGTTTCATATTGGACTTTTTATATGGAGGGGAACTTCCATGAAATTGATTAGGTACATCTAATACCCTGACTTTTTAGTATGGTTGTTTCATATTATCTTATCCGAGTTATATTGCACAGCTTGGAATCTGTACAGTATAATAAAATATTTTGATGATTGAGACAGTTGTACTCATATAATTGTCGTAGTTGGTCGATAATTGCATTTGAGGATATTGTGTATTAGTTAGTCATGTTATTGATATCATGTATATCATATGAGAATATTATCGGTATGAGTATACATATTCGGGATGTCGAGATGTGGAGCATGAATAGTTGGAATTGGCTAAATGTGGCTGCATAACATATGCTAATTTGTATGTATGATGTATGTTAACGTGCAACCATTACGTACATTAGTATGTTGAAGGTAAAATGAACATAAGTAAGACTATATGGGAAAAATATTCAGGCAGTGACCGACATGTGGGGCCGGTGCTTGACAACTTTCGTTGTGCATGGCATGGCTGAGTCCACAGCGCATAACGTACACTAAGCACATCGATAACATACGCTAATATGCAGAGTTATGTACATAACGAAAACTTTACGTACATAACACTTAGGCTAGCATTACATATATTACAGGCTAGGCATTACATACATTAAGTTGATTGACGAATTACGTATGTTAGTTGGGGATTGTTGCGCACGTAAGGATACCTAATGCCAAAACTCGTAGCCTATAGATGATTGGTTATGTATGTTATTAAGGTAATATATAATATGTAAGAGTTGATAACGTTGTTAGGAATATGCCCGCGAATACCACTTAGGGGATGAGAGAGAAGGGGCATTGTACTTGTAATTATGAAATTATCAATAAAAGGCAATATGATTCATTCACTGTTTATTGTATTTCAAATGCATTCTTCATTTTATGAACATTGAAGTGAAGTCTATGTAGATAAATGCGAACATTCCACTCTCGTTATCAGATAAGAGAAAATGTACTAGAAGTGTTTAAAGTTATTTACGTAAACCGTTCGCAAGTCGATAAACTTAATTGGGCACTAAGTTTTGAGTAAGACTTGTATAACTGATGCTAAGGCGTGTGCATGTCTTGATAGCATAGTTATAAGTATATTGGTGGGATAGTATACTCGAACACGACTCATACTTGATTCAGTCACAGGGTATTCACTCTTGGAGAGTCGATGACGAATCGAAAGGTTGTGAGAGTATACGTGGACCTTTGACTTGAGGGTTCAGTAAGAGATGTGCCTGTGACGTTTAGTTTGTCATTAGAGTAGTTAGAATCATTTGCTTAATCACTGAGTCAACCTCGAAGTGTGGGTTATACGGGCAGGTAGCAGTCTTTACTGTACGCCAAGAAAGGATTTTACCTCCTATTAGTGAGCAGGCGAATGTCCTATACGGTTAATGGCAACTAAGATCATAAGTCTTTGGCCGAAGCATTCTGATCTAGTCGTATTAGATACACTAGTAATCAGCCGGTCTTGATTTGCAATAACACATGTATAATGTCTAGTCAAACGGTAGGGTTTGACTTTACCGTAACCCGAAGAATTGACCGAGACATATGATGAAGGATCTATACGTATATGGTATTCACGACATGGTTCTGGAATAATCCCTTTATTCGTTCACAGTCGGGGTTTATAGTGCGGCGCGCTAGGCTGGCTAAGTGCTGCCCGCACTCATTGGTTACTCCCAATGCCGGCTGAGACGGACCTACAGACATGCATCAGGATCGTTGACGGATAAATATGAATTTATAATATCTCTATTAATTATCAGATATTGGATATCTAATTATGATTTATTGGATAAATCATATAGCGGTCTTATGAATTGAAATTAAGTTACTGGGTAATTAATTTAATTCATAAATAATATTTCTTGGAAAAATATATTTGTATTTGATATAATTAATTATTTGGGTTAATTAATTAGTATAAATATATTGGACATAAAACGGAGTGTATTTAATGGAGTCGTTTGACGAACATTCGGTACACGAGCCAAGTGACTCGGCTCGTTTCCTCCCACCTTCCATGTGGCCGCCCCTCCCCACTCTTTTGTCATGGCATGATTTTGTTTTTAAGTAATAAGCATGTTACTTGAGGAAACTTCCAAAATGACATGATATGGAATATTATCATTTGTTATGTTTTCTTTTGGCATGTTACATTATAAAACATATCATATCAACACCATAACTCTCACCATTTTGATGCTACGGCCGAATAGAGAAGTGAGGAGGGAGATAATATTTATATTCATCTTGTTCTTCATTTTCAGATAATAAATAAGTAAGAAAAATAAGAGAGAAAAATTCATACGACACTTCCTAGCCGTGTTCTTCATAGAACGAAGTCTTGTAGATTTTTCCGGTCAAGTTCCGATGCGTGTGAAGTAGAGACATTGGGCTTTCGGTGTTTGCAACGAAGGGATTTTGTGCTCGTGTTCGGGTTCATGATCATCATCAACATACGAAGATATCATCAAAGGCTTCAAAGGTATGGGACTTTGATCCTTTTATCTTCGTTGATTTATTTTTCGTATATATGTTACTTGATCGATCCTGTTTGGGATTCTTTATATTCTGTTTTATTTTTCCACTGCATATTCGATTTTTTATCCGGAATCCCAACAATGGTATCAGAGTGAGGTCAATGATACCGTATATACGATTATTTGTGCATTTTGGATGCTTTTGGTTGACGTTTATGATTTAGAATCATTATTGGTATAATCGGAGATATTTAATTGTTCGTTGTAAATTTTGTTTCTATGATTTTTTGTGAATTATAAATATGTAAAATTTTATTTTATTGATTTATAAATCCTACATAAAAGTTAGAAACATCACGTTTTGGAAACGAGCCAAAAAACGAGCCGAACGGAGGTGGGACTCCGCAGCCAGGGGCTGCGAGAGTCACTGCCAGGCCGTGCCTGGCAGGCTGGCCGGACAAGAAGCCTGCTACCCGGATAGTAGCAGGCAGGTGACTCGCTCCCGCAGGTCACCCTCGGCCAGCCCCCTTTTTCGGGCTGGGCCCGTTCCGACTTGTCCGGGACTTCGTTTAGTCACTATATTACGTTGTAATATTTTCCTAAATTTTAAATTGGATTTAATTTGATTAAAATATATATATTTGGAATATTATTTTAAATGGGAAAGATATTAAATGAAAATAATATTTTTGGCCGAATTACTTTGAACGAATTGAAATGACGATTATTAGTATTAATTGGATTAATACCATTAAAATTAAATACATTAATTTTTATTTTGTTTGGATTAATATATTAATTGATTATTTTATTTTAATACCACTATATATATTAATTGGATTAATATTGTAGAAATTGAATAAATTAATTTTATAGATTAATTGGATTAATATATTAAAATTAATTATTTAATTTCATTGCCGTTGCATGTTGTGTGGAATCCTTATGTGATGGTGATATAGCCCGTGGGCTTAGTTTTGATTTGTTCGATTCGATTGGGTTGTAAAGGCCGTTTTGAGCCTATTTATTTTTACTAGAAAATTTGTATAGTAGGATGCATTTTCAATGACGTAATTATTTATTTGGCTATGATGAAGACCGAAGACAACCGACCGAGAAGACGAAGAATTGAAGACTGTTTTTATTTTCCTTTATTGGGTCATTTGCTTGGCCCACTACTTAGGAAAAGTCCATGAGCTATATGTTGGTAGTAACTAGGTTACTATTTACTGTTTTTCATTTTGAATGATTGACAAATACAAACGCGCTTATAATTTAATTAATGTGCAATGTGTAACATTAATCGCAAAATTCTCCCGATAACAAACATGCTAAGTTTGAAAAAGGTTACGAGGTTTCCTACCCTCCATCAAACTCGTAGAAAATTGATACCCGAGCCGGTGTGCTATACTCGGTCATAATAAAACAAGTCACTAATTCAATCTTGTCTAAATCAATGTAGAGAAGCGAAACAATATCTCTCTAAAATGGCAAAGAACCCACTCTCAATACTACTTAAAAAGAATCTCCTAACTAGCCACAACTTCGTTGACTGGTTGCGGAATCTGATGATTGTACTCAGCATGGAGTCTCTGGGATACGTCTTGGAGGCGGACATTCCACCGACTCCAGTCCGGATGAGGGGTAATCAGGAAGAGATTGACGTCCATGAAAAATGGGTCAAGGATGACATGCTGGTCCGTGGATTTATTATGGGCTCAATGACTAATGAGCTGTAGAGAGCGCACGAGAAAATGACTTCTGCTAGGCAAATTCTCGCACACTTGACCGAGCTTTATGGAGAGCACAGTAGGACTGCTAGATATGAGATATCGAAGCAGTTATTTACTGCTAGGATGAAGGAAGGGGAGAAAGTGGGAGACCACGTGCTCAAGATGATCTCTATGATTGAGAGGCTCGAGGTGCTCAACTTTCATATGGATTTATCCCTTCAGATTGATCTCATCCTTCAATCTCTGCCTGACTCCTTCATGCAGTTTGTAATGAATTTCAACTGTAAAGAGATTTCATGCACATTAGCTGGGCTAATGAATAAACTGGTGACAACATAGTCTAACATGAAGACTAAACCGAGGGAAGCTGCTCTTGTGATTTCTTCTGGGCCTTGGAGGTCCAAAAACAAGAAGAAAAAGACCCACGAGCAGTATAAACTCAATAAAGGGGTGCAGAAAGGCAAGGGCAAGGTCCTAAAGGTTCAGAAGTTAGGCAGTCCCAAACCTATGGACAGATATCTTGAATGCAGTGAGTTGGGCCACTCGTGTAGGACTTGTCCCAAGATCAATGGCGCATCAGGTACAAAACTTTTTGTTTTTGAAGTCAATTGTTTCTCTACCGTATATTCTACTTTATGGATTCTGGATTCAGGTGCTACTTCTCATATTTATACTATGAATCAGGATCTGGAACGAAGTAGGTAGCTTGTATGCGTTATATCATCTAAACTTACAAAATAAATCAGCAGTGAACACTATAACTAGGGAATGTGGCAGGCATAATACTAATCAAGCTCTTAAGCGGCACCTTAGACTTGGTGACGTTGGTCAGACCAAGGTTCACAAAATGGAGAAAGATGGACTTTTAAGTCCATTGGGTGTAGAACCCTATCCAACTTGTGAATCCTGCCTTAGAGGCAAGACGACTAAATCCCATTCACAGGGACATTTGAAAGGGCTGCTGAAAAACTTGCGTTGGTACATACCGATGTTTGTGGTGCTTTAGAAGCAGCCCGAGATGGATATCAATATTTCATAACGTTCACAGATGATCATACTAGGTATGGGATTGTATACATGATGAAACATAAATCTGAAGCCTTTAATAAATTCAAGGAATTTAAGGCCCTAGTTGAAAAACGGACTGGATGTCATATCAAAGCACTTCGGTCGGACCGAGGTAGCGAATATATGAACACAGAGTTTGATGGGTTCCTTAAGGAACATGGAGTAGTTTCACAATTCACGCCACTAGGAACCCCACAGTTAAATGGTGTTTAAGAAAGGAGAAATCAGACTTTGTTGGACATGATCCGCTCCATGTTGAGTTACACTGATTTACCAATTTACCTGTAGGGGTACGCCTTACTTACCACTGCCTATATCCTAAATAGATGTCCTTCCAAATCCGTTCCTATCACTCTGCATGAGATGTGGAAGGGTAAGAAACTAAGTCTTAATCACATAATGATTTGGGGATGTCCAGCCTATGTTAAAAAGGCTAAGGTGGACAAGCTGGAAGCGAGGTCCATCAAGGGACGTTTCTTAGGATACCCAGAGGACCCGATAGGTTATCTATTCCATATGCCAGAAGACCATAGGGTCGTTGTGGCTTTACAAGTGCACTTTCTTGAGGATGAATTCATTCAGGAAGGTGGCTCGGGTAGAAATGTCTCTTTGGAAGAGCATAATGAAAATTTTGAGGAGACATCTGATCAGGGATCACGAACCAAACCTATTCTAACACAACCTCCAGGGTGTCTCACTTACCTGAGAGGTATGGCTATACACATGTCGAGGAACTGGGTCTCCACGAAATACCTGATAGCCATGAGGACGACCCTGTCACCTTTGACCAAGAGATGGTGGATGTAGACTCCAATAAATGGCAAGAAGCAATGGAAGCTGAGATAGACTCGATGCATGCCAATCAGTTCTGGACTCTAGTAGATCTACCAACTGGCATGAAGCCTATAGGTAGTAAATGGATCTATAAGAGAAAGACTGATGGGGATGGCAAGGTTGACGCCTATAAGGCCAGTCTTGTGGCAAAGGGTTATACACAAAGGGAAGGGATCGATTATCATGATACCTTCTATAATATCCGCATTTTTCCTTTTTTTGGCATTCTCATTTTTGTGTATTTTTTCGTTTTTAACGACTCGCTTGTAACCGTTTCGATGTTTTGAATCTATTTTATTCTCGGAGTTTTTCCTTTAGGACGAGTTTTGGAGATATTTTGATGTAATTCCATTTATGTTATGTGTTGTTGCATGAACATTCGATTCTCATAAAACTCGTTCGACTTTGTAATTTCTTTAGTTACACGAGTTCGTATGGTTAAGTTGTTCATGTTGTGAGTTTTGGTTTATTAATTCGATGTCATATTGTGATTTTTGGATGTTTGGGCCGTTATGTAATTTCCTATAAGTTTAGGGAATTTTAATTCTTTGTCGTATTTCGGATTCCCCGATAGTCGGAATTGTATTTTCCTTCTGCACTCAGCTTCGTTGTTGTGATATTTCGTATCTACGCTTTTGGTTCTGTCCTTGTGATGCATCTCGACTTCGGACCGCTGGTGCAGTTAACTACATTCAGCAGTATTGAACTGCTGCATGCATAATGTACGTTATGCATGCTTTCTTGCATGTGCTATCAGCACCTTCATAACGTACGTTATGCCTTGGCGTTAACATACGTTATGGCCTTCAGCGGATTGGGTAGATTGTTCTGCCGAGCCATTACGTACGCTAACTCCTGCGTGTTACGTATGTAAAGCTCCATTGTAGCGTACGCTAACTGTCCGACATAGCGTACGCTATCGAACTCAGCAATTTGGACAGATTGTTCTACCGAGCCATTACGTATGCTAACACTTGAGTGTTACGTACGTAATGAGATACGTTAACATCAGCATGTTAACGTACATAACGAAGGAACATGTTTTATAAACCTGGGTTGACCTTCACTTCAGCATTTCTTCATTTTTCTTCCTCTGACCGAGAGCTGCGTTCCAAGTGAGGTTTTGAGCGATTCTTCAAGTTTTGTCCGTGGAGTTCGTTGAGAGATTGATTGTTGTGTCCCAAGTGAAGTTTATCATCATCTTAATCCTCTTTCTCCGTCCTTATTCCAAGGTAATCTCCTAGAACCCTATTTTTGAGAAATTTGGGGGGTTTTGGGTTTTTATCTGATTCGTTCCGTATTGTTGATTTATCCATGATGGGTATGATTAATCTTAGTAATATTCATGTGTTTTCTATGAAATTTCGGTGAACTTCGGTGTGTTCTTGAAATCGATAGGGTTTGGGGTTGTTGTCCACCCTCGTCGATTTTGTCGTATGAGATTACATGAATCGTAGGTGGGTTTCTGGGTGTTTTTTGTTATCGTTGTTTTGTCGAGTTGTGGAAATCATGTTTGACAAATCGTCTAGGTTCGCTGCTCGGTTTCTCGCAACCACGGTCATAATATTTCCTGTTTCCCGTCGTCGTTTAATCGAGGCAAGTATTCTTAAATGAACTTACACTCTTAACATGATAGCATTGCATGAGTGATGAGTGTGTGTGTATGCTCACTACGGGTTAGATTCGACGGGGTCTTGGTGGGGGTCCACAAAGGTGTGGATCGATGATCTTTTCTTTTAACCACTATGGGTTAGATCCGACGGGGTCTCGATAAGGGTCCATAGAGGCGTGGATCGACGGTTAATTGTGGTGCATTTTATAAATGTGATTTGGTTGTGGCATTTCCGGAAATGAGTACTTTTCTGTTTTCATGATTGCATTCATTGACTAAATGTGTAAGATGTAAGTTGTTCATTTGGCCTACTTGTACTAGCGTAATTGCTAACCCCTTTGGGGGACCCCTTTTTGGGGAAATTCATTTTATGAAATTCAGGTTATGTTCAGCCGGATGAGCGGGCATTGGGATAGTACGAGGATGCAGGCCAGGGTTGCTGACATGTGCAAGCGAGTTTCTTTATTTTCCGTTGTCCATTTCAATATGGTTGTTTTCCAACTTGTGAACTAATAGACGTACTCGAGTACTTAGGGGCTTTTGACTTTGCAAAGTGTATTGAGTTGTCCATTATGTTTTCGTTGGATTATTATGTTGCTTGATTGACCGGTCGAACCGGGTGGATTATTACCGTTTTGCGTCTTTGTGATGTGGTCTTATTGCGTCGACTCCATGAGTCGATGAGTGAATTTGATTTCCTAGCCTGGTGTGTCCCATGTAGAGGTCCACGGCGCTATTACATTCCCGGGATTTCTTGGGGATGTTACAGAAAATGGTATCAGAGCACTAGGTTTATGGATACCTAGGCTTGTCGGTTAATTGGGTCTAGTTGTGTTTTGTTTTGCACATTGTTATCCTGCTAACATCATCTCGGTACTTCCCGTGCTCGTAAGTTTTCCTTACTCGATTCCTGGCTTCCTTGTATCGTACTTTCGATTCTTGAATTGTGACTGTTTATCCTCTCGTAATTATCATCGAATTGCATTTGCTACCTCTTATCTTCAGTATGGATGCTGGGAGAGGCCAAGGTAGGGGTCGCGGCCGTGGTCGTGGATGCGGCCGGGGACGTGGGGCAGCCAGTGTGGCGGCCGCGTCAGACAATTCTGGGCTGGTAGTACTGATGGTCATAAGAGCCATAGTGCTACTCAGGAGGGTGCAACCGGCGATAACTCCAATCTTGGTGTTGCAGCTGTGATGCAACAAATGGTGAACCAGATGGCTGCGAAAGCTCAGGCGGTTCAGAACCCGACTCCGGCCCATGCTACTTGGGGCGGAGCAGACTCTTGGCTTCAGGATGTCATCAAGATGCATCCTCCTCAGTTTTGGGGGGCTTCAGACTCGATTGGTTGAGAGGGGTGGATCAAAGAGATATCCAAGGTCTTTGTTGCCACCAACTGTCCTGAGGATCGCAAGGTCCCTATTGCCCAGTACTTTTTCACTGGGGATGCTACTGACTGGTAGGGGATGTTGAGCCTAAGGACCATGCTGATTCATGGGTCGAGTTCAAAGATCCGATGGAGACCGAATATTGCCCGTGGCCAGTTAAACAGATCGAGTCCATGTTTTCTATGATGCTCAACCTCGGGATATTCCTGTTTCCCAGGCTATTGCTGATTACAACTGGGAGTTGGACAAGATTTTCCACTTTTCCAGATGGATGAAACTGAAGATTCGTGACTACATGTCTGAGCTCGCCTGCACCACCTTGAAGGATTATCAGAGTAGAGCTCTTGCATATGATATGTCTCTGACGGCCAGTGAGGTGGCTCGTGAGAGCAAGAAATAGAAGTCCGCCGGAAATTTTTTGGGCCACAACGGTGGAGGTCAGCAGAAATCTCAGTCTGCTAACTTCCCCACTGGTGGTGGTCCAGCTCGTTCTACTGGGGGTTTTCGCGGGGCTGCCAGTACTCCTTCCCATGATGTGAAGTGTTTTAACTGTGGCCGACCAAACCACATCAGTCGAGCTTGTCTAAGTCCCTTGATGATGTGTAATCGGTGTGGCCAGCCGGGCCACAAGGCTTCTTTCTATGCTGAGAGAGAGAGGACTCTTGGTGCCCAGGCTTCCTTCCCAGCGCCTAGGGAGCCGAGTGTGAACCAGGGGTCATCTAATCCAGAACCTCCGCTGAGTGCTAGTCGAGGAAGAGGTCGGGGTCAGCTCGCTAGAGGGGGAGCTTCCGGTGTCGGCTCCGCTCACCCACGAGTTTACGAGATGAGGAGGGCCGATGATTTAGCAGCCACCATGGCTACAGGTACCATTCGTATCCAGTATCATCCTGTCAGTGTGCTTTTTGATTCGGGTGCTACGCATTCATTCATCTCTCCGGAGTGTGCGCCATTTGAGTCTCGACTGTTTGACTCCTTGTGAGCCTTTCATCGTTAAGCTTCCTAGCAGTGATAGGATCGTTGTCCCATACGAGTCTTAGAGCGGCGAATCAAACAGTTGAGGAATAAGGCGATTCCTTTGGTTAAAATTCAGTGGTCTAGACACGGAGTCAAAGAGGCTACTTGGGAAACCAAGGATAGTATGCGGGAGAGTTATCCCGAGTTGTTTGACCCTTAGTTTCGGGGACGAAACTCTTTTAAGGGGGGGTGTATGTAATACCCGGTTGTAATTCAGTCATTATCATTCAGTAATTTCATTCGGTAATTTTATTTTTTTGGCGGAAGTCCATCTTAGCGACTCTATTGTTACCTTTTTGTCATTCTGAGAATGATTAATTCTACACTTTTTGTCATCCGAGTTCGGCTCGGTGTCGTTCTGTTGAATTCCGTATTCTAAAGCGACTTTTCCACGTATGAGTTCGACTTTGTAAAATCACCATTAATTTTTGGAAACTCCAAAAATTATAAATCTTTTCAATTTTATAGAGCATCAAGTTATCTTTCCAATGGTTCAAACGGTGAGTCAATCGGAGTCCGGACGAGGGAGTTATGGTCGAAATAGCTAAGACACACACATGTTGCAGTTTTGGCCGACCCGCCTGTACCGGGGGCCGCGGCTCCTGCCGGCAGGGCCGCGGCACACTGCCGAGTCACTGACGCGGCACACTCGGCCGAGCCGCAGCACACTGCCAAGCACTGGGGGCAGATTTCGACCCTGTGCCGTGGCACACTCGGCCGGGCCGCGGCACACAGTGCAGTCTGCACTATAACTTCATTTTTTGAGAAGAAAAACTCATTTCTTCATCCTACATCTGAGAAAGAGGGTTTATGGGAGAAATTTTCATCATCAATCACTTGAATACTCAATTCTTCATCATTTTCATTCGGTTGTGAAGCTCGGATCGTCGATCTAACGCGAGTTCATCGAATCAAAGTGTTTGGATCTTCAAAGGTAATTTTCTCAAACCTCTTGGATTTTGATTTGTGTTGAGATATGATGTTTTGGATGTTATAATCATGTTGTATGAAGAGATATACATATGATTATGAGTATGTATGAATATTCATCGGATTATTGAAAGGTTATTCAAGAACACTTTGAATATTGAGTTGGATTTGGGGGTTTTCGATTAATTGTTGTTGAAATCACGAATTTAGATATTCATATTAGATTATAGATCGTATTGAAGATGTTTTGTTGGTTTGAAACACTTCTTGGGGATTTGATATTGGTATTATTGAGGTTTGGTTGTAAACAATCGAAGTTTAGCCTCAACGTGTTCGATATAATGCCCCAATGAACTTGGTTTAGTCGTATCGACGTTTTGAGTTAGTTATATTCGTGTTTGATTCGTATGTTGAACAGATTGTTCGTAATTGTGTTATTCAAGGTTGTCGGAGCGACCGGTAGTTTCCTTAGGACGTTGTTCGAGAGAGATTGTATCATCACCGGTGTTAAGGTAAGTTAATTCTTACTCAGTTAAAGGGATATTCATTCCTTTCATTGTTGTTCATTCATAATCATAACTCATTCATATTGTACTAACCGTATCGAGACTTGTCATTGTCAATTAATCACTTCATTCACGAGGAACGACAGTTCCAATTATTTCATTGAGCTATCATTCATTTCACTGTCATTTCATCTCGGTGAGTCATTATTGATTTCGATGTCACTTTTGTTATCTCGTGGCATTCCGGGTCATACTGGCGTGCCGGTTGGTATGTGTAGGATTTTCATGTCTGGCACATATTAAGTCGTGTGTTGGTTGTTGGCCTCACATTGGACTGTGCACACGAGAAGATCACTTCGTGAGACTGATTAGGTACAAGACCACACGTGTATTCGATCGATACTCGATGGTGGCTTGTGCACGGACACATTTCCATCCCGGGCGTAGTGTGGTGCCACCCTTTGAGCCGTACCATTAGTTGATTCATACAGCATGTTTGATTGCGTATGTTTTCAATAAGATTGGGTTATAATCTAAACGATTCATTTTTGATCGAACTTGTGGTTTATACAGCATATATATGATTGTGTTTATTCAACTCTTGAGGATTGTTGTTCTGTGTAACTGACCCCGTTGGGGGATTTTGTTTTTCAGGTCGTGGCAAGGCTAAGGCACGGGAAGATAACGTTGACGGCGAGGAGTCCGTGTGATACTAGTAGGGGGGCCCAGTCCTTTCATTCACCGTGTTTCCTTATTTTATTTCCGCTGCAGATTTCCGTTTGGATTTTAAGTTCATTCAGTGTTGTATATTTTATCTCCATATAAAATATACTTGGATTCGGTCATTTCCTTGGGTGTGTTGTATGAAACTCCTCATCAGAGTAATCAGTGATATAATGTGGTTCGGTACTACATTTACCATGTGTATTTCATTCATTTTCACTCGCCTGGTGGGTCCCAGTCGGGGGTCCACGGCACTGTAATATCCGCCTAGTTTGGGGTGTTACAGGAAAACTATACAAGTGTACCTTGAGTAATCATCCACAACTACCAATGCATACTTCCTTCCACTTAGTGTTCTTGTATTGATAGGACCAAAGAGATCCGTGTGAAGTAGATTCAGTACTCTATTGGTTAGAGTGGTAGGTTGAACAGATTTGAATGAAGCTTTGGTCTGCTTTCCTTTTTGACATGCATCACAAAGAGTCTTCTTCTTGAAAATTCCTTCTGTAAGAGCTCTCACCAATTTTTGTAAGCTTATCTTGTTGAGAGCTTTGAAGTTCAGATGACTTAGTCTTTTATGCAAGAGCCATCCATTTTCAGCTACTGTCTTTGATATGAAACAAGCATTTGGTGTGCCCGTTTTCCAATCTATCATGTAAACATCCCTTCTTCTATAGTCTTGTAGTTTCACTTCTTCAGATAGGATGTCAATTACCATATATTTCCACTTGGTGAAAGCTACTAGGTTGTTCTCATCAGAGAACTGGCTTATGCTCAATAGGTTGTACTTGAGTCCTTTGACATACTGCACCTTTATTATGACAATGTTTCCTCTGTGCAGTTTTCCGTACCCTTTGGTTTGTCCATTTTAGCTATCCCCAAAGATCACATCTAGGCATTATTTGACATAATTTTCTTATTTCCTATCAATTTCCTTGAGCACCCAGAGTCTACATACCATTCTTCACCTCCTACTGGTTATTTTAATGTAGCTTGATTGTAATCCTTCCAACTTTTCTGCAATCATCAAGAAAGGATTTAGGTGCCCTGATTTGAGTGGGTCCTCTAGGATTAGTGGTTTTCTTGGAGAAGTGATTTCTCCTATGATTGTAAAACTCATTTCGATATGCATTCTTTTGTTTTCTATATCCCTGGTTTGGATTGTGCATATAGTATGGTTGGTAGCTCGTTTAGTGTGGTCTATTATTGTATCTAGAATGATAATTATGTTGTTTCCACACACTTTTAACGTTTGAATTCTTTTGTGGTTTCCATATACCTCTCCCAATTGCAAAATTATTTTGTGGGAAGTTTTGGTAGTTATAGTTTTGATGATGTCTCGGCTGTTGATTCTGATTTGGCCATTGCTTAGTCCTTTATATCAGCTCAGTTCTAAACCCTTTTGGTCGCCCCCTAGACAGTCTTGGCTGATGCCTAAACTGATTTGGTTGCCCCCTAGGTTGTCTAATTGTTGCCGAGTCTTAAGACTTGGTTGTTTCCTTTTTTAAATTTTTAGTTCAACTGGCTATACACTTGCTTCTCCTTTTACAAATGTAGTGGAACCTTGTGTATACAAGAGGGTTAGTGGGAGCAAAATCGCATTCTTAGTACTATATGTAGATGACATTCTACTAATAGGAAATGATGTGGGAATGCTCATTTCTGTGAAAGCTTGGCTTTCGAGTAATTTCTCCATGAAAGACTTGGGAGAAGCAACCTATATTCTTGGTATTCCAATCTATCGGGATTGAGCGAAGAGAACGATAGGTCTTTCCCAACCCCTCTATATACATAAGATCTTAAAGCGATTTAATATGGATGATTCTAAAAGAGGGTTCCTTCCTATGTGACATGGAATAAAACTCTCCTCGAAGATATGTCCTCAAAGTGAGGAACAACGAAAGGAAATGTGTAATATACCATATTCTTCGGCCATGGGTAGCCTTATGTATGCTATGTTGTGTATGAGACCTGATATTGCGCATGCTGTGAGCGTGGTAAGTAGGTTTCAGGAAAACCTAGGTAGGGAACATTGGACTTCCATAAAGAACGTTCTCAAGTACTTGAGAAGGACTAGAGATATGGTTCTTATGTATGGCGGTGGAGAATTGTATGTAATGGGATTCACTGATTCAGACTTCCAAGTACAGAAAGACGATTCGATGTCTACTGCTGACTACATATTTACTCTTAATGGAGGAGAAGTATCTTGGCATAGCGCCAAGCAAAGCGCGACTGCTGATTCCACCTGTCAAGCTGAGTATCAAGCAACCTCGGAGGCTTATAAGAAGGGTCTGGATTAAGAAGTTTCTGGGAGAACTTCAAGTGACACCATGTGCTGAGCTACCTATTCCGCTGTACTGTGACAATGACAGAGCTGTAGAGCAGGCCAAGGAGCCGAGGTTTCACAACAGTATCAAACACATTGAGAGGAAGTATCATCTCGTAAGAGAATTTGTTCGCAAGGGATACATTATGCTGCATAGAGTAGAATCAGCCGACAACGTCGCTGATCCACTGACCAAGCCACTTCCTCAAATTAGCTTTGGAGCGTCATCTGGAGAACATAGGTATTAGATAACATAGTGTGTGGCATTGAGTGCAAGTGGGAGATTGTTAGGACTATGCCCTCGAATGCCACTCAGGGGATGTATGAGTGAGGGCATTGTACTTGTTATAATGTAATTCATTATCATAAGTCAAATATGTGTTTCTTGATTTACTGGTAGTTACTGGCATTCCTAACTTGTAAATATACATATAGAAACTACTCCGTGTATTTGAGAGCAAAACATTCCACTGCTTATTGGATAAGGGGGTCGGCACTGGAAAGGTTTATAGCTCAAATACTTAATCGTTCGCAAGTCGACGAAACTTGACTGGCGTTAAGTTTATGTGAAGACTTGTATGATGTGTTCTTTGACATGTAGAGTGCCTGTCGAACACTAATGGTTAGTGGCAGCACACGTTATAGGTATGCTAATTGGATTAGTATACTTGAACTGACTCACCCTCGATTCTTCACACGGATTTCACTCCGGGACAGTCAATAACGGAATTGAAAGGTTGTGATAGGTATTCGTGAACCTTCGACTTGAGGATTTAGTAGGGATGTGCTTATGACGTTAAGATTTTCATTAGAGTAGTTCGACCCTGTAAACTGGAAGGCGGGGGTCAAACTCGACATACGTCTTGACGGGCAAGTAGCAGGTCCTACTAAATATCTAGATAGAATTCTTTCTCCTGTTAGTGAACGGGTTACATGTCCTATGCGGTTATTGACAGATGAGATCATAAGTCTTTGGCCAAAACATTTGAGCTAGTTGTATTGGACACACGAGAACTTGATGATCTCGATTTGCATTAACTCATGCATAGTGTCAAGTACAGATAGGGTTTGACTGACCGTGACCCTATAACTTGATCAGACATTTGAAATAAGGGTTTATACGTATACTGGTATTCACGACAGAATGGTTCTTGAATGATCCCAATCATTCGTTCTCATTGCTGATAGGGTAGGCCGCCAAGGTGGCTAGGTGGTGCTACTACTCTTTGGTTCCTCCCATTGCTGACTGAGACGGACCTACCGAGTCGCGCAATAGGATTGACGACTGAATGAATGGGGCTTATTCTCTCGTTATGAATATTAGATATTGGATATCTAATTTGTTGTGCGGTGATTTATACGCCTCGACGGCGATCGATAACAAGTCCGAGCGACCGAGTTCACGACCAAACGAGCTATGGCGAACTTGTCTAAATGAAGATAACTGTCCATCGTCGAGTATCTAGCAATCGACTCCCAAGGCGATCGCCTTTTGGCACCTAGCGATCGAATCTGGTGCCCGACCCAGGAGGACCGACCTGTGCCACGAACAAGGCCATCGTCCGTCAAAGTCTACGAAGACTAGATCACGAAGCAAGCACCCATGTGTAGATCCGCAAAAGGCGCCACAGAACATGGATCGTTGACTCCAGCCCATCAACAGGTGTCAATGACAAGGATGGCCTCACCTACCGACAGACCCGCCGAAAGATCCTAAGTGGGGCCTCCTAGGACAGCGACTCGAACGCGTGTTGGCCTCACATTGGTTCGCATTTATGGCAGCCAGCAACTCCCGCGGACTTTAAAGAGACCAACCCATGTGCTCAAGACGATCGCCCGCTTATTATAATACAGCAAAGGCGATCGCCCAGTAACTCCCAGTCCTATAAATAGAGAACCTCCAGCAACTGGAGAAAGGTTCCGAAATCCGTTCAGAAAAATGTTCACGGACGATCGCAACTACGTTGGCAAATACATACAAACGTACACAGTTTCAGACTCTCGGCTTCCTCTCTTGAATCTATCTTTGGATTTCTCTATTGGAACCTCTCAACCAGAAGACGGTTGGCAGAGGCAAGGACTCCCTACAGTACAGATTCAAAGAGACTCGCAAGCCCAGGAGCTCAGACATACAGCTAATACATACTGGGAGAGACCGTCGATTTCTCACAGTCGTCACAGCACACCATCGTTATTACAAGAACTCACAGAGCATCATATATGGTTCTTCCCGCAATCTTCACGCTCAATAGATAAGATAACTAGGGTCTTTACACTCATTGTAATTGTACTCTAACATTAATATTTCTACTCTAAAGTATTCGTATTAATAATAATATCTCGCGAGAGAATTCAAGCCCGGGACTAACAACCCCGGCAAATATTGTGTTATTTACTTTCCCCACAGAAGTGCTCTCGCATTTGTTTGTTACTCAACCATTCCAGCAATATTCATCTCCGGATAATATTTTGGGTAACAACAATTGGCGCTAGAAGGAGGTCATCTTAACCTTCATTTTTTTTATTCCTACCGTCCCGAAGAACACTCAATGTTCTCGGGGCATATACTTGAAGTGACACTCAATGCTCTTCAAAGAAAAACCTTCAGAGTCATGACGTCTGCTACTACATCGAAGAGAGCCGCTCTCCGAACTGCCGGACTTCATTTACCGGCTCGATCCGAGCCCCATCCGATGGCAGAGGGTAGCCGTGGCGACGCGAGACTCTCGATCCCGCGCCTGAGGGACGGCCCTAGCCTTTCGCTCAACCAGTTCCAAACCGCGGAACAGATAGAGGAGGCTATGGACATCCTAAAGGAGTGACGGAGAGCATGCGCAGCACCCGCTATAACTCCCTCGGCCATCCGCTGCGTGGGCAAACGGAAGTTCAAGGGGTTACTGGGCGAGCGATCGTCAGAAACCCCCAATTCGCGAGAAAAGGCTCTCGTAAGGCCGGACGGCTCCATATTCAGTCACTTGGGGAGCGATCCATCATGGCGACCAGGGAATTCAGGCCCCATCCACGAGATGACAGAATCCAAGTCCGTCACCAGGAGTTCGGCCTACCCGACTCCAAACCAAATACAAGTCAGCTATCTGGCCCGCATCCGCCAAAGAGTCGAGCCACACGGTAAGGACATCATCAAAAGCGGAGTCAGGGGGTCAGTACTTGATCATCTCGGCTCTCGCTCCGAGCGCTTAGCCGCGAGCCGCCAGACCGCGACGATGGCCGCTATGCAATGCCAGCTCGACGAGATGAAAGCGCTCCTGGATACTGGGGCAAGCACCAGTAGAAAGATCATCGGACCAATCGAGCCACTCGCGGTCCACATCAAGCTTGCCCCCGTGCAAACAAGGATCGCTCCTCCCAAAACACCTCTATACGAAGGGAGATCGGACCCCGAGACCCACCTAAGCAAGTTCTGGATCTACATGACCAGGTGTGGGGCATCAGATGCGACCAAGTGCCGAATCTTCCCATTAACATTGGGCGAGCTGGCCCATAGGTGGTACGTCTCGCTACCACCGCGATCGATCATCTCCTTTGAGAAATTGGCGAGTGACTTCACGTCATACTTCGCCGCCAAGGTCGCCAGACCATAAGGCCCCCACCGCATGATGAAAATCAGGCAGGGGGAAGACGAATCCGACGCAGATTACATCAACCGGGTGGATGAAATAGTCCTCACCGGTGAGCCCATTAGCGACGAGCTCGCTCTCTACTCAGTCCTGGGGGGATTCTACGGTCATTCGCCCATGTTTAGGCATCTCACAAAGGACATCCCCCCAACTTACGCGATCTTCCGCGCTAAGGCTGCCGACTTTCTGGCCAGGCAGAGACTGCTCACCCTTTGCCTAGGCGAGGGAATGCCACCTCCCGTCCGAAAGACGGCGATCACCAAAACCAAAAAGGCGGTCACCAATCCACCTGGCGATCTCAGGGCCTTCGAGGATGTGGAAGCCCATCTCCTCCACAAGTTCAACCGAACTCCGACCCACATTTTTCACGCCATCAAAGGGCACGAACCGCTAAATAGCCGAAGGCAATAAGGGACCACGGTCATCTAGACCACAATCAATATTGTGCCTACCATAAGAGTCCCGGCCACAGCACCAACCAATGCCGCAACCTCCTCAGACAACTCTGGAGATTGTTCGAGGAAGGCAAGTTGGACAGCTTATTGGCTTAGCCGGAGCCCCATCAATCTCCCGATACGGTCGCCAGAGTCGAACGCGAACAGGCTGGAAAGCTCATACGAGCCGACCCCTCGATCAACCTCGGCGACCGAATCTACATGCTTCAATCAAGAGAAGGAAACTTCGGAAGTCTCTCCCCGATTCCCGCCTCGTCATACCAAAGGCTACTGCCTGAGCAAACAACTCGAAAAAGAGGATGACTCGCTCGCCCTCTAAAGTTCGTCATCTGACATAATGGACCTAGGCAACGATCGCCTCCCCTAGCACAACATATATCGTCGAGGATCGCCATCTGACATGATGGTCCGAGGTAGAGAAGTGCCGCCATGGTCGCGAAAATCGATGAAACTGACGATCCGTCCATGCAAGGTTCCTTTAGGCTTCGATCGCTCGCCCTTCGTTTAAATACGAGGCGGGCGTAGCCGAAGGACCCTCCAAAAGCAAATCAGAAGATGACTCGCTCGCCCTCTAAAGTTTGTCATCAACATGAAGAACCTAGGCCAGCGATTGCCTTCCCTTACACAACGTATACCGTCGAGGATCGTCATCTGACATGATGGTCCGAGGTAGAAGAGTGTCGACATGGTTATGGAGGATGATGGAACCGTTCTCTGTGCCCGTGCAAGGTCCTTTTGGGCCACGATCGCTTGCCCTTCGTTTAAATACGAGGAGGGCGTAGCTTGAGGGCCCCCCCAAAATAGATCTCTGGACACGTTCGCCCGCCCTTAAAGGTCAATCACTTAACATGGTGGATCCTTCCCGGACAATGCGTTGCGTCACTCCCCCCATCACAACGTATACCGTCGAGGGTCGCCATTTTAATGGCGGCCCGAGGTAGAGAAGTGCTAACAGCCGCAGTTGTGGAGTCGATTAATCCGACGCCGCCCCGCACAAGGAATCCTCCAGACCAAGACCGCAAGCCTTTCGTTTAAATACGAGGCGAGGCGCAGCCTACGGAGGACCCTAACAATTAAGTGAGTCGCGAGAACTTAGCCATCATACGGAATGTCACTCGCGCACAGGATACGGTTGTGGAAGTCGGTCCATCAAACTCCGCGATCGTCCACGGTTCCTCAAGACCGAGATGGACGACCTTCCTCGAGGAATCTGCAAAATTGAAGACAGCTCACTCAACGATTTATTTTCGTCCCCTTACTTTCACTAAGTCAACAAAAAACAAGGGGGAAGGGCGGAGCTATGTATACGACGATCGTCCCTATTCAATTACATACGGAGATCGGCATTTTCAGATGTATGTGCAGCGATCGAATTTGTTGTAAAAGTTATCTATATGAGTTTATCAATTCATTTGGAGCTACACACACAACAATATCTCCTCACACATTTGTACAAAGTCATGCAAAGACTCAGAAAAGCAATCATTCAAGTAATAAATCGAAGAAGCAAACTTCCATTTCATTACTTGGAATATCAAAGTACATACACCTGAAGGCCTAAGTACAACAAAGCTACAAAAAGTACAAGGAAATCTACAGAAATCACAAGGCAAAAACAAAAAAAAGAAGGTCATAGATGTTAGGAGTATGCCCTCGAATGCCACTCAGAGGATGTTGAGTGAGGGCATTGCACTTGTAATTATGTAAATCAATTATATAAGGCAATGAATGTTTCTTTATTTACTGGTAGTTACTGGCATTCCTAACTCGTAAATATACATATAGAAACTAGTCCGTGTATTTGAGAGCAAAACATTCCACTCCTTATTGGATAAGGGGGTCGGCACTGGAAAGGTTTATAGCTCAAATACTTAATCGTTCGCAAGTCAATGAAACTTGACTGGGCGTTAAGTTTATGTGAAGACTTGTATGACGTGTTCTTTGACATGGAGAGTGCCTGTCGAACGCTAATGGTTAGTGGGAGCACACGTTATAGGTATGGTAATTGGATTAGTATACTCGAACCGACTCACCCTCGATTCGTCACACGGATTTCACTCCTGGATACCAATGATGGAATCGAAAGGTTGTGATAGGTATTCGTGAACCTTTGACTTGAGGATTTAGTAGGGATGTGCTTGTGACGTCAAGATTTTCATTAGAGTAGTTCGACCGTAAACCTAAGGCGGGGTCAACCTCGACGTGCATCTTGACGGGCAAGTAGCAGGTCCTACTGAATACCAAGATAGAATTCTTTCTCCTGTTAGTGAACGGGTTATATGTCCTATGCGGTTATTAGCAGATGAGATCATAAGTCTTTGGCCAAAGCATTGGAGCTGGATGTATTAGATACACGAGAGCTCGATGATCTCGATTTGCATTAACGCATGCATAGCGTCAAGTACAGATGGGGTTTGACTGACCGTGACTCCATAACTTGATCGGGACATTTGAAAGAAGGGTTTATACGTATAGTGGTATTCACGACAGAATGGTTCTTGAATGATCCCAATTATTCGTTCTCAGTCGGGGTACAGTGTAGGCCACCAGGCTGGCTAGGTGGTGCTACTACTCTTTGGTTCCTCCCATTGCTGACTGAGACAGACCTACCGAGTCACGCATTAGGATTGACGACGGAATGAATCGAGCTTTATCTCTCATTATGAATATTAGATATTGGATATCTAATTTGAGACATTAGATGTCTAAATCGATTTATTGGATAAATTGATTCACGGCCTAATGGATTAAATAAATTACTAGGTGATTAATTTAATTCATGAATATAATTATTTCTTAGAGAAATTAATTATGTTATTTTGTATTTGATATGCTTAATTAATTGGATTAATTAAACAATATAAATACATCGGAATGGAATTGGAGTTTATCTATTTCGACTCTCGGGAGTCCGAAACGAACCGAACTCATCCGATTTCTTCTAGAGGTCGGCCCCCACCTTGATTTCCTACCTCGATCATTGTCTTGTTTTCTTGTTGGAAGACTTTTGACATATGAGATTTCATATCTCTTATTATAAGATTAAAGGTGATTTTGTGGGTGTAATCTTATCTTGTGAATGATTATTAAGACCAAAATAAAAACTCTCCTTCTCACCTCCTAGTCGAATTCACGGCAGCTTCAAAGAGAGAGAGGGAAGAGAAACTTTGTTTTTGTGTTATTCCATCATTCATATTTTCTTAGAGAAAAATTATTGAGAGATATATTATACACTTAGAGTGTAGTAATAAAAGCTTCAACACTTGATTCTAGCCGTAACCTTAGAGGTTAATCAAGTATTGTTATTCCAGTCATTTTCCGGCACGTGGCAAGTAGAGACGCGGTGCTTTCGGCGTTGGATCGTTCAAGGGCTTGGAGCAGATTGAACTCGTAGAGATCAAACTAAAGCTTGGGGAATAGCTCAAGAGAAGGTTACCATTTAATCAATGGACTTCGAGGGTTAGTTTCTTACGATTCTTGCTATTCGTTTTTAATATTACGTAGCTCGATCGATCCTCGTAGGGATTCGGATCGAATTAATTTTCGTTTTACCGCTTCCGCTGGGCCTTCGTTTTAGGCACCGAATCCCAACAGTGGTATCGGAGCGTCGGTCTTGCGATCGTATTCTAACACCCCCAAAATCCTATTGGGTTATTACAGTGCCGTGGACCCCACGCCAGGAGATCCACCAGGCGAACATGACTAAAATACAATAAATTACACAATAAGGGAAAATCATAGTCCCTACCATGACATCCGACACAATATTTCGATAAGGAATTTCAATGACAATAGTGGCCTACATGGCCAAAATGAAATACAAAAACATCCACGAACATCTGTTCGGGTAATACAACATGACAACAACTGACAAGACTGGAGTACACTCCAACTGACTGACCGACAATGAACAACTCAGACTAGTATCACTCGAATGCCTCGTCGCCATCGTCATGCCCCTGTGTCTCAACTCTCTCCTCGCAATCACATAAAACATGAAAACATGTTCCGCCCCCACGGGGTCAGTCATCCAGATAATGAACATCAAATACATGTATAACATGATATGCATCCAAAGGCAGAATGAAACGGTACAATGATAATAATAATACGAGATGCTCACAAACCAAGGTAAGAACCGAGCATTCACGAAATACTATGCCCACGGCATACTATTAATACCTGTTCGACAGGTTAGAACATAAGTGCCCAACGGCGGATAAAAATCACAGAATACCACGATGAATTACACGACATGAACCAAACCACGACTGAATTAATTATGAATCACAATGCCCGAAGGCTCCAATGAAATTACCAGGACAATAATACAGGCTTGAAATCCGCTCAGCCGAAGCTGTCAAATATTACAATCACATGAAGCTAAAACAGCCCGAAGCTGTATCGATTAGGGCCGAAGCCACGGCACGAAGCCGTATCACAATTAGGGCCGAAGCCACGGCACGAAGCCGTATCACAATTAGGGCCGAAGCCACGGCACGAAGCCGTATCACAATTAGGGTCGAAGCCACGGCACGAAGCCGTATCACAATTAGGGTCGAAGCCATGGCACGAAGCCGTATGACAATTAGGGCCGAAGCCACGGCACGGAGCCGTATCACAATGAATGATAGCGTGCTGCCTTGAGTCGGACAACACGATGACAGTAACACACGGGTAGACACCGTCCTTGACAGTCCCAAATTAACACTTCGATTGCCTTAGGATGGCCAACCGATAACAATGATGCAGCGGATGATTCCATGAATGATTAAGTGCTTCGATTGGCTTAGAATGGCCAATCGCTATGAATGATACGATGAATGATTAAATACCTCGATTGCCTTAGAACGGTCAATCGATAACAATGATATGGTGAATGATTGAACATTTCGATTTGCCTGAGAACGGCCAATTGATGACACTGATACGAAGGATGCCTCGACACCTTTAATCGGTGACCGACGACGAAGATGAGAAATGAATACGCAATGCCTTTAATCGACCAATATGGTTTTAATGACAACCCCAACATGAATAACGATGACCTGAACGATGTCTTAGATTGACATCAATATTAACAACAATCGATACATCGATACCGCGAACCGGCTATCGACAATGACATTAATAACGAGTATCACAATGCCTTGAATCGGCCATTAACGGACAATATTAAACATTTGGCATAGTTGCCGAAAGGTATCGTATCAAACGATCTCTTGATATCAATGAATTCATGAAGAGACTAAGTCTCGGAATAATACAACACATTCATACACATATATGATGACATTAATCTCATTGACTAGTACAAGTATAAAACTTGCCTCAAACCGAAGGCGAGAAGGTACTTCCACGATCAACGTCCTTAATGAAACTATCGGCCGCTCGAACAACCTTGAACAACACAAATATCAACAATCCTCTTAATACACGAATCAAGCATGATTACAACCAACTCAAAAGTCGATACAGCAATACCCGAACTCATTGGGGCATTAAAACAAACGCGTTGTAAACAATCTCCAATTGTTTACAACCAAAACTCAATTAAATTCGAAACCAACTTCCAATGAATGATTCAATCCAACAAAACCTCATGAATATCATCAATAATCCAATGGGAATACTTAAATCGATATTTCAATAACATTTAGTCGAAAGCCCCCAAAAACCCAAAGTCAACCCGTAAGGGTTCTTGAACAATTCCTCAATTATTCACAATTTCCGAAAATTACACCAATGAATCCGTAGAAATACATGTATCCAAGATAGATAATCCATATCTAACATATTCCAACACAATATCGATTTAACACGAAGAGATCGAAAGCAAAACACCCAAGATCCGAAATTCTAGATCCAAGAATCATTACCTTGATTTGGAGTGATGAAACTGATTAGATGATGATTAATCCAACTTAGGATCTTGAAGATGATGCTAGATGATTGCAGCTCGAAAAGACCTTTCCGAATCGCCCAAGCCCGTCCGAAATGGTTGAGAAATGAAGAAATGACGAAGGTTGGACTGAACTGACTCATTTATACTGTCCCAGCTTAGCGCACGCTATGACCTGATATTTAGCGTGCGCTAGCGGTTTACTGGGCAGTCCAGTGAGCTCTGAAATGCCTCGTTAGCATGCGCTACGACTTGGTAGTGTGCGCTAACACCTTACCGATAGCGTGCGTTATCCCAGATTGTTAGCGTGCGCTAACTGATGTCTGATATTCAAAAACTGAAGTCCAGAACCTACTGTCCTCTGCCTTGCATGCGTTAGCGTGCGCTACCAATGTGACTTAGCGTGCGTTACCAGCACAATTAGCGTACGCTACTTACCACTCGTAGCGTGCGCTACGAATTTCCTAAATCACCCCAGTACCTTCTGGACTGTCTGCCCCACTTGCGCTAGCGTGCGCTAATACTGAATCATAGCGTGCGTTACCTACACCCCATTAGCGCGCGCAAACCAGAATGTGTAGCGTGCGCTACCTCTCAAACTGAAAATTAAAACATGATGATGATGACAATAATCTCGGTTAGATTCAAACAATGATGATCCCAAAATACGCCGAATGGTGAACAAAGTTGACTGAATATGAATGATGAACGATAATTACGGAGTGAAAAAAATTCTGAGTGACAATTACTGAATGATAATAAATGAATTCACGACCGGGTATTACATACTCCCCCCCTTAAAAAGAGTTTCGTCCTCGAAACTAAGGGTAAACAACTCGGGATATGAACTATCCATCATGATCTGAAAATAATAATGCCCAAATAGTCCTCGGGACCAAATCATTCGCACGCCCAAGTCCCCAAGACTTGACGTTTCGAATCACAGTGAACGATTTCCAAATTATCACGAAATCTTGAGTACAACGCCAAAGGGACGAATTCTCAACAAATGACCCAAATCTCAAGATTCTCGAATATGATCATCATAAAATAGATCTACAATAAATGATCCACAGTCACGATACATTATTACGGATATATTTACACAGTCATCCAAAAACAAGGTTACACCTCAAATGTACCCAACATCGATATCCTTCCATATCATCGATCTCCTCTATCTCAGCGATTTAAGGTATATACGAAGATGAACTCGCCGCTAAATATGATCTCAGAAGGTCACGAGAATGAAAGTGACTAAAATGAATGATGAATGATAAATGACTATAAATCCGACAAGGATTAAGAATGACTCACCAAGGTGAATTAATAACGTCATGAGTGATAGTTCAAGTGAAATTATTGGAACCGTTGTTACTCATAAATTGAATGATTAGTTTCATGATAACAAGTCTCAACATGATTGATGTATGATGAATCAATTATATGAATGAATGAACGACAACGAAATGAATGATTATACTACTAACGAACAAGAATTAACTTGTTCAAACTGGTGATGAATGTCCTTACCTCTGGCCCTCGAGGCCTGATAGGGTCCCTTGGATGATGCAAGGGATGGAGTAACGAAGTCTCTCGAGGCCCTTGGATTCTTTTGAGATTTACTGGCACTAGAACTCCTGCAGTATTTATGCCGGTGTCCCTGCCTCCCACACAGAAAACAAACAATAGCTGGCACCGTACACCGGGTACTAACATGACCTGCTGAATCACAGTTAAAGCAAACAATAGTCGAACTCGTCGCCTGAGAGGAAGATGCTATCCCAGCACGAAGACGACTAGAAAACGACCCCTTGGACGTCGGAGCCCGATGTCCCTCTGAACGAGCCGAGATTCTAGTCCTCTCACCCGAAGAAACTGAAGGATGCTTCTGAGTAAGCTCCTTGATCAAAAGCTCTGCTCCAAGAGCCTTGCCGATGAATTCGCTAAGTGAACTACAATTGTGATTGAACAACTGCATCCTCAACTGCGGATTTATCCTCTTGCTAAAATATTTGATCTTATCCGCCTCGAGACGGATAATCGACGGCAAATCGAAGTAGTCCCTGAAACTTCTCAGCAATGACAATAACACCCTCGTCCTCGACGGATTCAGGGTTCAAAACCTCTGACAACTTGGCTTCACGAAGTGGAGCCGAATAATAACTCTCTAACATGAGGGTCTTGAACTCACTCCAACCACAATCGCGATCGGTGGGTTTCACAGAAAGCCACCACGAATAAGCACCCTTAATCAAGTAATAAGCCGCTACTGCCACTTTACTCTCCTCCGGACACTGAACCATGTCGAAGAGTTTATCAAAATGCTCAAGCCAATGAACACTATCAGCTGGTTCCGACGAACCCTCAAAAGTAGGCGGCCTCTGACGAGAGATATCGCCAACAATCTGATTCACTCCCCCAGTCTGTCCATGAAACGACACCTGGAATCCGTGTTGCGGTGGACCATGAACCATCGAGGTCTGCATGGCCTCCACTATCCGCGTCATATGAGTCATCTGGGCCATCATGCCCTGCATAAATATGAATGGGTCAACCCGAACACCTTCCGAGTGAGATGCCTCTCGGGTACGAATCCCTGACAACGACTGATTATCTGCTGATGAATGAGTAGCCCCGCTATCTGATGAATAAATGTTATCCCTTGCATTTGCGCGGGTATTCACATGAGGTCCTGGGTTTCGGCCCGCACCGCGGCCTTCTCCAATGCGTCCTCTGACTGCTCTATTCATACTGAAGCAGGAAAGCCACATGATGATTACAGATCTCGCATGAAGATCGCATTATGATTACGAGACAGAATGATAACAATGAGCATACACGCTCTAACATAATGAATGCATTAATAATGTAATAAAACGATCGTCGACATGACGTCGGAATACGATAAGATCGCATGAAAGATCAAGTGAGGTGACAAGACTATCTGATGAAATTCCTGAAATGATTACCTTGAACAAGTTAACAAGGTTGAAAATTTGATTCACAAGATCAACATCTGAACCGTGAGATGGACTGGATGGTTAATGAATTAGTTGAACAATGAGATTGACTAAGTGATAATGAATTAACTGAATGATGAGATTGACTGAGTGATGAATGAATTGACTGAATCAATGAGATTGACTGAGTGATGAATAAATTGACTGAACAATGAGATTGACTGAGTGATTAATGGATTAACAGAGTGATGAATGAATTTTCTGAGTAATGATATTGACTGAGTGAGGAATGAATTAACTGAGTGAGTAATGATATTGACGGGGTGATGAATGAATTAACTGAGTGATGAATGAATTATCTGAGTAATGATATTGACTGAGTGAGGAATGAATTAACTGAGTGATGAATGATATTGACGGGGTGATGAATGAATTAACTGAGTGATGAATCAAAATGATGATTGAGGATTATTAACTGATGAATGCGTTGCTCCTTTATGCTTACACAAGTCACACGTGCTCCAAAACAATTAGTCATGAATCAATCATAACACTAATTTCACATATATGTTTCAACAAACATGAACAATTAATGACATGATGAAGGTATGAACATAAAGAGAATCGAGTCCTTACACAGGTCATACGAAGCTTCGATGTCTCACGATACTAGTCCCAACTGACGACGACTCGATGAATGAATGACTCGTGCAGTCGTACTAATATTACGACTCACAAAACCCGACTGTCCAGATTGTCATAACCTGATAGTCCCACTACTACCGCATCGGTAGAGCCACATAACTCACATATCAGGGTATCTCACAACCCAAAAGCACTCTGATACCATCTTCTGTAACACCCCCAAAATCCTATTGGGTTATTACGGTGTCGTGGACCCCACACCAGGAGATCCACTAGGCGAACATGACTAAAATACAATAAATTACACAATAAGGGAAAATCATAGTCCCTACCATGACATCCGACACAATATTCCGATAAGGAATTTCAACAACAATAGTGGCCTACATGGCCAAAATGAAATACAACAACATCCACGAACATCTGTTCGGGTAATACAACACGACAACAACTGACAAGACTGGAGTACACTCCAACTGACTGACCGACAATGAACAACTCGGACTAGTATCACTCGAATGCCTCGTCGCCATCATCATGCCCCTGTGTCTCAACTCTCTCCTCGCAATCACCTAAAACATGAAAACATGTTCCGCCCCCACGAGGTCAGTCATCCAGATAATGAACATCAAATACATGTATAACATGATATGCATCCAAAGGCAGAATGAAACGGTACAATGATAATAATAATACGAGATGCTCACAAACCAAGGTAAGAACCGAGCATTCGCGAAATACTATGCCCACGGCATACTATTAATACCTGTTCGACAGGTTAGAACATAAGTGCCCAACGGCGGATCAAAATCACAGAATACCACGATGAATTACACGACATGAACCAAACTACGACTGAATTAATTATGAATCACAATGCCCGAAGGCTCCAATGAAATTACCAGATAATGAATACAGCTTGAAAGCCGCCACCAAGTCACAAATATCACAATCACATGAAGTCAAAACAACCCGAAGCAGATCGATTAGGGCCGAAGCCACGGCACGGCCGTATCACAATTAGGGCCGAAGCCACGCACGGCCGTATCACAATTAGGTGGAAGCCACGCACGGCCGTATCACAATTAGGGCGAAGCCACGCACGGCCGTATCACAATTAGGGCCAAAGCCACGACACGGCCGTATCACAATTAGGGCCGGGCCACGCACGGCCGTATCACAATGAATGATAGTGTGCTGCCTTGAGTCGGCCAACACGATGACAGTAACACACGGGTAGACACCGTCCTTGACAGTCCCAAATTAACACCTCGATTGCCTTAGGATGGCCAACCGATAACAAGGATGCAGTGGATGATTCCATGAATGATTAAGCGCTTCGATTGGCTTAGAATGGCCAATCGCTATGAATGATACGATGAATGATTAAATACCTCGATTGCCTTAGAACGATCAATCGATAACAATGATATGGTGAATGATTGAACATTTCGATTTGCCTGAGAGCGGCCAATCGATGACAATGATACGAAGGATGCCTCGGCACCTTTAATCGGTGACCGACGACGAAGATGAGAAATGAATACGCCAATGCCTTTCATCGACCAATACGGTTTTAATGACAACCCCAACATGAATAACGATGACCTGAACGATGTCTTAGATTGACATCAATATTAACAACAATCTATACATCGATACCGCGAACCGGCTATCGACAATGACAATAATAACGAGTATCACAATACCTTGAATCGGCCATTAACGGACAATAATAAACATTTGGCATAGTTGCCGAAAGGTATCGTATCAAACGATCTCTTGATATCAATGAATTCATGAAGAGACTAAGTCTCGGAATGATACAACACATTCATACACATATATGATGACATTAATCTCATTGACTAGTACAAGTATAAAACTTGCCTCAAACCGAAGGCGAGAAGGTACTTCCACGATCAACGTCCTTAATGAAACTATCGGCCGCTCGAACAACCTTGAACAACACAAATATCAACAATCCTCTTAAAATACGAATCAAGGATGATCACAACCAACTCAAAAGTCGATAAGCAATACCCGAACCCATTGGGGCATTAAAACAAGCGCGTTGTAAACAATCTCCAATTGTTTACAACCAAAACTCAATTAAATCCGAAACCAACTTCCAATGAATGATTCAATCCATCAAAACCTCATGAATATCATCAATAATCCAATAGGAATACGTAAATCGATATTTCAACAACATTTAGTCGAAAACCCCCAAAAACCCAAAGTCAACCCGTAAGGGTTCTTGAACAATTCCTTAATTATTCACAATTTTCGAAAATTACACCAATGAATCCGTAGAAATACATGTATCCAAGATAGATAATCCATATCTAACATATTCCAACACAATATCGATTTAACATGAAGAGATCGAAAGCAAAACACCCAAGATCCGAAATTCTAGATCCAAGAATCATTACCTTGATTTGGAGTGATGAAACTGATTAGATGATGATTAATCCAACTTAGGAGCTTGAAGATGATGCTAGATGATTGCAGCTCGAAAAGACCTTTCTGAATCGCCCAAGCCCGTCCGAAATGGTTGAGAAATGAAGAAATGACGAAGGTTGGACTGAACTGACTCATTTATACTGTCCCAGCTTAGCGCACGCTATGACCTGATATTTAGCGTGCGCTAGCGGTTTACTGGGTAGTCCAGTGAGCTCTGAAATGCCTCGTTAGCGTGCGCTACGACTTGGTAGCGTGCGCTAACACCTTACCGATAGCGTGCGTTATCCCAGATTGTTAGCGTGCGCTAACTGATGTCTGATATTCAAAAGCAAGTCCGTAACCTCATCCTCTGCCTTGCACGCGTTAGCGTGCGCTACCAATGTGACTTAGCGTGCGTTACCAGCACAATTAGCGTACGCTACTTACCACTCGTAGCGTGCGCTATGAATTTCCTAAATCAGCCCAGTACCTTCTGGACTGTCTGCCCCACTTGCGCTAGCGTGCGCTAATACTGAATCATAGCGTGCGTTACCTACACCCCATTAGCACGCGCTAACCAGAATGTGTAGCGTGCGCTACCTCTCAAACTGAAAATTAAAACATGATGATAATGACAATAATCTCGGTTAGATTCAAACAGTGATGATCCCAAAATACGCCGAATGGTGAACAAAGTTGACTGAACATGAATGATGAACGATAATTACGGAGTGAAAAAAATTCTGAGTGACAATGACTGAATGATAATAAATGAATTCACGACTGGGTATTACACGTATATACGATATTTGGCATTTGGAATGCTCGATTAGATGGTGAATGATTTGGAATCATTTTAGTCATAATCGTGGTACATGTTTTACATTCCTTGTAGTTATATTTTTCGTAAGTTTATGTCTAAATATAAATCTTAAATTTCTGGGAAATATGATTTATATTGAAGATATGAAAGTCGGAAAATCTAGCCCCGAATCGTCGTCGGACGACTTTTTGGACAAAAATGGTAATCTGGCCGAGAGTGACTCGACCGTGTCCTGGGTGACTCGGTCGTGTCCGGCAGTGTGGCCAAGTCACTGCCAGGCAGACTCGACCGTGTCTTGGGTGACTCGGTCGTGTCTGGCAGTCTGGCCAAGTCACTACCAGGCAGACCCGACCATGTCCTGGGTGACTCGGTCGTGTCCTGGCCGGCATCTTCCGAGCATGACTCAGCCATGCCAGGCATGACTGCCGGTAGGCTGCCGAGGGTGACTCGGTCATGCTGGCCAGTTTTCACCCCGGCTCGATTTTTCCGTGTATTCTTGAAAATTAATCTCCCACATGTTAAATTGGATTTAATATGATTAAAATAATTTATGGTATTTCATTTTATAAGGGAAATTTGATTAATTGGAATATTTATGGTCAACCGAATGATTTTGAACATTATCATATTACCGATTGTGTGAATCGATTGGATCGGTTCGTATTGTTGATTGGATCAATGTACCTCTACGCTTTTCATTTATATAGTATTTATTGGATGAATGCTTTTGAATGGGGATGTGGTTCGTGGACTTAGTTTTGAATCGTTCGTTTTATTCGATTGGGTTGTAAAGGCCGTTTTGAGCCTATTTATTTTACTAGAAATGTTTGTATCTAGGATGCAATTTTCAATGTAAAATTTATATGTAATGACGAAGACCGATGGAAGATCTATTTCGAGAAGACGAAGATTCAAGACGAAGACTTGTAATTAGATTACGGAGTTTTTGTTTTCTAGGAACGGTCCATGAACCACATGTTGGTAGCAACTAGGTTGTGAATGGTTGTTTCATATTGTATGAATGCCACAAACGCGCTTAAATGAATTAATATGCAAAGTGTAACATTAATCGCGATAATTCTCCGACAACAAATTATTAAGTTTATAAGGTTTCAAGTTTTTCCTTCCCTCCATCGAGCTTTCGGGAAATTGAAATCCAAACTGGATGTGCTATGCTTCCGAGTTATCGAGGTAGTCATTCGGGGAGGATGGATAAATTACCGGGAGCGCATTGGATGCCTTCGGTTGGAGCAAATTTTATCCCTAGAAACCTGATAGGTTGCCGGATAAGATTTAATTGTGAAACTGATTTGCGTCGATGGTATAAACTTAACTTGTTCACGAACCATAGAAACCGTATAGGTTGAGGGAAGTGAACAAGGGGAAAAAGAAGATCGAATCATCCATTAGATGGGTTGGTGTTGGACACCACTTTATGAAAATTAATAGACTAGAAACTTGTTCGGTTGCCCTCTATTAAGATTTATAAAGAACTCGATCACCACTATGAAGTAGAGCGACGATACTTCCGGATATCACATGGAAGTGTGTTATTCCGATAAAAATAGTGGGAGCTGGGTAACAAGAATAGAAAAGACCTTAATTCTATACTCAGATCATAATATAACAAGTCACTAATTAATCTGTTATACTTAATGCAGACAAATCTCAATATGACAATGAATCCACTCACAATTCTACTCGAAAAGAACACCTTAATGGGACCTAACTTTGTGGATTAGCTCCATGATCGATGATTGTCCTCGGTATAGAGGCACTGGGATATGTCTTGGAGACGGACATTCGGCGCCTCTGTGCGGACCGAGCCAATCAGAAGAGATTGAAAACCACGAAAAGTGGGTTAAGGATGACGTGAAAGTCCATGCTTATATGATGGCTTCCATGTCTAATGAGCTTCAGAGAGCTCATGAGAAAATGACTTACGCTGGCGATTCTATCTCACTTAACCGAACTTTATGGTGAGCACAAGTGAATCGCTAGATATGAGATATCCAAGCAAGCTGTTTAGTGCAAGGATGAAGGAAGGTGAGAAGGTTGGGAACACGTCCTCAAAATGATATCCATGATCGAGATTGGAGGCTCTTGATTTTAAAATGGATACTTCTCTCCAAACCGACCTTATCCTACAGTCTCTCCCTGATTCCTTCTCACAGTTTGTTATGAACTTCAACTGCAATGAGATTGCATGAAATTTAGCTGGGCTAATGAACAAACTTGTGACCGCTCAGTCACAGATGAAGACTCCGCGGATGAAGGAGTCTTCTCTTGTGATTTCTTCTGGACCTCGGAGGTCTAAGAACAAGAAGAAAAAGACCAAGAAGCAAACTGGACCACAAGTTAAGGACCTTAAGGGTAAGGGCAAGGCCCCAATGGTTCCAAAGAATAAGAAGAAGAAGGATGCTTGTCTCAAGTGCGGTGAGCTGGGCCACTGGGCTAGAGACTGTCCGATTCTTCATGGCACTTCAGGTACAGAACTTTTAGGTTTGGAAACAAATTGTTGCACTCTTGTATTTTCTACTTCCGGAATCTTGGATTACGTGCTAGTTCTCATATTTGTACCGTGAATCAGGATATGGAACAAAGTAGGAAGCTTGGAGCTGGAGAAGTTATGATCACAGTCGGAAGCGGGCATAGTGTCGAGGCGACTGACATAGGATCACTTCTTTTGGGTTTAGAATCCGGCTTTGTTTTGACTTTAGAAGATATACTTGTTTTGCCCAAGGGGCACAAAAACATTGTATCCATTCCGGTCATGAACCGAAAAGGTTTTTCATTTTTCATTGGTGATGGTTCCTACAAAATTTATTTTAGAAATAAACTAGTGGGTACTGCTACATTGTTAAATGGATTGTATCATCTAAATCTCAGCAACAAAGTAGTTGTGAATAGTATGACTAGAAAACGTGGTAGGGATGAAACCAATCAAGTTTTGAAATGGCATCTTAGACTTGGTCATGTTGGTCAGACCAAGGTTTACAAGATGGAAAAAGATGGACTTATGGGTCCATTGGGATCGGATCCCTTTCCTACTTGTGAATCTTGCCTTAAAGGCAAAATGACTAAGTCCCCATTCACAGGGACTTTTGAAAGAGCCGCTGATAAACTGGGATTAATCCATACTGACGTTTGTGGTGCTTTGGAAGCAGCACGTGACGCATATCAATATTTCATTATGTTTACAGATGATCATACTAGGTATGGTTATGTATACTTAATGAAACATAAATCCGAGGTCTTTGAGAAATTCCAGGAATTCAAGGCCCTAGTCGAGAAAGAAACTGGTAATCATATCAAATCACATCGGTCGGACCGAGGTGGCGAGTATATGAGTATGGAGTTTGAAGAGTTCCTTAAGTAACATGGAATAGTCTCACAACTAACACCTCCAGGTACTCCTCAGTTAAATGGTGTGTCAGAAAGAAGGAACCGAACCCTGTTGAACACGGTCCGTTCCATGCTGGGCTATACTGACTTGCCGATTTACCTTTGGGGGTATGCACTCCTGACTGCCGCGTATATCTTGAACAGATGTCCTTCCAAATCCGTTCCAAAGACTCCACATGAGATGTGGGAGGGAAGGAAACCAAGTCTTAATCACATTAGTATTTGGGGATGTCCCGCCTATGTCAAGAAGACTAAGGTGGAAAAGTTGGAAGCTAGGTCTGCGAAGGGACGTTTCATTGGATTCCCATCTAGGACAATGGGATATCTATTCTACATGCCCGAAGATCGAAAGATCATTGTTGCTTTACAAGCACACTTTCTGGAAGATGAGTTCATTCAGGAAGGCGGAGCAGGTAGAAGTATTTCTTTAGAAGAATACAATGAAACTCCTCGGGAGAGACCTGTGCAAGAAACTGGAACCGAACTTTCTGAAACACAAGTACAACCACCTCATAGGTCTAGTAGGGTGTCTCATTTACCTGAGAGGTATGGGCTTGTGTGTTGGGATTCCGAAAACAAAATGAAATACGCAGCGGAAAATAAAAACGAATCCCAAACAGGATCGATCAAGTAACGTATATACGAAAATATAAATACGAAGATAAAGATCATACCCTAGAAGTGTTTGAAATAATTCTTCGTAAAATTGATGATGATCACGAACCCCGTCCCGAACACGAAATCCCTTCATTCCAAGCACCGAAATGTACGAAGCCTCTACTTCACACGCGTCGGAAGTTGCCCGAAAAAATTCGATAGTAATCCGTTCTCCAAGAACACGGCTAGGAATTACTATAGGAATTTATATCTCTCTTTTATTTCTTATTTTTTCTCAACTCAAAGTGAAAGAAAATAAGATGGATAAAATTCTCCCTCCACTCTCAAACTCACGGCAGTAGGTATTTTGAGTGTGTGTGTCAAGTCAACTTCTTGCATGAAATGGGTTTGTAATATATATAAAACAACAACTCATCATGAAGGAAAAATAATATGAGAGAGAATCTCAAACATTATTGTTATGACTTTACAACACATAACATGCACACAAGAAAATGGCCATGTGAGGTGGGGAGAGGTGGGGCGGCCCAAGGAAGTTTCCTAGAAAACGAGCCGAGCCACTCGGCTCGTGTATGGACGTTAACAAACGACTCCGTTAAATACACTCCGTTAAATCATCAATGTATTTATATTAATTAATTAATCTAATTAATTAATTATATCAAATACAACTATATTTCTCTAAGAAATATAATTTATAAATTTAATTAATTACCCGGTAACTTAATTTTAATTCATAAGACTGCTATTTGATTTATCCAATAAATCGTAATTAGATATCTAATATCTAATATTAATAGAGAGATAATAAATTCACATTTATCCGTCAACGCTCCTAATGCGCGACTCTGTAGGTCCGTCTCAGCCGGCATTGGGAGGAACCAATGAGTGCGAGCAGCACTTAGCCAGCCTAGCGGGCCGCACTGTAAACCCCGACTGAGAACGAATGAAGGGATCATTCCAGAACCATTATGTCGTGAATACTATATACGTATAGACCCTTCATCAGATGTCCCGGTCAAGTCTTCAGGTCACGGTAAAGTCAAACCCTACTATTGACTAAACTCTATACATGTGTTAATGCAAATCAAGACCGACTGATTAATAGTGTATCTAATACGACTATATCAGAATGCTTTGGCCAAAGACTTATGATCTTATTTTCCATTAACCATATAGGACATTCGCTTGCTCACTAACAGGAGATAGAATCCTTTCTTGGCATACAGTAAAGACTGCTACCTACCCGTATAGTCCGCACTTCGAGGTCGACTCATCAATTAAGCAAATGAGTCTAACTACTCTAATGACAAACTAAACGTCACAGGCACATCTTCTACTGAACCCTCAAGTCAAAGGTCCACGTATACTATCACAACCTTTTGATTCATCATCGACTCTCCGAGAGTGAATACCGTGTGACTGAATCGAGTATGAGTCGTGTTCGAGTATACTGACCCCACCAATATACTTATAACTATGCTATCAAGACGTGCACATGTCCTAGCATCAGTTATACAAGTCGTATTAAAACTTAATGCCCATTTTAAGTTTATTGACTTGCGAAAAATTTACGTAAATAAACTTTAAACACTTCCAGTGCATATTCTCTTATCCCATAACGAGAATGGAATGTTCGATTTATTTACATGGACTTTACTTCAATGTTTACCAAGTCAAGAATGCAATTGAAATACAATAAACAGTGAATGAATCGTATTGCCTTTTTATTAATAATTCCACAATTACAAATACAATGCCCTTACTCTCTCATCCCCTGAGTGGCATTTGAGGGCATATTCCTAACATTGTGCACTTGGAGGAGATGGGTCTCCATGAGGTTCCAAGTGATAGCCAAGAGACCGACCCGACGACCTATGACCAAGCGATGGTGGATGTAGACTCCGCGAAATGGCGTGAAGCTATGGAAGCTGAGATAGACTCGATGCATGTCAATCAGGTCTGGACTCTAGTAGACCGCCCCAAGGGCATAGTACCTATTGGGAACAAGTGGATCTACAAGAGAAAGACTGATGGTGATGGCAAGGTTGACGCCGATAAGGCCAGGCTTGTGGCAAAGGGTTATACCCAGAAGGAAGGGATCGATTACCACGATACCTTCTCGCCCGTAGCCATGATCAAGTCTATTCGCATGATGCTTGCTATAGCTGCCTACCACGATTATGAGATATGGCAAATGGACGTAAAGACGGCTTTTCTTAATGGATTCCTCGAGGAAGAAATCTATATGGAGTAGCCTAAAGGCTTTGTGTCTGAAGTCGATATTCAGAAAGTGTGCAAGCTTCAGCATTCCATTTATGGACTGAAGCAAGCGTCGCGTAGTTGGAACCTTCGTTTTGACGAGGCAGTCAAAGAGTTTGACTTCGTGCAAAATGAGGAGGAACCTTGTGTATACATTAGGGTTAGTGGGAGCAATATCGCATTCTTAGTACTATATGTGGATGATATTCTACTAATAGGAAATGATGTGGGAATGCTCAGTTCTGTAAAAGCTTGGCTTTTGAGTAATTTCTCCATGAAAGACTTGGGAGAAGCAACCTATATTCTTGGAATTCGACTCTACCGGGATAGAGCGAAGAGAACAATAGGCCTTTCCCAAGCCCTCTATATAGATAAGATCTTAAAGCGATTTAAGATGGATGATTCTAAAAGAGGGTTCCTACCGATGCAACATGGAATAAAACTCTCCTTGAAGATGTGTCCTCAAAGTGAGGAACAACGAAAGGAAATAAGTAATATACCATATGATTCGGCCATGGGTAGCCTTATGTATGCTATGTTGTGTACAAAACCTGACATCACGCATGCTGTAAGCGTGGTGAGTAGGTTTCAGGCAAACCCAGGTAGGGAACATTGGACTGCCGTAAAAAACGTTCTCAAGTACTTAAGAAGGACTAGAGATATGGTTCTGATGTATGGCGGTGGAGAATTAGATGTGGTGGGATTCACTGATTCGGACTTGGACTGAAGGACGACTCTGTTAGGATTGTATACTGCAAAGCATACTTTATGCTTGTATTACCTAATTTCCCATTTACTACCTATGAGGATATTAATTATATCTAATCACATGTTTTGCATATTAATTCACGTTATGGTTATGCAAATGAAATGTCTAATTATTTTATATTGTAGATAATGTGGTGTGTTGGTGTCACACGGAAGATCACATTATCGGTGCCTTATAAAATAATATAATAGTTCACAACCTATATAATTATTAGACAAATTATATAAAGGGTTGTAGTGTATGCTTGAAAATAGTTGGTCTTGACTATTAGCATACATTAGCGTATTTGTATACGTTGAACAGGATCGAGGTGAGATAGTGTCTTCTGTACTGACTGTAAGAAGAACGTAAATCTCGGATAATTATTAGTTCTTAATTCTAAGTATATAATATTTTATTGTGTATTTATAATAATTATTGCTTTGATTTACCATAGGTGAGAGTCAAAATGATCGACTCAATAAGCCTCGTATCTTGGGCAATAATATTGTTTATACGACAATTATTATTATTACTAGAAATCGTGTCCCGACTCGTGCGGTTTGATGATGTCCCCTTGAAGAGCTCGATAATGATTATTATATTAAACCCTGCAGGTGGATTTAATTCCGATATAATAATAAGGTTCGAGTGGTACTACTCTTGGATAAGATATTAATTAATTAAAGCTGTCACTAGCTTATAATTAATTAATGGACATTCGATATCTTAAACACGGGAAATAATATATTTAATAAGGAGCCCAATTTCGTAATTTGGGATTTTGGTAGGAAGTACAATATCAAACTTTTTAGTGGACTAAGTTGATATTAATTAATTCATCATATATTAGGAAGAGTCCTAATAAGGTAAGATGAATTAATTGGGAGTCCTTCCATAATCCTCCTCTAGATCCCTAGTAGTAGTCCAAGAGCCTATAAATAGGACATTATGGTTGATGGCCGATTTTATGCTTCTTCATACACAAGGAATTTCGATTTTTTCTTCTAAGTGTTTAATTGTGGATCTAGACTTGTGTCTTTGATTCCACAATTGAGAGAACACTTTAATTCTTGCTACATATCGGAATTACTTGAAGAAAAGAAAATCGAGAGTTGTGAGGCATAAGAATTCGGCCGATCCATAAGGTGTCCAAGCAAGATCCGGTAGCTCGTTGCCCACACAACGTCCGGTTCAAGGCGAATCATACTCTATAAGATATGAAGGTAGAAATACAAGGCGATCAAGAAGGAAGTAACAAACGCGCTTCAAAAGGTAATATCCTATGATCTTGGATCTAGATTAGGATATTTTAATTAATCAACATATTTAATTAATAAATAATAAATAATATTTAAATTGCTTGTTAGTCTTAGTAATTAATTAATTAGCATGCCTAAATAGATCTAATGCTCGTAGATGCGTAAAACGCTATTATCAACTTTCCCAAACTTCACTTCCGCTGTGTTTTACTTTCCAACAATTGGTATCGGAGCCGGATTTTTAGGCTTTTGCTATTTTAATTAATTTTAGTGATTAATTGATAGCAATTTAAATATTCATATATTTTGATGTTGGAATATTTTGCTATATGTGTTCTTGCAGGTGATATGACCCAATTATCATGGTTTATATGAATGGTGTATTTATTTATTTATTTTTATTAATTATGCAATTGTTAGTTTGGCCCGTTTTTGAGGCATGTAATGGTTTTTCCCGTGAGAAAATCCGCGGGTAGTTCTAGGTGTTTTTATTTTTTCGTGTAAATCTTGATGTAATTTCGATGTATTTTATCTTGTATAAAATTGTAATCGAATTCGGAAAAGACGGGATCGCGAAGAAATAGAGCATAACCGGATCAGGATCATTGGCAAGTTACGCCCGAAGAAGAAGCGCCGGCTGCAAAGACACGGCCGCCGCTGAAAGCGCCGAAGCGGCTTCGATGCAGCGGCGGCTGGTCGGGCAGTTATTTGGTTCGGGCCGGTCGTCGATTTTGGTCCGTTTGCCGTTAGCCGTTGCGTCCATTGAAGTCGGGATTTAAAATTAAATTTTTTTATGTAATTAATTTTGCATAAAAGTAAAATTTTAATTTTGAAAATCCACGGCCGGGAGAAGCGACGAGATGCTTGATTCAAATGGGAGAGATCGAGTCGAAGATTTTCTGATTCAACTCAAGGAAGAAGACCATGATAATTGGATAACTTTAATTATCCATGCTTTATTTTGGTTTTTTTATTGTTTTGATGTATGGCATGTATGGATGTATGCGTGATATGTTTCCTTGCATGTTAGGACGGGAAAATTAAAAACCTTAAGGCTAAGATAACTAAATGATTAAATTGATTTAATTTTTTTTAATTAAAATCAAATTGGCCTCCATAATTAATTTAAATTTTGAAGTAATTAGCATGCGCGTTGACATTAGAGTCTTCCTCCATATCGGATGTGCTAATTATAGGTTCACTAGTTTTAAATTTCAAAATGATAACATAAGGTAAATATTACTTTTTATGAAAGGACCTCTCCATCGGTAGGACTATTATTTAAAAGATAATATTTTAAGGATGTTAAATTATGGTGTTCACTTAGGTGTATTAATTAATAAGCTCCCCATCGGAGTCTATGTTAATTAATACATGGCCAAGAGGAACCAACTATTAATTTTACTTGTCATAACGTAATTTGACTAGATAGTAAAATTAAAGACGTAAAACTCTACTTGAAAAATGTGTGTGTAAACGTCCACACGATCGTGGCTTGCATGTGCGGATTTTTTGAGGTGTTGGTTGCTAGCATATATATTGTGTTTTGAGGTTTTTCGATATATTTTGCTATGCATTATGTGATGGATGTTTTTAATTTTTTATTCTCAGATGTCTTTCAATCCACTAGCTGTTATTCTCAAACAAAATAAACTAGATGGCACTAACTTTGCCGATTGGAAAAGAAATCTTGACATTGTCCTGACTGCTGAGGGGCATAAGTTTGTCTTAATCGAGGAGAGCCCTCTAGAACCAGAACCGGATGCCACTCCCAAAGAGTTGGCTGAATTCCGAAAATGGAAAAAGTCTGATGAGATAGCTCGCTGTTACATTTTGGCTTCACTGACAAATGTATTGCAGCATCAGCATCAGACGATGGGTTCGGCCGCGGAAATGATGAAAAGTCTCACCAAGATGTTTGGTCATCAGAACCGGGTGGCTAGACAAAATGCTATTAGGGTATTGATGACAACCCAAATGTCTGAAGGGACTCCAGTGAGGGATCATGTTCTAAAAATGATGTCTCATTTGAGCATCGAGCATCTGGGGCTACTATCGATGCGGAAACGCAGTCGATATTATCTTAGGCGACTTACCTAGAAGCTTTGAGCGTTCCGCCTTAACTACAATATGAACCGTAGGACATATAGTTTGGCGGAACTTCGACAGAGCTTGATCATCAAGGTCTCTTCAAACAAGGTTATCAGATTCTTGCGGCAACCGGTGCTACTTCTTCCAAACCCAAATGGGGAAAGAAGAAGAAGCAGGTTGACCAGAAGCAAGTGGCAACCCTCAAGGTGAAAAGCAAGGCTCCTCACCACGAGGCGAACAAAAAGCCAAAGGGAAAGTGCTACAAGTGCGGTCAGAAAGGACATTTTAAAGCGGACTGCCCTGCTCTTAAGAAAGGTATGTCTCGTGCACTAGTAGTCAAAACATGTTTGGTAGCTTGTTCTTCCACTTCGTGGATAGTTGATTCAGGCTCCACTGATCATGTTTGCTTTGACTCGCATGGTTTTCAGGTAACCAAGCAGCTTAGTGCGGGCGAGATTACCATCAACTAGGGCGATTATTCCAGGCTTATGGCTGTTGCAGTGGGAGTCGTGCAGATTAATGATAAATTATTAGTTCTCAATAATGTATTATTAGTACCGGATTTTAGAATGAATTTAATTTCGGTTTCTAAATTAAAATGCGATGGTTATTCAGTTTCTTTTGATGATGATGCCATTATTAAGAAAAGAAGCGGTGAATATATTTGCAGAGGTACTTTTAATGATGGACTATATATTGTTAATACTGCACAAACTCCTATGCATAAATCACTTAACTCTTTGTCTAAACCTAAAAAGAGAAAAGAACCTTCAAACATAAACCAAGCATATCTGTGGCATTTACGGTTAGGACATGTAAACCTTAGAAGGATTCAAAGATTGGTAGATGATGTCCCATTGGATGATCTCCAAGTTGAGTCATTTCCAATTTGTGAATCCTGTCTGGAAGGTAAGATGACCAAAAGGGTTTTTTAAAACCAAGGGAAACCGTGCTCAGGATGTGTTAGAATTGGTTCATACGGATGTATGTGGTCCAATGAATATCCAGGCTAGGGGTGGTTTCGAATACTTCATCACGTTTATAGATGATTATTCGAGATATGGGTACATCTATTTGATGCGACGTAAGTCTGAAGCCTTTGACAAGTTCAGAGACTTCAAGGCTGAAACGGAGAAGCGTCATGGAAAGAGTATCAAGTCGCTACGATCTGATCGTGGTGGCGAATACCTTAGTGGAGAGTTTTTGGAATTCTTGGTGAATGAGGGGATTTCATCCCAGCTCACCGCGTCGGGAACTCCACAACAAAATGGTGTGGTTGAAAGAAGGAATAGGACTCTTTTAGAAATGGTTAGATCAATGATGAGTTATTCAGATTTACCTATTTCGTTTTGGGGATACGCCTTAGAAACAGCGGCGTACATTCTAAACCTGGTGCCTTCGAAATCAGTTCCAAAAATACCCACAGAACTGTGGAGTGGGCGTAACCCAGTCTAGGACATGTTCGGATTTGGGGTACTCCATCACATGTGCTGAATAAGGAAGCTGATAAATTGGCATCTCGTACAGAAGTGCGAGTGTTTGTAGGATACCCTAAGGGAACGAAGGGTGGCTTGTTCTATAGTCCCCAGGATCAGAAGGTCATTGTTAGCACCAATGCCCGATTTCTGGAAGAGGATTATATGATTAGTCACAAGCCCATGAGCGAGATAATTCTGGAAGAGCTGAGGGGCGAGACTCCGTCTATACCAATCGTACAAGCGCCAACTAACACTGCACCACGTAATGATTCTGAAACTTTTACACCAACTCAGGATTTGCCTCGTCGTAGTGGGAGGGTTGTTCGTCAGCCCGAACGATTAATAGGCATGGGAAAGTCTTCGGACTCAATCCCAGACGAAGATGAATCAGTTCCCTGGACCTATAAGAAGGCAATCCAAGATAAAGATGCTGACTCCTGGCAAGAAGCAATGGAATCAGAAATGGGATCTATGGATTCCAATCAAGTGTGGGAGCTAGTAGAGCTACCCGATGGTGTACAAGCCATTGGGAGTAAATGGGTCTACAAGCGAAAGAAAGGACGTGACCGGAAGGTTGAAACCTTCAAAGCGAGGCTTGTTGCAAAAGGTTACACTCAGAAAGAGGGTATCGATTATGATGAAACCTTTTCGCCGGTAGACATGCTTAAGTCAATCCAGATTCTTTTAGCTATAGCTGCGCATTTGGATCTGGAGATTTGGCAGATGGATGTCAAGACTGCATTCTTGAATGGGAGTCTAGACAAGGAAATCTATATGCGCCAAGTAGAGGGATTCATTGCTAAAGGAGAAGAGCACTTGGTGTGCAAACTTAAGAAATCCATTTATGGACTTAAGCAAGCATCTAGATCTTGGAACACTCGTTTTGACGAAGTTGTCCAGTCATATGGATTCGTCCAATGTCCGAGTGAGAGTTGTGTGTATAAGAAATGCGATGGAAACGTGTTGGTGTTTCTTGTACTGTATGTAGACGATATCCTTCTGATTGGAAACAACGTGAAGGAATTGTCGGACGTACGGGTATGGCTATCTGAGCAGTTCGATATGAAGGATCTAGGAGAAGCAGGACACATTCTTGGAATCAGGATCTTTCGTGATCGGAAGAAAAGGATGTTGTGCTTATCCCAGGCATCCTATATCGATACAGTGCTGAAGCGGTTTAGCATGGAGAATTCCAAGAAAGGTTTTCTACCTTACAGACATGGAATTCAACTATATAAGAACATGTGTCCTAAGACACAAAAGGAGATAGATGACATGAAGATGGTCCCTTATGCATCTGCTGTGGGAAGTCTCATGTATGCTATACTTTGCACTAGACCAGATATCTGTCATGCCGTGGGCATGGCTGCTAGATATCAGTCAAACCCAGGACCAGGACACTGGATTGCTGTCAAGCACATACTCAAGTACCTGAGAAGGACTAGGGAGTACATGCTAGTATATCAATCAGACGACCTGTTTCCGGTAGGTTACACTGACTCAGATTTTTCATCGGACAAAGAAAAGTCTAAGTCTACTTCGGGTTATGTGTTTAGCCTGGGAGGTGGAGCCATTAGTTGGAGGAGTGTGAAGGAGAAATGCATCTCGGACTCTACCATGGAAGCCGAGTGTAACACCCCCAAAACCGTATGGGAATATTACACGCCGTAGACCCTTTCCGCAAGGATCTACCAGGCTAAACATCCATAAACAACCAAATGCTTGCCCGGCCAGGGTCAAACAATATAATAATACAGACTGTAAGGTCACTTACACATAAACACACAGACCGATGAGGTCACACAACTCTATCAACAGGACTGACGAACAACATTACCCACACAGGGGTCGAAATACAATACAGCGGAAGACTGAATCAACTCTAATAATACAACTAAACTCTACCAACTCTCAACTCTTGATTAGTATTGCAGCTCGTCATCCCCTTGTGCCAATCCTGTGACTGCTCCCCTGAATCTGCATGTACCTGGATGCAAAACAGACATCCACCCCCCGAATACTCGGGGGTTAGTAAAACTCCACTGTTTTACTAGTGCAAGTATCAAACCATACGAAATGTAACAAGCAGATAGCAACTACGAATTTAATACGGAAATCAATTATCAAAATGTTCCCGAGAAGTTTTAGAATTTCGAACTCAAGTAAGAGATATTTGAAAAGGAACACATCATCTCGGGGATTTTTAAAGCAGAAATTCTTTTGGACCTCGAGTCCCAATTTACAAAACCTTTTCGTAAACATTAGGGCCTTAGCCCGATTCTCGTTTCAAAGCATACTAAATAATATAACATTATGAGTCCGAGATCCATATTTAAAATGTTACCCGAACAATCACTGCTACACGATCATTATTCGTACACATCATGTACCGAACTCCGGAGGCCTCGACGGACCTTACCCGGACCACACACACTGTTCGTACACATCATGTACTGAACTCCGGAGGCCTCAACGGACCCTACCCGGCCACAACATCGTTCGTACACATCCTGTACCAAACTCCAGATGCCTCGTCAGACCCTACCTGGATCACACACCTTGTCCGTACACGTCATGTACCGGACTCCAGGCCTCGCGCACCCTACCTGGATCACACACTTTGTTCGTACACATCATGTACCGAACTCCGCAGGCCTCGCGGACCCTACCTGGAACACACACACATCGACACGACACAATTCATAATCATTAAATGTCAAGCCATTCCACATTACACCGAAATGTACAATCAAGTATGTAAACCAAAACAACACAAACATCATGATCATCACAACGACTCTTAACCAACATAACACACATTCGGTACACAATACATTGAACAAACACGTATACAACCATCTCATATGTACATCGCAATCCTGCACAAATGGCACAACGCCTAACACGTATACCAATATATCACTATTATCACAAAGCCTTCAAATTTGGGAAAACACAACCAACTCAAATGGAACATATTTACGGAGGCAAGCAAAATCGTCATACATATCATACATAATTACTATTCACAAGATACAAGTCGTATAATAAGATACTTGCCTCGAAACCACGACGTGGAGAATCGACCGAAGTTGGTTGGCACGAACTAACTACGAACTTGCCGACTCCACCGAATGGCAACCCGCAACAATAAACTAGGAAGGACAACAATAACAACGAAAATGAATTCCAAAGTACGACTCAAAGCCGTTGAATTCAAGAACGAACGACGAATGTTCAAGTGTTTTCCCCAAAACGGCCAAGAACACGATTCGTCCCGACAAAACAGAAAAACGGAATTCCAAGTTGAAATATGGATATACAATCCATAGAATATGTTTAACAACATCATTTAACCATAATCGATCCATCGAAAACGGATGAAAAACGAGATCGGGGACAAATCCCCCGAAAAGTCAATTCGAAGGAAATCAAGAAATATACTTCGATTCGACGAAGAACAATGGATTAAATGATGTTAAACTCGAGAATACTACCAAGATTAATCATACCCATCATGAATTAATCAACAACACGGAACGAATCGGACAAAAAATGCAAAAAACCCCCAAATTCACGAAATTAGGGTTCTAAGAAAGATTACCTTGATTCGCTGGATCAAAGGATGGTAACGGATGATTGATTGATGTTATGAACTCAAGAACTTCATGGATTTGTTGTTAAACAACATGGCTTCGTCACCCATGAATTGCCAGCCGCGGACGGAGAAGGAAGGAAATGAAAAACGAAGGGAAAAGTGGCTGGTCTGTCATATATATACTGGGCCGGAACTAGCGTGCGCTAGCCTTCCCGGACTAGCGTGCGCTATCGGCCAGTACCGGCCGAGCACTCTTGGCCATGGCCCGCATGACCCGGCACCACCGACCAATTCTGCCGATCATGACTGTCCGCCCGACTCCCGCTAGCGTGCGCTACGGACGGAAGCCTGCGCGCGCTAGCCGACCTGTCCAGTAGCCTCTGGACTAACAAACTCACCCAGGTAACGTACGCTAGTCGGCCGACAGCGTGCGCTACCCATGCCGGTTAGCGTGCGCTACACCCGACAGTAGCGTGCGCTACCTGCCGATCCTGACCGAGTCCAGAACCTCAGAACCCCACTGCCCAGACCCAATAGCGTGCGTTAGGCCACCCGATAGCGTGCGCTACACCTGCCGGTTAGCGCGCGCAGCCTTCCGGCAGTAGCGTGCGCTACGCCGGTTCCTGCCGCACCTGTCCGGCCGGTGCTCGCAATCGTCCGGCCAGTCCCAACTGCTCGCCAAGATGCGACCACCAGGGCTCGACGACCCGATTTCCGAAAACGTACGGAACGAACACGACGAAAAGTTCGCGGACAACATCAACGGCCCAAAATGAAAACATAATACCATAATTAATCATACGCGACCAAGAAACGGGTCGAGACAACAATTCCAGATACGGATACCCGTAACTTTCAAGAAATTACAAAATGGCCCAAAACGCCCGGAAATCACGATACGTGATCGAATGACCAAACCGAAGTTCACAACACGTCTAACAAAGTTAAACAGACTTACAGGAAACTCGAAACAGCAGTTTCGAACGAGATTCGCAACAATCGAACTCAATTGCGGAAAAGTCGCTAAAAAGCACGGAACTCAACAAAACGACACCGAAACGATCTCGGATGTCAAAAAGCGTAGAATTAATTATTCTCAGAACGATGAAACGGTCATAAGAGAGTAGTCAAAACGGACTCTCGCCGAAAAAAGAAAATTACCAAAAATTGAAAATTGCGGATATTACATTCTACCCTCCTTAAAAGAAGTTTCGCCCCGAAACTTAAAATAAGTAGGGAGGAGAAACATCCCACCAGGAAACACTCAACGAGATACACAAGAACCGAAACTCGCGCCAACGACGGAACGCCACAAGCAACACAAAGAGACATACGGCATGAAAACACGCCCCACGATGACCAACACAACGCCACTGGTAGAAACATAATAAAATCAACAAGTGACAAGCGTCATCAAATAGAAAATACAATCGAGTCGATTATCCGGACAATCACAAAACACAACGAATGAAAATCAATAGGATTGACCAACCCAACGGTACATCAATCAAAACGCGAGCCAACCGCTGAACAAATACGGAATTCCACCGCCCAAGGGTTGGAAGATTGAAAACGAGACTAACTTCCCGAACTTAAGGGAATTAGGAAGGAGCCTGAACGCTCAACAATCACGAAACGAGAACAAAACCGAACAAACAAACGATCGAGACAACAAAAATCGAACAATCATGTCCGAAACACGAAGGATAATAAAATTCAAACAACAACTCCCGTGACGATCCGTGAGAACTACAAGACATGCATTCCCATAAGATCCACCGAAAAGGAATAGCGATTGAAAAGTCACAACGACAAACGAGTTATTCCGAAATAATACCACTCGTTCGATCAACAAAGGCAAGGGGCAGGACAAGCCCAGAAATGTCAACGAACATAAACGAGTCGACAGAGTCGAAAACACAAGAGTTCCAAATCCGATCCACTTCGAATAAAAGAACTAATAGAACCAGATGATGTCACTCCCGAACAAGGTTCACAAGAATCGAATCGAACTCGAAAAAGTCACAGCGATAACCAGATCGACCCACAACAAGATCACAGTTCGTTCGGACGATGAAACCGAAATACAGAACAAGTTCAGAAAGTAACAACGAACACGAGCGAGTCGATAGAATTGAGAAAGAGAAAATGCATAAGCCAAAAATAATACAGGTATTATATCCGACCTCTTATAAAAGAAATGTCGTCCCCGCAGCTCACAACAACGGAAACAAGTTAACCACACAAAAAGCAACCGACAGAAAAATCTCCAATGGGCCTCTCAGAGCCGATCCTGATAACTGTGCTGAAGCGCGAACTCCGAAAGTCTCGGTAGCCAATTCACAAAACTGAATTCGGTGTCCCTCGAGTCCGCACTTGAAATGTTTTACCGACGAGAGGGACAATTTACACGCGCATGCCCCAGCACATCACGGTTGAAACGTCTCGGCTCGGCATACCGAAAATACAAAATGCTAGATATAATGGGGCATAACGTCGCAAAACAACATAGCAGAGATGCCAACTCAGCACAACAAAGAATCATAACACATATCATATACAACGATTTCCATCGTAAAGTAATACACACACAAACAATACAGCAACGACGGTATCGTTCGGCAACCTTAACGGCCCGAACAATAACCAGCACATAATTACAAACATCATGAATCAATCACACATGTACACATACGTACAAACCCAAGCTTTAACAGCTCACACAGGTGCGATAACACGCAAGTCACCACGAAATGACAACATTGAAGATTGTCATCACACCTCCCACAAAGGGACAACAAAAACATATGCGTGGCGGACGACTCAACGTTCACACCACCAATTTAATCACAATTCGGAAGGCTAACACCCTAACGACAATACCAACATCCTACACACCTTCTCCGACCACAAGCAGGAAATGATGGGTTTTAAAACGAAAACCACTTTTTAAAGACAGTTTGGAAACACCAGTTGATCTTGAGTATCATTTTACAAAAAGTTGAACAAACATCATTTTCGAGACTTTGAAAATCATCTTGCGTTTGAACAAAAATGAGGACACCTTTCTTTTAGTGAAAAACTTTCAAAAATATTCGACCCTTGGGTCTAAGCAACTGCATTTGAGAATATCTCAAAATGTTTTTGGTCCTCAACTGGAAATTTTTTGAAATGTATTGCGGCATTAGAAAGCACCTTAAAAACACCGCAAGAAAATAATTCGTTTTAAAAGTACGTCTCGAATTTGAATTTTCTAAGATACTCAAGGTTTTCAAAGATAATTCAATGGGCTAGAATGCCCAAAAACTTCAGGTAATTATGCAAAACATTATAGCATCGTGGGTCCCGCGCCGGAACTCACCAGGCTAAAAACCATTTACAACGTTAAAAAGGCCGATGACGGTAATATTTCAAAAACTCACAAATGCCATTTACAAAATACTAAGTATCGTCACAAGAATTTTGCCAAAACGATCAAGGCCATAACGCCAAAACTCGGTTAAAAGAATCGGTTTTCGAAATCAAACTCAGTTGGCAAAAGGCCGAAAGCCATTTGAAAGAACTCACGCAGTGGAATTTTTTTTTTCAGTCCAAGATACACAATCCAGCAACACTACTCCTCATATGAACGAAATATGAGAGTCAAATAACCACATATCAAGAAATCAAAATCCATAAGAGGGTTCCGTCACTAATCAAATAATCATAAAAATAGCTCGTGTCACACGAGGCACAACACAAAGAAGGGAGACTTACAGCCACAGGTCGCACGGAGGTGACGGTCGCCCACGATACTAATCTCGTCCAACAACATAACCGACACGTTGTGACTACGCACAACTCAACTTGTCACCTAACGACTCGAACGACAAGACAACACATTACTCGACAAATCACGACTTGACTCGACCCGACAGCCTAGGTTTCCGCAACCTAAGCTCTGATACCATAAATGTAACACACCCAAAACCGTATGGGAATATTACACGCCATAGACCCTTTCCGCAAGGATCTACCAGGCTAAACATCCATAAACAACCAAATGCTTGCCCGGCCAGGGTCAAACAATATAATAATACAGACTGTAAGGTCACTTACACATAAACACACAGACCGATGAGGTCACACAACTCTATCAACAGGACTGACGAACAACATTACCCTCACAGGGGTCAAAATACAATACAGCGGAAGACTGAATCAACTCTAACAATACAACTAAACTCTACCAACTCTCAACTCTTGATTAGTATCGCAGCTCATCATCCCCTTGTGCCAATCCTGTGACTGCTCCCCTGAATCTGCATGTACCTGGACGCAAAACAGACATCCACCCCCCGAATACTCGGGGGTTAGTAAAACTCCACTGTTTTACTAGTGCAAGTATCAAACCATACGAAATGTAACAAGCAGATAGCAACTACGAATTTAATATGGAAAACAATTATCAAAATGTTCCCGAGAAGTTTTAGAATTTCGAACTCAAGTAAGAGATATTTGAAAAGGAACACATCATCTCGGGGATTTTTAAAGCAGAAATTCTTTTGGACCTCGAGTCCCAATTTACAAAACCTTTTCGTAAACATTAGGGCCTTAGCCCGATTCTCGTTTCAAAGCATACTAAATAATATATCATTATGAGTCCGAGATCCATATTTAAAATGTTACCCGAACAATCACTGCTACATGATCATTGTTCGTACACATCATGTACCGAACTCCGGAGGCCTCGACGGACCTTACCCGACCACACACCTGTTCGTACACATCATGTACCGAACTCCGAGGCCTCAACGGACCCTACAGCCACAACATCGTTCGTACACATCATGTACCGAACTCCGCAGGCCTCGCTGACCCTACCGATCACACACCTTGTCCGTACACGTCATGTACCGGACTCCAGAGGCCTCGTCGGACCCTACCGGATCACACACTTTGTTCGTACACATCATGTACCGAACTCCGCAGGCCTCGCTGACCCTACCTGGAACACACACACATCGACACGACACAATTCATAATCATTAAATGTCAAGCCATTCCACATTACACCGAAATGTACAATCAAGTATGTAAACCAAAACAACACAAACATCATGATCATCACAACGACTCTTAACCAACATAACACACATTCGGTACATAATACATTGAACAAACACGTGTACAACCATCTCATATGTACATCGCAATCCTGCACAAATGGCACAACGCCTAACACGTATACCAATATATCACTATTATCACAAAGCCTTCAAATTTCGGAAAACACAACCAACTCAAACGGAACATATTTACGGAGGCAAGCAAAATCGTCATACATATCATACATAATTACTATTCACAAGATACAAGTCGTATAATAAGATACTTGCCTCGAAACCATGACGTGGAGAATCGACCGAAGTTGGTTGGCACGAACTAACTACGAACTTGCCGACTCCACCGAATGGCAACCCGCAACAATAAACTAGGAAGGACAAAAATAACAATGAAAATGAATTCCAAAGTACGACTCAAAGCCGTTGAATTCAAGAACGAACAACGAATGTTCAAGTGTTTTCCCCAAAACGGCCAAGAACACGATTCGTCCCGACAAAACACGAAAACGGAATTCCAAGTTGAAATATGGATATACAATCCATAGAATATGTTTAACAACATCATTTAACCATAATCGATCCATCGAAAACGGATGAAAAACGAGATCGGGGACAAATCCCCCGAAAAGTCAATTCGAAGGAAATCAAGAAATATACTTCGATTCGACGAAGAACAATGGATTAAATGATGTTAAACACGAGAATACTACCAAGATTAATCATACCCATCATGAATTAATCAACAACACGGAACGAATCGGACAAAAATGCAAAAACCCCCAAATTCACGAAATTAGGGTTCTAAGGAAGATTACCTTGATTCGCTGGATCAAAGGATGGTAACGGATGATTGATTGATGTTATGAACTCAAGAACTTCATGGATTTGTTGTTAAACAACATGGCTTCGTCACCCATGAATCGCCAGCCGCGGACGGAGAAGGAAGGAAATGAAAAACGAAGGGAAAAGTGGCTGGTCTGTCATATATATACTGGGCCGGAACTAGCGTGCGCTAGCCTTCCCGGACTAGCGTGCGCTATCGGCCGCATCGCCGAGCACTCTCGGCCATGGCCCGCATGACCCGGCACCACCGACCAATTCTACCAACCATGACTGTCCGCCCGACTCCCGCTAGCGTGCGCTACGGGACGAAGCTTCTTGTAGCGCTTCGACATCGTGCTTTATGGACTAACAAACTCACCTGTAACGTCGCTAGTCGGCCGACGGCGTGCGCTACCCATGCCGGTTAGCGTGTGCTACGGCCCGGCGATGGCGTGCGCTACTGCCCGATCCCGACCGAGTCGAGAACCTCGTAACCCCACCGCCTGCACTCCGATAGCGTGCGTTAGGCCACGAGATAGCGTCGCTACACTGCCGGTTAGCGCGCAGCCTTCCGGCGATGGCGTGCGCTTCGCCGGTTCTGCCGCACTGTCCGGCCGGTGCCCTGTCGTCGGCCATCCGCAACCGTCCGGCCAGTACCCGACCACCAGGGCTCGACGACCCGATTTCCGAAAACGTACGGAACGAACATGACGAAAAGTTCGCGGACAACATCAACGGCCCGAAATGAAAACATAATACCATAATTAATCATACGCGACCAAGAAACGGGTCGAGACAACAATTCCAGATACGGATACCCGTAACTTTCAAGAAATTACAAAATGGCCCAAAACGCCCGGAAATCACGATACGTGATCGAATGACCAAACCGAAGTTCACAACACGTCTAACAAAGTTAAACGGACTTACAGGAAACTCGAAATAGCAGTTTCGAACGAGATTCGCAAGAATCGAACTCAAGTGCGGAAAAGTCGATAAAAAGCACGGAACTCAACATAACGACACCGAAACGATCTCGGATGTCAAAAAGTGTAGAATTAATTATTCTCAGAACGATGAAACGGTCATAAGCGAGTAGTCAAAACGGACTCTCGCCGAAAAAAGAAAATTACCGAAAATTGAAAATTGCGGATATTACACCGAGTACGTGGCAGCCTCTGAGGCAGCCAAGGAGGCAGTGTGGCTCAAGTACTTCCTGCAGGACTTAGATGTGATTCCCGATTTGCCAGAGGGTATTACACTTTATTGTGATAATACTGGTGCAGTCGCAAATTCAAGGGAACCACGAGCCCATCAGGCAAGTAAACATATCAACCGCAAGTACCACATCATACGACACTTCGTGAAGGAAGGAGACGTAGTTGTAGCCAGGGTTGCATCGGAAGATAATCTTGCTGACCCTTTCACGAAAGGCCTACCTTCAAAAGTTTTTGAAAGGCATGTGGAAGGAATGGGATTACGGTGTATGGCAGCATTGCTTTGAGTATAAGTGGGAGAAATGAGAGACTATGTAATAGAGTAGTATACTTAAAAGCATGCTTTGAGTATAAGTGGGAGATTGTTAGGATTGTATAGTGCAAAGCATACTTTATGCTTGTATTACCTAATTTCCCATTTACTACCTATGAGGATATTAATTATATCTAATCACATGTTTTGCATATTAATTCACGTTATGGTTATGCAAATGAAATGTCTAATTATTTTATATTGTAGATAATGTGGTGTGTTGGTGTCACACGGAAGATCACATTATCGATGCCATATAAAATAATATAATAGTTCACAACCTATATAATTATTAGAAAAATTATATAAAGGGTTGTAGTGTATGCTTGAAAATAGTTGGTCTTGACTATTAGCATACATTAGCGTATTTGTATACGTTGAACAGGATCGAGGTGAGATAGTGTCTTCTGTACTGACTGTAAGAAAAATGTAAATCTCGGATAATTATTATTTCTTAATTCTAAGTATATAATATTTAATTGTGTATTTATAATAATTATTGCTTTGATTTACCATAGGTGAGAGTCAAAATGATCGACTCAATAAGCCTCGTATCTTGGGCAATAATATTGTTTATACGATAATTATTATTATTACTAGAAATCGTGTCCCGACTCGTGCGGGTTGATGATGTCCCCTTGAGGAGCTCGATAATGATTATTATATTAAACCCTGCAGGTGGATTTAATTCTGATATAATAATAAGGTTCGAGTGGTACTACTCTTGGATAGGATATTAATTAATTAAAGCTGTCAGTAGCTTATAATTAATTAATGGACATTCGATATCTTAAACACGGGAAATAATATATTTAATAAGGAGCCCAATTTCGTAATTTGGGATTTTGGTAGGAAGTGCAATATCAAACTTTTTAGTGGACTAAGTTGATATTAATTAATTCATCATATATTAGGAAGAGTCCTAATAAGGTAAGATGAATTAATTGGGAGTCCTTCCATAATCCTCCTCTAGATCCCTAGTAGTAGTCCAAGAGCCTATAAATAGGACATTATGGTTGATGGCCGATTTTATGCTTCTTCATACACAAGGAATTTCGATTTTTTCTTCTAAGTGTTTAATTGTGGATCTTGACTTGTGTCTTTGATTCCATAATTGAGAGAACACTTTAATTCTTGCTACATATCGGAATTACTTGAAGAAAAGAAAATCGAGAGTTGTGAGGCATAAGAATTCGGCCGATCCATAAGGTGTCCAAGCAAGATCCGGTAGCTCGTTGACCACACATCATCCGGTTCAAGGCGGATCATACTCTAGAAGATCTGAAGGTAGAAATACAAGGCGATCAAGAAGGAAGTAACAAACGCGCTTCAAAAGGTAATATCCTATGATCTTGGATCTAGATTAGGATATTTTAATTAATCAACATATTTAATTAATAAAGAATAAATAATATTTAAATTGCTTGTTAGTCTTAGTAATTAATTAATTAATTAGCATGCCTAAATAGATCTAATGCTCGTAGATGCGTAAAACGCTATTATCAACGTTCCCAAACTTCGCTTCCGCTGCGTTTTACTTTCCAACAGACTCGATGTCCACTTTTGGCTACATATTTACTCTTAATGGAGGAGCAGTATCTTGGCGTAGTGCCAAGCAAAGCGCGACTGCTGATTCCACCTGTCAGGCTGAGTATCAAGCAGCCTCGGAGGGTTCCAAGAAAGGGTTCTGGATTAAGAAGTTTCTGGGAGAACTTCAAGTGATACCATGTGCTGAGCTGCCTGTTCCGCTGTACTGCGACAACGATGGAGCGCAGGCCAAGGAACCGAGGTTTCACAACAACACCAAACATATTGAGAGGAAGTATCATCTCGTAAGAGAATTTGTTCGCAAGGGATACATTGTGCTGCACAGAGTAAACTTGGCCGACAACGTCGCCGATCCACTGACCAAGCCACTTTCTCAGACTAGCTTAGAGGGTCATCTGGAGAACATGGGTATTAGATACCATAGTGTGTGGCATTGAGTGCAAGTGGGAGATTTTTAGGAGTATGCCCTCGAATGCCACTCAGAGGATGTTGAGTGAGGGCATTGCACTTGTAATTATGTAAATCAATTATATAAGGCAATGAATGTTTCGTTATTTACTGGTAGTTACTGGCATTCCTAACTCATAAATATACATATAGAAACTAGTCCTTGTATTTGAGAGCAAAACGTTCCACTACTTATTGGATAAGGGGGTCGGCACTGGAAAGGTTTATAGCTCAAATACTTAATCGTTCGCAAGTCAATGAAACTTGACTGGGCGTTAAATTTATGTGAAGACTTGTATGACGTGTTCTTTGACATGGAGAGTGTTAGGATTATGCCCTCGAATGCCACTCAGAGGTTGTTGAGTGAGAGCATTGTACTTGTAATTATGTAAACCATTTATATAAGGCAAATGAATGTTTCTTTATTTACTGGTAGTTACTGGCATTCCTAACTCGTAAATAAACAAATAGAAACTAGTCCGTGTATTTGAGAGCAAAACGTTCCACTCTTTATTGGATAAGGGGGGCGGCACTGGAAAGGTTATAGCTCAAATACTTAATCGTTCGCAAGTCGATGAAACTTGACTGGGCGTTAAGTTTATGTGAAGACTTGTATGACGTGTTCTTTGACATGGAGAGTGCGTGTCGAATGCTAATGGTTAGTGGGAGCACACGTTATAGGTATGCTAATTGGATTAGTATACTCGAACCGACTCACCCTCGATTCGTCACACGGATTTCACTCCGGGACAGTCAATGACGGAATCGAAAGGTTGTGATAGGTATTCGTGAACCTTCGACTTGAGGATTTAGTAGGGATGTGCTTGTGACGTCAAGATTTTCATTAGAGTAGTTCGACCTTATAAACCGGAAGGCGGGGGTCAACCTCGACGTGCATCTTGATGGGCAAGTAGCAGGTCCTACTGAATACCAAGATAGAATTCTTTCTCCCGTTAGTGAGTGGGTTATATGTCCTATGCGGTTATTGGCAGATGAGATCATAAGTCTTTGGCCAAAGCATTGGAGCTAGTTGTATTAGATACACGATAGCTCGATGATCTCGATTTGCATTAACGCATGCATATCGTCAAGTACAGATAGGGTTTGACTGACCGTGATCCTATAACTTGATCGGGACATTTGAAAGAAGGGTTTATACGTATACTGGTATTCACGACAGAATGGTTCTTGAATGATCCCAATCATTCGTTCTCAGTTGGGGTACAGTGTAGGCCGCCATGCTGGCCAGGTGGTGCTACTACTCTTTGGTTCCTCCCATTGCTGACTGAGACGGACCTACCGAGTCGCGCAATAGGATTGACGATGGAATGAATAAAGCTAATTCTCTCATTATGAATATTAGATATTGGATATCTAAATTTGGAACATTAGATGTTTAAATCGATTTATTGGATAAATTGATTTACGGCCTAATGAATTAAATAAATTACTGGGTGATTAATTTAATTCATGAATATAATTATTTCTTGGAGAAATTAATTATGTTATTATGTATTTGATATGATTAATTAATTGGATTAATTAATCAATATAAATACATCGGAACGGAATCGGAGTTTATCTGTTTGGACTCACGGGAGTTCGAAACGGACCGAACTCGCCCGGCTCCTTCTAGATGGCCTCCCCTCTTTCCTTCCCTTTTCCTTGGTCATAGTCTCCACATGTTGGTGGAAGACTTATGTTTTGTCAAGGGGACAAAATATCACTTAAGGTGATTTTGTCAAAAGGTGATAGATATGAGGGGATTTGATGGATAATATATAGAGAAGACCAAATCTCCTTGCTTGCAAGAGAGATCACGTTTTTGTTAAGTAGAAGGAGAGAGGAAAAGCTCTTTCCAAGGCTTCATACTATTCATCATCATCTTCACATCATTCATAAATTTTTTCTTGGAGAAAAATATTTGTGAGATAGAGAGATACTAGATTAAACACTTAGAGTGTTGTAATCTTGAGTTGCTTAGCTTCTATAACCTTGTTCTAGCCGTATCCTTGGAGGATAACGAAGTTTAGTCATTCCAGTCGTTTTTCCAGCGCGTGGCAAGTAGAGACGTGGTGCTTTCGGCGTTGGATCGTTCAAGAGCTTGGGGAATAGCTCAAGAGAAGGTTATCCATTTAATCAACGGACTACGAGGGTATGTTTCTCGTATCTCTTGTATTTCGTTTTTGATATTCGTATATACGTAGCTCGATTGATCCTCGTAGGGATTCGAATCGAATTAATTTTCGTTTTACCGCTTCTGCTGGGCCTTCGTTTTAGGCACCGAATCCCAACAGTGGTATCAGAGCGTAGGTCTTGCGATCGTATATACGATATTAGCATTTGGAATGCTCGATTAGATGGTGAATGATTTGGAATCATTTTAGTCATAATCGTGGTATATGTTTTTACGTTCGTTGTAGTTATATTTTTCGTAAGTTTATGTCTAAATATAAATCTTAATTTCTTGGAAATATGATTTATATTGAAGATATGAATGTTGGAGAATATAGATATTGGATATCCGGTCGAAAAAATAGTCCCGAAATGCCGTTGGACGGTCCGGAGGGTCCGAAGTCGGGGCCGCGGCCTGTGGTCAGCAGGCTGGCTCGGGCAAACTATGGGCCGCGGCATAGTCTCGAGGGCCGCGGCACGTGGCTGTTGGGCGGCGGCGGCAATGCCGAGCGTGATCGGCCATGCCAGGCATGTCTGCCGGCATGCTGCCGGCAGTGACTCGGCCATGTCAGGCCAATTTCGCCCCGGCTCGATTTTTTCGTGTATTCTTGAAAATTAATCCCCCGCATGTTAAATTGGATTTAATATGATTAAAATGATTTATGGTATTTCATTTTATAAGAGAAATTTGATTAATTGGAATATTTATGGTCGACCGAATTATTTTGAACGTTATCATATTACCGATTGTGTGAATCGATTGGATCTGTTCGTATTGTTGATTGGATCAATGTATTAGTATTTATTGAATGAATGATTTTGAATGGGGATGTGGTTCGTGGACTTAGTTTTTGAATCGTTCGTTTTATTCGATTGGGTTGTAAAGGCCGTTTTGAGCCTATTTATTTTACTAGAAAAAATTGTATCTAGGATGCAATTTTCAATGTAAAATTTATATGTAATGACGAAGACCGGATGAAGATCCATTTCGAGAAGACAAAGATTTAAGACGAAGACTTGTAATTAGATTACAAAGTTTTTGTTTTCCAGGAACGGTCCATGAACCACATGTTGGTAGCAACTAGGTTGTGAATGGTTGTTTCATATTGTATGAATGCCACAAACGCGCTTAAATGATTAATGTGCAAAGTGTAACGCTAATCGCGAAAATTCTCCCACGATAAATTATTAAGTTTATAAGGTTTTAAGGTTTTCCTTCCCTCCATCGAGTTTTCGGGAAATTGAAATCCAAACCGGATGTGCTATGCTTCCGAGTTATCGGGGTAGTTGTTCGGGGAGGACGGATAAATTACCGGGAGCGCATTGGATGCCTTCCGTTAGAGCAAATTTTATCCCTAGAATCCTGATAGGTTGCCGGATAAGATTCAATTGTGAAACTGATTTGCGTCGATGGTATAAACTTAACTTGTTCACGAACCATAGAAACCGTATGGGTTGAGGGGAATGAACAAGGGGAAAAAGAAGATCGAATCATCCATTAGATGGGTTAGTGTTGGACACCACTTTATGAAAATTAATAGACTAGAAACCTGTTCGGTTGCCCTCTATTAAGATTTATAAAGAACTCGATCACCACTATGAAGTAGAGCGACGATACTTCCGGATTTCACATGGGAGTGTGTTATTCCGATAAAAATAGTGGGAGCTGGGTAACAAGAATAGAAAAGACCTTAATTCTATACTCAGAACATAATATAACAAGTCACTAATTAATCTGTTATGCTTAATGCAGACATAACTCAATATGACAATGAATCCACTCGCAATTCTACTCGAAAAGAACACCTTAATGGGACCTAACTTTGTGGATTGGCTCCGCAATTTGATGATTGTCCTCAGTATAGAGGCACTGGGATACGTCTTGGAGACGGACATTCCGGCGCCTCCTGTGCGGACCCGAGCCAATCAGGAAGAGATTGAAAACCACGAAAAGTGGGTTAAGGATGACGTGAAAGTCCGTGATTATATGATGGCATCCATGTCTAATGAGATTCAGAGAGCTCATGAGAAAATGACTTCTGCTAGGCAGATTCTATCTCACTTAACCGAACTTTATGGTGAGCACAGTAGAACTGCTAGATATGAGATATCCAAGCAACTGTTCGGTGCAAGGATGAAGGAAGGTGAGAAGGTTGGGGAACACGTCCTCAAAATGATATCCATGATCGAGAGATTGGAGGCTCTTGATTTTAAAATGGATACTTCTCTCCAAACCGACCTTATCCTACAGTCTCTCCCTGATTCCTTCTCACAGTTTGTTATGAACTTCAACTGCAATGAGATTGCATGTAATTTAGCTGGGCTAATGAACAAACTTGTGACCGCTCAGTCGCAGATGAAGACTCCGCGGATGAAGGAGTCTGCTCTTGTGATTTCTTATGGACCTCAGAGGTCTAAGAACAAGAAGAAAAAGACCAAGAAGCAAACTGGAGCACAAGTTATGGACCTTAAGGGTAAGGGCAAGGCCCCGATGGTTCTGAAGAACAAGAAGAAGAAGGATGCTTGTCTCAAGTGCGGTGAGCTGGGCCACTGGGCTAGAGACTGTCCGATTCTTCATGGCACTTCAGGTACAGAACTTTTAGTTTTGGAAACAAATTGTTCTGCTAATGTATTTTCTACTTCCTGGATACTGGATTCTGGTGCTAGTTCTCATATTTGTACCGTGAATCAGGATCTAGAACAAAGTAGGAAGCTTGGAGCTGGAGAAGTTATGATCACAGTCGGAAGCGGGCATAGTGTCGAGGCGACCGACATAAGATCACTTCTTTTGGGTTTAGAATCCGGCTTTGTTTTGACTTTAGAAGATGTACTTGTTTTGCCCAAGGGGCACAAAAACATTGTATCCATTCCGGTCATGGACCGAAAAGACTTTTCATTTTTCATTGGTGATGGTTCCTGCAAAATTTATTTTAGAAATAAACCAGTGGGTACTGCTACATTGTTGAATGGATTGTATCATCTAAATCTCAGCAACAAAGTAGTTGTGAATACTATGACTAGAAAACGTGGTAGGGATGAAACCAATCAAGTTTTGAAATTGCATCTTAGACTTGGTCATGTTGGTCAGACCAAGGTTTACAAGATGGAAAAAGATGGACTTATGGGTCCATTGGGATCAGATCCCTTTCCTACTTGTGAATCTTGCCTTAAAGGCAAAATGACTAAGTCCCCCTTCACAGGGACATTTGAAAGAGCCGCTGATAAACTGTGATTAATCCATACTGACGTATGTGGTGCTTTGGAAGCAGCACGTGACGGAAATCAATATTTCATTACGCTTACAGATGATCATACTAGGTATGGTTATGTATACTTAATGAAACATAAATCCGAGGCCTTTGAGAAATTCCAGGAATTCGAGGCCCTAGTCGAGAAACAAACTGGTAATCATATCAAAGCACTTCGGTCGGACCGAGGTGGCGAGTATATGAGTATGGAGTTTGACGAGTTCCTTAAGGAACATGGAATAGTTTCACAACTAACACCTCCAGGTACTCCTCAGTTAAATGGTGTGTCAGAAAGAAGGAACCGGACCTTGTTGAACATGGTCCGTTCCATGTTAGGGTATACTGACTTGCCGATTTACCTGTGGGGGTATGCACTCCTGACTGCCGCGTATATCTTGAACAAATGTCCTTCCAAATCCGTTCCTAAAACTCCACATGAGATGTGGGAGGGAAGGAAACCAAGTCTTAATCATATTAGGATTTGGGGATGTCCCACCTATGTCAAGAAGACTAAGGTGGAGAAGTTGGAAGCTAGGTCTGCGAAGGGACGTTTCATTGGATTCCCATCTGGGACGATGGGATATCTATTCTACATGCCCGAAGATCGAAGGATCATTGTTGCTTTACAAGCACACTTCCTGGAAGATGAGTTCATTCAGGAAGGCGGAGCAGGTAGAAGTATTTCTTTAGAAGAATATAATGAAACTCCTCAGGAGACACCTGTGCAAGAAACTAGAACCGAACCTTCTGAAACACAAGTACAACCACCTCGTAGGTCTAGTAGGGTGTCTCATTTACCTAAGAGGTATGGGCTTGTGCACTTGGAGGAGCTGGGACTCCATGAGGTTCCAAGTGATAGCCAAGAGACCGACCCGACGACCTATGACCAAGCGATGATGGATGTAGACTCCGCGAAATGGCGTGAAGCTATGGAAGCTGAGATAGACTCGATGCATGTCAATGAGGTCTGGACTCTAGTAGACCGCCCCAAGGGCATAGTGCCTATTGGGAACAAGTGGATCTACAAGTGATGGCAAGGTTGACGCCTATAAGGCCAGGCTTGTGGCAAAGGGTTATACCCAGAAGGAAGGGATCGATTACCACGATACCTTCTCGCCCGTAGCCATGATCAAGTCTATTCGCATGATGCTTGCTATAGCTGCCTACCACGATTATGAGATATGGCAAATGGACGTAAAGACGGCTTTCCTTACTGGATTCCTCGAGGAGGAAATCTATATGGAGCAGCCTAAAGGCTTTGTGTCCGAAGTCGATATTCAGAAAGTGTGCAAGCTCCAACGTTCCATTTATGGACAGAAGCAAGCGTCGCGTAGTTGGAACCTTCGTTTTGACGAGGCAGTCAAAGAGTTTGACTTCGTGCAAAATGAGGAGGAAATGATGTGGGAATGCTCAGTATATGTAGATGCTCAGTCAAAGAGGGTTAGTGGGAGCAAGATCGCATTCTTAGTACTATATGTAGATGACATTCTACTAATAGGAAATGATGTGGGAATGCTCAGTTCTGTGAAAGCTTGGCTTTCGAGTAATTTCTCCATGAAAGACTTGGGAGAAGCTACCTATATTCTTGGTATTCGACTCTATTGGGATAGAGCGAAGAGAACAATAGGTCTTTCCCAAGCCCTCTATATAGATAAAATCTTAAAGCGATTTAAGATGGATGATTCTAAAAGAGGGTTCCTACCGATGTAACATGGAATAAAACTCTCTTTGAAGATATGTCCTCAAAGTGAGGAACAACGAAAGGAAATGAGTAATATACCATATGCTTCGGCCGTGGGTAGCCTTATGTATGCTATGTTGTGTACAAGACCTGACATCGCGCATGCTGTAAGCGTGGTGAGTAGGTTTCAGGCAAACCCAGGTAGGGAACATTGGACTGCTGTAAAGAACGTTCTCAAGTACTTGAGAAGAACGAGAGATATTGTTCTTATGTATGGCGGTGGAGATTTGTATGTGGTGGGATTCACTGATTCGGACTTCCAAGGACTGAAGGACGACTCGATGTCCACTTCTGGCTACATATTTACTCTTAATGGAGGATCAGTATCTTGGTGTAGTGCCAAGCAAAGTGCATTCTTGATTCCACTGTCGGTGAGTATCAAGCGGCCTCGGAGGCTTCAAGGAAGGGTTACGGATTAAGAAGTTTCGGGAGAACTTCAAGTGATACCATGTCTTTGTGCCTATTCCCATTTGTACTGCGACAACGATGGAGCTGTAGCGCAGGCCAAGGAGCCAAGGTTTCACAACAGCACCAAACATATTGAGAGGAAGTATCATCTCGTAAGAGAATTTGTTCGCAAGGGATACATTGTGCTGCACAGAGTAGACTCGGCCGACAATGTCGCCGATCCACTGACCAAGCCACTTTCTCAGACTAGCTTGGAGCGTCATCTGGAGAACATAGGTATAAGATACCATAGTGTGTGGCATTGAGTGTAAGTGGGAGATTGTTAGGGTTATGCCCTCGAATGCCACTCAGAGGTTGTTGAGTGAGGGCATTGTACTTGTAATTATGTAAACCATTTATATAAGGCAAATAAATGTTTTTTATTTACTGGTAGTTAGTGGCATTCCTAACTCGTAAATAAACATATAGAAACTATACCGTGTATTTGAGAGCAAAACGTTCCACTCTTTATTGGATAAGGGGGGCTGCACTGGAAAGGTTATAGCTCAAATACTTAATCGTTCGCAAGGCGATGAAACTTGACTGGGTGTTAAGTTTATGTGAAGACTTGTATGACGTGTTCTTTGACATGGAGAGTGCCTGTCGAACGCTAATGGTTAGTGGGAGCACACGTTATAGGTATGCTAATTGGATTAGTATACTCGAACCGACTCACCCTCGATTCGTCACACGGATTTCACTCACGGGGATCAATGACGGAATCGAAAGGTTGTGATAGGTATTCGTGAACCTTCGAATTGAGGATTTAGTAGGGATGTGCTTGTGACGTCAAGATTTTCATTAGAGTAGTTCGACCCTATAAACCGGAAGGCGGGGGTCAACCTCGACGTGCATCTTGACGGGCAAGTAGCAGGTCCTACTGAATACCAAGATAGAATTCTTTCTCCCGTTAGTGAGTGGTTATATGTCCTATGCGGTTATTGGCAGATGAGATCATAAGTCTTTGGCCAAAGCATTGGAGCTAGTTATATTAGATACACGATAGCTCGATGATCTCGATTTGCATTAACGCATGCATAGCGTCAAGTACAGATAGGGTTTGACTGACCGTGATCCTATTACTTGATCGGGACATTTGAAAGAAGGGTTTATACGTATACTGGTATTCACGACAGAATGGTTCTTGAATGATCCCAATCATTCGTTCTCGATTAAGTACAGTGTAGGCCACCAGGCTGGCTAGGTGGTGCTACTACTCTTTGGTTCCTCCCATTGCTGACTGAGACGGACCTACCGAGTCGCGCAATAGGATTGACGACGGAATGAATAAAGCTAATTCTCTCATTATGAATATTAGATATTGGATATCTAATGTTGGAACATTAGATGTTTAAATCGATTTATTGGATAAATTGATTTACGGCCTAATGAATTAAATAAATTACTGGGTGATTAATTTAATTCATGAATATAATTATTTCTTGGAGAAATTAATTATGTTATTATGTATTTGATATGATTAATTAATTGGATTAATTAATCAATATAAATACATCGGAACGGAATCGGAGTTTATCTGTTTGGACTCACGGGAGTCCGAAACGGACCGAACTCGCCCGACTCCTTCTATATGGCCTCCCCTCTTTCCTTCCCTTTTCCTTGGTCATAGTCTCCACATGTTGGTGGAAGACTTATGTTTTGTCAAGGGGACAAAATATCACCTAAGGTGATTTTGTCAAAAGGTGATAGATATGAGGGGATTTGATGGATAATATATAGAGAAGACCAAATCTCCTTGCTTGTAAGAGAGATCACGTTTTTGTTAAGTAGAAGGAGAGAGGAAAAGCTTTTTCCAAGGCTTCATACTATTCATCATCATCTTCACATCATTCATAAGTTTTTTCTTGGAGAAAAATATTTGTGAGATAGAGAGATACTAGATTAAACACTTAGAGTGTTGTAATCTTGAGTTGCTTAGCTTCTATAACCTTGTTCTAGCCGTATCCTTGGAGGATAACGAGGTTTAGTCATTCTGGTCATTTTTCCGGCGCGTGGCAAGTAGAGACGCGGTGCTTTCGGCGTTGGATCATTCAAGAGCTTGGGAAATAGCTCAAGAGAAGGTTATCCATTTAATCAACGGACTACGAGGGTATGTTTCTCGTATCTCTTGTATTTCATTTTTGATATTCGTATATACGTAGCTCGATTGATCCTCGTAGGGATTCGGATCGAATTAATTTTCGTTTTACCGCTTCCGCTGGGCCTTCGTTTTAGGCACCGAATCCCAACAGAGAGTGCCTGTCGAACGCTAATGGTTAGTGGGAGCACACGTTATAGGTATGCTAATTGATTAGTATACTCGAACCGACTCACCCTCGATTCATCACACGGATTTCACACTGGGACAGTCAATGATGGAATCGAAAGGTTGTGATAGGTAATCGTGAACCTTCGACTTGAGGATTTAGTAGGGATGTGCTTGTGACGTCAAGATTTTCATTAGAGTAGTTCGACCCTGTAAACCGAAAGGCAGGGGTCAACCTTGACGTGCATCTTGACGGGCAAGTAGCAGGTCCTACTGAATACCAAGATAGAATTCTTTCTCCTGTTAGTGAACGGGTTATATGTCCTATGCGGTTATTGGCAGATGAGATCATAAGTCTTTGGCCAAAGCATTGGAGCTGGCTGTATTAGATACACGAGAGCTCGATGATCTCGATTTGCATTAACGCATGCATAGCGTCAAGTACAGATGGGGTTTTACTGACCGTGACTCCATAACTTGATCGGGACATTTGAAAGAAGGGTTTATACGTATAGTGGTATTCACGACAGAATGGTTCTTGAATGATCCCAATTATTCGTTCTCAGTCGGGGTACAGTGTAGGCCACCAGGCTGGCTAGGTGGTGCTACTACTCTTTGGTTCCTCCCATTGCTGACTGAGACAGACCTACCGAGTCACGCATTAGGATTGACGACGGAATGAATCGAGCTTTATCTCTCATTATGAATATTAGATATTGGATATCTAATTTGAGACATTAGATGTCTAAATCGATTTATTGGATAAATTGGTTCACGGCCTAATGGATTAAATAAATTACTGGGTGATTAATTTAATTTATGAATATAATTATTTCTTAGAGAAATTAATTATGTTATTTTGTATTTGATATGTTTAATTAATTGGATTAATTAAACAATATAAATACATCGGAACGGAATTGGAGTTTATCTGTTTGGACTCTCGGGAGTCCGAAACGAACCGAACTCGTCCGATTTCTTCTAGAGGTCGGCCCCCACCTTGATTTCCTACCTTGATCATTGTCTTGTTTTCTTGTTGGAAGACTTTTGACATATGAGATTTCATATCTCTTATTATAAGGTTAAAGGTGATTTTGTGGGTGTAATCTTATCTTGTGAATGATTATTAAGACCAAAATAAAAACTCTCCTTCTCACCTCCTAGTTGAATTCACGGCAGCTTCAAAGAGAGAGAGGGAAGAGAAACTTTGTTTTTGTGTTCTTCCATAATTCATATTTTCTTAGAGAAAAATTATTGACAGATATATTATACACTTAGAGTGTAGTAATAAAAGCTTCAACACTTGATTTGTAACACCCCCAAATCCTATTGGGTTATTACAGTGCCGTGTGTAATATCCGCAATTTTCGATTTTCGGTAAATTTCTTTTTTCTGCCGGAGTCCGTTTTGACGACTCGCACATGACCGTTTCGTCATTTCGAGAATGATTAATTCTGCACTTTTTGTCATCCGAGTTCGTTTCGGTATCGTTTTGTTGAGTTCCGATCTTTTTAGCGACTTTTCCGCACTTGAGTTCGATTCTTGCGAATCTCGTCCGAAACTGTTGTTTCGAGTTTCTCGTAAGTTCAGTTAATGTTATTATTTATGTTGCGAGCTTTGGTTTGGTGTTTCGATCGCGACGTTTTGGGCCATTTTTGTAATTTCCCAAAGTTTTTGGTAATTACTTCCGTTGTCGAATTCCGAGCCTTCGGGTGGTCGGAATTGTGTGTTCTCTTAGCTCTTAGATTCGTCTTTGCGAGTACGTCGTAACTGTATCATCGATTCGTATTCAGGTTCGGGTTTCGGGGTCGTTCGGGCCGTCGGAGTTGGCCCCGGCCGACATGGCCGGGCAATCTGGGCTCGGCCGCAGTCTTGGCGAGTCACGGCCGGTAGTGCTCGCGGCTCCCGGCGAGTCACGGCCGGTAGTGCTCGGCGGCTCCGGCCGGCGAGCCGTCTGCCGTGGGGCGCGGCACATGCCGGCAGGGCCGCGCCACACTCTATAGCATTTTTCGGCCCAGTATCTGGTGCGCGGCTGCCTTGGCCGGCCGCGGCACTGCTGCCGACCACTAGGAGCCATTTTTGGGCTGTGCGCGGCACATCTGCGGTCGGTTTGGCGAAAAATGCCACAGAGTGTGCCGCGGCCTCTGCGGCATGTGCGCGGCCCTGTCGGCTGCTCGGCCGGAAGCTGCCGAGCACTACGGCCGTGACTCCCAGGCCGCGGCCTTTGTGCGGCTTATTTATGGCCCCGCACACGGGTTTTGGCCATTTTCTCCTTCTTCTCCTTCTCTTCCGCGGTGAGGTGATCTTACCATGGAGCCATGTTGTTTAACAACAAATCCATGAAGTTCTTGAGTTCATATCATCAATCAATCATCCGTTATCATCCTTTGATCCAGCGAATCAAGGTAATCTTCCTTAGAACCCTAATTTCGTGAATTTGGGGGGTTTTGCGTTTTTGTCCGATTCGTTCCGTATTATTGATTAATTCATGATGGGTATGATTAATCTTGATAGTATTCTTGTGTTTAACATCATTTAATCCATTGTTCTTCGTCGAATCGAAGTATATTTCTTGATTTCCTTCGAATCGACTTTTTGGGGGATTTGTCCTCGATCTCATTTTTCATCCGTTTTTGATGGATCGATTATGGTTAAATGATGTTGTTAAACATATTCTATGGATTGTATATCCATATTTCAACTTGGAATTCCGTTTTCGTGTTTTGTCGGGACGAATCGTGTTCTTGGCCGTTTTGGGGGCAACGCTTGAACATTCGTCGTTCGCTCTTTGAATTCAACGGCTTTGAGTCGTGTTATGGAATTCATTTCATCGTTGTTATTGTCCTTTGTAGTTTATGAACGCGAGTTGGCGATCGGTGGAGTCGGCGGGTTCGTAGGCGGTTCGTGTCAACCTACTTCGGTCGATTCTTCGCGTTATTCTTATTCGAGGCAAGTACCTTGCCCATACTTTTCTCGTTTTATGGATGTGATGATCGGTGGTCGTCTTGATGTGTTTGTTTGGTTATTTGAAATGAAGTTTCAAAAGATTTCAGTTTGGCCTCGTTAAAGGCTCTCTTTCAAAACGCGTGTGTGTTTTGTGAACGTTGTGTTTTGGGAATTGATCATTTTAAACGTTGAAGGCTTTGATAATATCCCTATTGTTTAAAGTTATGGAATCGTGTATTCCGTGTTTAATCTTGTTATTGTGTTTTGAAGAGTTTGATAATGTTGTCGGATAAATGGCCATCTCTAGTGAGTATTCTTAATGAACTTACATTCTTAGCATGTTAGTATTGCATGAGTAACGTGTGTGTGTATGCTCACTACGGGTTAGATCCGACGGGGTCTCGGTAGGGGTCCACAAGAGATGTGGATCGACGAGCTTGCTTTTAACCACTACGGGTTAGATCCGATGGGTCTTGGTAGGGGTCCACAGAGACGTGGATCGACGGTTAATTGTGGTGCATTTTGCAAATGTGATTTGATTATGACATTTCCGGAAATGAGTGCTTTTGAACGGTTTTCATGATTGCATGCATTGACTAAGTGTGTAAGAGGTAAGTTGTTCGTTTGGCCTACTTGGCTAGGATGGCACTAGAGTATTTTGTTGTTTGTGTTAAATTCTTTAATTGTGGATTTTGACGTTGGAAGACGAACCTTGTGCTCGTTCTTGTATACTGTGAGTTGATGAGATTTGGGGCTAAAATCCCAATGGTTTTGTAAAAGTCATTTTATGGATTTGGGGCTAAAATCCCAACGGTTTGGTAAATGTCATTTTTTTTTTGGAGAGTAAACCTTTGGGGCGGTGACCCCTTTTGTCCTTTGGATTTTGAAAAGTAGGATTTGATAATCCTAAATTGTTTTCTATTAAAACTCTCGATGGCATTCTAAACCGTTTTATAAATTATTTCCATTGATTTATGGTATTTCGATTTTTAAAGGTTTTCTCAAACCCTTGCCTCGAGAAGTACTTTTCGTTTCGTTTGGATCTTTGAGGATTCCTGGTTATTGTTATTCGTGGAATGTGAATTGTATGGCTCGTATTTGCACTTTGTATTTGCACTAGCAAAACAGTGGAGTTTTGCTAACCCCCGAGTATTCGGGGGGGTTGATGTCTATTTTTGCATTCAGGTTTTGGAGCATAACACAGGGTCGGTACGAAGGATGATGAAAGATGAATGATACTAATCACACGAGGATCCGTTGATGTCGTATTGGTCTAGTTGTATTTTCTTTTCCGCTGCAGTATCTTTTCCCCGTTGTACGGGAGTTTATTGTATTTTGACCCCTGCGTGGGTATATGTTGTAATTGAGTTGTATATTTTTATTGAAAGACCAAATCGGTCTACTGAGTCATTTAGCCTTGAAGGCATTGTCGAGATGTTAAATGTCGTTACCAGCCTGGTAGATCTTCGAGGAGAGGGTCTACGGCATGTAATATCCCTGAGTGGATTGGGGGTGTTACATAAATGGTATCGGAGCTTAGGTTGAGGAAACCTAGGGTGTCGGGTCAAGTCGTGTTGTTTGAGTCTTGTTTCGTCGGATTTTATCTGACTGAGTCGTGTCGCGACGCGTCGTTTGAGTTTGTTGGTCGTGATTAGTATCGTGGGGCGATCATCATCTTCGTGCGACCTGTGGAAGTAAGTCTCCCTTCTTTGTGTTGTGCCTCGTGTGACACGAGCTATTTTATGATTATTTGTTAAGTGATGGAATCCTTATGTGGATTTTGATTTCACGATATGTATTTAGTCGACTCTCGTATTTGATTTATACGAGGAGTGTCGTCGCTTGTGATGTCTTTTTATTGTTGTTTTTGTCCGTTGCTGATGATTTTCGAATCAATTTGCACGTTTTACAAGTTCTCTTGTGGAGGCTTTGTGCTTATACGCGTTCGACTTGTTCACTAGCCAGTGCGGGAGGGTCCTTAGAGGCCTCGAATGGGGTCAGTGGTTTTGTTCTGAATGTGGTATTTTATCGTTTATTTCTATTTAAAGACATGTATTGTCTTGGTTTTAAACGTTTTGATGCGTGTACTAGGAGTTGTTTTAGTGAACGTCGATATTGTAATACCCGGTTGTAATTCAGTTATTATCATTCAGTATTTATCATTCAGTAATTGTCATTCAGTATTTCCACTCGTGAATGATCATCTGTCACTCATATTCTATCATGGTATTCATCATTCAGAGTAATTGTATCGTGTATCAATCGTCATTCATCACTAATCTAATTGGAGTTTCGTGCCGTGTTTATCATCGTTGTCATTTTCGTTGTGGGCTGTGCGTGAGGGTAGCGCACGCTACGTACTCTTTGTAGCGTACGCTAATTGAGTACAGGTAGCGCACGCTACCACTCAGCATTAGCGCACGCTAATGTTACCCTGGCTGCAGTCCAGAAGGTACTGGACTGCAGGTGAGTTATTAGTAGCGCACGCTACGAGTGGTAAGTAGCGCGCGCTAGTGGGTTGTAGTAGCGCACGCTAAATATGTGGAGTAGCGCGCGCTAAGGACGGATCAGGTTGAGTCCAGTGGCTACTGGACTGCACTGGATTAATTCATAGCGCACGCTATGAGTGATATTTAGCGTATGCAAGCGGTGTAGTAGCGTACGCTACTTGTTGGTTTAAGCGCACGCTACCGAAGTCGAATCGAGAGGCGACGGTTTACGGATTCCGATCGGGCATCACATAATTCGTTAGCGCACGCTAACAATGGGTTTTAACGTACGCTAGTGGTATGGCCGTAGCGCACGCTACAAAAAGGTACGTAGCGCGCGCTACCGTGTTCGGACAGTGGGTACTGGACTACCCAAATTACCCGTTAGCGCACGCTACGCACAAGGGTTAGCGCACGCTAACCTGGATTGGCTATATATTGGACGATTGCTTTGAGTTCGTCATTTTATCATTCTTTCTCATTCCCTCATCGGTTTTGGGCGATTTCGGACATTTTGGAGAGTTCTCTTCGAGCTCCTATCATCCATCATCATCTTCGAGTCGTTGAGTTGGATTATCATCACTTCGTCATCTCCTTAACATCGAATCAAGGTATTAATCTCTTGGATCTAGAATTTCGGATTTTTGGGTTTTTCCTTCCGATTTCTTCGTGTAAGCTTGGATTATCATTGGAATATGTTAGATATGGATTATCTACCTTGGATAAGTATATTCTTACGGATTTAATGGTTATTTTCGGAATTATTTCAAGAACCCTTGGGGTTGACTTCGGTTAATTGGGGATTTTCCGATTGATGTAGTTGTAATCTCGAATTGTGAATTCTTAATGGATTATTGATATCATTGGAAGTGTTTTGATGGTTTGTAATGCTCATTTCGGCGTTGGTTTCGATGTATTCGGGATTGGATATTTTCGAAGTCGTGTGGTTGGTTACGTATTCGTTAGAATGCCCCTATGAGTCTGATTATCGTTGTTTCGACCTTTGGGTTGGTCGTGTTTTGTTGCTTGTTACGTATATTGAACGGTTTTTGGTAATTATTGTTATTCAAGGTTGTTCGAACGACCGGTATTTCACTTAGGACGTTGTTCGTGGACGGACATTCTTCATCGGTATTGTGTAAGTTAATTCTTAGTCGGTTAAAAGGATACTCATTCCTTTTGTTGTTGATTGCTCATAATCATAACTCATTCATCATGGTATTAATCATATTGAGACTTGTAATTATCGAATAATTATTTCATTCACGAGGAACGACGGTTCCAAATCATTTCATTGGGTTATCAATCACGTCACTATTATTTTCATCTCGGTGAGTCATCTTGGCCTTGTCGAATTATTATTCATTGATATTCATTGTGGTCATTCTCGTTCATATGACCTTCTGGGTTCATATTGCGTGGCCGGGTGTGGCTGTGTGGAATTTTTAGTCGGGCACACGATGGTCATGTATTGGGTTCACCGATACATTGGACCGTGCACACGATAACATTTACCTCCGTGAGACTAATTAGGTACAAGGACGGGTGTGTCCGGTCATTCGTCTTGTACACTTGCACAGAACATTACGGGCGTACTATGATACTCCTCTTCAGCGTAATTCATAACTAAGGATATTTCATAACTTCAGTTAATTCATGATTGAGTATTTTCAACCCTTGAGGATTGTTGTTCTGTGTAACTGACCCCGTAGGGGGATTTTTGTTTTCAGGTCACGGCAAGGCAAAGGCACGGGAAGAGCATGTTGACGGCGAGGAGTCACAGTAATACTAGTAGGGGGCCCCAGTCATTTCGTTTGTTTCAGTCATTTCAGTCATTTAAGTTATTCCATCATTTGTATTTTTCCGCTGCAAATTCCGTTTGAGATGCTTATTTGTTCAGGGTGGTGTATTTTATCTCCATATAAAATATACTAGTATTCTGTTTGTCCTGGTGTAATGTACTTAAACTCCTCATCGGAGTACTTGATAATATAATGTGGTTCGGTACTACAATTATATTATTTAATTCATCATTTCCATTTGCCTGGTGGGTCCCAGTCGGGGATTCACGGCACTGTAATATCCGCCTAGTTTGGGGTGTTACAGAGTTGGTATCGGAGAGTGGTTTTGAATACTACCCTCCAAGTCATGTCTCATTTGAAATCATCGTCATCAGACTAGTATCATTGGACTTTCGCGTCATGTGTGACCTGTGCAAATGCCGAGCCAATCAGACCAAGAACTGTAAGATTTCTAATGCCATGGTATAATTTCTGGCAATAATCATTCATTCATAATTCATCAGTTAACAATCCTCAATCATCATTGTCATTTTGACCAGGACGGTCAGGTTAACTCATTAATCGCTCAATTCATTTCATTACTCGATTGTTGATCTGGAAGATCAAATCATTAATCTTGCTAACTCATTCAAGATAATCATTTCAATAATTTCATCAGATAATCATGTCACTTCAGTTAATCATTCATGTAATCACCGTGTTAGAGAGCGTATGCTCATTTTCATCATCTCATGTCATAATCATAACGTGATATTCATGCGGGGAATATAATCATCTTGTGACTTTCCTACTTCAGTATGGAGAGAGCAAGAAGAGGACGAGGAGGACGAGGCCGTGGTGCGGGCCGAATCCCGAGAGCTCGTGTGAATACACGTGCGAATGCGAGGAATAATGCTAATTCGTCGAGCAGCGATGCTGCCACTCACTCTCCTGGACGCGATCATTCACTATCGGGGAGTCGTACCCGGTACACGGCTCAATCAGAGGGTGTCCGGGTTGACCCACTCGCTTTTATGCAGGGCATGATGGCCCAAATGACGCAGATGGCACAACTTATGGAGACGATGCATAACTCCGTCAATCAGAATCAGCAGGCTCCTCCGCCGCCACCTCAGAGGCAAGAGAGGAATGTGAGCAATATCATCGGCGACATCTCTCGCCAGAGGCCACCTACTTTTGAGGGCTCGTCTGAGCCGGCGGATATTATTCATTGGCTCGAGCATTTCGAGAAGTTGTTTGCTATGGTAGAGTGTCCCGAAGGACACAAAGTTTCTGTTGCGGCTTACTACCTGGGTAAGAGCGCACATTCTTGGTGGTTGTCGTTGAAGCCCACCGAAGGATCATGTACTTGGGATCAGTTCAAGACTCTCATGATGGAGAGGTATTATCCGGCCCCACTCAGAGAGGCCAAGTCATCATAATTACTCACCCCAGGCCCTCGTGACGAGGATGTTCTCGCCATTGCCGAGAAATTTCAGGAACTTCTTCCTTTCGCCTCATCCATCATTCATTCCGAGGCGGATAAAATCAAGTATTTCAGCAAGAGGCTGAAACCCCGTATGAGACTTCAGTTTCTTAATCATAATTGCACCATGTTGGCCGAATTCATTGAGAAAGCTCTCACCTACGAGCTTACTGCTAAGGAGATTGCTAAGCAGCAACCTTCATCAGCTAGCAAGAAGTCCAAGAACCGTAATCAGTCTGAAGGCGGTCAGACAACTTTCAAGAAACCCCGTGCGGGCTCTGCTTTTTCTGAGCTACCTCCTGTGTCGTCTAAACCCGCGAAATCTCAGTCTCGAGCGGCCAGTTCGGCCATCACCTGTTTTAACTGTGGGGATCTTGGTCATCTCAGTACCAAGTGTCCGAGACAGACTATCACATGTCATAATTGTGGGATTGCTGGGCATAAGGCCCGTTTTTGCCGTAGGGACTCCAAACCTACTCAGACGTCATCTCAGGCCCCTAGGCGATCGGCCGTTAATCGAGCCACTCAATCGGCGTCGTTTAAAAGCAGCGGGAGCGACTAAAGGTGGAGCCTATATCCAGTGACGGAGCGTCCGGTCTGGGACTAGCAAGCCCGGATTTATGAGATGAAGAAGACCGATGATCCAGAGGCCGAATGATATCGGGTACACTCGATATTCTATCTCAACTGTGTGTACCCTTTTTGATCTTGGTGCATCGCATTCATTCATTTCGAGTCATGTTTGAGTAGACTACGTGCGGGTAGTGCTACTAGTTGTGAGCCTTAAGTCATTGGCCTACGATGGTAGACGAATTATCGGTAATAGTGAGATTCGGGATTGTCAGATTGATTTCATGGTCGTGTATGGCGGCGGACCTAATCGTAGTAGATTTGCCGAGGGCGACATCATCTTGGGTATTGATTGGATGGATCGTCATGATGCCATCATTAGTGTCCGTAGCGTATGATCACTATCATTTGAGACGATGGGGTTGAATGTGTGTTTCGGGGAGGTAATCCCGGTGCATTGGTAAGGTCATTAATTTGATGAAAGCGGTGAACTTACTCAATCGGGTGTGTTGGTTATTGGTGCTATATGACCAAAAGCAGAAATCATCGATAATGTTGACGGATATTAGGTAGTGAGGAATATGCCGATGTTTTTCAGACGAGTTACAGTTTGCCTCCACGGAGGATGTGGAATTCACAATTGAGTTGGAGCACAGTACGTCCCGATATCGAAGGCACCGTGCGAATGGCCCGACCGAAATGCGGGAATTAAAGAACCAACTCGAGGAGTTGTTCGAGAAGGGTTATATTCGGCCAAGTGCGTCCCGTGGGGAGCACCGGTGTTATTTGTCAAGAAGAAGGATGGTTATTTTTCGCTTGTGTATATCGACTATCGGGAGTTGAGCAGGTGACAATCAAGAATAAGTATCCCTTACCCGTATTGATGATCTCTTAGATCAAATTCGGGAGCTTGGTATTTTCCAAGATCGACTTAAGATGCAGGTATCATCGATTCGGATTCGAGAGTCGGATATCGCGAGGACGGCGTTTCGAACACGCTATGGTCATTATGAGTTTGTGGTTATGCCGTTTGGATTGACTAATGCACCTACGGTATTCATGGAGTTAATGAATCCGGTTTTCATCGACTTTTTGGATCAGTTTGTTGTTGTCTTCATCGATGACATTTTGATTTATTCTCGTGACCGAGAGGAACACGAGGTTCATCTTCATCAGGTTCTCGACGTGTTGAGACGAGAGCAACTTTTTGGAAAATTTTCCAAATGTGAGTTCTGGATGTCCGAAGTGACTTTTCTCGGACATGTAATTTCATCAGACGGAGTTCGTGTCGACCCTCAGAAGACGGAGGCTATCCGAGATTGGCTACCTCCAAAGAATGTTAAGGAAATTCGAAGTTTCCTCGGATTAGCGGGTTATTACCGGCGGTTTGTGGAAGGATTTTCTAAAATCGCTCAACCCTTGACGAACCTTTTAAGAAAGGTTAAGAAATACACGTGGTCCGACGCGTGTCAGCGGAGTTTTGAGGAACTCAAGAGCCGGTTAATGTCAGCACATGTACTTTCCTTGCCGCAAGGGACGAAGGGACTTGTGGTTTATAGTGATGCGTCCGGACAGGGTCTCGGATGTGTGCTCATGCAGAATGGAAAGGTTATTGCCTATGATTCACGACAATTGAGACCTTACGAGGTTAATTATCCGACACACGACCTGGAGCTAGCAGCCGTGGTGTTCGCTTTGAAGATTTGGCGTCATTATCTATATGGTGTTACCTGTCAGATATTCACCGATCATAAGAGTTTAAAGTATATATTTACTCAGAAGGAGTTAAATATGCGACAGAGACGGTGGTTGGAATTAATCAAAGATTATGATATCGAGATCCTTTACCACCCAGGCAAGGCGAACGTTGTCGCCGACGCCTTGAGTCGTAAGTCCGTTCGGGAGAGCGAGATGCTTGCTCGTTTACTTGATTCGAAGGAGCTTGGCGGGAATTCCTTAGACCGAGATCGAGTGCGGCTTGGCGAGTTCGGGGACAACTTTGTATGTTAGAGATTTCATCGTTACTCGAGGAGACAATTCGAGAGAATCGAGTTCGAGACCCTTCATTGTTGCGCATCCGTGAGGATGTGACTCGAGAAAGCCCACTGGTTGTGGTCCACGAGGATGGACTTTTGCGGTTTAAGAATCGGTTGTGCGTGCCGTGAATGACGAGTTGAAAAACTCTATTTTGAGAGAGGCTCATGCTACCCCTTATTCTATTCATCAGGGTCAGCCAAGATGTACAAGGACTTGAAACAAAATTCTTGGTGGAGTTATATGAAGCGAGAAGTCGCGAGAATTTGTTTCGAGATGCTTAACTGTCAACGAGTTAAGATTGAACATCGGCGGCCGTGGGTATCTTTGAAACCTCTTCCTATTCCCGAATGGAAGTGGGAAGACATTTCTATGGATTTCATCACGAGTTTGCCGACGAGTCGTCGTGGCATGAATACGATCTGGGTGATCGTGGACCGCTTAACTAAATCAGCTCATTTCCTTGAGATCAAGGAGCCGTGGGGTCCCGAGAGACTTGCTCAACTGTTCATCAAAGAGATAGTGAGACTGCACGGTACTCCTAAAAGTATCGTTTCCGATCGTGACGGACGGTTTGTGTCGCATTTTTGGAAATCAGTTCATCGCGCTATGGGAACTCAGCTTAATCTCAGTACCGCTTTTCATCCTCAGTCCGACGGGCAATCAGAGAGGACTATTCAGACATTAGAGGACATGTTCAGGGCATGCGTCCTCGATTGGAAAGACGATTGGGAAGCCCAACTACCATTGATCGAGTTCACGTATAATAATAGTTGGCATGCTTCGATTAAGATGGCACCTTACGAGGCCTTGTATGGTCGTCGTTGTCGATCTCCGTTTTGTTGGGACGACCTATCAGAATCAATCGGCACCGAGCCCGATATGCTTATAGCCGCCCGTGAGAAGGTAGCTTTGATCAGGAGTCGTTTGTTGACCGCTCAGAGTCGACAGAAATCATATGCGGAATAAGTAAATCGACCATTAGAGTTCGAGGCAGGTGACCACGTGTTGGTCAAGGTATCCCCGAGTCGTGGTATCTTCCGTTTTGGGAAGAGGGGGAAATTGAGTCCGAGATTCATTGGACCGTTTGAGATTTTGGATCGAGTAGGCGAGTTAGCTTATCGACTGGATTTACCTCCGGCGTTGAGCCGAATTCATAATGTGTTTCATGTCTCTCAGTTGCGGAAGTATGTTGCCGACCCGAGTCACATACTTCAGTTCGACGAAATCGAGATCGCCAACGATCATTCATATGAGGAGCGTCCTATACGAGTTTTAGAGCGGCGAATCAAACAGTTGAGGAATAAGACGATTCCTTTGGTTAAGATCCAGTGGTTTAGACATGGAGTCGAAGAGGCTACTTGGGAAATTGAGGATAGTATGCGGGAGAGTTATCCCGAGTTGTTTGACCCTTAGTTTCTGGGACGAAACTCTTTTAAGGGGGGGTGTATGTAATACCCGGTTGTAATTCAGTTATTATCATTCAGTATTTATCATTCAGTAATTGTCATTCAGTATTTTCACTCGTGAATGATCATCTGTCACTCATATTCAATCATGGTATTCATCATTCAGAGTAATTGTATCGTGTATCAATCGTCATTCATCACTAATCTAATTGGAGTCTCGTGCCGTGTTTATCATCGTTGTCATTTTCGTTGTGGGCTGTGCGTGAGGGGTAGCGCACGCTACATACTCTTTGTAGCGTACGCTAATTGAGTACAGGTAGCGCACGCTACCACTCAGCATTAGCGCACGCTAATGTTACCCTGGCTGCAGTCCAGAAGGTACTGGACTGCAGGTGAGTTATTAGTAGCGCACGCTACGAGTTGTAAGTAGCGCGCGCTAGTGGGTTGTAGTAGCGCACGCTAAATATGTGGAGTAGCGCGCGCTAAGGACGGATCAGGTTGAGTCCAGTGGCTCTTTGGGTGCCTTTGGATTAATTCATAGTGCACGCTATGAGTGATATTTAGCGTCGCAAGCGGTGTAGTAGCGTACGCTACTTGTTGGTTGTAGCGCACGCTACGAAGTCGAATCGAGAGGACGACGGTTTACGGAATCGATCGGGCATCACATAGTCGTTAGCGCACGCTAACAATGGGTTTTAACGTACGCTAGTGGTATGGCCGTAGCGCACGCTACAAAAAGGTACGTAGCGCGCGCTACCGTGTTCGGACAGTGGGTACTGGACTACCCAAATTACCCGTTAGCGCACGCTACGCACAAGGGTTAGCGCACGCTAACCTGGATTGGCTATATATTGGACAGTTAGCCTGAGTTCGTCATTTTATCATTCTTTCTCATTCCCTCATCGGTTTTGGGCGATTTCGGACATTTTGGAGAGTTCTCTTCGAGCTCCTATCATCCATCATCATCTTCGAGTCTTTGAGTTGGATTATCATCACTTCATCATCTCCTTAACATCGAATCAAGGTATTAATCTCTTGGATCTAGAATTTTGGATTTTTGGGTTTTTCCTTCCGATTTCTTCGTGTAAGCTTGGATTATCATTGGAATATGTTAGATATGGATTATCTACCTTGGATAAGTATATTCTTACGGATTTAATGGTTATTTTCGGAATTATTTCAAGAACCCTTGGGGTTGACTTCGGTTAATTGGGGATTTTACGATTGATGTAGTTGTAATCTCGAATTGTGAATTCCTAATGGATTATTGATATCATTGGAAGTGTTTTGATGGTTTGTAATACTCATTTCGGCATTGGTTTCGATGTATTCGGGATTGGATATTTTCGAAGTCGTGTGGTTGGTTACGTATTCGTTAGAATGCCCCTATGAGTTTGATTATCGTTGTTTCGACCTTTGGGTTAGTCGTGTTTTGTTGCTTGTTACGTGTATTGAACGGTTGTTGGTAATTATAGTTATTTAAGGTTGTTCGAGCGACCGGTATTTCACTTAGGACGTTGTTCGTGGACGGACATTCTTCATCGGTATTGTGTAAGTTAATTCTTACTCGGTTAAAAGGATACTCATTCCTTTTGTTGTTGATTGCTCATAATCATAACTCATTCATCATGGTATTAATCAGATTGAGACTTGTAATTATCGAATAATCATTTCATTCACGAGGAAGGACGGTTCCAAATCATTTCATTGGGTTATCAATCACGTCACTATTATTTTCATCTCGGTGAGTCATCTTGGCCTTGTCGAATTATTATTCATTGATATTCATTGTCGTCATTCTCGTTCATATGACCTTCTGGGTTCATATTGCGTGGCCGGGTGTGGCTGTGTGGAATTTTTAGTCGGGCACACGATGGTCATGTATTGGGTTCACCGATACATTGGACCGTGCACACGGTAACGTTTACCTCTGTGAGACTAATTAGGTACAAGGACGGGTGTGTCCGGTCATTCGCCTTGTACACTTGCACAGAACATTACGGGCGTACTATGATACTCCTCTTCAGCGTAATTCATAACTAAGGACATTTCATTACTTCAGTTAATTCATGATTGAGTATTTTCAACCCTTGAGGATTGTTGTTCTGTGTAACTGACCCCGTAGGGAGATTTTTGTTTTCAGGTCACGGCAAGGCAAAGGCACGGGAAGAGCATGTTGACGGCGAGGAGTCCCAGTAATACTAGTAGGGGGCCCCAGTCATTTCGTTTTTTTCAGTCATTTCAGTCATTTCAGTTATTCCGTCATTTGTATTTTTCCGCTGCAAATTCCGTTTGAGATGCTTATTTGTTCAGGGTGGTGTATTTTATCTCCATATAAAATATACTAGTATTCTGTTTGTCCTGGTGTAATGTACTTAAACTCCTCATCGGAGTACTTGGTAATATAATGTGGTTCGGTACTAGAATTATATTATTTAATTCATCATTTCCATTTGCCTGGTGGGTCCCAGTCGGGGATTCACGGGACTGTAATATCCGCCTAGTTTGGGGTGTTACAGATATGTGTGAGTTTTGGGCATTCTGGCCTATTGGATTTTTAAAAACCTTGAGTATCTTAGAAAATTAAATTTGGAGACGTACTTTTAAAACAAATTATTTTCTTGTGGTGTTTTCGAGGTGCTTTCTCGTGCCGCAATATATTTCAAAAAAAATTCCAATTGGGGACCAAAAGTATTTTGAGATATTTTCGATGTTTAGAAACACTTATACTTAGACCCGAGGGTCGAATATTTCTGAAAGTCTTTCGCTAAAGGAAGATGTCCTCATTTTTACCAAATGCATGATGGTTTTCAAAGTCTCGATGACGATGTTTCATGTTTGTACTTTTTGAAAAGTGATACTAAAGATCAACCGGTGTTCTTCTAAATTATTTTCAAAATGAGGTTTTCATTTTTAAAACCTATCCATTCCCGTTTGAGGGCTGGGTATGTATGCATGATGTTCGCGTTGTCATTTTGATGTTTGCTCCCGAGTATGACCGAATTGGCGGTGTGAGCGTTGAGTCATTTTCCACACATTTGTTGTGTTAGCCCCTTGTGAGAGGCGGGATGTTGGTGTTGAATATTGTCGCCTAGTGGTGATTTATGCGTTGTCGCGCATGTGCGAGCTGTTAGAGCATGGGTTGGTATGGCCGTGTGCATCGGTGATCGTTCCGTTATGTGTCGGTTGTTTAATGTCTTGTTACCTTGCTCCTGTTTTTGTGAATTTCGTGGATGAGGTTGGAGGTAATACCCGTACTATTTTGACTTCTGTATTTTCTCTTTCTCCATTCTTTCGACTCGCTCGTATTCGTTGATACTTTACAGACATTACGTATTTGATTTCATCGTCCGAGCAGGCGTGATCTTGTTGTGGGTTGATCTGGTTATCGCTGTGATTTTTTCGAGTTCGGTTCGATTCTTGTGAACCTTGTTCGGAAGTGACATCATCTGGATCTATTAGTTCCTTTATTCGAAGTGGATCGGATTTGGAACTCCTGTGTTTTCGACTCTGTCGACTCTTTTATGTTTGTTGACATTTTCTGAACTTTCCCAATCCCTTGCTTTTGTTGATCGAACGAGGGTGGTGTTGTTCCGGAATAACTCGTTTGTCGTTGTGACTTTTCAATCGCTATTCCCTTTCCAGTGGATCATATGGGAATGCATGTCTTGTAGTTCTCACCAGATCATCCTGGGAGTTGTTGTTTGAATTTTATTATCCTTCGTGTTTCGGACATGATTGTTCGATTTTTGTTGTCTCGGTCATTTGTTTGTTCGGTTTTTGTCCTCGTTTTGTGATTGTTGAGCATTCAGGCTCCTTCCTAATTTCCTTAAGTTCGGGAAATTAGTCTCGTTTTCGATCTTCCAACCCTTGGGCGGTGGAATTCCGTATTTCTTCAGCGTTTGGCTCGCGTTTGGATTGATGAACCGTTAGGTTGGTCAATCGTATTGATTTTCGTTCGTTGTGTTTTGTGATTGTTCGGATAATTGACTTGATTGTATTATCCATTTGATGACGCTTGTCACTTGTTGGTTTTATTATATCCCTAACGGCTACGTTGTGTTGGTCGTTGTGGAGCGTGTTTTCACGCCGTATATTCCTTTGCGTTGCTTGTAACGTTTCGCCGATAGGCGTAAGTTACGCGTTTCCTTGCGTATCTCGTTGAGTTTTCCTGGCGGGATATTGCTTCTCCCTACTTGTTTTAAGTTTGGAATGAAACTTCTTTTAGGAGGGTAGAATGTAATATCGCAATTTTCGATTTTCGGTAAATTTCTTTTTCGCCGAGTCCGTTTTGACGACTTCGCACATGACCGTTTCGTCATTTCGAGAATGACTAATTGCATTTTTGTCATCGAGTTCGTTTGGTATCGTTTTGTTGAGTTAGAGCTTTTTAGCGACTTTTCCGCACTTGAGTTCGATTCTTGCGAATCTCGTCCGAAACTGTTGTTTCGAGTTTCTCGTAAGTTCATTTAATGTTATTATTCATGTTGCGAGCTTTGGTTTGGTGTTTCGATCGCGTATCGTGATTTTCGGACGTTTTGGGCCATTTTCGTAATTTCCCAAAGTTTTGGGTAATTACTTCCGTTGTCGAATTCCGAGCCTTTGGGTGGTCGGAATTGTGTGTTCTCTTAGCTCTTAGATTCGTCTTTGCGAGTACGTCGTAACCGTTTCATCGATTCGTATTCAGGTTCGGGTTTCGGGGTCGTTCGGGCCGTCGGAGTTGGCCCCGGCCGACATGGCCGGGCAATCTGGGCTCAGTCCGGTACTGGCCGAGTCACGGCGGTAGTGCTCGGCAGCTTCTGGCCGAGTCACGGCCGGTAGTGCTCGGCAGCTTCCGGCCGAGCAGGCCGTACCGTGGGGCCGCGGCACATGCCGGCAGGGCCGCGGCACACTCTGTGTGTCACGGGGCGCTTATAGTTTGTATATAATGTACGCGCACCGTGAGGCTAGTAGTCAATTTACCCGAATACGTCCGCCTAACTCGTTCGAGCGTTGGTGCTAATGCGATGCAATCACGCAGAGGCGTTTTAGTGGCACAGCAAAATTGAAGACGAAAATCGATTTGTATTAATACAATGAACGATTACAATAGGCAACAATGATTACAAGCATACACGGATAGGAGGGTCTCAGCAAACTAGCCAATTCGTACTACAACTCTTCAGTACACTCTTCCCCCCTATAATAGGCTTAGAAAAATAAAGGCTAATGACAACAGTGGATATTGAAAAGCTGAGCAACCACTAACTAGCTATTACAACACTAACTAGCTATTACAACACTAATGTAATACCACCAGTATTACATGCTTTTTCACTTTGGGCGCTCACGTCCATTTCTTCTGTTTGATAAATAAATGTACTCCATTTCAATAAAACATATTTTGTATAATATGATTGTACTGTATTGTTCGCATCTGTTATTCGTGTATTATGATGGTATGATGATTGACGAACTTTCAGTGACATACCTCGATGTCGTTAGGTAATTATCGGTGCGAATATGATGGTGGCCAACGTCTTGTTCCCCGAGAGATTTCCAGACGACATGGAGAGGGAATCGTGTCATAAGAAATTAATGTGATAATAATTTGGCAAACAAAGCGTCGCTTTACGTGCGTTATACTGCGAGTGGTTCGCACACTATATCCGAGTCGTTACGTCGTTAAATATCGGCCCTTACGTACGTAACATCGGTCTTCGGTCTTGGACGGGAATCTTAAATGCAGTAGTGCGGCGTGCCGACCAACTTTCGGCGTGATTGCGGCGGGCAAGTCAACGAGGTGTTACGTGCGTTAACCCGCTTTCGTTACGTACGTAACGATGTGAGTGAATCGTTCCAGCGAGTTCCTTACGTACGTTAAGTATTTTGCCATAACGTACGTAAAGCCTCTTACGTACGTAAACCGTAAGGCATAACGTACGTAAGGGCAATCTGAGTTTATAAAAGAACACTTTGCCTTTCATTTCTTCCGTCCCAAATATCATTCTTCTTCCTTGTACGCTACTCTCCACCATCATTGAACCAATTCTAACCTCCCAATTCAAGTGCTATCCTATTAGAGTACGTTAATCAAGCTTCGGGGAAGGTCTTGAAGGTGTTATCCTCTCGTTCTCCTTCATCCACCATCGTTCTTCATCATCTTTTGTCAGTTAAGGTAAGTTTATCCAACCTTGAACTCATTTCAGTATTGTTTAGTAAGTTTTAGTAAACCTCGGATGCCTTGGGTAGCTTAGAACCCTCAGTAATAATCGAACCGGTATATAACTATCGCAATTGTTAATCGATATCCATCAAAGCTAGAAATTGGAATGAATAATGGTAGAACTCATAATCATATTGCTAATCACCAACTTCTCGGAATCATCTTGAAGGATTTCATGTATAACCGTATTATCATGTTGAATAAAACCGTTAATGAATCCTTGATGAAGTTACCAACAATTTCTAGCCGAATAGATACCGAAACATGTTAAGATGATGGATTAATCATTCTAGACTTGCATATTAAGACAACGATGAAATCTTGGTGATTGTTGGTTATAATTAACTAGGAATATTGTGTTAGAACACTATTGTTTAGCGGAAGGATAACTTATATAGAATGTTGTCGAACCTAAGAAATTAATGGCGCATTATGGTTAAAAATGGAGAAATTCGATTTCGACATCATAAGCAACTAGGATAGGGTTCTAACAGGCGGGAGGGGGAGGAACGTCGTTGATCATCATTATTATCATAAGATGTTAATCGACGAACATGTAATAGGTCGGATTTCCAAGTGCGATCGTTCAAGCCGTTGCCTTGTCAAGAAATAACTCGCGTCGGATTTGAGGCAAGTGAATCTTGCTCAGACTTTACGTCTTATAATTTTAGACATAGTAAATGTTACTATTGTGGAATGGTGCTCTTACGATTATCTTGTCCGGAGTATTCCCGAGTAGATACTACCGTGACCCTTGGCCGCGGCCTTGGGAGTTTTCTCGTTGGACCGTGTTGCGGATAAAACGAATGGTACCCACGTCAGGAGTATTCTGTGTAGATACTTCCGTGACCCTTGGTTGCGACCTTGGGAGTTTATGTCTTGATAAAAGGAATAACATGGAACATTCGGTGATAACTTTATTCTGGAAATTATTAGATTTTACCTTTGAGTTTGGTTGGGATTGTTTCGACCTAGGTTGCGGCACGACATGTCGTGTCGGGTAAATTTGTTGAATTTGTGCGGGACACCCCGAAGGTTACGGCCGGGCATGAGTGTGTTGGAAGAAGGCACATTAATTTCTTAAATCAATTTGAACATTCCACGTTGTGTAATAACCGTATGTACGGACATTATTTGCTTTTGTACTTTGGGTTGTACGAATACTTTCTTAATTACTTCTGTATATTACCACTTTTAATAAAATATTTTAGAAAATATTTTCAAAAACTTGCCTTGTGGGTCCCTCATGGGATCTACGGCACTGTGGCGTCCCGGTTCATTTTGGGGGCGTTACAGAAAATGGTATCGGAGCCAAACACTCACGTGGAAAGTTTTACCAAAATATTTTGAAAACGTTTTGCCTTCAAAATCCAACACTTCTGACGACCGTAACTCCTCGAGGGATGTCGAGGTAAAATACACGTAAATTCTTAAGGATCAAGTATGATGTTTGGATTCAGTAAGAACTCAGAGAATGTTTGCATTAAACTAACCTGTTAGATTGAACGAACATCACCAATGGCACATCGAGGAGCTAGAAGAAACGTAAACGACGCACAAGGTTCCGCTATGAACCAGCAGGAAGACAGAAACACCGGAGAAACTAATCCAGCCGGAAATCAACCACCGCCTATTAATCAGAACGAACAGGAAGCGGAAAACCAGAACAACGGGGGATTTGATCCAGCCTTTGTTCAGACTCTCGCCCAGGCCATTGCTATGGGAATCGCTCAGGTCAACCGGGCAGAACAAGTACCAGTCATTAACATAGAAGAGAACACCGGAAAGGACCGTTGGCTGGGAGAAATGCTGAAGGCCAGACCGCCATTATTCAACGGGTCAGGGGATAAGCACGTGGACGATTGGATCTCGGAAATGGAGATTGCCTTCGAGGTGATCGGCTGCCCAGGAAACCGGAAAGTGCCACTCGGAATCAACCAACTCCGTGACACCGCATCCCGATGGTGGAGGACCTATAAGCCAGAGGACAGAATAGTCGGATGGCCCGAGTTTTCCAAACTATTGAGAGGCAATCTTGCATCCCCGTCGGTTCAAAGCGCACGAGCGCGGAGTTTCTTGTGCGAGGCCTCGAAATTTGCAGTGCCGAAATCATTCGGGCATACAGGACCGAGCTAAGCTATGTCGCAGAGATGGTTCCATCTGAAGACCAGCGAATTTGTCACCTTGCTCAACGGTTGCCGGAGGATGTTCAACGCTACGCGGTGGGGTTTCATTGCACCACGTTGAGGGCATATGAGGACGTGGTCACAGCATACGCCGGTACGGTTGTCAGTTCGGATGCCGGGCACAACCAAAAGAAGCAGAAGACAGCAAATCAGTCAGGAGCACCGGCAGTGAATTTGGGGTGGGTTCCCCTCAAATCGGCGACTTCGTCCCAACAGAAAGGAACATCTGACGGGCCTTCTCGCCGTAGCTGTTTCAATTGTGGCATAGCAGGGCATACCATGAGTCAGTGTCGTAAAGCATCGACAAAGTGATTTTCATGTGGAAGGGGTGGGCACATGTCTCGCTACTGTTCTCGGATCAAACATACGCCAAACCCAGCTCCTCAGAGTCAACAAGGCTCGGTACAGACATCCAGAGCGTCTGCCATGTCCGACTACCGATCTCCACCTCACCAATCTCCTCTACACGGTGCCGGAAGAGGACGTGGTCGCGGGGGAGGTACTGCACCCTCCTCGGGGACACTGCTGTCCCGCGTGTTTGAACTAAGGGCTACTGACGACCAGACTACTCCTGCTGTCTCAGGTACACTCCTTATTAAATCTCAGCCTGTTCATGTACTGTTTGATATTGGAGCAACCCACTCGTTTATATCTGTAGAATGTGTTAACCGTTTGCATCTCCCTTGTGTACCCTGTGAGTCCTTTACTGTTAAACTACCCGAGGGCAGCAGGGTGGAGGGTAACTTGGAAGTTCGAAACTGTCCGATTCGTATCAATAATCTGGGCTGGACAGCCAATCTCATGGTCTTTCCACTCCAAAACGAAGATGTCATTTTAGGTATGGACTAGATGACGATGCACAAGACGGTATTGGATACCTATCACCTGACCGTTTCTATTACGACCCATGACGGTGCCACTCGCACAATTAGTGGCCGAGAGCATTTCAGCACAAAAGGGTCCCCCAGTCTCCTTTCAGCAGTAGCATCTCATGATGATCGAGGAGCGTATTACTGGTGCTATATTCTTCAGGATGGCACGTCACAATTGTCGGTTGCTAATATTCCTGTAGTGAACGAATTTCCGGACATATTCCCCGACGAACTACCTGGATTGCCACCACAAAGAGAGGTCGATCTCTCAATCGAACTTGGGCCAGGAAAGACGCCTATCTCCAAGGCACCGTACAGGATGGCACCAGCCGAAATGAAGGAACTGAAGTCACAACTCGAAGAATTGCTAAGGAAGGGGCTCATTCGTCCAAGTACTTCGCCATGGGGTGCGCCAGTCCTTTTTTTGAAGAAAAAGGACCGCTCTCTGTGCCTGTGTATCGATTACAGGGAAATTAATAAGGTCACTATTAAGAACCGTTACCCACTTCCAAGGATTGATGATTTACTGGACCAACTGCAAGGGGCGACTGTGTTTTCAAAGATCGACTTACGTTCGGGATATCACCAATTGAGAATTCGAGAGGAGGATATTCCTAAGACTGCATTTTGATCGAGATATGGGCACTACGAGTACATGGTGGTGTCGTTTGGCCTGACTAATGCTCAGTGCTTTTATGGAATTGATGAGCGGGGTTACGTGAGTTTCTCGATAAGTGTGTGGTGGTTTTCATTGACGACATTTTAATTTATTCCCGAAGCCGATGGGAGCATGAGGAACACTTGAGGCAGGTGTTGAGCGTTTTAAGGCAACATCAACTGTATGCTAAACTTTCTAAATGCGAGTTCTGGATGCCAGAGGTAACCTTTTTGGGGCATGTGATTTTAGCAGGAGGCGTTAAAGTAGACCCCCAGAAGATCGAGACAGTTATGAATTGGGAACCACCTAGAATCGTCAAAGAGGTGAGGAGTTTCCTGGGGTTGGAGGGATATTATCGACGGTTTGTCGAGGCCTTCTCCTTTGTCGCTCAGCCATTAACAAATCCGCTTAGGAAGAACACCAAGTTTGTCTGGACAACAAATTGTCAGGAGAGCTTCGACAAGCTAAAAATGAAGCTTACTACTGCCCCAGTGTTGGTACTACCGCAGGGTACGGAGGGATTCGTAATATGCACCGATGCGTCTAAGCACGGGCTAGGATGTGTGTTCATGCAAAACGACAGGGTTATCGCTTACGCCTCTCGACAACTTAAACCTTATGAGGTGAACTACCCGACACATGACTTGGAACTAGCCGCAGTGGTCCACGCTCTTAAGATCTGGAGACATTACCTATATGGGGTTACCTGTAAGATCTTTACGGACCACAAGAGTTTAAAGTATATTTTCACGTAGAAAGAGTTAAATATGAGACAGAGGCGTTGGCTGGAGTTAATCAAGGATTACGATGTAGAGATTCTATATCACCCTGGAAAGGCCAACGTCGTAGCAGACGCACTAAGTCGGAAAACTGTGCAGGAGGTGACACTATCTGGTTTGACAGTACAGCTGGAGTTGCAGCAAGATCTCAGGAAAAATGACATTGAAGTGTGGATACAACACCGCCAGGGACAGTTGTGCTCGATCGATATTCGCTCATCTCTGCTGGACGAGATACGCCTAGCACAGATGGAGGATCCAGAACTTCGTGCGATCGGCGCAAAGGCCGAAGGGGGAGTTATTTGGACTACGAGGATCGAGGGGCTTAGTTAGATTCAAGAACAGGATTTGCATTCCACCTAATGACGAGCTTAAGCAAACTATACTCAAGGAAGCTCATTCTACTCCTATTCGATACATCCCGGCGAGCAAAATGTACAAAGACTGCGAAAGAGTTTCTGGTGGAAGAATATGAAGCAAGAGGTAGCAAGGTTTGTCGCTCGATGTATGATATGTCAACAGTGAAGATTGAACACCGTAGACCGGCCGGAATCATGCAGCCCTTACCCATTCCGAATGGAAATGGGAGAGCATATCAATGGACTTTGTCACCAAGTTACCGGTGACGACGGGGAAAGGACACGATATGGGTTATTGTAGACCGACCGACAAAGTCGGCACACTTCATTCCAATTCGGGAGGCCATCGGAGCAGGCAGTGGCTACCATCTTTGTTCGGGAAATCGTGAGATTACATGGCGTCCTCGGGAATTATTTCGGATAGAGACACTAGATATGTGTCCCGCTACGGAAGAGCATCCACCAGGCCATGGGTACTCAATCGCATTTCAAGATCGCCTATCACCCTCAAACGGATGGACAAACAGAACGCACCATACAGACCCTGGAAGATATGTTGAGAGCATGTGTACTCGATTGGGGCAAGGATTGGGCTAAACACCTCTGCTTAGCGGAATTTTCGTACAACGACAGCTGGCATGCAAGCATAGTCATGGCCCCCTTTGAGGCCTTGTATGGTAGAAGGTGCAAGTCTCCCCTATGTTGGGACGATGCATCCGATGTCATCGCCACCGAGTGGGATCTAATCCAAGAATCTATTAAGAAGATATCCATTGTTCGAAAACACATGTTGGCAGCGCAGAGTCGCCAAAAGTCTTATGCTATGGACCGGCAGCGACCGTTGGAATTTATGGTTGGGGATCATGTTTGGGTTAAAGTATCGCCAATGCGGGGCATTCGACGCTTCGGCCAGAAGGGCAAGCTAAGCCCGAGATTTATTGGCCCATTCGAATACTGGACCGAGTCGGTAGACTTGCTTATCGGCTAGCATTACCACCATCGTTAGACGGAGTGCATAATGTCTTCCACGTCTCCCAGCTGAGAAAGTACGTGTACGATCCTAGCCAAAAGATCAACTTCAAGGAAGTAGAGATTTCCAATGAGGCTACCTTTAGGGAAGTTCCAACAGCGATTTTGGATCGACGCGTAAAGACACTAAGGAACAAGATCATACCCCTTGTTAAAGTTCAGTGGTCGCATCACGGTACGGAAGAAGCGACTTGGGAGACCGAGGCGAGCATGAGAGAGAATCATCCCGAGTTATTTTCTTAGTTTCGGGACGAAACTATTTTTTAAGGGGGGTGGTATGTAATACCACCAGTATTACATGCTTTTTCACTTTGGGCGCTCACGTCCATTTCTTATGTTTGATAAATAAATGTACTCCATTGCAATAAAACATATTTTGTATAATATGGTTGTACTGTATTGTTCGCATCTGTTATTCGTGTATTATGATGGTATGATGATTGACGAACTTTCAGTGACATACCTCGATGTCGTTAGGTAATTATCGGTGCGAATATGACGGTGGCCAACGTCTTGTTCCCCGAGAGATTTCCAGACGACATGGAGAGGGAATCATGTCATAAGAAATTAATGTGATAATAATTTGGCAAACAAAACTGTCCTTTACGTACGTTATACTCCGAGTCGTTATGCACGCTATATCTGAGTCGTTACGTATGTTAAATATCAGCCCTTACGTACGTAACATCGGTCTTCGGTCTTCGGACAGGAATCTTCGTCTGGTAGTACGCGTGCCGACCAACTTTCGGCGTGATTGCGACAGGCAAGTCAACGAGGTGTTACGTACGTTAACCCGCTTTCGTTACGTTCGTAACGATGTGAGTGAATCGTTCCAGAGAGTTCCTTACGTACGTTAAGTATTTTGCCATAACGCACGTAAAGCCTCTTACGTACGTAAACCGTAAGGCATAACGTACGTAAGGGCAATCTGAGTTTATAAAAGAACACTTTGCCTTTCATTTCTTCCATCCCAAAAATCATTCTTCTTCCTTGTACACTACTCTCCACCATCATTGAACCAATTCTAACCTCCCAATTCAAGTGCTATCCTATTAGAGTACGTTAATCAAGCTTCGGGGAAGGTCTTGAAGGTGTTATCCTCTCGTTCTCCTTCGTCCACCGTCGTTCTTCATCATCTTTTGTCAGTTAAGGTAAGTTTATCCAACCTTGAACTCATTTCAGTATTGTTTAGTAAGTTTTAGTAAACCTCGGATGCCTTGGATAGCTTAGAACCCTCAGTAATAATCGAACAGGTATATAACTATCGCAATTGTTAATCGATATCCATCAAAGCTAGAAATTGGAATGAATAATGGTAGAACTCATAATCATATTGCTAATCACCAACTTCTCGGAATCATCTTGAAGGATTTCATGTATAACCGTATTATCATGTTGAATATAACCATTAATGAATCCTTGATGAAGTTACCAACAATTTCTAGCCGAATAGATACCGAAACATGTTAAGATGATGGATTAATCGTTCTAGACTTGCATATTAAGACAACGATGAAATCTTGGTGATTGTTGGTTATAATTAACTAGGAATATTGTGTTAGAACACTATTGTTTAGCGGAAGGATAACTTATATAGAATATTGCCGAACCTAAGAAATTAATGGCGCATTATGGTTAAAAACGGAGAAATTCGATTCCGACATCATAAGCAACTAGGATAGGGTTCTAACAGGCGGGAGGGGGAGGAACGTCGTTGATCATCATTATTATCATAAGATGTTAATCGATGAACATGTAATAGGTCAGATTTCCATGTGCGATCGTTCAAGCCGTTGCCTTGTCAAGAAATAACTCGCGTCGGATTTGAGGCAAGTGAATCTTCCTCAGACTTTACGTATTATAATTTTAGACATAGTAAATGTTACTATTGTGGAATGGTGCTCTTACGATTATATTGTCCGGAGTATTCCCGAGTAGATACTACCGTGACCCTTAGCCGCGGCCTTGGGAGTTTTCTCGTTGGACCGTGTTGCGGGATAAAACCTGAATGGTACCCACGTCCGGAGTATTACTGTGTAGATACTTCCGTGATCCTTGGTTGCGATCTTGGGAGTTTATGTGCTGATAAAAAGGAATAACATGGAACATTCGGTGATAACTTTATTCTTGGAAATTATTAGATTTTACCTTTGAGTTTGGTTGGGATTGTTTCTGACCTAGGTTACTGGCACGACATGTCGTGCCAGGTAAATTTGTTGAATTTGTGCAGGACACCCCCGAAGGTTACGACCAGGCATGAGCTGTGTTGGAAGAAGGCCTGTTAATTTCTTAAATCAATTTGAACATTGCACGTTGTGTAATAACCGTATGTACGGACATTATTTGCTTTTGTACTTTGGGTTGTACGAATACTTTCTTAATTACTTCCGTATATTACCACTTTTAATAAAATATTTTAGAAAATATTTTCAAAAACTTGCCTTGTGGGTCCCTCATGGGATCTACGGCACTGTGGCGTCCCGGTTCATTTTGGGGGCGTTACAACTAACTAGCTATTACAAGGAAAATAAAGTAAAGCCCTACACTATAGATGATAACTTGAAGTGCGATGAGGCTCTGCGTCCCACAAAGCTGCAAGTGGGCCCATGAATGGCCGTTGATCAGGTAATACCGCATGGGGTCGCGGGCATCCCGTGACAGCACTCCCCCCTCTGAGTTGGTGACGTCCCCGGCGCCATAGATGTGAGATAATCATCCAGTAGGGCTTGAAAAGCTTTAAGTGTTGTCGCCCTCTCCCAAGTGTTCTCCTCCATACTGCAGCCCTTCCATTTCACCAAATATTCTTTGTATAGCTTCTTTCTCGGCCCTGCATCACGGTGGTCGATAATAGCTTCGGCCACCCTCTTCCCCAAGTTGCGTAGTTTCAGTTGTGGACGGTTGGGCAGGTTGCGTGTGGTGTCCTCTTTGTCTGCCTGATATGGCTTGAGTTGGCTGACATGAAAGACATTATGAATGCGCCACCACTGGGGTAACTCAAGCTTGTAGGCTACATTTCCGACTCTTTTGAGAATGCTTAGGGGCCCAATATATTTTTGCATTAGCCGTGAATCTCTCCCCCGTGTTGCCCTGGAGGAACTCTGGTTCGGGATCTTCACCATCACCTTGTCACCCACACAGTATTCAACAAAGCGGCGTTTAAGATCAGCATATTTTTTCATCCGCTTTTGAGCCTTCTCCAGGTAGCCACGGGCCAAATCAAGATTTTGTTCCCATTCAAGGGAAAATGTTTGTGCCGAAGTAGGCCTGGCATTTTGTGGAGCAGTATCAATATTGTGCGGGAGGAGTGGCTGCTGCCCATTACAAATTTCAAAAGCACTCTTATTGGTGGTAGAGCATTTTTGAGCATTGAAACACAGTTGAGAAACATCCAAAAGCTTCACCCAGTCCTTATGATTAGTGCTCACAAAATGTCGAAGATATTCCTCCAACATCGAGTTAAATCTTTCAGTTTGGCCATCAGATTGTGGGTGGAAGCTAGAGCTCATATTCAACTTGGAGCCGAGTAGTTTGAAGAGCTCGGTCCAAAATCTACTAGTAAACCGGGTGTCTCGGTCACTAACAATGTCCCTAGGCAGTCCCCAATACTTAACAATATGCTTGAAAAAGAGCTGAGCTGTCTCTTCCTTGGCTGTCTTGGGTGCTGCTATGAATGTAGCGTATTTGGAGAACCGATCTACCACAACAATAATGGCATTAAGATCCCCAACTTTTGGTAGACTGGTGATATAATCCATTGAAACACTTTCCCAAGCCCTGACAGGAATGAGTAGTGGTTCCAGCAAGCCTGCCTTCTTTTGTCGATCAGGTTTATCTTGTTGGCACACCAAGCAGGTGCGGACAAACATCTCAATGTCATCCCGCATTTGGGGCCAATAGTAAGCTCGTTGAACTAAGGCCACAGTGCGCTCCTCTCCTGGGTGGCCCGCCCAGAGAGTGTCGTGACATTCCGTAATAATAGTTTTCCTCATATCGCCGCCTATAGGTACATAGAGTCGTCTCCCCTTGGTCCATAAGAGGCCATCCTCTAGCCAAAATCTTTGTGTTGTACCCTGGCGGATAAGATTTACCAAACATTGAGCCACTGCGTCGGCTCCCATTAGTTCTCGTATTCGATCTTTTAATGGAGTGGTCACCTGACTCGAGGAAAGCGCTGCCAGCACTTGTAGAATAGCCAGGTCGGATCTACGGTTCAGGGCATCCGCCACCTGATTACTAGAACCGGCACGATACTCAATCACAAAGTTGAACTCGGACAATAGTTCATGCCATCTCGCTTGTTTCCCAGTAAGCTTTGGCTGGGACAGAAAGTGACTAACAACAGTGTTGTCAGTTTTTACAATAAACGGCAACCCCAATAAGTAATGTCTCCAAAGTCGAAGGCAATGGACCACTGCTAAAATCTCTTTCTCATGCACCGTGTAACGCCTCTCGACATCCTTAAGTTTCTTACTCTCGAAGGCAACAGGATGGCCATCTTGCACTAAAACTCCTCCTAGTGCAATATCTGAAGCATCTGTTTCAACCACAAAAGGTTTGGATAGATCCGGTAGTGCGAGGACCGGGTCTGTTAGGATGGCCTTCTTTAAGTTGTCGAAGGCATTTTGGCATTCCGGTGACCAATTCCAAACTTCCGTCTTTCTCGTCAAATCGGTTAGGGTCTTGCTATTCGGCATACCCCATCACAAATCTTCTATAGTAATTCGCCAACCCGAGAAATGACCGTACTTCATGTACATCGGTTGGTGGTTTCCATTCTTGAATTGCTCGTATTTTTCTCGGATCCATACGAATATTGCCACACTCAACGTTATGACCCAAGAAACTGATCCGCTTCTGGGCAAATGAGCACTTCGACAGCTTAACATATAGTTCGTGCTCACGAAGCCTAGTAAGAACCATTCTCAAATGTTCCACATGTTCTTCCAAGGTTCGGCTGTATATAACAATATCATCCAGGTATACCACGACAAACTCGTCCAAGAACCCTTGGAGAACTTGATTCATCAATGTGCTAAAAGTTGCTGGGGCGTTTGTTAGGCCAAAGGGCATGACCAAGAATACGAAGGCCCCGTAACGTGTGACAATCGTCGTTTTTACCTCATCTCCCTCCTTGATGCGAACTTGCCAATAACCTGATCTCAGATCGATCTTTGTATAGTACTCCGCTCCACTGAGACGGTCGAAGCAATCTGCTACGAGTGGAATAGGATACACATTCTTCACCGTAATTTTATTTAGAGCACGATAATCACAACACAATCGCAGAGTTCCGTCCGACTTTTTCTGAAAGAGAATAGGAGCTCCATACGGTGATTTCTCCGGTTGGATCATACCACATTCCAACATCTCTTTTAACTGCTTTCTGAGCTCCACAAGCTCAGGTTGCGACATACGATAAGGGGCTCGGGCAGGAGGTTTTGTGCCCGGCACCAACTCAATCTCATGATCGACCGCCCTCTTAGGTGGAAGCTTCCGAGGCAATTTGTCGGGCATAACATCTTCAAACTCGTTTAGGAGGTGCTTCACGGATCGTGATAGGACCTGACAACTCCTCTACTTCGTCGAATTGCAAGGCGCACAGGAAGGACGGTTCCCCATGCCTGCATCCCTTCTTGAATTGTAATGCGGATAGGTTACTTTGCCCTTGGGTTGCGCTAATTGTTGGGATAATATGTGGTTTATCCCCCAAAACCAAGAGTGCATCCGCATACGGCATGACTAGGGTTTGAGTGTCACGCATGTACTCGAGCCCGAGTATTAATTTGTAGTCATCCATCTCCACAACAGATAGGTCGGCCCTACCTTCGAAGGCTCCTACCTTAATTCGAACAGCCTTGGCAATCCCTGCTATTGGTGTTGCCGGAGAGTTTACGGCTTTAACTCGACCCACTCCTTTCTCTAACAACAGTCCAAGTCTCTCCACTTCGGTGCTCGCCAGATAATTATGGGTGGCACCCGAGTCTATCATAGCACGAATATTTTTCCCATTGATTTTAACATCAACAAACATTAATCCCTTCTTTCTCTTATCGGGACCACCTGTTGTGAGAGCAGGTACGGGTTTTCTAGCTTTTGTCGGCACTCTTGCCTTAGCTATCACCTGATGGGTTAACGAGTTGCACCATTGATTGATGGCCCCAAGGTTTTCCTCATCTTTCAATCTTCCTTCCTCATCTGGAACTTGCAACTCTTCTTTCGGTTGCGAACTCGATTCTGCGGCGCTTGTTAAGGCGCTCAAAAGTTGCCTCTTCGGACAATTAGTGAGAAAATGAGGCCCATCACATAGGAAACATTTAACGATCCGTTGGGAAGGGGCCTGCTGACCTTCTGTAGGTTTGCTACGATTCGTGCTCCCATATGAACTTCCTTGAGTATAGGTTTGCCGATCCCCTACACTCCGACTCAAGTTAGGTTTGAACGGTCTTGGCATTACACTTCGGGATGGTGTCATGTTTGTTGTTACGGGACGATCCGTTCGAGGTTCCGACGTGTAATCCATTAATCTTTCTGCCGCTCCCATGGCGGTACTGAGGTCTATGACTCGTTGGCGCAGAAGCTCCGTACGAGCAAATGGTTTCGACCCTTCCAGGAACGTAAACAATCAGTTATTCTCCGACATATCGCTAATGTGTAACATATGTGTCGAAAATGCCTTCACGTAATCTCGAATAAGACCGGTGTGCTTCAAATCTCGCAAGGCCCTTCTTGCATTGTACTCAACATTCTCTGGGAAGAATTGTTGCCTGATGGCTTCTCGCAGTTGTTCCCAAGTGTCAATTCTTACTCGTTGAGCCTGAATGTCCGCATATTTGGTGCGCCACCACAATTTGGCATCATCGATCAAATACATTGTGGCGGTTGACACCTTTCTCTCTTCGTCCAAAACATTAGCGGCATGGAAGTATTGTTCCATGTCGAATAAGAAGTTCTCAACTTCCTTGGCATCTCGGGTTCCACTATAGGAACTTGGTTCGGGGATCCGAATTCTCGTAATAGGTTCTTGAGCAACATGGGGTGTGTTGTTCAATGCTCTTTGAAGCAATCCAATCTGGATACTCATTGCTTCCATCTTGCATCTCATTTCAGCCGTATTGTTGGCTCCCATTGCTTCTGCAAGGGTTCGGCAGACTTCTCTGCATTCGCCCAACTGGGCTCGGAGGTCTTCATTCTCCGCCTCGAGGGTCTCGACCTTCTCCTCCAAGGTCTCGACAACATATCTCAATCTAGAGCACTCTTGCTCTAGATTATCGAATTGGGCTTTAGAGGTCTCGGCCTCTTTCCTCTTTCCGTCATCCTTTTTCTTACCCTGCTTTCTAGGGACTTCCGTCTCATTACCCGATTCCATTCTTTCGACCTTGACCGGTCTCTGATACCACCTGTCACGGGGCGCTTATAGTTTGTATATAATGTACGCGCACCGTGCGGCTAGTAGTCAATTTACCCGACTACGTCCGCCTAACTCGTTCGAGCGTTGGTGCTAATGCGACGCAATCACGCCGAGGCGTTTTAGTGGCACAGCAAAATTGAAGACGAAAATCGATTTGTATTAATACAATGAACGATTACAATAGGCAACAATGATTACAAGCATACACGGATAGGAGGGTCTCAGCAAACTAGCCAATTCGTACTACAACTCTTCAGTACACTGTTCCCCCCTATAATAGGCTTAGAAAAATAAAGGCTAATGACAACAGTGGATATTGAAAAGCTGAGCAACCACTAATTAGCTATTACAACACTAACTAGCTATTACAACACTAACTAGCTATTACAAGGAAAATAAAGTAAAGCCCTACACTATAGATGATAACTTGAAGTGCGATGAGGCTCTGCGTCCCACAAAGCTGCAAGTGGGCCCATGAATGGACGTTGATTAGGTAATACCGCCTGGGGTCGCGGGCATCCCGTGACACTGTGGCATTTTTCGGCCAAACCTGTAATATCCGCAATTTCGAATTTCGGTAATTTTCTTTTTTCGGCGGAAGTCCATTTTGACGACTCTCTCATGACCGTTTCGTCATTTCGAGAATGATTAATTCTGTACTTTTTGTCATCCGAGTTCATTTCGGTGTCGTTTTGTTGAGTTCCGTGCTTTTTAGCGACTTTTCCGCACTTGAGCTCGATTCTTGCGAATCTCGTCCGAAATCAAGAGTTGTGAGTCGCAAGTTCATTTAATGTTATTATTCATGTTGCGAGCTTTGGTTCGGTGTTTCGATCACGTATCGTGATTTTCGGACATTTTGGGCCATTTTTGTAATTTCCCAAAGTTTGGGGTAATTACTTCCGTTGTCGAATTCCGACACTTCGGGTGGTCGGAATCGTGTGTTCTCTTAGCGCTTGGATTCGTCTTTGCGAGTACTTCGTAACCGTATCTTCAATTTTTACTCAGGTTTGGGTTTCGGGGTCGTCCGGGACGTCGGAGTGGCCACGGCCGAGTCACAGCCGGAGCAGGGCCTGGCCTAGCCGAGTTACGACCGTAAGGCGCCGGTTACGGCCGAAACGTGTGCCAGTTACGGCCGTAAGGCGTGATCGGGTACGGCCGTATGGCGCCTGGCAGCTTCCTGACGAAGGCCGGTTACGGCCGTAATGTGTGCGAGTTACGGCCGTAAGTGTCCGGCTGGTGCTGGGCAGATTTTTGAGGAATGCCGGTTACGGCCGTAAGGCCTGCCGAGTACGGCCGTAAGGGACCGAGTTACGGCCGTAAGGCACTTCCGGTTACGACCGTAACCCTGCCGGCTATATATAGCCTGGACTCGGCCAAACTTCATTTTTTAGGCGTTTTTCTTCCTTTTTCGGCGGCTGGCGACGGGAGGCTCGGGAAATCGAGTTCTTGGCCGATTCTAATGATTTCCAAGGCATTTTGAAAGATTATTGCTGATTATATCATCATCTAATCCGTGTTCTTCGTCAAATCAAGGTATATTCTTGATTTTCCTTCAAGTTGACTTTTTGGAGAAATTGTTCTTGATTTCGTTTATAATCCGATTTTGATACATCGATTGGTGTAGTATGATGTTATTAATCGTGTTCTATGGGTTGTATATCCATATATCAAGTTTGTTTAACTCGATTGACGATTCGAGTGTTCTTGGGAATTATTGAACATTTAGTGTTCGATTAAATGTCCCAATGAGTTTCCCTTCGATAGTTTGTTGGGATTTCCGTTGTTTTGGCCTTGATTCTCGTCGTAACCATGTGTTATCGTTCCTTCCGGAGGTTTATAGGTGTTCGAGGATTCCGATGTTGAATCCCGTTTGGTGATTGATGATTCGTGTGGTGTTATTCTCGTAATACTCGTGGTGCTATTGCGTTCTTGATATTGTTCGGGGGTTCGGGGCTATTCGACCGCGTCCTATCCGTCATCTTGTTGCGACTGTGGTTTTGAGGCAAGTATCTTGCCCATACATTTCATGTTTCGTTGATATAATTCTTGATAAATGATTTTATGCGAAATCCAATATTTAATGAACATAAAAAGGGATTGGTATGTTCTCGATAAATGTTGTCTGTCAACGATAATTCGTATACTTCGTGAATATGTATTCTCAGAATATGTGTGTTGGTTTGGTATGTTGAAAGATAACATGATCTCTTCGAGTGAGTTAATAGACCGTAATCCTTTGCCGGGGATTACGTATTGTTATTGTGTACTTGTTCGGTAAGAACGTAATGTGTGTGATATTAGTTGTTACTCCTTGAAAGGAGGTTGTGATGCTTAATGTTGTTTGGCTTCATAAGTGATTATTGTTGTGTGCTTGATGCATGTGATGTGCCTCCGGGTATGATTGTTGAATCTCCGGGATCCATACTTGCTAGTATGGGTCGGGCGTGACCGTAGGGTTATCCAAATCGGGTATGTCTTGCGGGGACTCCGAGGTTCGTGGCTTGTTAGCCCGATGCCGAGATAACTTGTGGGGTTATCATCGGGTATGTATTGCGGGGACTCCGAGGTTCGTGGCTTGTTAGCACGATGCTGGGATAACTTATGGTTGTGGTTTGATTTTGTAAGTATATGTGCTTTTAGTCACGTGACTGCGGTTACGGTGACATGTGATTTGATATAGTTTCCCTGTGGGTTATTCACTCGGGTTTGTTCTACGGGAGCATCTGAGGTCCGTGGCTTGCTAGCACAGGACGCGAATAATCTGTGGAAATAGGTTTTTATGGTATGATCGGGTCGTGGACCCCACTTGTTGTTGTTGAATTTATGTTTTGGGAAAATGACTTTTGGGCTATGTCCCTAAATGTTTTCGAAAGGCCTGAGGATTCTTAAATCCCAATGTATTCAAAACTCCCGAGGTTGTAAAATGTTTTTCACAGATGTATATCGGGTTTACCCTATCTTTCGATTTAATCGTTTGATTAAGTGAATCACCTCGGGAAGTATGTTTATGATTAACATGTTTCGTGGAGTATGATATGTATGGCTCGTTTTCGTATTTTATACTTGCACTAGCAAAACAATGGAGTTTTGCTAACCCCCGAGTATTCGGGGGGTGGATGTCTATTTTTGCATTCAGGTTTTGGAGCATAGCACAGGGTCGGCACGAAGGATGATGAAAGATGAACGATACTAATCACACGAGGATCCGTTGATGTCGTATTGGTCTAGTTGTATTTTCTTTTCCGCTGCAGTATCTTTTCCCCGTGGTACGGGAGTTTATTGTATTTTGACCCCTGCGTGGGTATGTGTTTGGAATTGAGTTGTATGTTATTATTGAAAGACCAAGTCGGTCTACTGAGTCATTTTAGCCTTAAAGGCGATGTTTAGATGTTTGATTTTAGTTATCAGCCTGGTAGATCCCCGAGGAGAGGGTCTACGGCGTGTAATATCCCTGAGTGGATTGGGGGTGTTACATAAATGGTATCGGAGCTTAGGTTGTGGAAACCTAGGCTGTCGGGTCAGTGGTGTCTGTTGAGTTTTGTCTTGTTGGATTTTGTCTGACTGAGTCGTGTCGCGACGCGTCGTCTGAGTTGGTTGGTCGTGATTAGTATCGTGGGGCGATCATCATCTTCGTGCGACCTGTGGATGTAAGTCTCCCTTCTTTGTGTTGTGCCTCGTGTGACACGAGCTATTTTTATGATTATTTGTTAAGTGATGGAATCCTCTTATGGATTTTGATTTCTTGATATGTGGTTATTTGACCCTCATATTTCGTTCATATGAGGAGTAGTGTTACTGGATTGTGCATATTTGACTTGATTTCTTTTACCCGCTGCGTGAGTTCTTTTGTAATGACTTTCGGTATTTTACCGACGGAGTTTTATTTCGAAAACTGATTCCCTTAACCGAGTTTTTGGCATTATGGCCTTGATCATTTTGGCAAAATTCTTATGACGGTATTTAGCATTTTGTAAATGGCTTCTGTGAGTTTTTGAAATATTACCGTCATCGGCCTTTTTGGCATTTTTGTAAATGGTTTTATCCTGGTGGATTCCGGCGCGGGACCCACGGCGCTATAAAGTTTTGTGTAATTACCTGAAATTTTTGGGCATTCTAGCCTTTTTGGCATCGTCCTTTTCGGCATTGAATTATTTTCGAAAACTTGAGTATCTTAGAAATAAATTTCGAGACGTACATTTCAAATGAATTGTTTTCTCGCGGTACTTCTAAGGTGCCACAATATGTTTCAAAATTCTTCTACCTCGAGGACCAAAATGTTTTGAGATATTTTCAATATTTTACAAACACTTTTACTTAGACTCGAGGGTCGAATTCTGAAAGCTTTTCACTAAAAGAAAGTGTCCTCATTTTTATCAAATGCGTTCCAAAGTCTCGATAACGATGTTTCACGCTTTTACTTTTTTTTGAAAGGTGATACTCAAGATCAACCGGTGTTTTTCCTAAATTATTTTCAAAAGGTGGTTTTCATTATTTTTTAAAACCTATCAATTCCCATTTGCGTTTGGGAATGTATGTATGATGTTCGCGTTGTCATAATGGTGTTTGCTCCCGAGTATGATCGAATTGGTGGCATGAACGTTGAGGCGTTGCCACGCGTTTGTTGTACTAGCCCTCTGTGAGAGGTGTGAACTGGTATTTAATGGTTGTCGCCTCGTGGAGGATTGCGTGTGTCACACGAGTGTGAGATGTTGAAGCTTGGGTTTGTACGTTGGTGTACATGTGTGATTGTTTCATGATGTTTGTATTACGTGCTGGTTATCGTTCAGGCCATTGAGGTCGCCAAACGATACCGTCGTTGTTGTAGTGTTTGTGTGTGTATTACTTTACGATGGTAATCGTTGTATATGATATGTGTTATGATTCCCTGTTGTGCTGAGTTGGCATCTCCGGTATGTTGTTTTTCGGTGTTATGTTCCATTGTATCTAGCATTTGTATTTTCGGTATGCCGAGCCGAGGCATTTCAACGGTGATGTGCCGGGGGAATGTACGTGCAATTTGTCCTTCTCGTCAGTAACACATTTCGAGTGTGGACTCGACGGTCACCGAATTCAGTTTTGCAAATTGGCTACCGAGACTTTCGGAGTTCGCGCTTCAGCACAGATATCAGAATCGGCTTTGAGAGGCCTTTGAAGGATGTTTCTGTCGATTGCCTGTTGTGTCGTCTCCTTGATTTCGTTGTTGTGAGTTTCGGGGACGACACTTCTTTTAGAAGAGGTCGAATATAATACCCGTATTATTTTTGGCTTCTATATTTTCTCTTTCTCCAGTCTATCGATACACTCATGTTCGTTGATACTTTACGAACTTGTTACGTATTTGTTTCATCGTTCGAGCAGTGTGATCTTGTTTTGGGTCGATCTGGTTATCATTTGTAACTTTTCCGAGTTCGGTTCGATTCTTGTGAACCTTGTTCGGAAGTAGCATCTTTTGATTCTACTAATTCTTTTATTCGAAGTGGATCGGATTTGGAACTTCTGTATTTTCGACTCTGTCGACTCGTTTATGTTCATTGACATTTTCTGAGCTTGTCCTGCCCCTTGCTTTTGTTGATCGAACGAGGGTGGTATTTGTAATACCCGGTTGTAATTCAGTCTTTATCATTCAGTAATTTCACTCGGTAATTGTCACTATGTAATTTTTCACTTGTTAATGAGCATTCATCCGTGTTCACCGTTCGTAATAACTTCGAGTTGTGTATCGATATTGTTCAGTGTATCTACCTTATTCGGGAATCGAGACAAGAGTATTATCTTGATTGTTGCAATTGATTCATTAGTCGATGTTGACGTTGGAATTCATGTCATTTCAAATCTCTTCATTGTTCAAATCGTGTTTTTGTTGGACGAACCCTTGTAATCATTGCTTGGAACCACCGTCTTGGGGTTTTCGCACTTCCATTTCGTGTTATTGTTTCCCAAATATTGATTCCTATTGCTTCTTTCCCTTTCCGGGTCATTTTTCTTCATTTTTGGACCCAAGGGGGGTGTGGGCCGCGGCACAAGGAGTGTGCGCCGCGGCACACACATTTTCCAATTTTTTGGCCGAGCAGCCTGTACTGTGAGCGCTCATGCCGACAGGGCCGCGACACACTGCCGAGTCACTGCCGCGGCACACCCGTCCGGGCCACGGCACACTCGTGTTGCAATTGTTTTGGCCGACCCGTCTGTACTGTGAGCCGCGGCTCATGCCGACAGGGCCACGGCATACTGCCGAGTCACTGCCGCGGCACATTCGTCCGGGCTGCGGCACACTGCCGATCACTGGGGGCAATTTTGGCCCTGTGCCGCGGCACACTTCGGCCGGGCCGCGGCACATAGTGCAGTCAGCACTATAACTGCGTTTTTTCAGCGAGATTCACCCATTTTTTTCATTTCATCCACCTTGTCCGAGAGAGAAGGCTTGAGGGAGAGAATTTTCATCCTCTATCACTTGAGTGTTTGATTTTCTTCATCTCCTTTCGATCGTGAAGCTCGGATTGTGGATCTAACACGATTTCATCGGATTAAAGTACTTGGATCTTCAAAGGTAATATTCATCAAACCTCTTGGATTTCAATTTTGTATTGAGATATGATGTTTTGGATGTTAAGATCATGTTGTATGAAGTGATATACACATGATTATGGACATGTTTGATTATTCATTGGATTATTGAAGGATTATTCAAGAACCCTTTGAATATTGTGTTGGATTTGGGGGTTTTCGATTAATTGTTGTTGAAATCACGATTTTGGATATTCATAATGGATTATTGATCGTATTGAAGATGTTTTGTTGGTTTGAAACACTTCTTGGGGATTTGATGTTGGTATTATTGAGGTTTGGTTTTAAACAATCGAAGTTTGGCCACAAAGTGTTCAATATAATGCCCCAATGAACTTGGTTTAATCGTATCGACGTTTTGAGTTCGTTATATTCGTGTTTGATTCGTATATTGAACGGATTGTTGGTAATTGTATTATTCAAGGTTGTTCGAGCGACCGATATCTCAATTAGGACGTTGTTTGTGGAAGGATAATTGTTACCGGTGTTGTGTAAGTTAATTCTTACTCGGTTAAAAGGATATTCATTCCTTTTGTTGTTGTTCATTCATAATCATTGTATTAACCGTATCAATACTTGTCATTGTCAATTAATCACTTCAGTCACGAGGAACGACGGTTCCAATCATCTCATTGAGCTGTCATTCATTTCACCATCATTTCATCTTGGTGAGTCATTATTCATTTTTGATGTCACTTTTGTTATATCGTGGCATTCCGGGTCATACTGGCGTGCCGGTTGGTATGTGTAGGATTTTCATGTCAGGCACATTTAAGCCGTGTGTTGGTTGGTGGCCTCACATTGGACTGTGCACACGAGTTGATGGCTTCATGAGACTGATTAGGTACAAGACAACACGTGTATTCGATCGATACTCGTTGGTGGCTTGTGCACGGACACATTTCCATCCCGGACGTAGTGTGGCGCCATTCCTTTGAGCCGTACTGTTAGTTGATTCATATAGCATGTTTGATTGCGTATGTTTCGACAGGATATTTCATAACTAAAGATAACTCATGATTGTGTATTTTCAACTCTTGAGGATTGTTGTTCTGTGTAATTGACCTCGTTTGGGGATTTTGTTTTCAGGTCATGGCAAGGCAAAAGCTCGGGAATAGCATGTTGACGTCGAGGAGTCCCAGTGATACTAGTAGGGGGCCTCAGTCATTTCATTCACCGTGTTTACTTATTTCATTTCCGCTGCAGATTTCCGTTTGGATTTTGAGTTCATTTAGTGTTGTATATTTTATCTCCATATAAAATATACTTGTATTCGGTCATTTCCTTGGGTGTGTTGCCATAAAACTCCTCATCGGAGTAATTGATGATGTAATGTGGTTCGGTACTACATTTACCCCGTGTATTTTATTCATTTTCACTTGCCTGGTGGGTCCCAGTCGGGGGTCCACGGCACTGTAATATCCGTCTAGTTTGGGGTGTTATAGAGTTGGTATCGGAGAGTGGTTTTGAATACTACCTTCCGAGTCATGTCTCATTTGAAATCATCGTCATCAGACTAGTATCATTGGACTTTCGTGTCACGTGTGACCTGTGCAAATGCCGAGCCAATCAGACCGAAAGAACTGTAAGATTTCTAACGCCATGGTATGATTTCTGACAATAATCATCATTTTAATCATGTTGATCATATTAACTCATTAATCACTCAATTCATTTCATTACTCAGTTGTTAATCTGGAAGATCATATCATTAATCTTGTTAACTTGTTCAAGATACTCATTTCAAGAATTTCATCAGATAATCATGTCACCTTAGTTAATCATTCATGTAATCACTGTGTTAGAACGCATATGCTCATTTTCATCATTTCATGACGTAAATCATAATGCGGTACTCATACGAGATCTATGATTATCATGCGACCTTCCTACTTCAGTATGTAGAGAGCTGTCAGGGGATGCACGGGGAGAGGCCGCGGTGCAGGCCGGAACCCGGGGAATAATCACTCACTGTCAGGAAATCGTACCCAGGGCTCGGCTCGATCAGAAGATGTTCGGGTTGATCCACTCACTTTTATGCAGGTCATGATGAACCATATGTAATTGCTCAATCATCATTGCGCCACTCTGGCTGGATTAATCGAGAGAACTCTCCCGAATGAGCCCGCTGCTAAGGAAATTGCTGAGCAACAATCTTCATCTGTCAGCAAGAACTCAACGAAGCGTAATCAATCCGAACGCGGTCAGTCAATCTTCAAGAAGCCTCGTGCGGGTCCTATCGTTTCTGAGCGACCTCCTACGGCGCATAATCGTGCGGGATCTCAGTCCCGAGCGGCCAGTTCGACCATCACCTGTTTCAACTGTGGAGCGCCGGGTCATTACAACACTAAGTGTCTGAAACCGTCTATCACGTGCCATAATTGTGGGAATTTTGGGCATAAGGCCCGTTTTTGCAGAAAGGACTCCAAGTCGGCTCCTGAGGCATCTCTGGCCCCGAAGCAATCAGCGATTCAGAATCAGACTACTCTGCCAGCGTCGTTTAAGACAATGGAGGAAAATAAAGTCGGAGCTCATATTTATCAGATGGGAGCGTCCGGTTCGGGGGCCGGCAAGTCCCGGATTCATGTGATGAAGAGGATCGACGATCCGGTGGCCCGAATGATCTCAGGTATGCTCGTAATTTTATTTCAACCTGTGTGTACCTTTTGATACTGGTGCACCGCATTCATTCATTTTTGAATCATGTTTGAATAGACTTAATTTGGATAGTCCTATTGCTTGTGGACCTCATACCATCGGTCTACCTGGTGATGGAAGAATTTTCAGAAATCATACCGAATTAAGTTTAAATGACCGCGATTGGTTGATGGACCAAATCGTGGTGGATTTACTTAAGGACGATGTATATCGGGTATTAGTGGGATGGATCGTCATGATATCCCCTCAATGCTCGTAAACGTTTGGTCACTATCATTTTCGTCGTTGGGGTCGAATGTGTGCTTCAGGGAGGTGATCCCAGTTGTTCCGGAAGTATCAATAATATGATGGTAGCAGTAATTAGGCAATCGAGGTGTTCAATCATTCATTCTATCTTTTTCATCGGTTGGCCGTTCTAAGGCAATCGAGGTGTTCAATCATTCATTGTATCATTTTCATCGATTGGTCGTTCTTAGGCAATTGAGGGGTTCAATCATTCATCGTATCCTTGTCATCGATTTGCCGTTCATAGGCAATCGAGAAATTCAATCATTCATTACCTCATTGTCACCGATTGGCCGTTCTTAGGCAATCGAGATATTCAATCATTCATTATATCATTGTCATCGATTGACCATTCTAAAGCAATCGAGTTGTTCAACCATTTGTAGTATCATTGTTATCATTTGACGATGTACTCCCAGACGAGCTACCTGTTTTACCTCCACAGAGAGATGTGGAATTCACGATTGAGTTGGATCCCGGTACGTCCCCGATATCGAAGGCACCGTACCAGATGGCCCCGACCGTAATGCAGGAGTTGAAGAATCAACTAGAGGAGTTGTACGAGAAAGATTATATCCGACCGAGTGCGTCCCTGTGGGGAGCACCAGTGTTGTTTATCAAGAAGAAGGATGGTTCATTTTGCTTGTGTATTGATTATCGGGAGTTGAACAGGGTAACAATCAAGAATAAGTATCCCTTACCCCGTATTGATGATCTCTTAGATCAACTTCAGGGAGCTTCAGTATTTTCCAAGATCGACCTAAGATCTGGATATCATCAGTTGCGAATTCGAGAGTCGGATATCGCGAGGACAGCGTTTCGTATACGCTATGGCCATTAGGAGTTCGTGGAGTTAATTAATGCACTAATGCACCAACGGTATTCATGGAGTTAATGAATCGGGTCTTCATTGTCTTTTTGGATCAGTTCGTGGTTGTCTTTATTGATGACCTTTTAAATTATTCTCGTGACTGAGAGGAGCACGAGCTTCACCTTCATCAGGTTCTCGACATGTTGAAACGAGAGCAACTTTATGGAAAGTTTTCCATATGTGAGTTCTGGATGTCTGTAGCGACGTTTCTCGGGCATGTAATTTCATCAGACGGAGTTCGTGTCGACCCTCAGAAGAAGGAGGCTATTAGAGGGTGGCAACCTCCGAAGAATGTTAAGGAAATTCGAAGTTTCCTCGGATTAGCTGGTTAATTATCCGACCCACGACCTGGAGCTAGCAGCCGTGGTTTTCGTGTTGGAATTTGACATCATTACCTTTATGGCGTCACCTGTCAGTTATTCACCAATCACAAGAGTTGAAGTATATATTTACTCAGAAGGAGTTAAATTTGAGACATAAGTGGTGGTTGGAACTAATCAAAGATTATGACATCGAGATCCTTTACCACCCGGGCAAGGCGAACGTTGTCGCCGACGCCTTGAGTCGTAAGTCCGTTCAGGAGAAGATGCTTGCCTGTTTAACAGTTCAGAAAGAGCTTCAACAGGAATTCCTTAGACCCGAGATCGAGGTCTCGCTTCAGCGAGTGCAAGGGCAACTTTGCATGTTAGATTTCATCGCCACTTGAGAAGGCAATCAAAGAGAATCAGGGTTCAGACCCATCATTGTTACGCATCCGTGAAGATGCGGCTCAGGGGAAAGTCCTTGGATTCGTGGTCCACGAGGATGGACTTTTGAGATTTAAGAATCGGTTGTGCGTACCGGCGAATGACGAGTTGAAAAACTCGATTTTAAGAGAAGCTCATGCTACCCCTTATTCTGTTCATCCGGGGTCTAGCAAGATGTACAAGGACTTGAAACAAAATTACTGGTGGAGTAATATGAAGCGAGGAGTCGCAGAATTTGTTTCGAGATGCTTAACCTGTCAACAATTCTAGATAGAACATCAGCGACCGGCGTGTATGCTGAAACCGCTCCCTATTACGGAGTGGAAATGGGAGGATATTTCAATGGACTTCATCACGAGTTTGCCGACGAGTCGTCGTGGCCTGAACACAATCTGGGTAATCGTGGATCGCCTAACTAAATCAGCTCATTTCCTTGAGATTAAGGATACGTGGGGTCCCGAGAGACTTGCCCAGTTATTTATCAAAGAGATAGTGAGATTGCACGGTACTTCTAAAAGTATCGTTTCCGATCGTGACGGACGATTCGTGTCTCACTTTTGGAAATCAGTTCATCGTGCTATGGGAACTCAGCTTAATCTCAGTACAGCTTTTCATCCTCAGTCCGACGGACAATCAGAGAGGACTATTCAGACTTTGGAGGACATGTTGAGGGCATGTGTCCTCGATTGGAAAGATGATTGGGAAGCCCAACTACCGTTGATCGAGTTCACGTACAATAATAGTTGGCATTCTTCGATTAAGATGGCACCTTACGAGGCCCTGTACGGTCGTCGTTGTCGATCTCCTTTGTGTTGGGATGACTTATCAGAATCAATCGGCACCAAGCCCGATATGCTTATAGCCGGCAGTGAGAAGGTAGCTTTGATCAGGAGTCGTTTGTTGACCGCTCAAAGTTGACAGAAATCTTATGCAGACAATCATCGCCGAACATTAGAGTTCGAGACAGGTGACCACGTGTTGGTCAAGGTATCCTCGAGTCGAGGCATCTTCCGTTTCGGGAAGCGGGGAAAGTTGAGTCCAAGATTTATTGGACCGTTTGATATTTTGGAATGAGTAGGCGAGATAGCTTATCGTTTGGCCTGACCTCCGGCGTTGAGCCGAATTCATAATGTATTTCACGTCTCTCAGCTACGGAAGTATGTTGCCGACTCGAGCCACATACTTCAGTTCGACAAAATCGAGATCGCGGAAGATCATTCGTATGAGGAGCGTCCCATACGAGTGTTAGAACGACGAATCAAACAGTTGAGGAATAAGATGATTCCTTTGGTTAAAATTCAGTGGTCTAGACACGGAGTCGAAGAGGCTACTTGGGAAACCGAAGATAGTATGCGGGTGAGTTATCCCGAGTTGTTTGACCCTTAGTTTCGGGGACAAAACTCTTTTAAGGGGGGGTGCATGTAATACCCGGTTGTAATTCAGTCTTTATCATTCAGTAATTTCATTCGGTAATTGTCACTATGTAATTTTTCACTTGTTAATAATCATTCATCCGTGTTCACCGTTTGGAATAACTTCGAGTTGTGTATCGATATTGTTCAGTGTATCTACCTTATTCGGGAATCGAGACAAGAGTATTATCTTGATTGTTGCAATTGATTCATTAGTCGATGTTGATGTTGGAATTCATGTCATTTCAAATCTCTTCATTGCTCAAATCGTGTTTTTGTTGGACGAACCCTTGTAATCATTGCTTGGAACCACCGTCTTGGGGTTTTCGCACTTCCATTTCGTGTTATTGTTTCCCAAATATTGATTCCTATTGCTTCTTTCCCTTTCCGGGTCATTTTTCTTCATTTTTGGACCCAAGGGGGGTGTGGGCCGCGGCACACACATTTTCCAATTTTTTGGCCGAGCAGCCTGTACCGTGAGCGCTCATGACGACAGGGCCGCGACACACTGCCGCGGCACACCCGTCCGGGCCGCGGCACACTCGTGTTGCAATTGTTTTGGCCGACCCGTCTGTACTGTGAGCCGCGGCTCATGCCGACAGGGCCGCGGCATATGCTGAGTCACTGCCGCGGCACATTCGTCCGGGCTGCGGCACACTGCCGATCACTGGGGGCAATTTTGGCCCTGTGCCGCGGCACACTTCGGCCGAGCCGCGGCACATAGTGCAGTCAGCACTATAACTATGTTTTTTCAGCGAGATTCACCCATTTTTTTCATTTCATCCACCTTGTCCGAGAGAGAAGGCTTGAGGGAGAGAATTTTCATCCTCTATCACTTGAGTGTTTGATTTTCTTCATCTCCTTTTGATCGTGAAGCTCGGATTGTGGATCTAACACGATTTCATCGGATTAAAGTACTGGGATCTTCAAAGGTAATATTCATCAAACCTCTTGGATTTCAATTTTGTATTGAGATATGATGTTTTGGATGTTAAGATCATGTTGTATGAAGTGATATACACATGATTATGGACATGTTTGATTATTCATTGGATTATTGAAGGATTATTCAAGAACCCTTTGAATATTGTGTTGGATTTGGGGGTTTTCGATTAATTGTTGTTGAAATCACGATTTTGGATATTCATAATGGATTATTGATCGTATTGAAGATGTTTTGTTGGTTTGAAACACTTCTTGGGGATTTGATGTTGGTATTATTGAGGTTTGGTTTTAAACAATCGAAGTTTGGCCACAAAGTGTTCAATATAATGCCCCAATGAACTTGGTTTAATCGTATCGACGTTTTGAGTTCGTTATATTCGTGTTTGATTCGTATATTGAACGGATTGTTGGTAATTGTATTATTCAAGGTTGTTCGAGCGACCGATATCTCAATTAGGACGTTGTTTGTGGAAGGATAATTGTTACCGGTGTTGTGTAAGTTAATTCTTACTCGGTTAAAAGGATATTCATTCCTTTTGTTGTTGTTCATTCATAATCATTGTATTAACCGTATCAATACTTGTCATTGTCAATTAATCACTTCAGTCACGAGGAACGACGGTTCCAATCATCTCATTGAGCTGTCATTCATTTCACCATCATTTCATCTTGGTGAGTCATTATTCATTTTTGATGTCACTTTTGTTATATCGTGGCATTCCGGGTCATACTGGCGTGCCGGTTGGTATGTGTAGGATTTTCATGTCAGGCACATTTAAGCCGTGTGTTGGTTGGTGGCCTCACATTGGACTGTGCACACGAGTTGATGGCTTCATGAGACTGATTAGGTACAAGACCACACGTGTATTCGATCGATACTCGTTGGTGGCTTGTGCACGGACACATTTCCATCCCGGACGTAGTGTGGCGCCATTCCTTTGAGCCGTACTGTTAGTTGATTCATATAGCCTGTTTGATTGCGTATGTTTCGACAGGATATTTTATAACTAAAGATAACTCATGATTGTGTATTTTCAACTCTTGAGGATTGTTGTTCTGTGTAATTGACCTCGTTTGGGGATTTTGTTTTCAGGTCATGGCAAGGCAAAAGCTCGGGAATAGCATGTTGACGTCGAGGAGTCCCAGTGATACTAGTAGGGGGCCTCAGTCATTTCATTCACCGTGTTTACTTATTTCATTTCCGCTGCAGATTTCCGTTTGGATTTTGAGTTCATTTAGTGTTGTATATTTTATCTCCATATAAAATATACTTGTATTCGGTCATTTCCTTGGGTGTGTTGCAATAAAACTCCTCATCGGAGTAATTGATGATGTAATGTGGTTCGGTACTACATTTACCCTGTGTATTTTATTCATTTTCACTTGCCTGGTGGGTCCCAGTCGGGGGTCCACGGCACTGTAATATTCGCCTAGTTTGGGGTGTTACAGTATTATTTCGGAATTACTCGTTCGTCGTTGTGACTTTTCAATTGTTATTCCCTTTCCTGTGGATCTTATGCGAGTGTGCATCTTGTTGTTTTCACCGGATCATGTTTTGTCTCGAGTCGAGATGTGAACCTCGGAGTTGTCGGTTGAACCTTATTGTTCTTCGTGATCCGAACATGATCGTTCGATTTTTGTTGTCTCGATCTTTGTGGTTCGATCGTTTGATTGTTCGGTTTTTGTTGATCTCGTTTCGTGATTGTTGAACATTCAGACTCCTTCGAAATTCCCTTAAGTTCGGTAAATTAGTCTCCTTTTCGATCTTCCAACCCTTGGGCGGTGGAATTCCGTATTTGTTCAGCGTGTGGCTCATGTTTTGATTGATATACCGTTGGGTTGGTCAATCGTATTGATTTTCGTTGGTTGTGTTTTGTGACTGTTCGGATAATCGACTTGATTGTATTATCTGTTTGATGACACTTGTCACTTGTTGATTTTATTATGTCTCTACCGGTGGCATTGTGTTGGTCGTCCTGGAGCGTGTTTTCACGCCGTATATTCCTTTGCGTTGCTTGTAACGTTTCGCCGATGGGCGTAAGTTACGCATTTCTTGTGTATCTCGTTGAGTTTTCCTGGCGGGGATATTGCTTCTCCCTACTTGTTTTAAGTTTCGGGACGAAACTTCTTTTAAGGAGGGTAGAATGTAATATCCGCAATTTCGAATTTCGGTAATTTTCTTTTTCGGTGGAAGTCCGTTTTGACGACTCTCTCATGACCGTTTCGTCATTTCGAGAATGATTAATTCTGCACTTTTTGTCATCCGAGTTCGTTTCGGTGTCGTTTTGTTGAGTTCCGTGCTTTTTAGCGACTTTTCCGCACTTTAGCTCGATTCTTGCGAATCTCGTCCGAAACTGTTGTTTCGAGTTTCTCGCAAGTTCATTTAATGTTATTAGTCATGTTGCGAGCTTTGGTTCGGTGTTTCGATCACGTATCGTGATTTTCGAACATTTTGGGTCATTTTTGTAATTTCCCAAAGTTTGGGGTAATTACTTCCGTTGTCGAATTCCGACACTTCGGGTGGTCGGAATCGTGTGTTCTCTTAGCGCTTGGATTCGTCTTTGCGAGTACTTCGTAACCGTATCTTCGATTTTTACTCAGGTTCGGGTTTTGGGGTCGTCCGGGCCGTCGGAGTGGCCACGGCCGAGTCACGGCCAGAGCAGGGCCTGGCCTGGCCGTGTAAGGTTCCGGTTACGGCCGTAACGTGTGCCAGTTACGGCCGTAAGGCGTGATCGGGTTCGGACGTATGGCGCCTGGCAGCTTCTTGACGAAGGCCGGTTACGGCCGTAATGTGTGCGAGTTACGGCCGTAAGTGTCCATTTGGTCTTTGGCGGTTTGACGAATGCGATTCTGGCGTAAGGCTGCCAGTACGGCCGTAAGGGACCGAGTTACGGCCGTAAGGCACTTTGCCGATTCTGATCGTAACCTGCTGCTATATATAGCTGGACTCGGCCATACTTCATTTTTAGGTGTTTTTCTTCCTTTTTGTATTTGGCGACGAGAGGCTCGAAATCGAGTTCTTGGCCGATTCTAATCATTTCCAAGGCATTTTGGAAGATTCTTGTTGATTATATCATCATCCAATCCGTGTTCTTCGTCAAATCAAGGTATATTCTTGATTTTCCTTCAAGTTGACTTTTTGGAGAAATTGTTCTTGATTTCGTTTCTAATCCGATTTTGATACATCGATTGGTGTAGTATGATGTTATTAATCGTGTTCTATGGGTTGTATATCCATATATCAAGTTTGTTTAACTCGATTGACGATTCGAGTGTTCTTGGGAATTATTGAACATTTAGTGTTCGATTAAATGTCCCAATGAGTTTCCCTTCGATAGTTTGTTGGGATTTCCATTGTTTTGGCCTTGATTCTCGTCGTAACCATGTGTTATCGTTCCTTCCGGAGGTTTATAGGTGTTCGAGTATTCCGATGTTGAATCCCGTTTGGTGATTGATGATTCGTGTGGTGTTATTCTCGTAATACTTGTGGTGCTATTGCATTCTTGATATTGTTCGGGGGTTCGGGGCTATTCGACCGCGTCCTATCTGTCATCTTGTTGCGACTGTGGTTTTGAGGCAAGTATCTTGCCCATACATTTCATGTTTCGTTGATATAATTCTTGATAAATGATTTTATGCGAAATCCAATATTTAATGAACATAAAAAGGGATTGGTATGTTCTCGATAAATGTTGTCTGTCAATGATAATTCGTATACTTCGTGAATATGTATTCTCAGAATATGTGTGTTGGTTTGGTATGTTGAAAGATAACATGATCTCTTCGAGTGAGTTAATAGACCGTAATCCTTTGCCGGGGATTACGTATTGTTATTGTGTACTTGTTCGGTAAGAACGTAATGTGTGTGATATTAGTTGTTACTCCTTGAAAGGAGGTTGTGATGCTTAATGTTGTTTGGCTTCATAAGTGATTATTGTTGTGTGCTTGATGCATGTGATGTGCCTCCGGGTATGATTGTTGAATCTCCGGGATCCATACTTGCTAGTATGGGTCGGGCGTGACCGTAGGGTTATCCAAATCGGGTATGTCTTGTGGGGACTCCGAGGTTCGTGGCTTGTTAGCCCGATGCCGAGATAACTTGTGGGGTTATCATTGGGTATGTCTTGCGGGGACTCCGAGGTTCGTGGCTTGTTAGCACGATGCCGGGATAACTTATGGTTGTGGTTTGATTTTGTAAGTATATGTGCTTTTAGTCACGTGACTGCGGTTACGGTGACATGTGATTTGATATAGTTTCCCTGTGGGTTATTCACTCGGGTTTGTTCTACGGGAGCATCTGAGGTCCGTGGCTTGCTAGCACGGGACGCGAATAATCTGTGGAAATAGGTTGTTATGGTATGATCGGGTCGTGGACCCCACTTGTTGTTATCGAATTTATGTTTTGGGAAAATGACTTTTGGGCTGTGTCCCTAAATGTTTTCGAAAGGCCTGAGGATTCTTAAATCCCAATGTATTCAAAATTCCCGAGGTTGAAAAATGTTTTTCACAGATGTATATCGGGTTTACCCTATCTTTTGATTTAATCGTTTGATTAAGTGAATCACCTCGGGAAGTATGTTTATGATTAACAAGTTTCGTGGAGTATGATATGTATGGCTCGTTTTCGTATTTTATACTTGCACTAGCAAAACAGTGGAGTTTTGCTAACCCCCGAGTATTCAGGGGGTGGATGTCTATTTTTGCATTCAGGTTTTGGAGCATAGCACAGGGTCGGCACGAAGGATGATGAAAGATGAACGATACTAATCACACGAGGATCCGTTGATGTCGTATTGGTCTAGTTGTATTTTCTTTTCCGCTGCAGTATCTTTTCCCCGTGGTACGGGAGTTTATTGTATTTTGACCCCTGCGTGGGTATGTGTTTGGAATTGAGTTGTATGTTATTATTGAAAGACCAAGTCGGTCTACTGAGTCATTTTAGCGTTAAAGGCGATGTTTAGATGTTTGATTTTAGTTATCAGCCTGGTAGATCCTCGAGGAGAGGGTCTACGGCGTGTAATATCCCTGAGTGGATTGGGGGTGTTACAAAACCGACTGTACCAGGTGCCGCGGCACACGCCGGCCGGGCCGCAGCACACTGCCGACCACTGGGAGCCATTTTTGGGCCTGTGCCGCGGCACACTCCCGCTGGGCCGCGGCACACTGTGCAGCCTATTTATGGCCCTGCACACGGGTTTTTGGCCATTTTTCTCCTTCTTCTCCTTCTCTTCCGCGGCTTAGGGTGATCTTACCATGGAGCCATGTTGTTTAACAACAAATACATGAAGTTCTTGAGTTCATATCATCAATCAATCATCCGTTATCATCCTTTGATCCAGCGAATCAAGGTAATCTTCCTTAGAACCCTAATTTCGTGAATTTGGGGGTTTTTGCGTTTTTGTCCGATTCGTTCCGTGTTATTGATTAATTCATGATGGGTATGATTAATCTTGGTAGTATTCTTGTATTTAACATCATTTAATCCATTGTTCTTCGTCGAATCGAAGTATATTTCTTGATTTCCTTCGAATCGACTTTTTGGGGGATTTGTCCTCGGTCTCGTTTTTCATCCGTTTTTGATGGACCGATTATGGTTAAATGATATTGTTAAACATATTCTATGGATTGTATATGCATATTTCAACTTGGAATTCCGTTTTCGTGTTTTGTCGGGACGAATCGTGTTCTTGGCCGTTTTGGGGGAAACGCTTGAACATTCGTCGTTCGTTCTTTGAATTCAACGGCTTTGAGTCGTGTTATGGAATTCATTTCATCGTTGTTATTGTCCTTCGTAGTTTATGAACGCGAGTTGGCGATCGGTGGAGTCGGCGGGTTCGTAGGCGGTTCGTGTCAACCTACTTCGGTCGATTCTTCGCGTTATTCTTATTCGAGGCAAGTACCTTGCCCATACTTTTCTCGTTTTATGGATGTGATGATCGGTGGTCATCTTTATGTGTTTGTTTGGTTATTTGAAATGAAGTTTCAAAAGATTTCGGTTTGGCCTCGTTAAAGGCTCTCTTTCAAAACGCGTGTGTGTTTTGTGAACGTTGTGTTTTGGGAATTGATCATTTTAAACGTTGAAGGCTTTGATGATATCCCTATTGTTTAAAGTTATGGAATCGTGTATTCCGTGTTTAATCTTGTTATTGTGTTTTGTAGAGTTTGATAATGTTGTCGGATAAATGGCCATCTCTAGTGAGTATTCTTAATGAACTTACATTCTTAGCATGTTAGTATTGCATGAGTAACGTGTGTGTGTGTGTGTATGCTCACTACGGGTTAGATCTGACGGGGTCTCGGTAGGGGTCTACAAGAGACGTGGATCGACGAGCTTGCTTTTAACCACTACGGGTTAGATCCGACGGGGTCTCGGTAGGGGTCCACAGAGACGTGGATCGACGGTTAATTGTGGTGCATTTTGCAAATGTGATTTGATTATGACATTTCCGGAAATGAGTGCTTTTGAACGGTTTTCATGATTGCATGCATTGACTAAGTGTGTAAGAGGTAAGTTGTTCGTTTGGCCTACTTGGCTAGGATGGCACTAGAGTATTTTGTTGTTTGTGTTAAATCCTTTAATTGTGGATTTTAACGTTGGAAGACGAACCTTGTGGTCGTTCTTGTATATTGTGAGTTGATGAGATTTGGGGCTAAAATCCCAATGGTTTTGTAAAAGTCATTTTATGGATTTGGGGCTAAAATCCCAACAGTTTGGTAAATGTCATTTTTTTTTGGAAAGTAAACCTTTGGGGCGGTGACCCCTTTTGTCCTTTGGATTTTGAAATGTAGGATTTGATAATCCTAAATTGTTTTCTATTAAAACTCTCGATGGCATTCTAAACCGTTTTATAAATTATTTCCATTGATTTATGGTATTTCGATTTTTAAAGGTTTTCTCAAACCCTTGCCTCGAGAAGTACTTTTCGTTTCGTTTGGATCTTTGAGGATTCCTGGTTATTGTTATTCGTGGAATGTGAATTGTATGGCTCGTATTTGCACTTTGTATTTGCACTAGCAAAACAGTGGAGTTTTGCTAACCCCCGAGTATTCGGGGGGGTGGATGTCTATTTTTGCATTCAGGTTTTGGAGCATAACACAGGGTCGGTACGAAGGATGATGAAAGATGAACGATACTAATCACACGAGGATCCGTTGATGTCGTATTGGTCTAGTTGTATTTTCTTTTCATTGCGAGATCTTTTCCCCGTTGTACGGGAGTTTATTGTATTTTGACCCCTGCGTGGGTATATGTTGTAATTGAGTTGTATATTTTTATTGAAAGACCAAATCGGTCTACTGAGTCATTTAGCCTTGAAGGCATTGTCTAGATGTTAAATGTCGTTACCAGCCTGGTAGATCTTTGAGGAGAGGGTCTACGGCGTATAATATCCCTGAGTGGATTGGGGGTGTTACACCGTGGACCCCACGCCAGGAGATCCACCAGGCGAACATGACTAAAATACATTAAATTAAATAACAAGGGAAAATCATAGTCCCTACCATGATATCCGACACAATATTCTGATTAGGAATTTCAACGACAACGATGGGCCTACATGGCCAAAAATAAAATACAACAACATCCACGAGCATCTGCTCGGGTAATACATAATGACAATGACTGACAGACTGAAGAACACTCCAACTGACTGACCAACATGAACAACTCGGACTAGTATCGCTCGAATGCCTCGTCGCCATCATCATGCCCCTGTGTCTCAACTCTCTCCTCGCTGTAACACCCCCATATCAAACCGGGAATATTACACGCCGCAGACCCTCTCCGTGAGGATCCACCAGGCTAGACATCAATATAACACATTACATTACATACTGACGAATCAAAATAACGAATCAATAGACCGATTTGGTCTTCCGTCACTGACTTACAAATCAAAATACATAAACTCATCCAGACTCATACACATGCAAGGGTAAAATACTTGCAACGACGAACAATAAGACAGCGGAAAAGACAATACAATGTACTCCGACTAACTGAAGTCAAAACTGGCCTTCGTGTGATTAATATCATTCGTCTTTCATCATCCCTCGCACCGATCCTGTGTCTTGCTCCCGAAAACCTGCATGTACCTGGACACAATACAGATATCCACCCCCCGATTACTCGGGGGTTAGCAAAACTCCACTGTTTCGCTAGTGCAAGTGTAAAGTGCAAATACGAGCCATACACAACACATTCCGAGAATATAACGAAAGACTTCCCGAGATATATTTAGTTAAAAATAGTTCAAGTCTTGAAAGCAGAAACGAAGCAAGTAAGCATTTTGAAAACATTTCTAAATCTCGGGAGTTTTGAAAACATCAGAAATTGAAAAGTTCTTAATTCCTCGAAAACCATCTAGGGTCACAGCCCCAAGGTTCATTTTCCAAAATACAAACCCGTTTAACAAAACACGGGGTCCAAGACCCAACCATTTCGGTCACAAAACACAGGGTCCACGACCCGATCATCCACTTCAATTCACTTACAAGGACACATTACACATAACACATTATTCCTATGCCATTCTAGCCAAGCACCAAGACTCGATATATAATGTCTCTCGACTCCGAGCACAAAGCATTGTGATACTCCGGACAATATCACAATTAACGAAAACATCAACGACATCCTCAAGATGAAAACCACAACTGGTAACCCGCGGCTGTAACACCCCGATAAGGTGGCCATTACAGTGCCGTGGACCCCACACTGAGATCCACCAGGCGATACCCAAAATACAGATTAAATACACAGTACATGTGATACCGAACCACAAAACATAGTACTTACTCCGATCTGGAGTTTACAGCAGTATGGCCTACGGCATTATTACACACAGGATCCAAAACATAAGTATAATCCATATGGAGATGAATTATACCTTAAATAACAATACATTTGTTCAAACCTAAAATAAAGCGGAAAGATAACATTACACGGTACGAACATGACCGGACACGAAAGACTTGGGCCACCCGAACTAGTATCCTTCGAACCCTTCGTCATCACCTTGATCTTCCCGTGCCTTGCCTTTTCCTCGACCTAAAATACAACACAAGTATTTCGCCCAACACAGGGTCAGATATACATGATAAATGATTCTCAAGATAGTATACAATTCACGTATATAAGATTTCAAGAATAACGCCCCGACTAACGAACATACCCCTCGGGCGTATGAACGTCGATCCAAAACGTCGAACACATCCAAGTATAAAAATGGACTGTGAGCGACTAAGATAGTATGGCTCGAGAGGTACATCACAGTACGCCCGATCCGAATATGTGTCAGTGCACATGTCCACCCCGTATACGGAATCCAGGATATACGTGGGACAATGTACCTAATTAGCCTCAACGAACTACGTCTCGTGTGCACAGCCTTTCACGGAAAATATTCACGCATGACTATATATGTGCCCGGCTAAAAATCCTACACAATGCAACATGACAACAAATTCAATAATTCACAAAATACGATTAAGGATCGAGGACTCACCGAGATGACAACAAGATCAACAATATCAAGGGTCCAAAAGTAACGAGCTTGGGAATACAATCCCACGATGAAAACGGGACATCATTAAGAACAACCTCAAATCACAACACACAAGTTTATAAGTGTTAAATATACACGAAATGCATAATCATCATAAGAATCCACACATCATTATAACCAAGCAAGATAACTTGCATCAATACGGAGGCGTGTAAAGTCCTTCTTTGTCGAACGAACAGCCGGCCCTCGATTCAAAATTGGTTACTCGGACAATCAACCTTGAATGAAGTATATTTTACTCAATAATACGTTCATATGATCATCTATACCAAACTTCAACGAGACAACATCCTAATTCTCATTTGAGTAGTTCAACTCTTTAAGATGTTGAGGGGTTACTCCAAGAACCCTATTCAATACCATTTTATCCTCACAATTGATTACAAGATGTTTACCAAATGTTTGCTGGATTAAGATGTGTTAAACAATAATCTCCTACTCTTTAAACTTATCAAAGACATCTCAATTGATTAAAATTAAAATCTGCACTTCAATCAATCACTTATGTTGAGTTAAGTAGTTACAATTCCATATTATGATCAAGAAGACTACTTCAAGTTCAACACCTTCCTTATAATCTTCTAGTTAACTTGTAGGTTCAAACATTACTCCTCTGGATTCATTTAGCTTAGGTTCAAGAAGGTGATTCCATTCTTCTAATGATCAACAAGGGTTTCTCAAAACATTTTATGGTAATTATTCCAAGAAGTTATTTACATCATAATGAAACAAAGATTATTAGTATTCTATTGGTGTTATTAGTCCAGGAATAAGAGTTTGGTTTAACTAAACATGATCATCATCATTTAAGATACTAAGAACACAACCTTACAAAACCCTTAACCATCATATTCGTCATTAAGTTTGTTGGAAGCTTAACTATGAACATGTTTAGCTTGATTAAATCATCACTAGGTGGAGTATACTTAATCACTACCATTATAACCATGAGATTATAGGGTTAAAATGTATGACATACCTTCAGAATTGAAGAACAATACACCAAGACCACAAGAACACAATCTAAGCTTCAAGAATGACTCCAACTCCCAATCAACAAGCTCCAAAATCCAAATGTAAAGCTCAAACACAAGTTGGAAGAAGGTAATTTTGATCTAGCGATGCAGGAGGATGATTATCTTGGTGAAAACTCAGAGTTTGGTCGTGCAAAATGAAAGACACAAGTTGTCTTTTTATAATAGCACAGTTCGTTACGTACGTTATCCGGGAAGTGTTACGTACGTAAGCTCAGTCCAGAGGCTACTGGACTGAAACACGAACATTGTTACGTACGTTACCTATCAACGCATTACATACGTAATGTAGGTCAACTAGATTGCCTCCAAAAGATCAGATATTCGAATCCTGTCCGGCCCTACACGCCGAAAGTTGAGATCGGATACGATTACACTGGTTACATACGTAACAAGTACACCTTTACGTACGTAAAGAACTAAGCATAACGTACGTTATGATTAAGGATTAGCGTACGTTATACTCAGGTTAGTAGCTCAAAAATGTATTAATCTATGCGATGCTGAGAATCCAATTATAGTGCGAGTGATTGTTATTATTATGTCTATTTATGATATATTCCAATATCAATAACAATACACAAATGCAACAAGAGTACAACAGTATTTGAATTATCCGAATGATACAACAGTAAGTAAGAATTTCCGTCGGATATTACATACGCCCCCCTTAAAAGGGGTTTCGTCCTCGAAACTAAGGGGTAAACAATTCAGGATACCTCTCTTGAATGCTTCTCTCCGTCTCCCACGTGGCTTCCTCGACCCCGTGTCGTGACCACTGAACCTTCAGTAGGGGAATTGTCTTATTACGCAGTCGTTTGATCCTCCTCTCAAGTATTCATATGGGGCGCTCCTCATACGAATGATCCTCCGCTAAATCGATCTCATCGAACTGAAGTACATGACTCGGATCAGCAACGTATTTCCTTAACTGGGAGACATGAAACACGTTATGAATTCGGCTCAGGGCTGGTGGTAAAGCCAGGCGATAGGCTAAATCGCCTACTCGGTCCAAAACCTCAAACGGCCCGATATACCTCGAACTCAGCTTGCCTCTCTTCGCAAAACAAAAAACTCCTCGAGTAGGGGACACCTTCTTAGTACATGGGCGCCGACCTCAAACTCAAGCGGTCGCCGACGGTTGTCTGCATAGGACTTCTGTCGCCTTTGAGCCGTCAACAAACGACTCCTAATCAGAGCGATCTTCTCATGGGCTGCTAACAACATATCGGGTTCCGTACCCAAGGTTTCAGATGGATCGTCCCAACACAAAGGGGATCTACAACGGCGGCCATACAATGCTTCATAAGGTGCCATCTGAATCGAAGTGTGCCAGCTATTATTATAAGTGAATTCCACCAAGGGTAGTTGGGCCTCCCAATCATCCTTCCAATCGAGAACGCACGCCCTCAGCATATCCTCTAAAGTTTGGATAGTTCTCTCAGTCTGACCATCTGTCTGCGGGTGAAATGCTGTGCTGAAGTTCAAACACGTACCCATCGCACGATGAACTGCTTTCCAAAAATGTGACGCGAATCGCCCGTCACGATCTGATACAATACTCTTAGGGGTACCATGTAACCTTACAATTTCTTTGATAAATAGTTGGGCCAATCTCTCGGGTCCCCAAGTATCTTTAATCTCCAGAAAGTGGGCTGATTTGGTCAAACGATCCACAATCACCCAAATCGTATTCATCCCTCGACGACTCGTCAGGCGGTAATAAAATCCATCGATATGTCCTCCCATTTCCACTCGGGAATCGGAAGCGGTTTCGGCAATCTGCGGGTCCGGTGCTCAATCTTAACTTGTTGTGTGTTAAACACCTCGAAAGCAGTTCGCAACTTCACGTTTCATACCTCCCCACCAATAATATTGTTTCAAATCCTTATACATTTTGCTAGACCCCGGGTGGATAGAGTACGGGGTAGCATGAGCTTCTCTCAGGATAGAACTCCTTAACTCATCATCAGCGGGTACACAAACTCGGTTTCTGAAGCGTATCAATCCATCCTCGTGCATTACAAAGCCAGGAGCTTTCCCTTGAGTTATTTCATCGCGAACTCGAGATAAGAATGGGTCCGTAACTTGCTTCGATCTAATTATATCCTCAAGGGACGATGAAATCTCGAGTGTACAGAGTTGTCCTTGAATACGCTGTAACCAAACTTCAATCTCCGGCCTCACCAATTCTAACTGCAATTCCCTCTGAGTTGTTAGGCGGGCAAGCACCTGCTCCTGTACTGTTTTACGACTCAAAGCGTCAGCAACTACATTTGCTTTGCCCGGATGATAAAGGATCTCGATATCATAGTCTTTGATGAGTTCTAGCCACCTTCTCTGCCTCATGTTTAACTCCTTCTGAGTAAAAATGTATTTCAGGCTCTTGTGATCAGTAAAAATCTGACAGGTTACTCCATAGAGATAATGACGCCAGATTTTTAAAGCAAACACCAAGGCTGCGAGTTCTAAATCATGGGTGGGGTAGTTGACCTCGTAAGGTCATAGCTGTCTCGATGCATAGGAGATCACCTTCCCGTTTTGCATTAGTACACACCTAAGGCCCTGTTTAGATGCGTCACTATACACTACAAAACCTTCCGTTCCTTTCGGTAGGACTAAAATAGGCGCCGAAATCAACCGACTCTTAAGTTCATCAAAGCTCTGCTGACACGCCTCTGACCAAAAATACTTCTTATCCTTCCTCAACAAATTAGTCATTGGTTGGGCAATTTTGGAAAAACCCTCCACGAACCGTCGGTAATAACCTGCTAGTCTCAAGAAACTGCGTACTTCCTTAACGTTCTTTGGTGGTAACCAGTCTCGGATAGCTTCTGTCTTCTGCGGGTCTACTCGCACCCCATCAACCGATATCACATGCCCGAGAAAGGTAACTTCATTTATCCAGAACTCACATTTAGAAAATTTTCCATAAAGCTGCTCTCGCCTTAACGCCTCGAGAACTAGATGGAGATGACGCTCATGCTCTTCATGGTCACGAGAATAGATCAGAATGTCGTCAATAAAAACGACTACTAAGTGATCCAGATAATTAATAAACGCTCGACTCATCAGCTCCATGAATACTTCCGGTGCATTCGTCAGTCCAAAAGGCATCACTACGAACTCATAATGCCCATAGCGAGTACGAAAAGCGGTCTTCGAAATATCAGACTCACGAATCCTCAACTGGTGGTAACCAGACCTCAGGTCGATCTTAGAAAACACAGCAGCCCCTTGAAGTTGATCCAATAAAACATCAATACGCGGCAATGGGTATTTGTTCTTAATGGTTACCCTGTTCAACTCACGATAATCAATACACAGACGTAAGGATCCATCCTTCTTCCGTACAAATAGCACTGGTGCTCCCCAAGGGGACGCGCTAGGTCTAATGTAGCCCTTCTCGGTCAAATCTTCAAGTTGGCTCTTCAGCTCCTGCATCTCAGTCGGAGCCATACGATACGGTGCTTTTGAAAGCGGGGACGTACCAGGCTCTAGCTCAATATTGAACTCTACATCACGATGCGGAGGTAAGCCTGGCAATTCACCTGGAAATACGTCTGGGTAGTCTCGGACTACCGGAATATCGATCAATTCAACTGGTCAATCCATTGTCTTTGTCATGTAACACCAATAGCCAATACATCCTTGATTAAGCAGTTTCACCGTTTTCATAGCGCTGATGATTCTCCCGGAACGGCTGGGATTATCACCATGGAAAGTGCACTCAATACCATCATCAGAGGTGACGGTCATTGTTCGCTTGCGGACACTAATTATGGCATCATGACGGTCCATCCAATCGATACCCAAGATCACATCATCTTTAGGTAAATCGACCACAATTAAATTTGACAACCACTCACGGTCGTTCATTCGAATCGAGCAGTCCTGAACTTCACGATTCCCAACAATTCTTCTACCATCGGGTAGACCAATTATATAAGGTTCACAATTGATAACATGCTCTAATTGCAAACGACTCAAACAAGAAGTAGATAAAAAGCAGTGTGAAGCACCAGTATCAAAAAGAACACAGACAGGCTGAGATTGGATCTCGAGAGTACCTGCAATCATGCTGGCTTCGGGATCTTCAGCTCTCTTCATCTCGTAAACTCTAAGTTTTGCAGCCCCTGCACCAGATGTACCTGCTTGATTTCCACGTCCCATCCCCTTGTTTGCCCCAGTAGTCTGATAAGAAGCGGATGGAGGTGCTCGGTCCTGAATCAAGATCAGATGGAGCATGAGGTGCTGCGGGAATACGTACTGGTCCACTCCTACAATAACGAGCACGATGCCCGTTCTTCCCACAAGTATGGCATGACACGGCTGGCCTAGGACATTTCGAATTGATGTGCCCCTGGTCTCCACAATTATAGCACACAACAGATAGGCTGACCGCTCGAGGTTGCGATCCGGTTAGCTTCGATGCCGTAGGTTGCCGTTCAGAAGGATTTGGCACTGGTTGGGGTCTCTTGAATGTTCCCCGGTTGCTGTCTGACTGGTTCTAGTTCCTGAATTTCTTGTTGTTAGACTGCGGTTGCTTCTTGGAAATTTCCTTCACGGTCAATTCGTACTCCAGAGCTTTCTCGATGAACTCCGGTAGGGTCACACAATGATGGTTCAACAGCTGCATCCTCATTCGGGGTTTAAGCCTTTTGAGAAAGTATTTGATCTTATCAGCTTCTGTGTGGACAATCGTCGCAGCAAAAGGGAGAAGTGCCTGGAATTTCTTGGCGATAGATAGTACGTCATCATCTTCGGACGGTTCCGGATTCAGCAATTCTGATAGTTTGGCCTCGCGGAGAGGTCCTGGATAGTAACGATCTAGCATGAGATTTTTAAATTCTTCCAAAGTACATATGCCATCAGCTGGCCTCACCGAAAGCCACCAAGTGTGGGCGCCCTTGCCCAAATAGTAAGCTGCCATGGAGACGCGATTCTCTACTGGACAGTCTACCATATCGAACAATTTCTCGAAGTGTTCGATCCAATGCACGATATCAGCTGGCTCAGAGGAACCTTCAAAAATCGGGGGTCGTTGGCGCGAGATGTCGCTGATGATCCGATTCACCGGCCCGCCATGTACAGGAGGTGGCCCCTGATGCTGGTCGGTAGCAGCTCTTTGCATAGTTTCCATTAACTGACCCATTTGGGTCATCTGAGCCATCATGCCCTGCATAACAGTGTAAGGATCGACACGAGCATCCTCGCGTCCATTGTGGTGCGATTGGTCCCTAGAAGGCAAATCACTGCCTGCGGAACTATGCTCTGCGTTCGCACGTCTGTTGGCTCGCGGTATCGGGATTCGGCCCCTTCCGCGGCCTCGTCCCCCTCTGCCACGGCCTCTCAAATTTCTTTCCATACTGAAAGAATCAATTTGTAATGATAATCATAAGTACGGTTCATGATACCAATCAGAATTCATGCTAAGTTAATGGCAGTAAGAAATTACATATTCAAGAAAACAGTTCGTAATGAGTTATCATCACTACGAGAGTCACACAAAATATCATATCGACGTTTGAGTCGAATGATTTCAATCATATAATCAATCCAAAATTTTATTTGAATCATCAATCAGATAATTCCTGCCACAAACCCTTAAAATGCCGAGATCAACAAGGAGATCTATTCAGAGATCAATATCATGTCACTAATTTATTCATGGTTCATAAAGTACGTACCGCATTTGGCTCCTAGGATCAGGCGCTCGCACGGGTCACACGTGACACGAAGGTCTCTTGATACTAGTTCAATACACAAAGACTCAAAAGAAAGAAAACGACCTCTAGCAAATGCTCTCCGATACCATCTTCTGTAACACACCGATAAGGTGGCCATTACAGTGCCGTGGACCCCACACTGAGATCCACCAGGCGATACCCAAAAGACAGATTAAATACACAATACATGTGATACCGAACCACAAAACATAGTACTTACTCCGAGCTGGAGTTTACAGCAGTATGGCCTACGGCCTTATTACACATAGGATCCAAAACATAAGTATAATCCATATGGAGATGAATTATACCTTAAATAACAATACATTTGTTCAAACCTAAAATAAAGCGGAAAGATAACATTACACGGTACGAACATGACCGGACACGAAAGACTTGGGCCCCCCGAACTAGTATCCTTCGAACCCTTCGTCATCACCTTGATCTTCCCGTGCCTTGCCTTTTCCTCGACCTAAAATACAACACAAGTATTTCGCCCAACACAGGGTCAGATATACATGATAAATGATTCTCAAGATAGTATACAATTCACGTATATAAGATTTCAAGAATAACACCCCGACTAACGAACATACCCCTCGGGCGTATGAATGCTCAGTCACAAAACGTCGAACACATCCAAGTATAAAAATGGACTGTGAGCGACTAAGATAGTATGGCTCGAGAGGGACATCACAGTACGCCCGATCCGAATATGTGTCAGTGCACATGTCCACCCCGTATACGGAATCCAGGATATACGTGGGACAATGTACCTAATTAGCCTCAACGAACTACGTCTCGTGTGCACAGCCTTTCACGGAAAATATTCACGCATGACTATATATGTGCACGGCTAAAAATCCTACACAATATCCAATCGGAACGTAGATATGACTCCGGATATGTCACGATGCAACATGACAACGAATTCAATAATACACAAAATCCGATTAAGGATCGAGGACTCACCGAGATGACAACAAGATCAACAATATCAAGGGTCCAAAAGTAACGAGCTTGGGAATACAATCCCACGATGAAAACGGGACATCATTAAGAACAACCTTGTTGTGTCAAGAATTAACACTCTTCGACCGGCGATCGCCTCGGAGATCGGGCGACCGAGTCACTTCCGAGCAGCCGAGGCAGAACTGCCGACCAGCGACCAGGCGGCCGAGCCTTAACCCAGCGGACAAACTAAATCGGCCAACCGAAGGTCCCAGGACAAGTCCCGGTGCCGAGCGATCGACATCAAATACGATCGTCTCTCGGTACCCGGCGACCGACTCCTTCCGACCGACAAGCGGACGACCATCCCTCGGCACCTGCCGACCGACCCTTGGTGACCGACCGATGCCGACCCTCGGCAGCTGGCCGATGGCGACCTCTGATGACCAGCTAGAGACGATCGCCTCATGTCGATCAGGGCCTATGGCCATCCAATCGGCAAAGGTCGAGCCTCAAGACTAGCACCACGTGTAAGAGCTGAGACAAGATCCGCGAATCTCGGATCATTGACCACAGCCTGGCAGAATCTCTCCACCAGCCGACAAGCCGCCGAAAGTTGTCAGTAGGGCTGCATGTGACAGTGACTCCGGATGCGTGCTGGCTCCTCATTGGACCGCCCAGCTGGCTGCCTGCTGGAGCTTTGGACTTTAGGCAGACTGCCAGCATCTTCCTTGGACTTTAGCCCGATAGCCCGAGTGATCGCCCCATTATAATATTGGCCAGCAGACGATCGCCCCATTATTATAATGGCCGGAAGGCGATCGCCCGCCAGAAGACAAGATTCGGCTGCCACTATATATACACGGCTCCCTGCACTTGTCCAAGGACCGAGATTTTGGCACACAAAACACTCTCTGCATTCCCACGAGATTCAACACCCAGCACTTGGCTATCTCCAACTCTTGGCAATAGCTATCATTCGGTCCTTCTTCTCCCGGCCTCTCTCATCAAGAAGGCGATCGGCAGGGATGAAGAACACCGAGCTTCGCACAAGAGCCGTATTAACAGAGTCTTTTTACACTCATTGTATTTAGATTTTTCTCATTAATACTTGTATCCACGAATATTTCTATTAATATCATCTCGCGAGAGCATTCAAGCCCGGGCCTAACAAACCCGGCAAATCTTTTATTATTTATCTTCTCTCGGAAGTGCTCCCGCAAATTGTTGTTTGTTGTCCGTCTTCCAGCAGTATTTAATCTTCGGATAAATATTTTGGGCAACAACAATTGGCGCTAGAAGGAGGGCATCCAACCCTCAAATTTTCATTCCTACCGTCCCGCAGAACACTCACAGTTCTCGGGGCAGATACTTGAAGTGACACTCACTGCACTTCAAAGAAATCTTTCAGAAATCATGTCTTCCGCCTCCGCATCGAAGAAAGCCGCTGACCAGCCGGCCAAACCCCCCGTTCCGTCCCAGTCCGAGCCGCAGCCGATGGTGGAAGGCAGCCGCCGCGGTCAGAGACGCTCGATCCCATCCCTGGACGGTGGCCCAAGCCTCTCTCGATCAGCTCCGAACCAAGGAACAGATCGATGAGGTCATGGCCGTCCTACAGGAGCGACGGAGTGCTCTCGACGCGCCTCCTGCTATCACCCCCTCGGCCGCCCGCCGGAAGTCCAAGCGGAAGCTCAAGGCGCACGCCGAGCGATCGCCAGAGGCTCTCGTCCGCAAGAGGAGGCGCTCGGCGGCCTGGGCACCTCTGTCTTCGATCGCACAGGCGGTGACCCGACACAGCGGCCGGGCAGTCCGGCCCTAGCTACGAGACGATGGAGTTTGAGTCCGTCACCAGGAGCTCGGCTTACCCAGCTCCCAGAAGGCAGCCCAGCCGTCTGGCTCCCCCTCGCCAAATAGCCGAGGTCGGCAGCAGCGGAGTCCGGAGATCGGTACACGATCGCCTCGGCTCCCGCTCCCAGAGCCGATCAGCGAGCAGCCGAGCCGCGGCGATTGCCGCATTGCAACGTCAGCTCGACGACGTGAAAGCGCTCCTAGAATCCAGGGCAGGCGCCATGAAGACGATGCCGAGCCAAGCGAGCCGCTCGCGATCGACATCGAGCTCGCCCCCGTGCAGCACAGGATCGCTCCCCCGCAAACACCCGTGTACGAGGGGCGATCAGACCCCCAGGTGCACCTGAGGAAGTTCAACATCTACATGGCCGGGTGTGGGGCATCAGATGCGACCCGGTGCTGAATGTTCCCTCTGACGCTGGATGACCTCGCCCACCGGTGGTACACCTCATTGCCACCTCGGTCCATTGGCTCTTTTAACGAGCTGGCGCACATCTTCACGGAGTACTTCGCCACCAGAGTCGTCCGGCCTGAAGGTCGCCTTCGGATGATGCAAATCAAGCAGGGAGAAGAAGAGTCCGACTCGGACTACATCGACAGGGTAGACGGGATCATCCTCAACGGTGAGCCCGTAAGCGATGAGACCGCCCTCTACGCGGTCCTAGGAGGATTTCAGGGTTTTTCGCCTATGTTCAGGCATCTCACGAAGAACCAACCTACAACCTACGCAGCCTTCCGGGCTAGAGCCGCAGATTTTACGGCGAGCGGAGGTTTCTTCTTAGCTGTGAGCAGTAGCGATCGGCGCCGGACGATGATCTCCGCTCGATCGCCGTTATCAACCTACGAATAAAGCGATCGGCGGCGGCGGCGATCGTCGATTTCGGCCGATTGCCGATCATCACGCTACATCACCAAAACCCAGAGGACACGATCGCCATCTACAGTCCAGCATCTAACATGACGGACTAAGGCATAAGATCGCCTCCACCGCACATCATAAAGCCATGGTCCTGGTAGTCGATGGAACCGGCTGCTTCGGTCATGCAAGGTCCCTTTCGGCCGAGATCGCCCGCCCTTCGTTTAAATACGAGGCCGGCATAGTCTGAGGGCCCTCCAAAATTAATCAGTGGACACGATCGCGCGCCCCCAAGGATCATCATCTAACATGGTGAGCCCGGACAATGCGACACGTGCCACAACCCCCGTCTCAACGTACACCGTCGAGGTTCGCCATCTCCATGGCGGGCCGAGGTGGAAGCAGAGCTAACAAGCCGCGGAGGTGGAGTTGATTCATCCGACGCTGCCCCGCGCAAGGACTCCTCTAGACCGAGACCGCACGCCCTTCGTTTAAATACGAGGCGAGGCGCACCCTAACAGAGGACCCTCATAATAAAGTGAGTCACGAGACACTCAATGTCTTTGCGCATCAAGACATGGTCATGAGGTCCATCGATCTTCGCGACTGTGCACGATTCCTCAAACAATCGAAACCACCAAGTTTCCGAGGGGGATCGGCCAATGTTGTTTTTGCAGGTACAAGACCGAAAGATAGCTAGCCAATCGACCATGATAGCCCAAGTCCGAATCCTAAGTCAGCTCAGCAAGATCGCCCGTCCTCATCTTACACGATCGCCAGCAAGAACCACCTCGCCCCATGTCTTCAACATAGGAGCAAGCTGGGGGGCAATTGTTGTGTCAAGAATTAACACTCTTCGACCGGCGATCGCCTTGGAGATCGGGAGACCGAGTCACTGCCGATCAGCCGAGGCAGAACTGACGACCAGCGACCATGCGGCCGAGCCTTAACCCAGCGGACAAGCTAAATCGGCCAACCGAAGGTCCCAGGACAAGTCCCGGTGCCGAGCGATCGACATTAAATACGATCGTCTCTCGGTACCCGGCGACCGAATCCTTCCGACCGACAAGCGGACGACCATCCCTCGGCACCTGCCGACTGACCCTTGGTGATCGACCGATGCCGACCCTCGGCAGCTGGCCGATGGCGAACTCTGATGACCAGCTAGAGACGATCGCCTCATGTCTATCAGGGCCGATGGCCATCCAATCGGCAAAGGTCGAGCCTCAAGACTGGCACCACGTGCAAGAGCCGAGACAAGATCCGCGAATCTCGGATCATTGACCACAGCCTGGCAGAATCTCTCCACCAGCCGACAAGCCGCCGAAAGTTGTCAGTAGGGCCGCATGTGACAGTGACTCCGGACGCGTGCTGGCTCCTCATTGGACCGCCCAGCTGGCTGCCTGCTGGAGCTTTGGACTTTAGGCAGACTGCCAGCATCTTCCTTGGACTTTAGCCCGACAGCCCGGGTGATCGCCCCATTATAATATTGGCCGGCAGACGATCGCCCCATTATTATAATGGCCGAAAGGCGATCGCCCGCCAGAAGACAAGATTCGGCTGCCACTATATATACACGGCTCCCTCCACTTGTCCAAGGACCGAGATTTTGGCACACAAAACACTCTCTGCATTCCCACGAGATTCAACACCCAGCACTTGGCTATCTCCAACTCTTGGCAACAGCTATCATTCGGTCCTTCTTCTCCCGGCCTCTCTTATCAAGAAGGCGATCGGCAGGGACGAAGAACACCGAGCTTCACTCAAAAGCCGGATTAACAGAGTCTTTTTACACTCATTGTATTTAGATTTCTCTCATTAATACTTGTATCCACGAATATTTGTATTAATATCATCTCGCGAGAGCATTCAAGCCCGGGCCTAACAAACCCGGCAAATCTTGTATTATTTATCTTCTCTCGGAAGTGCTCCCGCAAATTGTTGTTTGTTGTCCGTCTTCCAGCAGTATTTAATCTTCGGATAAATATTTTGGGCAACAACAAACCTCAAATCACAAGACACAAGTTTATAAGTGTTTAATATACACGAAATGCATAATCATCATAAGAATCCACACATCATTATATCCAAGCAAGATAACTTGCCTCAATACGGAGGCGTGTAAAGTCCTTCTTTGTCGAACGAACAGCCGGCCCTCAATTCAAAATTGGTTACTCGGACAATCAACCTTAAATGAAGTATATTTTACTCAATAATACGTTCATATGATCATATATACCAAACTTCAACGAGACAACATCCTAATTCTTATTTGAGTAGTTCAACTCTTTAAGATGTTGAGGGGTTACTCCAAGAACCCTATTCAATACCATTTTATCCTCACAATTGATTACAAGATGTTTACCAAATGTTTGCTGGATTAAGATGTGTTAAACAATAATCTCCTACTCTTTAAACTTATCAAAGACATCTCAATTGATTAAAATTAAAATCTGCACTTCAATCAATCCCTTATGTTGAGTTAAGTAGTTACAATTCCATATTATGATCAAGAAGACTACTTCAAGTTCAACACCTTCCTTATAATCTTCTAGTTAACTTGGAGGTTCAAACATTACTCCTCTGGATTCATTTAGCTTAGGTTCAAGAAGGTGATTCCGTTCTTCTAATGATCAACAAGGGTTTCTCAAAACATTTTATGGTAATTATTCCAAGAAGTTATTTACATCATAATGAAACAAAGATTATTAGTATTCTATTGGTGTTATTAGTCCAGGAATAAGAGTTTGGTTTAACTAAACATGATCATCATCATTTAAGATACTAAGAACACAACCTTACAAAACCCTTAACCATCATATTCATCATTAAGTTTGTTGGAAGCTTAACTATGAACATGTTTAGCTTGATTAAATCATCACTAGGTGGAGTATACTTAATCACTACCATTATAACCATGAGATTATAGGGTTAAAGCATTATGACATACCTTCAGAATTGAAGAACAATACACCAAGACCACAAGAACACAATCTAAGCTTCAAGAATGACTCCAACTCCCAATCAACAAGCTCCAAAATCCAAATGTAAAGCTCAAACACAAGTTGGAAGAAGGTAATTTTGATCTAGGGATGCAGGAGGATGATTATCTTGGTGAAAACTCAGAGTTTGGTCGTGCAAAATGAAAGACACAAGTTGTCTTTTTATAACAGCACAGTTCGTTACGTACGTTATCCGGGAAGTGTTACGTACGTAAGCTCAGTCCAGAGGCTACGGGACTGAAACACGAACATTGTTACGTACGTTACCTATCAACGCATTACGTACGTAATGTAGGTCAACTAGATTACCTCCAAAAGATCAGATATTCGAATCTTGTCCGGCCCTACATGCCGAAAGTTGAGATCGGATATGATTACACTGGTTACGTACGTAACAAGTACACCTTTATGTACGTAAAGAACTAAGCATAACGTACGTTATGATTAAGGATTAGCGTACGTTATACTCAGGTTAGTAGCTCAAAAATGTATTAATCTATGCGATGCTGAGAATCCAATTATAGTGCGAGTGATTGTTATTATTATGTCTATTTATGATATATTCCAATATCAATAACAATACACAAATGCAACATGAGTACAACAGTATTTGAGTTATCCGAATGATACAACAGTAAGTAAGAATTTCCGTCAGATATTACAGCGGCCGTACCCCTTAGTATCGACCCCCAGACATCCCGTCGGACACTCCGGGTGGGAAACCACTTCCGCGGCCGTACCCCTTAGTATCGACCCCCAGACATCCCATCGGACACTCCGGGTGGAAGTTCATCCACACACGCACCCAAGTCCACTTCCGTGGCCGTACCCCTTAGTATCGACCCCCAGAGATCCCGTCGGACACTCCGGGTGGAAGGAACAACACACACACACGTTCCAAAATAACAGTTGCAAACCACAAGCCTCGAAGGTCAATCACAGTATATATAGTCGAGGTACCTTACTAGAATGGCCAGTTCATCCAACATATACTCACGACCAAGTAATGATACGATTCATGCTAGAATTTCAACGATGCAGCTAGTACAAATAACATAGCAACGAGGGAAAATACCTATCCAACCACGCCGAACGACACAATGAGACAGGATCATCAATAGGCATACGTTCCATACATATCTCAAGGAAAGATTAAGCTATAAATCCACAACGTCATAATCACACAAAACGATACCCCACACATACTTAGACAAGCATATTTAACAACGAAATCATACGAGTCATCTTTTAAGGAAGTATTGAAAAGCATATCAATTCCTTTGAAAGTTGATTATAGGCATTCATAAATTACGTATCGTAAATTACCAACTAATATATCCACAAAACACGTAATGTATGGGCAAGATACTTGCCTCGAGTAAGAACGCGGAGAATCGATCGAAGTAGGTTGGCACGAACCGACTACGAACTCGCCGACTCCACCAAACGACAATCCGCAACAATGAACTACGAACGAAAACAATAACAATGAAAATGAATTCCAAAGTACGACCCAAAGCCGCTGAATTCAAAGAATAAATGACGAAGGTTCAAGGATTTCCCCCAAAACGGCCAAGAACACGATTCGTCCCGTCAAAACACGAAAACGGAATTCCAAGTCGAAATATGGATATACAATCGATAGAATATGTTTAACAACATCATTTAACCACAATCGATCCATCGAAAACGGATGAAAAACGAGATCGAGAACAAATCCCCCAAAAAGTCGACTCGAAGGAAATCAAGAAATATACTTCGATTCGACGAAGAACAATGGATTAAATGATGTTAAACACAAGAATACTACCAAGATTAATCATACCCATCATGAATTAATCATCAACACGGAACGAATCGGACAAAAATGCAAAAACCCCCAAATTCACGAAATCTGGGTCATCATGCCCTTCATAAGCAAGAAAGGGTCGATGTCAGTCTGATCGACTCCTCGAGTATGACGTTCCGAAGGGGAACCGGTCGCATAAGTCACATCTCTGGCTGAATTCTGATCCATATCGGCACCCGTACGCGTATAAACATGAGGTTCTGGGTTTTGGCCTGCTCTGCAGCCTTTACCCCCTCTGCTACGTCCTCGGATTCCTCTTTCCATACTGAAAGAATAACGTTCGATCATGAACAAAGCTCAAATATGCCTCAACGGCCAATCCACAATGCTAAGTCATTAGCCAAACATGAATATACATACTCAACAAATAAACAATCACTTCATATATGCTAATTATAGCCAATACTGGGCCGACACGCTCCAAAGCAATTAATCATGAATGGGTCGTAACACAATGTTACATACAGATTTCAACAAAACATGCATAATCAATGGCATATTGAATGTATGAACATACAAGAGAATCGAGTCCTTACACAGGTCATACGAAGCTTCGAGGTCTTGCGATACTAGTCTTCACTGACGACGACTCGATGAAAGAAAGACTCATACAGTCGCTCAACTATCACGACTCACAAAACCCGACTGTCCAGATTGTCATAACTTTGTGACCCCACTACTCCGCATCGGTAGAGCCACATAACTCACATATCAGGGTATCTCACAACCCAATTCTCTGATACCATCTTCTGTAACACCCCCAAATCCTATTGGGTTATTACAGTGCCGTGGACCCCACACCAGGAGATCCACCAGGCTAACACGACCAAAATACAACTAACTGACCAAATGGGGAATTACAATCCCTACACTGACATCCAACATAATATTCCGATATGGAATTTCAATGACAACAGTGGGCCCACATGGCCCAAATAAAATACAACGACATCCACGAGCCTTGCTCGGATAATACAAAATGACAAAACTGGAGTACTCCAACTACCTGACTGATATGAACACCAAAATATCTCGGACTAGTATCGCTCGAATGCCTCGTAGCCATCGTCATGCCCATGTGTCTCAACTCTCTCCTCGCAAGCACCTAAAACATGAAAACATGTTCCGCCCCCACGGGGTCAGTCATCCAGATAATGATTATCAAATACATGTACAACATGATATGCATCCAAAGGGCAGAATGAATAGTATAGTAATGGTAATACGAGATGCTGACAAACCAAAGTAAGAATCGAGCATTCATGGAATACTATGCCCACGACATCCGATCAATACTTGCTCAACAGGTTAGAACACAAGTGCCCAACGGCAAATCATCAATACAGAGCACAACAATACATCACCCGAAGGTAACCCAAGCCAAACACTGAAATAGATACGAATCACAATGCCCGAAGGCTCCGACAGGAATACCGATACATCACAATGGCCTTAACAGCCAAACAGCCCGAAGCCGTTTATCATCATAATACCCTGAATGTCATTCAGCCGAAGCGGTCAATCACCACAATGGCCCGAAGCCAAAACAGCCCGAAGCTGTATCAATGAGGGCCGAAGCCACGGCACGAAGCCGTATCACAATGAGGGCCGAAGCCACGGCACAAAGCCGTATCACAATGAGGGCCGAAGCCACGGCACAAAGCCGTATCACAATGAGGGCCGAAGCCACGGCACAAAGCCGTATCACAATGAGGGCCGAAGCCACGGCACGAAGCCGTATCACAATGAGGTCATCCAATGACCGTGACCTGCTGAATTGCAGGTGCTGGGAAACCAACCGCGAAGGTTCAAGCCCCAGACTTACCCATAATGAGATCACCCAGTGACCGTAACCTACTGAACTGTAGGTGTTGGGAAACCAACCGCGAAGGTTCAAGCCCCAAGCTTACCCATCGAGCACTAGCCGAGACTAGTCTCCAAAACATAATTAATCACAACAGTAACAATCCCAAGATTACCAAATTCACAAGAGTAATAGCGTGCTGCCTTGAGTCGGCCAACACGACGACAACAACTCATGGATGGGCATCGTCCACGGCGGTCCCAATTTAAATACCTCGACTGCCTTGGAATGGCCAATCGATCACAACAACTTAACGGATGGAAATTATCCTCGACAGTCCCAATTCAATACGTCGATTACCTTAGAACGGTTAATCGATAACGATGACACAACGGATGGGAATTAACTTTGATAATCCCAATTAAATACGTCGATTACCTTAGAACGGTTAATCGATGACCAATGATACAACGGATGGGAATTATCTTCGACAATCCCAATTAAATAAATCGATTACCTTAGAACGGTTAATCGATAACCAATGATACAACGGATGGGAATTATCTTCGATAATCCCAATTAAATAAATCGATTACCTTAGAATGGTCAATCGATAACGAATGATACAACGGATGGGAATTATCTTCGATAATCCCAATTAAATACATCGATTACCTTAGAACGGTTAATCGATAACCAATGATACAACGGATGGGAATTATCTCCGATAATCCCAATCAAATACATCGATTACCTTAGAACGGTCAATCGATAACGAATGATACAACGGATGGGAATTATCTTCGATAATCCCAATTAAATACATCGATTACCTTAGAATGGTTAATCGATAACCAATGATACAACGGATGGGAATTATCTCCGATAATCCCAATTAAATACATCGATTACCTTAGAACGGTCAATCGATAACGAATGATACGGTATAATGGATGTCCCGGCATCTTAAACCGACCACCGAAACAGATATGATAAACGAATATATCAAACGCCTTTCATCGGCCAATGCAAAATCATAGCAACAGTTCCAATTCGATAATAACGATTCAACGATGCCTCAGAACGACATTAACGTCAACAATAATAATCGATACATCGATGCCGCGAACCGGCTATCGACAACAAGAACCTCAATGCCTTAAACCGGCCGATAACGAATAACAATAACATCTAGCATAATTTCCGAAGGGTATTGCATCAAACAATTCCCGAATATCAACAAATCACGGAGAGACTAAGTCTCGAAATGATACAATACATTCATACACATATATGATAACATTAATCTCATTGACCAGTACAAGTATAAAACTTGCCTCAAACCAAAGACGATAAAGTCCTTCCACGATCAACGTCCTGGCACGAAACGACGAACGGCGCCTCCCGACGATCACAAACACTCGAACAACCTTGAATGAAAACGATTCATTCAAAAACACAAAATCAATAGAAAATAACGACAAGGACAAAGTCCGATTCAAACACGAATCGATCACACCACACGAACGAATATCATAGTTCTCAACTATGAATTCTAACGTCCTCCAACACCTCGATGATCAATTAACATGATCATTACGTTCTTAACACTTGTGAAATCCATTCAACAAGATTCACTTAAGAACAATCATCAAAACAATCATCTCAAGATGATAATATCACCAATATCATCAAATTGATCCTTCTACAATGATAATATTATCACTATTATCATTATCACCCCAAGAACATCATCAACTCAATAATCATGATGTCTGAAACAAAAATCCTTCATCAATGCATCATGAATTCGGATTAAACAACAAGATTCACTCAACCATTTTCAAATTATGATAATCACTTCCTAAATCATCATAAATCCTTACTAAAATGGTTAAAATCTTACAAGAACACCACCAACAACAATAATCATCTCAAGATTAGGTTAATCATATAACAATCTTAACATAATCTTTCCTAGACATGATTAAAAACCTCCCAACAATCTAAAACATCAAGAACATAATCCAACTCAAGCAATATCATCATGTTCTTCATCAAAGGTTTATCAAAACCATGAAGAATCATGATATACTCCATTAATCAAACAATACCCGAAGAAAACAACAACAAAAACTCGAAAATCACTTGAAGAACAAGAGATTGAGGGAACTTACCAAAGAAGAACAAGAAGAAGCCTCCAAACACCAAAGGAGCACCAACAAGCTTCCGACTTCAAGCTTCAATCCAAGCTAGGATGATCAAGATCGAGTTGGAAGAGGCTAAACATCAATAACAAGTCCAAACGGACGATTCTGGGGAGAGAAAATGTGTTTTGGTTCGTGAGAAAATGAAAGACGAAACCAAGATAAATAGACTGACCAATTCATTACGTACATTATACACTAAGGTTGACGTATGTAAGAGGCATTACGTACGCTATGCTAAGACATTAACGTACGTAATGAAAAATCCAGAACTAACTGGACTAAAATACGAAGGCTTTAATGTACGTAAACAAGAACTTATTACGTACGTTAACAAGACCTACATTACGTACGTAGAGCTCACCTCTTAACGTACGTAAGGGTCCGTTGACTGCAATAGTGAGATCCGATCGGAAGATGCTCGGGACCCACCGGCCGAAAGTGACTACGAGGAAGGTTCCTGCCACCTACCAAGCATTACGTACGTAACCTTACAGGCATAACGTACGTAATACTCAGCCCATAACGTACGTTAGTCTACCCATGTAGCGTACGTTAAGGCTAGTGTACTTAGCCAAAAATCCAAATTCTCCAACCAACATTCAAACGACGAAACTAACCCGACGACAAGTATAATATTTCGATCCCGAAATATTCCAATACAATATACATTGTATCAGTCGAAAACAACAACACTTGTACAATTCCAAATGAATATGTACAACTCAACAGTAACACAAAAAAAAAAAATTATCCCCGGATATTACACTAGGCTTGTGAGATCAGACGGTCCGGAATGTGGACACACTTGTATTGCGCACTTTTGGTAGCTCCACCTTTCGTTGACCGGGGTGTATGAGCGTGGATCATCGTGGGCCATTGTGGAACCTCGACATGCGGGAAAAATGCAGCGGCGAGGGAATGCCGTTCGACCGAGGTACTGTAATATCCTAGAATTTCACTATGAATTTTTCGCATTATTTTATCTGGGATGTACTGTACAGAGTGGGACCGACGCGATATGAGTGGATAATTTTGGAAATCGTGGCAGTCGTGCCAGTATGTCATCGAGGTTATTTTGATTCTAGGATATTACATGCTTGATGTGTTTTTCGATGTCGGATATACCGTATGGGTATTTGTATGATTGCCGTACTTGGTCGACAGTTGTAATTGAGGATATCGTGCATCAGACGTACCGTACGAGAATATTTTCAGGATTTCGTATATGTGTTCAGTATTGTCGTATGTTCACATTTGTTATGTCGAGATGTTGGACAGGAATTGCTGGAAATGGCTAAGTATGGAAGCCATTACGTACGTTATGTGTTGGAGCTTACGTACGTTAAATTGGTAGAGTTACGTACGTTATGGCCAAGACATTACGTACGTAACATGGGAATCAGACGATCGAGTCGTGGTCGGCAGGTGGGACCCTGTGTCGGCAACTTTCGGCGGAGGATGTTGACAGGTGAGTCAACGTACGTGTTACGTGCGTTATACGGGGCGTGTTACGTCGTAACACGACCATTATCTTGTAGCAAGTCAACGTCGTATTAAACGTGCATAGCGGAACAAGTGTTACGTGCGTTGCAGGCGGCGGCCGAGTCGTGGCCGAGATGACACTGGATGGCCGAGCATGGCGGGCGTGACTCGTTAGGATGGCGAGCATGGCGGGACGTGACTCGTTAGGTTGGCCGAGCATGGTCGGCGGTGACTGTGAGGGCTAGGGCGGCCGATTACGTACGTAGGCGGTGGTCGATTACGGCCGTAATGGCGATTACGTACGTAAGGAGCTGCCGATTACGTACGTAAAGGTGCCGAACAGCTGGACAAGGTTAGGCGCGGCCGGCTCGTGCGTAAGGACCCGCCGGTTACGTACGTGGCGGCGCAGTCTCGGCTATATAAGGCTGGACCGAGTCACCCTTATCATTTTCCATTTTCTCGTCCCTTTTGCGATTTCTTCAGCAAAGTTGATGGTTTTGAGTAGAATCAACTTATAACAACATGTTTTGGAAGTTGGAATCATGGATTAACATCATCCTCCACCCGGATCGAAGGTAAGAACACATGAACTCTGGATTTTTGGATGTTCTTGAGGTTTCTTGGTGTTTTGGCCGATTTGCTTCGTTTTGATTCAGATTATTGGTAGAACTTGATTGTATACTCGTAATCATTCAATACTCTTGAAGTTTTGTGGAACAAATTCGAGTATTTCTTTGTTAAAATGATTAAATTGGATTATGCCTTCAAAGTGTTCGATGAAATGCCTGAATGAGTTGAACTTGGGAAATTCTATACGTTTTCGTATGAATGATGGTTGAATTGATATTGTTGTAATGATTCTTGGTATTTACGAGAATTTTGTTAAGGGAAGATAATGAATTGGTGATCAAATGATTCGATTATGTTGTTATGATTATGGGATCATAATATTCTCGATGTTCTTGGTAGTTTGTTGCGATTCGTGATGTTATGGGAAGTATATATGTTGAAGACGTCGTTAGGACCATTGAACACCGAATTTCGGCTTGTGTTCGTATTGTTAAGAGTTGATACGGTTTGGTTTCGTATGATCGAGATGTCGTTGAACCATCGAGTTTGATTAGTTGGTCATTTCGGTTGTTGATTGTTATTGAACGTATCGTTAATCGATTATTGCATTAGGTTGCGTTTAGTGATCGTTGAAGTTAACCGTTGTGCTGCGGAGCTTGTAGACGAAGACGGCGGGATTGATAGCGGTTTCGTCGAATTGGTATCAAGGCAAATTATGCTTGCTCAGTTCATAATGTTAATAAATGATTTCGTTTTCATTTCATTTATGATTCATATAGCAATGGTATTATGGAATATATGAATTGTCGGAATGGTGGTATGTAAGATAAATCATAATGTATATGATTTTAAGGATGTCTAATGGAAATGGGAACGTGAATTATAATTTGGTCTATTGTATGAGGAGTTGGATATCAAGGTTAGTTATCGTGTCGATGTTGAACTCGGGACGGTGGTCTGGTATTAGTTATGGACTGTACTTCATTTTGGATTGTTGGATAAACCGTGTATTTGTTCAGGATGGTTGGTTGTGGAAAGGTTAGCGTCTCCAGCTTGAGGTAAATTAATGTTGTTAGATTATGATAATCATCATGTTGCATTATTGCATGTGTGTGTTGATATTCCATGCGGTGAATGTGCACCATTGTTTGTTACGTTTTGTGAAGTGCTCTTTCTTGAGCCCTAATCTGTGGGGCCGATGTGTTGGGGATAAAACCTGTATGGTACCCGAATGGAACTGTGTTAGGGGATAAGACCTAAATGGCACCTATGTCCGGAGTATTCCTGAGTAGATGCTTCTGTGACCCTCAGCTGTTGCCTTGGGAGTTTATGTGATATTGTCCGGAGTATTCCTGAGTAGATGCTTCCGTGACCCTTGGCTGCTGCCTTGGGAGTTTATGTGTTATTATTATATGTATTGTTGAGCATGCTGTGGACTATTGTCTGACGGAATACGACATTGTGGTCGTGTCGGTCTTTCATGATCGAGTTATTGTTGCCCTCTTGGAAAATCTTCTGATCCTTGTTGGATATGCGTTTCTTCGAGATCTGTTGTCATGTTGTATCGTGGCATATCTGGAGTCAGATACGTTCTGATCATTCATGTGTAGGATTTTCGGGACGGGCACGTGTAGCATGTGTTGGTTTCGACCTCATATTGAACCGTGCACACGAGACGTACTTCGTGAGGCTGATTAGGTACGAGACCAGACGTGTATTGATCAATACCCGTGGTTGGCTTGTACACGGACACATGTCCGGATCGAGCGTATCGTGACGTCCATCTTGAGTCTTATTGAGTGTTCGTTCACGATCCATGTATAATTGGAGTGCATTCGATATTCGGGTTGTCTTTGAAACCCCGTATATATGATTTGTATATGGTTGACAATTTTATTCTCTCGTGTATCTGTCGCCATTGAACCTTTACTAATCTCGTTTGGAGTTACCATATCGATGGTCAACTCATTGATATCGATCCTTTATAAATCTCGTTTGGAGTTCACCCTGTCATTGGTAATCTCGTTCGTTATTGATTCTTATTGATTCCGTTTGGGAGTTGTCTCACCGTTGGTATTCTTGGTTATTAGTCCTTGATTGATGTTATTGGAGTTTACCGTGTCGTAAGTATTCTCGGTTGTCGATTCCTTATTGCTCTTCTTGGAGTTTACCATATCGTTGGTATTCTCGATTGTTGGTCTTTATTGATCTTGCTAGAGTTTACTGTGTCGTCAGTATACTCAGTTGTTGACCCTTTATTGATCTTATTGGAGTTTATCGTACCGTTGGTATTTCTGGTTGTCGACTCTTTTGATCTTGTTATTCATTATTCATTAATCCTTACCGTGTCGTCGGTATTCGCGGTTATGGATTCTTCCTTGGTCTTGTTGAAGTTACCATACCATGGCATTCTCGTTCGTGGTTGATCCTTTGTCGATCTTGTGTGGAAATATCATGTCATTGATATTTCCGTTGTGATGCATTAATTGTTTATCATTATTGACTGTGTCAACATTCGTGTTTTGCATTGATATTCGGGACTTGCTATTGTCTCGGAACAGTTGGATTGCAGGTGTGCCATGTGATATCGGTTTTATCAGGATTGGGATTCGATTGTGCGACCCAGCCGGCAGAGTTAGTCTTGGCCAGATCATTCTATAATTGAGATATGATAAGTTTGGGAATTTTGGTATCGTTTGATTCTGATGCAATTGGTTACTTTTGAGTTCGTTCATTACTTAAGGACACGAGGCGTGGGATATGGTAAGATTTGATTGTTATGGTTGTGACAGGTTGGTAAGGTTACTTCGGTGAGATCATATTGGAAATGTTCTTACTCTGTAGATTACATTGATATGTAATTGTTTTTGTGATGTGATCGTTATCACTGTTGAGTATTATGGCTGACCCCGTCGTGGGCTTTATCTGTTAGGTACTCGGAGTTCGAGCTAGTAGCGGTCGTGAAGGGATGAGCTTTCCGGTGATACTGGCTATGGCGTAGTTGTTGGGATTCGAGTGTTCTTTCTGGTTTTTATAATTTCGCTGCAAATGTATTTAATTATGTTTCATCCGCTGTGTGGTATATTTCAAAATGACTTTCGGTATTCTTTGAACTGTTTTTTATCCGCTGCGTGTGCGTGAGTACTTTCAAAGAGCATTTTTTGCATTTTTAAACGTTTGCGAAAATGATTTTAGCCTTGTGGGTTCCAATATGGGCCCCACGGCGCTGTAATATTCCCGGTCGATTTTGGGGGTGTTACAGAAGATGGTATCAGAGCTTGGGTTTCGTAAAACCCGGGCGTGTGTGTTATGTGGCTCTACCGGTGCGGTAGTAGCGTGACTTTGGAAATGATTTTCTGACTTTTGAGTCAAACCGATTTTGGGAGGTTTCAAAATTTTTGAAATATTTTCAAATTATTGTATTTGCGATGCCTATGTGTTGAGACTTTTTATGGGAGTCGTATGCTGGTATCACGGAAGATCATCGACTTCACGGACCTGTAAGTGTGTTCTTTCAGTTATTTCAGTTTTGATGATGATTATTTGAGTATGGTGTCATGATTCTGAGATATTTTGGGATTGAGATACTGATTGTGATAGGATTTTGAGTTTCGAGGATGAAACTTATTTAAGTGGGTAGATATGTAATATCCTAGAATTTCACTATGAATTTTTCTCATTATTTTATCTGGGATGTACTGTACAGAGTGGGACCGACGCAATATGAGTGGATAATTTTGGAAACCGTGACAGTCGTGCCAGTATGTCATCGAGGTTATTTTGATTCTAGATCCCCTTCTTCCAAAACGGAAGATTCCCCGAGTAGGAGAAACCTTTAAAAGTACGTGGTCTCCAGTACTGAACTCCAAAGGGCGACGACGTACGTCTTCGTAAGATTTCTGGCGACTCTGGGCAGTCAACAGCCTTTCACGAATCAAGGCTATCTTCTCTCGAGTTTGTATGATCAACTCTGGTTCTGTCCCGATCAAGTCTGATGAAACGTCCTAACATAGGGTCGATCTACATCTTCTCCCGTATAGTGCCTCAAACGGTGCCATCTTAACGGAAGCATGCCAACTATTGTTGTAGGTAAATTCAATCAACGGTAGATGAACTTCCCAATCAATTGACCAATCTAAGGCACAAGCCCTAAGCATATCTTCCACCGTTTGAATAGTCCTATAGGATTGTCCATCAGTCTGTGGGTGATAAGCCGTGCTGAAGTTCAATTCGGTTCCCAAGGCTTTATGAACTGCTTTCCAAAAGTGAGACACAAAACGACCGTCTCGATCAGAAACAATGGTCTTCGGCGTACCATGCAATCGAACTATCTCCCAAATAAATACTCGTGCCAACCTCTCTGGTCCCCACGTGTCCTTAATGCCTAGAAAATGAGCTGATTTGGTTAAACGATCAACTATCACCCAAATCATGTTCATTCCTGTTTTGGTTCTCGACATACTAGTGATAAAGTCCATCGATATGTCCTCCCACTTCCATTCAGGAATCGGGAGCGGCTTCAACATTCCGGCAGTCCGTCGATGCTCGATCTTAACCTGCTGACAAGTCAAGCATTTCGAAACATAGTCCGCTACATCTTTCTTCATGTTGCCCCACCAGAAATTCTGCTTCAAGTCCTTATACATCTTACTGGTGCCCGGGTGGATAGAATAGGGCGAACTGTGAGCTTCCTTCATAATTGTCTGTTTCAGAATACCGACATCGGGAACGCAGAGTCGGTTCTGAAATCTCAAAACTCCATTGTCATGAATTATGAATCCGGGGGCCCTTCCTTTGATCACTTCATCACGTAACCAAATCATCAGAGGATCATCTGCCTGTCTAGATTTGATTTCTTCGGTTAATGATGAAGTTATTTCCATCACACACAGTTGTCCTTGGACTATTTGTAACCACACTTCAATTCCTTCTCGAATCATTTCTCGTTGAAGGCTAAGTTGGAAGGTCAGCGTTTCCAACATCTGAATAGAAATAGGCTTGCGGCTGAGTGCGTCGGCCACTACATTCGCTTTGCCTAGATGATACAAAATCTCCAAATCATAGTCCTTAATCAGTTCTAACCATCTTCTTTGCCGCATATTCAACTCTTTCTGACTGAAGATGTACTTGAGACTCTTGTGATCCGTAAAGATTTGACAGTGAGTCCCGTACAGATAATGCCTCCAGATCTTTAAAGCAAAAACTACTGCTGCTAGCTCCAAATCATGTGTTGGGTAATTCACTTCATAAGGTTTCAGCTGTCGTGACGCATAAGCGATCACCTTATCATTCTGCATCAATACGCATCCGAGCCCTTGGTTCGAAGCATCACTGTAAACTATAAATCCTCCAGTTCCCTGTGGAAGTGATAGAATCGGTGCCGTCATAAATCTCTTCTTTAATTCATTAAAACTAGTCTGACACGACTCGTTCCACTCAAACTTTTGAGTTTTCTTCAGGAGTCGAGTAAGTGGGCGGGAAATTTTACATGCTTGATGTGTTTTTCGATGTCGGATATACCGTATGGGTATTTGTATGATTGCCGTACTTGGTCGACAGTTGTAATTGAGGATATCGTGCATCAGACGTACCGTACGAGAATATTTTTAGGATTTCGTATATGTGTTCAGTATTGTCGTATGTTCACATTTGTTATGTCGAGATGTTGGACAGGAATTGCTGGAAATGGCTAAGTATGGAAGCCATTATGTACATTATGTGTTGAAGCTTACGTACGTTAAATTGGTAGAGTTACGTACGTTATGGCCGAGACATTACGTACGTAACATGGGAATCAGACGATCGAGTCGTGGTCGGCAGGTGGGACCCTGTGTCGGCAACTTTCGGCGGAGGATGTTGACAGGTGAGTCAACGTACGTGTTACGTACGTTTTACAGGACGTGTTACGTACGTAACACGACCATTGTACTGTAGCAAGTCAACATACGTATTACGTACCCAACGGAACAAGTGTTACGTACGTTACGGGGCGACTGGCCGAGTCGTGGCCGAGATGACCTGGATGGCCGAGCATGGCCGGACGTGACTCGTTGGGATGGCCGAGCATGGCCGGACGTGACTCGTTGGGATGGCCGAGCATGGTCGCGGTGACTCGGCCCAGGGGCTAGGGCGGCCGATCGTACGTAGGCGGTGGCGATTACGGCCGTAATGGCGATTACGTCGTAAGGGAGCTGCCGATTACGTACGTAAGTGCCGAGCAGGCTGAGAAGGTTAGGCGCGGCCGGCTCATTACATAAGGACCCGCCGGTTACGTACGTAACTCGCCGCGAGTCTCGGCTTTATATAAGGCACAGACCGAGTCACCCTTATCATTTTCCATTTTCTCCGTCCCTTTTGCGATTGCTTGACAAAGTTGATGGTTTTGAGTAGAATCAACTTATAACAACATGTTTTGGAAGTTGGAATCATGGATTAACATCATCCTCCACCGGATCGAAGGTAAGAACACATGAACTCTTGATTTTGGATGTTCTTGAGGTTTCTTGGTGTTTTGGCGATTTGCTTCGTTTTGATTGATTATTGGTAGAACTTGATTGTATACTCGTAATCATTCAATACTCTTGAAGTTTTGTGGAACAAATTGAGTATTTCTTCGTTAAAATGATTAAATTGGATTATGCCTTCAAAGTGTTCGATGAAATGCCTCAATGAGTTGAACTTGGGAAATTCTATACGTTTTCGTATGAATGATGGTTGAATTGATATTGTTGTAATGATTCTTGGTATTTACGAGAATTTTGTTAAGGGAAGATAATGAATTGGTGATCAAATGATTCGATTATGTTGTTATGATTATGGAATCGTAATATTCTCGATGTTCTTGGTAGTTTGTTGCGATTCGTGATGTTATGGGAAGTATATATGTTGAAGACGTCGTTAGGACCATTGAACACCGAATTTCGGCTTGTGTTCGTATTGTTAAGAGTTGATACGGTTTGGTTTCGTATGATCGAGATGTCGTTGAACCATCGAGTTTGATTAGTTGGTCATTTCGGTTGTTGATTGTTATTGAACGTATCGTTAATCGATTATTGCATTAGGTTGCGTTTAGTGATCGTTGAAGTTAACCGTTGTGCTGCGGAGCTTGTAGACGAAGACGGCGGGATTGATAGCGGCTTCGTCGAATTGGTATCAAGGCAAGTTATGCTTGCTCAGTTCATAATGTTAATAAATGATTTCGTTTTCATTTCATTTATGATTCATATAGCAATGGTATTATGGAATATATGAATTGTCGGAATGGTGGTATGTAAGATAAATCATAATGTATATGATTTTAAGGATGTCTAATGGAAATGGGAACGTGAATTATAATTTGGTCTATTGTATGAGGAGTTGGATATCAAGGTTAGTTATCGTGTCGATGTTGAACTCGGGACGGTGGTCTGGTATTAGTTATGGACTGTACTTCATTTTGGATTGTTGGATAAACCGTGTATTTGTTCAGGACGGTTGGTTGTGGAAAGGTTAGCGTCTCCAGCTTGAGGTAAATTAATGTTGTTAGATTATGATAATCATCATGTTGCATTATTGCATGTGTGCGTTGATATTCCATGCGGTGAATGTGCACCATTGTTTGTTACGTTTTGTGAAGTGCTCTTTCTTGAGCCGTGTTGTTGCCCAAAATATTTATCCGAAGATTAATACTGCTGGAAGACGGACAACAAACAAATGCGGGAGCACTTCCGAGAGAAGGTAAATAATACAAGATTTGCCGGGTTTGTTAGGCCCGGGCTTGAATGCTCTCGCGAGATGTTATTAATACAAATATTCGTGGATACAAGTATTAATTAGAGAAATCTAAATACAATGAGTGTAAAAAGACTCTGTTGATCCGGCTCTTGAGCGAAGCTAGGTATTCTTCGTCCCGCCGGTGATCTGCTCGAGGAGAAAAGGCCGGGAGAAGTAAGACCGAAAGAAAGCTGTTGCCAAGAGTTGGATGTTTGCCAAGTGCAAGTAATTTGCTTCTGTATTGATTGCTTGAATCGTGAGGTTGCAGAAGGAAACTGAAGAGGAGATACAAGTGCAGGCTGCCTTGCTTAAATAGGGACAGCCGGGTCCTGTCCTTTTGCTGCCGATCGCCTGCCGGCCATTTTAATATTCCGCCGATCGTCTGCCGGCCAATACTTTAATGGGGCGATCTCACGGGTCACAAAGCTAAAGTCCAAATAAGATCTTTGTCAAGCGGGCTAAAGTCCAAGGAATGATCGGCCCGGCTTGGGCGGTCCAATAAGGAGCCATCACGTGTCCGAGTCACCAACATGTGGCCCTACCGACAAGCTTTCGGCACTGTCTACCGGTGGAGGGAATCGCGCGATTGTGGTCAATGGCCCGGATTCGCGGATCTTGTCCCGCCTTCGCACATGGTGTCGATCTTGAGGCTCGCCTTTGCCGACTTGGATGGCCATCGGTGGTGATCGACATGAGGTGGTCGCCCCGGATGGTCTTCGAGGTCGTCATCGGCCGGTGGATGGAGGTCGCCAAGGGTCGGTCGCCAAGGGTAGGTCGTCAGTGTCGAGAGACGGTCGATCGCCAAGGGTCGGTCGCCGAGTACCGAGAGGCGATCGCCTTGATGTCGATCGCTCGGCACCGGATTCGCCCGGGCCCTTCGGCCGCCCAGCATGTCCACCGGGCTAAGGCTCGGTCGCACAGTCGCCGATCGGCAGCTTGCCTTGGTCGCTCAGCGGTGACTCGGTCGCTCGGCACATTAGTCGGTCGCTCGGCCTCGAGGCGATCGCCGGTCGGAAGGTGTTAAATCTTGACACAACAATTGCCCTGACTTGCTCCTATGTTGAAGACATGGGGCGAGGTGGTTCTTGCTGGTGATCGCGTATGGATGAGGACGGGCGATCTGAGCTGACTTAGGACTCGGACTTGGGCTTAATCATGGTCGATTGGCTTAGCTATCTTTCGGTCTTGTACCGCAAAAACAACATTGGCCGATCCCCCATGGAAACTTGGTGATTTCGCTTGCTTGAGGAATCGTGCACAGTCGCGGAGATCGATGGACCGACCCCATGACCGTGTCTTAGTGCACAAAGACAATGAGTGCCTCGTGACTCACTTTATTATGAGGGTCCTCTGTTAGGCTGCGCCTCGCCTTGTGTTTAAACGAAAGGCGTGCGGTCTCGGTCTAGAGGAGTCCTTGCGCGGGGCAGCGTCGGATGAATCAACTCCACGCCCGTGGCTTGTTAGCTCTGCTTCCACCTCGGCCAGCCATGGAGATGGCCGACCTCGACGGTGTACGTTGAGACGGGGTTTGTGGAATGAGTCCACTGATTAATGTTGGAGGGCCCTCCGACTACGCCGGCCTCGTATTTAAACGAAGGGCGGGCGATCTCGGCCGAAAGGGGCCGTGCATGACCGCGGCCGGTTCCATCGATCGCCAGGCCATGGCTTTATGATGTGCGGTGGGCGATCTTATGCCTTAGTCCGTCATGTTATATCTTTGGGTATGTAGATGGCGATCGTGTCCACCGAGGCTGGATGATGTTGCGATCTGGAAGATCTCGATCGTCGCTCGGCGGCCGATCGCTTTATTCGTAGGTCGAACTTGGCGATCGGGCGGCGGCTAGTCACTCATGTTAGAATGGACTGTAGGCGGGGATCGAGTCCTCCGGCTCTGCTGGGTAGTAGCGATCGGGCTGGGAGACTGGAGGTCGTCGCGCGGGTGCCGATCGTTCTACTCCTAGGCCAAGAAGAAGCCTTTGCCTGGACAGGAAATCTGCGGCTCTGGCCCGGAAGGCTGCGTAGGTCGTCGGTAGGGTCTTCGTGAGATGCCTGAACATAGGCGAGAAGCCCTGAAAACCTCCTAGGACCGCGTAGAGGGCGGTCTCATCGCTTACGGGCTCGCCGTTGAGGATGATCATGTCAACCCGGTCGATGTAGTCCGAGTCGGACTCCTGTTCTCCTTGCCTGATCCGCCACATGCGATGGGGACCTTCTGGCCGAGCGGCCCTGGTGGCGAAGTATTCCGTGAAGACGTGCGCCAGCTCGTTAAAGGAGCCTATGGACCGAGGTGGCAATGAGGTGTACCACCGGTGGGCGAGGTCGTCTAGTGTCAGAGGGAGCATTCGGCAGCGGGTCGCGTCCGATGCCCCACACCCGGTCATGTAGATGTTGAACTTGTGCAGGTGTGCTTGGGGGTCCGATCGCCCCTGGTACACGGGTGTCTTAGGAGGGGCGATCGTGTGCTGCACCGGGGCGAGCTCGATGTCGATCGCGAGCGGCTCGCTCGGCGGGGCGATCGTCCTCACGGCGCCTGCCCCGGATTGCAGGAGCGCCTTCATGTCGTCGATCTGACGTTGCATTGCGGCGATCGCCGCGGCTCGGCTGCCTGCGGATCGGCTTTGGGAGCGGGGGCCGAGGCGATCGTGTACCGATCTCCGGACCCCGCTGCTGCCGACCTCGGGAATTTGGCGAGCGGGAGCCAGGCGGCTGGATCGCCTTGTGGGAGCCGGGTAGGCCGAGCTCCTGGTGACGGACACCAACTCCGTCGTCTCGTAGCTGGGGCCGGGCGCCCGGCCGCCGGAGTCGGGTCACGCCAGCGATCGAAGACAGGCGTGCCCGCCGAGCGCCTCTTCTTGCGGGCGAGAGCCTCTGGCGCTTGCTCGGCGGTAGTGCCTTAAGCTTCCGCTTGAACTTCCGGCGAGAGACCGGGGGCGGTAGGCCTGGAGGCGCGTCGAGAGCACTCGTCGCTCTGAAGGGCGGCGGGGCCCCTTCGATCTGTTCCTTGGTTGGAACCGATCGAGCGAGAGGCTTGGGCCGCCTTCCGGGACGTGGTCGAGCGCCTCGGCGCGGCGGCTACCTTCCACCATCGGCCGCGGCTCGGGCCCCGGGGAGGCGGGTCGGCCGGCAGCGGCGGCTTTCTTCGGCGGATGCGGAAGACATGTTTTCAAGGATTTCTTTGAAGTGCGGTGAGTGTCACTTCAAGTATACCCTGAAACAGTGAGTGTTCTTGGGACGGTAGGTGTAAAAATTTGAGGTTGGATCCCCTTCCTCTAGCGCCAATTGTTGTTGCCCAAAATATTTATCCGAAGATTAATACTGTGGAAGACGGACAACAAACAAATGCGGGAGCACTTAGAGAAGGTAAATAATACAAGATTTGCCGGGTTTGTTAGGCCGGGCTTGAATGCTCGCGAGATGTTATTAATACAAATATTCGTGGATACAAGTATTAATTAGAGAAATCTAAATACAATGAGTGTAAAAAGACTCTGATCCGGCTCTTGAGCGAAGCTAGGTATTCTTCGTCCCGCCGGTGATCTGCTCGAGGAGAAAAGGCCGGGAGAAGTAAGACCGAAAGAAAGCTGTTGCCAAGAGTTGGATGTTTGCCAAGTGCAAGTAATTTGCTTCTGTATTGATTGCTTGAATCGTGAGGTTGCGAAGGAAATCAAGAGGAGATACAAGTGCAGGTGCCTTGCTTAAATAGGGACAGTAGGGTCTGTCCTTTTCTTGCCCGATCGCTGCCGGCCATTTTAATATTCCGCCGATCGTCACGGCCAATACTTTAATGGGCGATCTCACTGGTCATCAGGCTAAAGTCCAAATAAGATCTTGTTTGTCGGGCTAAAGTCGAGGAAGAGACTGCCCGGCAGGCGGTCAATAAGGAGCCATCACGTGTCCGGAGTCGGTCAACATGTGGCCCTACCGACAAGCTTTCGGCGACACAGCCGGTGGTGGAGGAATCGCGGATTGTGGTCAATGGCCCGGGATTCGCGGATCTTGTCCCGGCCTTCGCACATGGTGTCAGTCTTGAGGCTCGGCCTTTGCCGACTTGGATGGCCATCGGTGGTGATCGACATGAGGTGGTCGTCCCTGGATGGTCTTCGGAGGTCGTCATCGGCCAGTGGATGGAGGTCGCCAAGGGTCGGTCGCCAAGGGTAGGTCGTCAGGTGTCGAGAGACGGTCGATCGCCAAGGGTCGGTCGCCGAGTACTGAGAGGCGATCGCCTTGATGTCGATCGCTCGGCAAGGATTCGCCACAGGCCCTTCGGTTGCGATCTAGCATGTCCACTGGGCTAAGGCTCGGTCGCCTGGTCGCCGATCGGCAGGCTTGCCTTGGTCGCTCGGCAGTGACTCGGTCGCTCGGCCTGTTAGTCGGTCGCTCGGCCTCGGAGGCGATCGCCGGTCGGAAGGTGTTAAATCTTGACACAACAATTGCCCCCCAGCTTGCTCCTATGTTGAAGACATGGGGCGAGGTGGTTCTTGCTGGTGATCGCGTATGGATGAGGACGGGCGATCTGAGCTGACTTAGGACTCGGACTTGGGCTTAATCATGGTCGATTGGCTTAGCTATCTTTCGGTCTTGTACCTGCAAAAAACAACATTGGCCGATCCCCCATGGAAACTTGGTGATTTCGCTTGCTTGAGGAATCGTGCACAGTCGCGGAGATCGATGGACCGACCCCATGACCGTGTCTTAGTGCACAAAGACAATGAGTGCCTCGTGACTCACTTTATTATGAGGGTCCTCTGTTAGGCTGCGCCTCGCCTTGTGTTTAAACGAAAGGCGTGCGGTCTCGGTCTAGAGGAGTCCTTGCGCGGGGCAGCGTCGGATGAATCAACTCCACGCCCGCGGCTTGTTAGCTCTGCTTCCACCTCGGCCAGCCATGGAGATGGCCGACCTCGACGGTGTACGTTGAGACGGGGTTTGTGGAATGAGTCCACTGATTAATGTTGGAGGGCCCTCGACTACGCCGGCCTCGTATTTAAACGAAGGGCGGGCGATCTCGGCCGAAAGGGACCTTGCATGACCGGCGGCCGGTTCCATCGATGCCAGGCCATGGCTTTATGATGTGCGGTGGAGGCGATCTTATGCCTTAGTCCGTCATGTTATATCTTTGGATGTAGATGGCGATCGTGTCCACCGGCTGCTGATGATGTTGCGATCGGCGGAAGGCGCGATCGTCGCTCGTGACGATCGCTTTATTCGTAGGTCGAACTTGGCGATCGGGCGGCGGCTAGTCACTCATGTTAGAATGGATCAGTAGGCGGGATCGAGTCCTCCGGCTCTGCTGGGTAGTAGCGATCGGGCCGGGAGACCGGAGGTCGTCGCGCGGGTGCCGATCGTTCTACTCCTAGGCCAAGAAGAAGCCTTTGCACAGACAGAAATGCGGCTCGGGCCGGAAGGCTGCGTAGGTCGTCGGTAGGGTCTTCGTGAGATGCTGAACATAGGCGAAGCCACGAAAACCTCCTAGACCGCGTAGAGGGCGGTCTCATCGCTACGGGCTCGCCGTTGAGGATGATCATGTCAACCCGGCCGATGTAGTCCGAGTCGGACTCTGTTCTCCTTGCACGATCCGCCACATGCGATGGGGACCTTCGGCCGAGCGGCCCCGGTGGCGAAGTATTCCGTGAAGACGTGCGCCACGGCTCGTTAAAGGAGCCTATGGACCGAGGTGGCAATGAGGTGTACCACCGGTGGCGAGGTCGTCTAGTGTCGGAGGAGCATTCGGCGGCGGGTCGCGTCCGATGCCCCACACCCGGTCATGTAGATGTTGAACTTGTGCAGTGTGCTTGGGGGTCCGATCGCCCCGGTACACGGGTGTCTTAGGAGGGCGATCGTGTCTTGCACCGGGCGAGCTCGATGTCGATCGCGAGCGGCTCGCTCGGCGGGGCGATCGTCCTCACCGCGCCCGGATTGCGGAGCGCCTTCATGTCGTCGATCGACGTTGCATTGCGGCGATCGCCGCGGCTCGCCTGCGGATCGGCTTTGGGAGCGGGGCCGAGGCGATCGTGTACCGATCTCCGACCCAGCCGCTGCCGACCTCGGGAATTTGGCGGCGGGAGCCGGGCGGTGGATCGCCTTGTGGGAGCCGGGTAGGCCGAGCTCACAGTGACGGACACCAACTCCGTCGTCTCGTAGCCGGGCCGGGCGCCCGGTCGCCGGTGTCGGGTCGCCGCCTGAGCGATCGAAGACGAGGCGTGCCCGCGCCGAGCGCCTCTTCTTGCGGGCGAGAGCCTCCCGGCGCTTGCTCGGCCGATAGTGCCTTAAGCTTCGCTTGAACTTCCGGCGAGAGACCGGGGCGGTAGCCGGAGGCGCGTCGAGCACTCTGTCGCTCTGAAGGACGGCGGGGCCTTCGATCTGTTCCTTGGTTCGGAACCGATCGAGCGAGAGGCTTGGGCCGCCTTCCCGGGACGTGGTCGAGCGCCTCCGGCCGCGGCGGCTACCTTCCACCATCGGCCGGCTCGGGCCCAGGGCCAGGCGGAGTCTGGCCGGGCGGCAGCGGCTTTCTTCGGCGGATGCGAAGACATGTTTTCGAAGGATTTCTTTGAAGTGCGGTGAGTGTCACTTCAAGTATACCTGAGAATAGTGAGTGTTCTTCGGGACGGTAGGTGTAAAAATTTGAGGTTGGATCCCCTTCCTCTAGCGCCAATTGTTGTTGCCCAAAATATTTATCCGAAGATTAATACTGTGGAAGACGGACAACAAACAAATGCGGAGCACTTCCGAGAGAAGGTAAATAATACAAGATTTGCGGGTTTGTTAGGCCGGGCTTGAATGCTCTCGCGAGATGTTATTAATACAAATATTCGTGGATACAAGTATTAATTAGAGAAATCTAAATACAATGAGTGTAAAAGACTGTTGATCCGGCTCTTGGCGAAGCTAGGTATTCTTCGTCCGCGGTGATGCGCTCGAGGAGAAAAGGCCGGAGAAGTAAGACCGAAAGAAAGTCATGCCAAGAGTTGGATGTTTGCCAAGTGCAAGTAATTTGCTTCGTATTGATTGCTTGAATCGTGAGGTTGCGAAGGAAATCAAGAGGAGATACAAGTGCGGTGCCTTGCTTAAATAGGGCAAGTAGGTCTGTCCTTTTGCTGCCGATCGCCTGCCGGCCATTTTAATATTCCGCCGATCGTCTGCCGGCCAATACTTTAATGGGGCGATCTCCTGGGCTGTCAGGCTAAAGTCCAAATAAGATGCTGGCTGTCGGGCTAAAGTCCAAGGAAGAGACTGGCCCAGCTTGGGCGGTCCAATAAGGAGCCATCACGTGTCCGGAGTCAGTCAACATGTGGCCCTACTGACAAGCTTTCGGCGACCTGTCGGCTGGTGGAGGGAATCTGCCAGATTGTGGTCAATGGCCCGGGATTCGCGGATCTTGTCCCGGCCTTCGCACATGGTGTCAGTCTTGAGGCTCGGCCTTTGCCGACTTGGATGGCCATCGGTGGTGATCGACATGAGGTGGTCGTCCCTGGATGGTCTTCGGAGGTCGTCATCGGCCAGTGGATGGAGGTCGCCAAGGGTCGGTCGCCAAGGGTAGGTCGTCAGGTGTCGAGAGACGGTCGATCGCCAAGGGTCGGTCGCCGAGTACTGAGAGGCGATCGCCTTGATGTCGATCGCTCGGCACCGGGATTCGCCCTGGGCCCTTCGGTTGGCCAGTCTAGCATGTCCACTGGGCTAAGGCTCGGTCGCCTGGTCGCCGATCGGCAGGCTTGCCTTGGTCGCTCGGCAGTGACTCGGTCGCTCGGCCTGTTAGTCGGTGGCTCGGCCTCGGAGGCGATCGCCGGTCGGAAGGTGTTAAATCTTGACACAACAAGCCGTAATCTGTGGGGCCGATGTGTTGGGGATAAAACCTGTATGGTACCCGAATGGAAATGTGTTAGGGGATAAGACCTAAATGGCACCTATGTCCGGAGTATTCCTGAGTAGATGCTTCCGTGACCCTCGGCTGTTGCCTTGGGAGTTTATGTGATATTGTCCGGAGTATTCCTGAGTAGATGCTTCCGTGACCCTTGGTTGCTGCCTTGGGAGTTTATGTGTTATTATTATATGCATTGTTGAGCATCTTTGTGGACTCTTGTCGACGGAATACGACATTGTGGTCGTGTCGGTCTTTCATGATCGAGTTATTGTTGCCCTCTTGGAAAATCTTCGATCCTTGTGGATATGCGTTTCTTCGAGATCTGTTGTCATGTTGTATCGTGGCATATCCGGAGTCGATACGCTCGATCGTTCATGTGTAGGATTTTCGGGATGGGCACGTGTAGCATGTGTTGGTTTCGACCTCATATTGAACCGTGCACACGAGACGTACTTCGTGAGGCTGATTAGGTACGAGACCAGGCGTGTATTGATCAATACCCGTGGTTGGCTTGTACACGGACACATGTCCGGATCGAGCGTATCGTGACGTCCATCTTGAGTCTTATTGATTGGTCGTTCACAGTCCATGTATAATTGGGTCTGTTCGATATTCGGGTTGTCTTTGAAACCCCATATATATGATTTGTATATGGTTGACAATTTTATTCTCTCGTGTATCTGTCGCCATTGAACCTTTACTAATATCGTTCGGAGTTACCATATCGATGGTCAACTCATTGATATCGATCCTTTATAAATCTCGTTTGGAGTTCACCCTGTCATTGGTAATCTCGTTCGTTATTGATCCTTATTGATTCCGTTTGGGAGTTGTCTCACCGTTGGTATTCTTGGTTATTAGTCCTTGATTGATGTTATTGGAGTTTACCGTGTCGTAAGTATTCTCGGTTGTCGATTCCTTATTGCTCTTGTTGGAGTTTACCATATCGTCGGTATTCTCGATTGTTGGTCTTTATTGATCTTGCTAGAGTTTACTGTGTCGTCAGTATCCTCAGTTGTTGACCCTTTATTGATCTTATTGGAGTTTATCGTACCGTTGGTATTTCTGGTTGTCGACTCTTTTGATCTTGTTATTCATTATTCATTAATCCTTACCGTATCGTCGGTATTCTCGGTTATGGATTCTTCCTTGGTCTTGTTGGAGTTACCATACCATGGCATTCTCGTTCGTGGTTGATCCTTTGTCGATCTTGTTTGGAAATATCATGTCATTGATATTTCCGTTGTGATGCATTAATTGTTTATCATTATTGACTGTGTCAACATTCGTGTTTTGCATTGATATTCGGGACTTGCTATTGTCTCGGAACAGTTGGATTGCAGGTGTGCCATGTGATATCGGTTTTATCAGGATTGGGATTCGATTGTGCGACCCAGCCGGCAGAGTTAGTCTTGGCCAGATCATTCTATAACTGAGATATGATAAGTTTGGGAATTTTGGTATCGTTTCGGTTACAGTACAGGTGGTTACTTTTGAGTTCGTTCATTACTTAAGGACACGAGGCGTGGGATATGGTAAGATTTGATTGTTATGGTTGTGACAGGTTGGTAAGGTTACTTCGGTGAGATCATATTGGAAATGTTCTTACTCTGTAGATTACATTGATATGTAATTGTTTTTGTGATGTGATCGTTATCATTGTTGAGTATTATGGCTGACCCCGTCGTGGGCTTTATCTTTTAGGTACTCGGAGTTCGAGCTAGTAGCGGTCGTGAAGGGATGAGCTTTCCGGTGATACTGGCTATGGCGTAGTTGTTGGGATTCGAGTGTTCTTTCTGGTTTTTATAATTTCGCTGAAAATGTATTTAATTATGTTTCATCCGCTGTGTGGTATATTTCAAAATGGCTTTCGGTATTCTTTGAACTGTGTTTTATCCGCTGCGTGTGCGTGAGTACTTTCAAAGAGCATTTTTGCATTTTTAAACGTTTGCGAAAATGATTTTAGCCTTGTGGGTTCCAATATGGGCCCCACGGCGCTGTAATATTCCCGTTCGGTTTTGGGGGTGTTACAGAAGATGGTATCAGAGCTTGGGTTTCGTAAAACCCGTGCGTGTGTGTTATGTGGCTCTACCGGTGCGGTAGTAGCGTGACTTTTGAAAATGATTTTCTGACTTTTGAGTCAAACCGATTTTGGGAGGTTTCAAAATTTTTGAAATATTTTCAAATTATTGTATTTGCGATGCCTCTGTGTTGAGACTTTTTATGGGAGTCGTATGCTGGTATCACGGAAGATCATCGACTTCACGGACCTGTAAGTGTGTTCTTTCAGTTATTTCAGTTTTGATGATGATTATTTGAGTATGGTGTCGTGATTCTGAGATATTTTGGGATTGAGATACTGATTGTGATAGGATTTTGAGTTTCGAGGACGAAACTTATTTAAGTGGGTAGATATGTAATATCCTAGAATTTCACTATGAATTTTTCGCATTATTTTATCTGGGATGTCTTATGCAGTGGGGTGACGCGATATGAGTGGATAATTTTGGAAACCGTGACAGTCGTGCCAGTATGTCATCGAGGTTATTTTGATTCTAGGATATTACATGTTTGATGTGTTTTTCGATGTCGGATATACTGTATGGGTATTTGTATGATTGCCGTACTTGGTCGACAGTTGTAATTGAGGATATCGTGCATCAGACGTACCGTACGAGAATATTTTCGGGATTTCGTATATGTGTTCAGTATTGTCGTATGTTCACATTTGTTATGTCGATATGTTGGACAGAATTGCCGGAAATGGCTAAGTATGGAAGCCATTACGTCGTTATGTGTTGAAGCTTACGACGTTAAATTGGTAGAGTTAAATGCGTTATGGCGAGACATTACGTACGTAACATGGGAATCGAGACGATCGAGTCGTGGTCGGCAGTGGGACCTGTGTCGGCAACTTTTCGGCGGAGGATGTTGACAGTGAGTCAACGTCGTGTTACGACGTTATACGGGACGTGTTACGTGCGTAACCGACCATTATCTTGTAGCAAGTCAACATACGTATTACACGCATAGCGGAACAAGTGTTACGTACGTTACGGGCGACCGCCGAGTCGTGGCGAGATGACACTGGATGGCGAGCATGGCCGGACGTGACTCGTTGGGATGGCGAGCATGGCGGACGTGACTCGTTGGGATGGCCAAGCATGGTCGGCGGTGACTTCGGGGGCTAGGGCGGCGATTACGTCGTGGCGTGGCGGTTACGGCCGTAATGGCCGATACGCACGTAAGGAGCCGTTACGTACGTAAGGGTGCCGAACGAACTGGACAGAAGGTTAGGCCGCGGCCGGCTACGTACGTAAGGACCCGCCGGTTACGTACGTAACTGGCCGGCAGGTCTCGGCCTATATAAGGCCTGGACCGAGTCACCCTTATCATTTTCCATTTTTCTCCGTCCCTTTTGCGATTTCTTCAGCAAAGTTGATGGTTTTGAGTAGAATCAACTTATAACAACATGTTTTGGAAGTTGGAATCATGGATTAACATCATCCTCCACCCGGATCGAAGGTAAGAACACATGAACTCTTGATTTTTGGATGTTCTTGAGGTTTCTTGGTGTTTTGGCCGATTTGCTTCGTTTTGATTCAGATTATTGGTAGAACTTGATTGTATACTCGTAATCATTCAATACTCTTGAAGTTTTGTGGAACAAATTCGAGTATTTATTCGTTAAAATGATTAAATTGGATTATGCCTTCAAAGTGTTCGATGAAATGCCTCAATGAGTTGAACTTGGGAAATTCTATACGTTTTCGTATGAATGATGGTTGAATTGATATTGTTGTAATGATTCTTGGTATTTACGAGAATTTTGTTAAGGGAAGATAATGAATTGGTGATCAAATGATTCGATTATGTTGTTATGATTATGGAATCGTAATATTCTCGATGTTCTTGGTAGTTTGTTGCGATTTGTGATGTTATGGGAAGTATATATGTTGAAGACGTCGTTAGGACCATTGAACACCGAATTTCGGCTTGTGTTCGTATTGTTAAGAGTTGATACGGTTTGGTTTCGTATGATCGAGATGTCGTTGAACCATCGAGTTTGATTAGTTGGTCATTTCGGTTGTTGATTGTTATTGAACGTATCGTTAATCGATTATTGCATTAGGTTGCGTTTAGTGATCGTTGAATTTAACCGTTGTGCTACGGAGCTTGTAGACGAAGACGGCGGGATTGATAGTGGCTTCGTCGAATTGGTATCAAGGCAAGTTATGCTTGCTCAGTTCATAATGTTAATAAATGATTTCGTTTTCATTTCATTTATGATTCATATAGCAATGGTATTATGGAATATATGAATTGTCGGAATGGTGGTATGTAAGATAAATCATAATGTATATGATTTTAAGGATGTCTAATGGAAATGGGAACGTGAATTATAATTTGGTCTATTGTATGAGGAGTTGGATATCAAGGTTAGTTATCGTGTCGATGTTGAACTCGGGACGGTGGTCTGGTATTAGTTATGGACTGTACTTCATTTTGGATTGTTGGATAAACCGTGTATTTGTTCAGGGCGGTTGGTTGTGGAAAGGTTAGCGTCTCCAGCTTGAGGTAAATTAATGTTGTTAGATTATGATAATCATCATGTTGCATTATTGCATGTGTGTGTTGATATTTCATGCGGTGAATGTGCACCATTGTTTGTTACGTTTTGTGAAGTGCTCTTTCTTGAGCCGTAATCTGTGGGGCCGATGTGTTGGGGATAAAACCTGTATGGTACCCGAATGGAAATGTGTTAGGGGATAAGACCTAAATGGCACCTATGTCCGGAGTATTCCTGAGTAGATGCTTCCGTGACCCTCGGCTGTTGCCTTGGGAGTTTATGTGATATTGTCCGGAGTATTCCTGAGTAGATGCTTCCGTGACCCTTGGCTGCTGCCTTGGGAGTTTATGTGTTATTATTATATGCATTGTTGAGCATGCTGTGGACTATTGTCTGACGGAATACGACATTGTGGTCGTGTCGGTCTTTCATGATCGAGTTATTGTTGCCCTCTTGGAAAATCTTCTGATCCTTGTTGGATATGCGTTTCTTCGAGATCTGTTGTCATGTTGTATCGTGGCATATCTGGAGTCAGATACGTTCTGATCGTTCATGTGTAGGATTTTCGGGATGGGCACGTGTAGCATGTGTTGGTTTCGACCACATATTGAACCGTGCACACGAGACGTACTTCGTGAGGCTGATTAGGTACGAGACCAGGCGTGTATTGATCAATACACGTGGTTGGCTTGTACACGGACACATGTCCGGATCGAGCGTATCGTGACGTCCATCTTGAGTCTTATTGATTGGTCGTTCACAGTCCATGTATAATTGGGTCTGTTCGATATTCGGGTTGTCTTTGAAACCCCGTATATATGATTTGTATATGGTTGACGATTTTATTCTCTCGTGTATCTGTCGCCGTTGAACCTTTACTAATCTCGTTCGGAGTTACCATATCGATGGTCAACTCATTGATATCGATCCTTTATAAATCTCGTTTGGAGTTCACCCTGTCATTGGTAATCTCGTTCGTTATTGATCCTTATTGATTCCGTTTGGGAGTTGTCTCACCGTTGGTATTCTTGGTTATTAGTCCTTGATTGATGTTATTGGAGTTTACCGTGTCGTAAGTATTCTCGGTTGTCGATTTCTTATTGCTCTTGTTGGAGTTTACCATATCGTTGGTATTCTCGATTGTTGGTCCTTATTGATCTTGCTAGAGTTTACTGTGTCGTCAGTATCCTCAGTTGTTGACCCTTTATTGATCTTATTGGAGTTTATCGTACCGTTGGTATTTCTGGTTGTCGACTCTTTTGATCTTGTTATTGATTATTCATTAATCCTTACCGTGTCGTCGGTATTCTCGGTTATGGATTCTTCCTTGGTCTTGTTGGAGTTACCATACCATGGCATTCTCGTTCGTGGTTGATCCTTTGTCGATCTTGTGTAGAAATATCATGTCATTGATATTTCCGTTGTGATGCATTAATTGTTTATCATTATTGACTGTGTCAACATTCGTGTTTTGCATTGATATTTGGGACTTGCTATTGTCTCGGAACAGTTGGATTGCAGGTGTGCCATATGATATCGGTTTTATCAGGATTGGGATTCGATTGTGCGACCCAGCCGGCAGAGTTAGTCTTGGCCAGATCATTCTATAATTGAGATATGATAAGTTTGGGAATTTTGGTATCGTTTCGGTTACAGTACAGGTGGTTACTTTTGAGTTCGTTCATTACTTAAGGACACGAGGCGTGGGATATGGTAAGATTTGATTGTTATGGTTGTGACAGGTTGGTAAGGTTACTTCGGTGAGATCATATTAGAAATGTTCTTACTCTGTAGATTACATTGATATGTAATTGTTTTTGTGATGTGATCGTTATCATTGTTGAGTATTATGGCTGACCCCGTCGTGGGCTTTATCTTTTAGGTACTCGGAGTTCGATCTAGTAGCGGTCGTGAAGGGATGAGCTTTCCGGTGATACTGGCTATGGCGTAGTTGTTGGGATTCGAGTGTTCTTTCTGGTTTTTATAATTTCGCTGCAAATGTATTTAATTATGTTTCATCCGCTGTGTGGTATATTTCAAAATGGCTTTCGGTATTCTTTGAACTGTGTTTTATCCGCTGCGTGTGCGTGAGTACTTTAAAAGAGCATTTTTGCATTTTTAAACGTTTGCGAAAATGATTTTAGCCTTGTGGGTTCCAATATGGGCCCCACGGCGCTGTAATATTCCCGGTCGGTTTTGGGGGTGTTACAGGTACTAACGCTAGGAAGCGCGTAGGGTGAAGGTTGATGTCGATTGGTGATGCGGTATGTGCGTGGTGCACTGCGGGCTAGCGCGAGGTGCGCGAGTGAAGAGCCTGTCCATCTGGGGATGGTGCCGTATGTGTTTGGCCACGATCGTTTTGTGTGCGTGAGGCAATACAGTGTGCGGAAAGAAACATTCTTCCCCAGCACGAGGACGTGCTGCGATTTGGGTGGGGGAGGATGTCACGACCCGATATGTCGTGTCCGTGTTGACCGTCCAAATGAGGCGTGCCTTCTGGTTAGCTTGCCACAAGTGGGGTAAAGGGGGCGACATTAGCGTTAAGGCGTTGTTTGCCCGGATGCATCGGTCTGGCCGAGTCAGGCATGCCGACCCGGTTTAGTCCGGAGAGCTTGTCGCTAGTCGAGGACTTGACTGTGAAGGTGATCGTTGCGGGTAGGGCACAACTGGTCGGGGACTAATGCCGTCTCCCTGATGAGCCCATGGCAGGGCGAAACCAGTTGGCATGCTATGAGGGATAGGCTGGTCCCGGGGTGTGAGGGCCCCTGGGACGCCGCACGGGCTTCGGAACTCCCGTCCCGTGACACATAGTGTCACGCCCCGAGAGAACTGACCGACAGAGTGCTCGGACAGACCCGCACAGAGGAGTGCGAGGTTCAGCAGATCAACGTGCACGGGGCACGTTCGGGACAGCTAGGCCGTGTGGAGCGGCACAACCGACTGAGGGACTTAGCCGAGTGGCGCGGCATGCGTGGATGTATGGCCGAGCAAGCAGGCCAACCGGGCAACAGAGTGCCCGACTGAGGGACAAGGCCATCAGGCCAGTTGCAGGACTACCTGGGCGGCGAGACCAGGCACGCCGGGAACCGAACAGACAAGTGCAGCGGACAGGCACGCCGCTTTGGGACAATGCGGGACAAGATGACGAGACGAGGCACATCCGAGGGCCGAGACTCGGACACGGGCGACGGACACCCGCGAGGGGTGCAGGCGAGGCGCTGGGCGCGCGCGCGCGCGGCGCGCGAGGGATACACGGAGCACCCTCCCCCTATAATAGGCTTAGCGGGAAAAAGCCTTGTGAGGGCAGTGGACATTGGAAAGCTGAGGAGTCCACTGTGCGGAAATTATACTCGGAACATTCCAGAAACGGACCGGGATGGTCCAGAACATCAAAGATTAATCCGGAGGCATGTGTGGAAGGCCGGGCCGGATCGGGTCGGGTTACATGGAGACGGGCCGAGTCGGGCCGAGCGGGCCGGGTCGGATCGAACAAGCCAGAAGTACCCGGAAATATGTGGAAGGTGCTAGAGACTCTTAGATGAGTCAAGAGACTTGTAATCTAGTACATGTTTCTAGACATTGTACAAAGACTTGTACTTAGAATACTCTAGAATTTGTAATAGTGTAGGAGGGTCTAGAAGCCTCCAAATGAGGAGGTGGAGGAAGGTTCTAGTGATAGGAGGTAGTATAAATAGGTAAGTTGGGGCTCATTTGCAGCCATCCTTGGGAACTCACTTGTATGACACACTTGTAAACTCTTTGTTACTTAGTGGAAGTAATTTTCCCTCAACCCATTGCCTCTCTTTCGTTGTGCCAACTTCATACTTAACCAATTTCGGAGGGATTAAGGCTGACTAGCAAGAGGGTTGCTAGGCCGCACGACGCTTAGGAGCATAGCAAACTCTAAGCCCGTGACAAGTGGTATCGGAGCCATCGTTAGCCTCACAAGGAGGTGTGCAAGACTGCGGGAGTTGACGCTAATGATCAGCAGGCATCATGGCCGACGGACAGATCGAGGCAGGCATCAATATGGAGGACGGACGAGTCACAGAGGCTGACAAGGTCCGGGGACGTGGAAAAGTCCCAGCTGACGGGAAAGCCAAGCATGGCAAGAGCAAGGCGCGCGGTGTGGTGCCGCCGCAACACGAGGAGAACCCGGCACGAAGCCGACTTCTTGAGGATGAAGACATCCGAAAGATCATACTCACCTTAGCACACCGCCTACCCAACATCGAGGACGACATCAAAGCTATTGGGCAGCGCATCACTAACGCCCAATTGAGCACGGAGGAACGCATGGGTACTCTCGAGAAAGCTGTTGGCCAACTGGAAGGGCACACGTTGGGCCAGCTCGAGACCTTCAAGAGGGAACAACTCTCGTTGTGCAAGGAGTTAGCAACGATCGAGGATCATGTGGCAGCCAGCATAATGGAGATGCGTAAGCAGTATGCCGAGTTTTGTGAGGTAAGTGCCAAACGTTTTGAAGATTTTTGTGATAAAATCTGTCGGGCAAGCAACTCGGGCACCAACTCGAATGGTGGGCCGAGCTGGAACAACATATTTGGCGGGGCGAGGTTCGAGGGACCAAGGGTTGAGGTCCCCAAACCCAAGGAATTCATTGGCAAGAGAGATGCCAAGTCAATCGAGGAGTTCCTGTGGCGAATGGAACTTTACTTTGATGGTCTGGGACTGACGGACGAGAAGGCCAAGGTACGGCAGGCTGCACTATATCTTGCCGACGATGCAGCGCTGTGGTGGCGTCATCGACAGGCCGGTGTTACGAAAGGAACTTGCCAACCGATCGGGACTTGGGACGAGTTCGTGTCGGAACTCAAGGCACAATTCTATCCCGAGAACACATGCTATGAGGCAAGGAAGAAACTCCGCGAGCTCAAGCATAAGACTACCATTCGGGACTATGTTCGGGACTTTACATCGATCATGCTCCAGATTCCGGACATGACCGAGGATGATCGACTATTTTTCTTCCTGGATGGACTACCGAGTTGGGTCAGGGACAGAGTACAAGGCCGCAAGGTGAAATCTGTCAATGAAGCAATCAAAGTGGCCGAGTCCCTAGCCGAATTTGAGAAAAGGAAGGAGCCGCGAGCTGAGGGTCAAGCCAAAGGCGGGGGAGACACCCGAACGTCAGTACAACAACCAGCCCAACCATCACGTGGAAGATTCGGAACGAGACCGCAACATGACGCGGAGAAACCATACTACTCGGGTGAACGCAGGGGCGCTCCCGACCAACGAGGATGCTTTATGTGCGGCGGAGCTCATCGGATGAAGGACTGTCCGAAAATGGGGAAGCTAAACGCCATGGCCGAATGTGAGGGGCCAACAGTTGATCAGAGGGACGTGCAGCAGGTAAGAATGATTCAACAACTTAATTCTGTCGTCAGTGCAGGCAGCGAGGGACCGCGAGGAAGCAAGTTGATGTTCGTGGAAGGAAACATCAACCACCAACCCATCAAGGCCTTGGTCGACACAGGAGCCGACTACAACTATATCACTGAGACCGAAGCCAGAAAATTGGGACTACTTGTGCAGCCATGCAAGGGCTGGATGAAGTCCAACAACGGACCAGCAGTGCCGGTCACAGGGGAAGCAAACGGAGTGCGAATCGTGCTCGGAGACTGGGAAGGCCGAGTGCATTTCAAGGTCACCACAATGGATGATCGGGACCTCATTTTGGGAATGGACTTCCTGGAGAAGAACGATTTTGCCTTTTTCCCACAAGCAAAGGTACTATGGGTGAAGGGTCCGAATAAACCCATCACTATCCCCTTGATGGTGGAGCAACTTCCCTACGCAGCAATGACGACACTTCGATTTCAGAATAAGTTGACCGAAGAGGAAATGCCGATGTACTGTCTGGGATCAATGCGGTACATCGAGGCACCGAGTGGCAGCACATGTCGACGGGGACGTCGACGTGCGGGGGAGAGTGTCACGCCCCGAGAGAACTGACCGACAGAGTGCTCGGACAGACCCGCACAGAGGAGTGCGAGGTTCAGCAGATCAACGTGCACGGGGCACGTTCGGGACAGCTAGGCCGTGTGGAGTGGCACAACCGACTGAGGGACATAGACGAGTGGCGCGGCATGCGTGGATGTATGGCCGAGCAAGCAGGCCAACCGGGCAACAGAGTGCCCAACCGAGGGATAAGGCCATCAGGCCAGTTGCGGGACTACGTGGGCAGCGAGACAAGGCACGCCGGGAACCGAACAGACAAGTGCAGCGGACAGGCACGCCGCTTCGGGACAATGCGGGACAAGATGATGAGACGAGGCACATACGAGGGCCGAGACTCGGACACGGGTGACGGACACCCGCGAGGGGTGCGCGCGAGGCGCTGGGCGTGCGCGCGGGCGGCGCGCGAGGGATGCACGGAGCACCCTCCCCCTATAATAGGCTTAGCGGGAAAAAGCCTTGTGAGGGCAGTGGACATTGGAAAGCTGAGGAGTCCACTGTGCGGAAATTATACTCGAAACATTCCAGAAACGGACCGGGATGGTCCAGAACATCAAAGATTAATCCGGAGGCATGTGTGGAAGGTCGGGCCGGATCGGGTCGGGTTACATGGAGACGGGCCGAGTCGGGCTGAGCGGGCCGGGTCGGATCGAACAAGCCAGAAGTACCCGGAAATATGTGGAAGGTGCTAGAGACTCTTAGATGAGTCAAGAGACTTGTAATCTAGTAGATGTTTCTAGACATTGTACAAAGACTTGTACTTAGAATACTCTAGAATTTGTAATAGTGTAGGAGGGTCTAGAAGCCTCCAAATGAGGAGGTGGAGGAAGGTTCTAGTGATAGGAGGTAGTATAAATAGGTAAGTTGGGGCTCATTTGCAGCCATCCTTGGGAACTCACTTGTAAGACACACTTGTAAACTCTTTGTTACTTAGTGGAAGTAATTTTCCCTCAACCCACTGCCTCTCTTTCGTTGTGCCAACTTCATACTTAACCAATTTCGGAGGGATTAAGGCTGACTAGCAAGAGGGTTGCTAGGCCGCATGACGCTTAGGAGCATAGCAAACTCTAAGCCCGTGACAGCACGCTAGCTTGGTCGACCAACGCACGCTATCGGGCCGGACAGTGGGGTTTCTGGGGTTCTGGAATCAGGAAGGATCGGCAGGTAGCGCACGCTACGCCGAGTGTAGCGCGCGCTAGTCGGCAGGCGTAGCGCACGCTGTCGGCCGGCTAGCGTACATTACCTGGCCGGCGATTCGATCGAGGGTTACGGACGGTCGGCTAGCGCACGCTAGCATCCGCGCAGCCCAGCGCTTCTCGCGATCGGGCGGCGAGATCCGCCGGCGGTGAGTCTTCAGTACCAGGGCCTTGCGGGCCACGACCGAGGGTTATCGGCCGAGGCTGCCCGTTAGCGCGCGCTAGTCCGGAAGGTGTAGCGCACGCTAGGCCGTGCCTGTATAAATATGACAGAGTAGCCATATTTTCACCCGTTTTTCATTTCCATCTTTTCCTCTCCGCGGCTGGAGACTTGGCGATCCAGGAGACATGTTGTCAAGCAACTAATCCACGAAGATTGGGAGTTCATATCATCGATTAATCCCTCCATAACCTCCTTTGATCCAGCGAATCAAGGTGAGATTTCCTAGAACCCTATTTTGGGAAAATTTGGGGTTTTTGCGTTTTTGTCCGATTCGTTCCGTGTTGTTGATTAATACACGATGGGTATGATTAATGTTGGTAGTATTCTTATGTTTAACATCATTTACTCCATTGTTCTTCGTCGAATCGAAGTATATTTCTTGATTTCCTTCGAATTGACTTTTTGGGGGATTTGTCCTCGATCTCGTTTTTCATCCGTTTTCGATGGATCGATTATGGTTAAATGATGTTGTTAAACATATTCTATGGATTGTATATCCATATTTCAAATTGGAATTCCGTTTTCGTGATTTGACGGAACGAATCGTGTTCTTGGCCGTTTTGGGGGAAATCCTTGAACCTTCGTCATTTGTTCTTTGAATTTAGCGGCTTTGGGTCGTACTTTGGAATTCATTTTCGTTGTTATTGTTTTCGTTCATAGTTCAATGTTGTGGATTGTCGTTCGGTGGAGTCGGCGAGTTCATAGTCGGTTCGTGCCAACCTACTTTGGCCGATTCTCCGCGTTGTGGTTATTCGAGGCAAGTACCTTGCCCATACTATTCTCGTTTTATAGATATGATGATTAGTGATCGTCTAAATGTGGTTGTTTGGTCGTTTGAATTGAACTTTCAAAAGATTCGGTTTAGCCTTGTTAAAGGCTTGCTTTCAAAACGCGCGTGTTTTGTGAATGGTGTGTCTTGTAAATGACTATGTGGATCCTATGGATATATTTGGTGTTGATGATGCACTTGGTATTTGCGTGTGGACGTATATTATTTCATTTCAGTGCGTTGTGGTTTGACGTGGTGTTTTGCTAAGTGTTTGATGCCTCTGAGTGAATTGTTTGGATATCTTTGTTGCATTGTGTTATTTGTGAATGTCTGATATGGTTAAAGGTCTACGGTGACACATGGCACGTGATCATGTGGTCGTCGATGCAACAAGTGATTGATCCAACCGTGAGAGCCTGAGATAACCTACGGTGGCACATGGCATGCGATCATGTGGCCAGGATGCAACAAGCGATTGATCCAACCGTGAGATGTGTGTGATTTGTTTCGCTAGCCAGCTCGGGAGGGTCCTTCGAGGCCTCGGGTGGGATGTCTGTGGTAGCGTCCCGGTCCTAGGCGATGCGCGTGCGTGATTATGTTTCGTTGATTTTATGTCCGTTGAGGACACGTGATGTTGGGCTCTGACCCTGTAAATTGTTGGTGGTTTCCTATTTGCGAAAACAAAACATTTGGGCTGTGACCCTATTGATTTTTGGAAAGAGAAGGATTTTATAATCCTAAATTGTTTTCTATTAAAACTCTCGATGGCATTTTAAACTATTTTATAAATTGTTTCCCTTTATTTGCGATCTTCCGGTTTTGGAAATGTTTACCCAAACTCTTGCCTCGGGAAGTACTTTTCTTTACGTTTGGATCTTTGAGGATTCCTGGTCATTGTTATTCGTGGAATGTGAATTGTATGGCTCGTATTTGCACTTTGTTCTTGCACTAGCAAAACAGTGGAGTTTTGCTAACCCCCGAGCATTCGGGGGGTGGATGTCTATTTTTGCATTCAGGTTTTGGAGCATAGCACAGGGTCGGCACGAAGGATGATTAAAGATGAACGATACTAATCACACGAGGATCCGTTGATGTCCTATTGGTCTAGTTTTATTTTCTTTTCCGATGCAGTATCTTTTCCCCGTTGTACGGGAGTTTATTGTATTTTGACCCCTGCGTGGGTATGTGTTTGGAATTGAGTTGTATGTTACTATTGAAAGACCAATTCGGTCTACTGAGCCATTTTAGCCTTAAAGGCGATGTTTAGATGTTTGATTTAGTTATCAGCCTGGTAGATCCTCGAGGAGAGGGTCTACGGCGTGTAATATCCCTGAGTGGATTGGGGGTGTTACACTGGTAACGTACGCTAGTCAGCCGACAGCGTGCGCTACCCCTGCCGGTTAGCATGCGCTACGACCGACAGTAGCGTGCGCTACCTGCCGATCCTGACCGAGTCCAGAACCTCAGAACGCCACTGCCCAGACCCGATAGCGTGCGTTAGGCCAGCCGATAGCGTGCGCTACACCTGCCGGTTAGCGTGCGCAGCCCTCCGGCCGTAGCATGCGCTACGCCGGTTCCTGCCGCACCCGTCCGGCCGGTGCCCGCAATCGTCCGGCCAGTCCCGCAACCGTCCGGCCAGTGCTCGAACACCAGGGCTCGACGACTCGATTTCCGAAAACGCACGGAACGAACACGACGAAAAGTTTGCGGACAACATCAACGACCCGAAATGAAAACATAATACCATAATTAATCGTACACGACCAAGAAACGGGTCGAGACAACAATTACAGATACGGATACTCGTAACTTTCAAGAAATTACAAAATGGCCCAAAACGCCCGGAAACCACGATACGTGATCAAATAACCAAACCGAAGTTCACAACACGTCTAACAAAGTTAAACGGACTTACGGAAACTCGTCTGGCCGGTTTGAGCGAGATTCGCAAGAATCGAACTCAAGTGCGGAAAAGTCGCTAAAAAGCACGAAACTCAACAAAACGATACTGAAACGAACTTGGATGACAAAAAGTGCAGAATTAATCATTCTCGAAATGACGAAACGGTCATGAGCGAGTCGTCAAAATGGACTCCGGCCAAAAAAGAAATTTACCGAAAATCGAAGATTGCGGATATTACATTCTACCCTCCTTAAAAGAAGTTTCGTCCCGAAACTTAAAACAAGTAGGGAGAAGCAATATCCCGCCAGGAAACTCAACGAGATACGCAAGGAAACGCGTAACTTACGCCCATCGGAAAAACGTTACAAGCAACGCAACGGAATATACGGCGTGAAAACACGCTCCACGACGACCAACACACGTCGCCGTTAGGGATATAATAAAACCAACAAGTGACAAGCGTCATCAAATGGATAATGCAATCAAGTCAATTATCCAAACAATCACAAAACACAATGGACGAAAATCAATACGATTGACCAACCCAACGGTATATCAATCAAAACGCGAGTTAATCGCTGAACAAATACGGAATTCCACCGCCCAAGGGTTGGAAGATCGAAAACGAGACTAGTTTTCCGAACTTGGAAAGGTCACAATGATATATAGATCAATTTGGGACAATATGAGAACTCGCTCGAATGACAAAGGTGAGAAACAACACCAGGTCAGAAGCATCAATGAACACAGTCGAGTCGATACGGTTGGACGAAACAGAAGAGAAAGAAAGAAAAATATGGGTATTACATCATATCTCCTTTAAAAGAGGTTTCGTCCCGAAACCTAAACAACGAGAATGAAGTGCTGGAATAGCAACCCTCCCGACTATACCCTCTTGGTCCACATCCGATCTTCGTGGCCATTAGTATCGTGGTCACGACTGTGTCCTCTGCCCAACGGCTTACTAAGCGGATTCCCACTCAATACGATTGCACGACTTCGCAAAATATTATACTAAAGTACCGACTCAGCGCGACATATCACATAAGGTGACCAATAACAACTCGAAAAGAAAATCCACGAGGTATCCTTTTAAAGGAAATCTTTTGAAAATCCTTGGATTTGTATGCTGTTTAAAATAAACTTTAAAAGTACTTTTGGTACCTCGGGTTGTTTCATCAAAACTTGTAAACAACATACTTTGACCGTCTCATTTGAAATCATTTGAAGTCATCATGCCTCTACGTATCATCATCACCGTTAACAACTAACAAGTTAACCATGCAAGATCATCAAATCATTCTTACATACTCTAACATTTCCAATTCCGAGTTTGAACTTTACATCGAGTGAGATTTTTCATCTTTCACTACATATTTTTGAAAATAAAAATCGCATTGGTTTTTGAAATAAAATATTTTTATGGTGTGAAAGATTTTTGAAAATCATTCCCTCGAATTATTTGAAAATACAACAATACGTTAAAATCACTTTCGAAAATTCTCCCAACACTTCACAAACATCAACGACGGTAATATTTTACAAAATGTTCAAGGTACTTTAAAACAACTCTTTCAAATACCGTCGAGGTTTTATTTGAGAATCCTAGGCCGGCTCGCAAATTTCAAACAATTTCCAAAGTTCATACGAAGCCGGCTAATCGCCTTTGTCGAGTAGTTTCAAAAGTTAGTTTCAAAAAGTAGTTTCCACAACTTGCACAAACTTATGAAAGTTTTAGAAAAGCGTGTTCGAATACACTCGCAGCAGACATAATTTATCCATTTGCCGAACCCAATCAATTATCACTTAGCGCAACGAAAAAAAAAGAAAAAAAATCATAACGCACATTCATACAAAACAGTTGTCATTACTTGACAACACACATAGAAATCTGATCCGGGTGATTATTGCTAAGGTTAGGCCTAACGGCTAAAAGAAATGTAGTTCCCGGCCTCTGTCTGCAGCCGACTAACGCGCTACAACACATATTTAGCGTGCGCTATCCATCTTTGCATTAGCGCGCTAGCCTTACACTTAGCGTGCGTTAACGGTTCTATTTTAGCAACATGATTGCAAACATATATACGACATTCTTTGGAATCGAAGGTCACAAATAAACAACAACAATATTCGAATCTCAAAGCCATCGATTCACATAATTACAACACATCATGAGCAACCATCAAAAGGCAATTGTCATTCAAAACCGAAAAGTTAAAAGCAAGGGTCACGTCTTGAGTATATTTTTTAGAACTCATTTGAGTTCAAAACTCGTGTTTTGAAAACTTATAGTACACAGTGGAAAAGAATTATCAATAATTCGAGTTTTCAGAACTTTCAGCCTTGAGGTCAACATACGAAAATCAACTTTTTCCTCCCTTGGAGGACATTTTAAAAATTTTACGTGACTCCCCGAAAGGATTCGAAAACTTAAAATTCCAAGCCTTATACTCTTGCAAGAAAAACGGTTTATACAAAGATACATTCAGCAATATCATTCTACACTATAGCGCAAGACGGGAATCAACAAATATATGTCACTTACTCACGATGCACCCTCAAATACTAACTACATAACACAGAATCACACAGGCTCGTATAGCTCGTGGTACAACCTGTAGTAGGGAGACTTACATCCACAGATCGCACGAAGATGATGGCTGCACCCTGATACTAATCACGGCCGACATTCCAAACGACGCGTCGCGACACGACATCAGTCAGACTCAATCTAACAAGACAAGACCCAACAATACATGACTGGACCCGACAGCCTAGGTTTCCGCAACCTAAGCTCCGATACCATAATTAATCATACGCGACCAAGGTTCTTAATTCCTCGAAAACCATCTAGGGTCACAGCCCCAAGGTTCATTTTCCAAAATACAAATCCATTTAACAAAACACGGGGTCCACGACCCGATCATCCACTTCAATTCACTTACAAGGACACATTACACATAACACATTATTCCTATGCCATTCTAGCCAAGCACCAAGACTCGATATATAATGTCTCTCGACTCCGAGCACAAAGCATTGTGATACTCCGGACAATATCACAATTAACGAAAACATCAACGACATCCTCAAGATGAAAACCACAACTGGTAACCCGCGGACGTACCCCTTAGTATCGACCCCCAGACATCCCGTCGGACACTCCGGGTGGGAAACCACTTCCGCGGCCGTACCCCTTAGTATCGACCCCCAGACATCCCGTCGGACACTCCGGGTGGAAGTTCATCCACACACGCACCCAAGTCCACTTCCGTGGCCGTACCCCTTAGTATCGACCCCCAGACATCCCGTCGGACACTCCGGGTGGAAGGAACAACACACACACACGTTGCAAAATCACAGTTGCAAACCACAAGCCTCTAAGGTCAATCGCAGTATATATAGTCGAGGTACCTTACTAGAATGGCCAGTTCATCCAACATATACTCACGACCAAGTAATGATACGATTCATGCTAGAATTTCAATGATGCAGCTAGTACAAATAACATAGCAACGAGGGAAAATACCTATCCAACCATGCCGAACGACACAATGAGACAGGATCATCAATAGGCATACGTTCCATACATATCTCAAGGAAAGATTAAGCTATAAATCCACAACGTCATAATCACACAAAACGATACCCCACACATACTTAGACAAGCATATTTAACAACGAAATCATACGAGTCATCTTTTAAGGAAGTATTGAAAAGCATATCAATTCCTTTGAAAGTTGATTATAGGCATTCATAAATTACGTATCGTAAATTACCAACTAATATATCCACAAAACACGTAATGTATGGGCAAGATACTTGCCTCGAGTAAGAACGCGGAGAATCGATCGAAGTAGGTTGGCACGAACTGACTACGAACTCGCCGACTCCACCAAACGACAATCCGCAACAATGAACTACGAACGAAAACAATAACAACGAAAATGAATTCCAAAGTACGACCCAAAGCCGCTGAATTCAAAGAATAAATGACGAAGGTTCAAGGATTTCCCCCAAAACGGCCAAGAACACGATTCGTCCCGTCAAAACACGAAAACGGAATTCCAAGTCGAAATATGGATATACAATCCATAGAATATGTTTAACAACATCATTTAACCACAATCGATCCATCGAAAACGGATGAAAAACGAGATCGAGAACAAATCCCCCAAAAAGTCGATTCGAAGGAAATCAAGAAATATACTTCGATTCGACGAAGAACAATGGATTAAATGATGTTAAACACAAGAATACTACCAAGATTAATCATACCCATCATGAATTAATCATCAACACGGAACGAATCGGACAAAAATGCAAAAACCCCCAAATTCACGAAATTAGGGTTCTAAGGTAAGATTACCTTGATTCGCTGGATCAAAGGATGATAACGGATGATTGATTGATGTTATGAACTCAAGAACTTCATGGATTTGTTGTCAAACAACATGGCTTCGCCACTCTCGAATCGCCACCCGCGGATAGAAGAGGAAGGAAGTGAGAAATGAATGAAAATGTGACTGCTTTGTCATATTTATACTGGGCCGGACTAGCGTGCGCTAGCCTTCCCGGACTTGCGTGCGCTATCGGCCGGTATCGGCCGAGTACCCTCGGCCAGGTCCCGCACGACCCGGCACCACCGACTAAACCTGCCGACCAAAGCTGCCGACCCGACTCCCGCTAGCGTGCGCTACGGTCGGAAGCTTTGCCTGTGCCGACTGGCCCGATAGCCTCTGGACTAAACAGCTCGCCCTGGTAACGTACGCTAGTCGGCCGACAGCATGCGCTACCCATGCCGGTTAGCGTGCGCTACGACCGACAGTAGCGTGCGCTACCTTCCGATCCTGACCGAGTCCAGAACCTCAGAACGCCACTGCCCAGACCCGATAGCGTGCGTTAGGCCAGCGGATAGCGTGCGCTACACCTTCCGGTTAGCGCGCGCAGCCCTCCGGCCGTAGCGTGTGCTACGCCGGTTCCTGCCGCACCCGTCCGGCCGGTGCCCGCAATCGTCCGGCCAGTCCCGCAACCGTCCGGCCAGTGCTCGAACACCAGGGCTCGACGACTCGATTTCCGAAAACGCACGGAACGAACACGACGAAAAGTTCGCGGACAACATCAACGACCCGAAATGAAAACATAATACCATAATTAATCATACGCGACCAAGAAACGGGTCGAGACAACAATTACAGATACGGATACCCGTAACTTTCAAGAAATTACAAAATGGCCCAAAACGCCCGGAAACCACGATACGTGATCAAATAACCAAACCAAAGTTCACAACACGTCTAACAAAGTTAAACGGACTTACGGGAAACTCGAAACAGCAGTTTCGAACGAGATTCGCAAGAATCGAACTCAAGTGCGGAAAAGTCGCTAAAAAGCACGGAACTCAACAAAACGATACCGAAACGAACTCGGATGACAAAAAGTGCAGAATTAATCATTCTCGAAATGACGAAACGGTCATGAGCGAGTCGTCAAAACGGACTCCGGCCGAAAAAGAAATTTACCGAAAATCAAAGATTGCGGATATTACACTCGCAGGCACCTAAAACATGAAAACATGTTCCGCCCCCACGGGGTCAGTCATCCAGATAATGAATATCAAATACATGTATAACATGATATGCATCCAAAGGCAGAATGAAACGGTACAATGATAATAATAATACGAGATGCTCACAAACCAATGTAAGAACCGAGCATTCGTGAAATACTATGCCCACGGCATACTATTAATACCTGTTCAATAGGTTAGAACATAAGTGCCCAATGGCGAATCATAATCACAGAGTATCACAATGAATTACACGACATGCACCAAACCAGAACTGAATTAATTATGAATCACAATGCCCGAAGGCTCTAATGAAATTACCAAGACAATCACAAAGGCCTGAAAGCCACTCAGCCGAAGCTGTCGAATATCACAATCACATGAAACCGAAACAACCCGAAGCTATAGTTAATGAGGGCTAATAAGGTCATAACCACGACCGTGACCTACTGAGCTGTAGGTGTTGGGAAGCCAACCGCGAAGGTTCAAGCCCCAAGCTTACCCATAAGATCATAAACACGACCGTGACCTACTGAGTTGTAGGTGTTGGGAAGCCAACCGCGAAGGTTCAAGCCCCAAACTTACCCATAATAAGGTCATAAACGCGACCGTGACCTACTGAGCTGTAGGTGTTGGGAAGCCAACCGCGAAGGTTCAAGCCCCAAGCTTACCCATAAGATCATAAACACGACCGTGACCTACTGAGCTGTAGGTGTTGGGAAGCCAACCGCGAAGGTTCAAGCCCCAAACTTACCCATAATAAGCACTAGCCGAGACTAGCTTCCAAAATATAATTAATCACAAACGGCAACGATCTGAAGATTATCGAATTCACGAAAATGATAGTGTGCTGCCTTGAGTCGGCCAACACGATAACGATGACTCACGGATGGGCACCGTCCACGACGGTCCCGATTCAAATACTTCGATTACCTTAGAATGGTCAATCGATAACAACGACACAACGGATGGGAACTATGCTCGACAGCCCCAATTCAATACCTCGATTGCCTTAGAATGGCCAACCGATAACAATGATGCAGTGGATGATTCAATACCTCGATTGCCTTAAAACGGTCAATCGATAACAATGATACAATGAGTGATTGAGTATCTCGATTGCCTTAGAATGGCCAATCGATAACAATGATAGGATGAATGATTGAACGCTTCGATTTGCCTGAGAACGGCCAATATATAACAATGATATGATGAATGATTGAACACTTCAATTTGCCTGAGAACGGCCAATCGATAACAATGATACGAAGGATGCCTCGGCACCTTTAATCGGTTACCGACAACGAAGAAGAGAAATGAATACGTCAACGCCTTTAATCGGCCAAAACAACTTCAAGGACAAAACTCCAACATTAATAACAATGATTACAACGACGTCTTAAATCGAAATTAATATCAACAACAACGATCGATACATCGATACCGCGAACCGGTGATCGATAATAACATTAACAACGAGTATCACAATGCCTTGAACCGGCCATTAACGAACAATAAAAACATTTGGCATAATTTCCGAAAGGTATCGCATCGAACGATCTCTTAATATCAATGAATTCATGAAGAGACTAAGTCTCGGAATGATACAACACATTCAAACACATATATGATAACATTAATCTCATTGACTAGTACAAGTATAAAACTTGCCTCAACCGAAGGCGATGAAACCCTTCCACGAACAACGAACAGCGTCCTCCGATAAACACAAGTACTCGAACAACCTTGAATGAAATACAATTCATTCAATAACACAATATCAATCGAAATCAACATAACGATCGAAAAAAACTCTTTGAGGCATTTAATCGAACACTAAATGTTCAAAGTTTCTCAAGAGCCTAAAAATCATCAATCGGGTTGAACGAATCGAAAATATGGATATACAATCCATAGAACATGATTAATAATATTTATTAACATCAATCGATTCATCAAAATCGGACTAGAATCGAAAATCAAGAACAAATCTCGAAAAATCCAATCCTAGGAGATTTCAAGAAATTACCTCGATCCGACGAAGAACAATAATTTGATGTTGATATAATCGATAAGGATCCTCAAAAACGCTTAGAAATCGAGTGGAATCGACCAAAAACTCCATTTCTCGATTTTCCCCATCGCCAGCCGCACCAGGGTGAAGAAATGTGAAGAAAATGAAGGCTGGGCCGGTCACTGCCTATATATGGCCGACAGGTTACGATCGTAACCGGAAGGGCCTTACGGCCGTAACCGGCATTCGTCAAAACCCGCCCAGCACCATCCGATCGCTTACGGCCATATCCGACAGAGCCTTACGGCCGTAACTCGGCACTTACGGCCGTACCCGACAGGTCCTTACGGCCGTAACCGACATTCGTCAGGAAGTCACAGCACCGTCTGGCCGTAACTCTCGGCCCTTACGGCCATGGCAGCATTAAATCGAGGCCATGCCTGCCGATCACTTATGGCCGTAATCGCACCTTACGGCCGTAACTCGGCGAGCGAGCGATTCAAATCAGCGGCGTGGCTCTACCGTGGCCACTCCGACGGCCCGGACGACGCCGAAACCCGAACCTGAATTTGAATCGAAGATACGGTTACGAAGTACTCGCAAAGACGAATCCAAGCGTTAAGAGAACACACGATTCCGACCACCCGAAGGCTCGAAATTCGAGAACGGAAAGTAATTACCCCAAACTTTGGGAAATTACGAAAATGGCCCAAAACGTCCGAAATGCACGATACACGATCGAAACACCAAGCCAAAGCTCACAACATGAATAATAACATTAACTGAACTTACGAGAAACTCGAAATGACAGTTTCGGACGAGATTCGCAAGAATCGAACTCAAGTGCGGAAAGGCCGCTTAAGAACACGGATCTCAACAAAACGATACCGAAACGAACTCGGATGACAAAAAGTGCAGAACTAATCATTCTCAGAATGACGATACGGTCATGAGCGAGTCGTCAAAATGGACTTTCGCAAAAAAATAAAATTACCGAAAAATCGAAATTACGGGTATTACATGATTCTAGCCGTAACCTTAGAGGTTAATCAAGTATTGTTATTCCGGTCGTTTTCCGGCGCGTGGCAAGTAGAGACGCGGTGCTTTCGGCGTTGGATCGTTCAAGGGCTTAGAGCAGATTGAACTCGTAGAGATCAAACTAAAGCTTGGGGAATAGCTCAAGAGAAGGTTACCATTTAATCAACAAACTTCGAGGGTTAGTTTCTTACGACTCTTGATATTCGTTTTTAATATTCGTATATATGTAGCTCGATCGATCCTCGTAGGGATTCGGATCGAATTAATTTTCGTTTTACCGCTTCCGCTGGGCCTTCGTTTTAGGCACCGAATCCCAACAGTGGTATCGGAGCGTAGGTCTTGCGATCGTATATACGATATTTGGCATTTGGAATGCTCGATTAGATGGTGAATGATTTGGAATCATTTTAGTCATAATCGTGGTACATGTTTTACGTTCCTTGTAGTTATATTTTTCGTAAGTTTATGTCTAAATATAAATCTTAAATTTTTGGGAAATATGATTTATATTGAAGATATGAAAGTCGGAAAATCTAGCCCCGAATCGTCGTCGGACGACTTTTTGGACAAAAAGGGTAATCTGGCCGAGAGTGACTCGACCGTGTCCTGGGTGACTCGGTCGTGTCCGGCAGTGTGGCCAAGTCACTGCCAGTGCACTCGGCCGTGTCTGGTGACTCGGTCGTGTGCAGCGATCTGTCAAGTCATCACAGTGCACCCGACCGTGTCCTGGGCGGTCGTGTCGTGGCCGGCATCTTCCGAGCGTGACTCGGCCATGCCAGGCGTGCCTGCCGGTAGGCTGCCGAGGGTGACTCGGTCATGCTGGCCAGTTTTCACCCCGGCTCGATTTTTCCGTGTATTCTTGAAAATTAATCTCCCACATGTTAAATTGGATTTAATATGATTAAAATGATTTATGGTATTTCATTTTATAAGGGAAATTTGATTAATTGGAATATTTATGGTCAACCGAATTATTTTGAACGTTATCATATTACCGATTGTGTGAATCGATTGGATCGGTTCGTATTGTTGATTGGATCAATGTACCTCTACGCTTTTCATTTATATAGTATTTATTGGATGAATGCTTTTGAATGGGGATGTGGTTCATGGACTTAGTTTTGAATCGTTCGTTTTATTCGATTGGGTTGTAAAGGCTGTTTTGAGCCTATTTATTTTACTAGAAATGTTTGTATCTAGGATGCAATTTTCAATGTAAAATTTATATATAATGATGAAGACCGGAGGAAGATCCATTTCAAGAAGACGAAGATTCAAGACGAAGACTTGTAATTAGATTACGGAGTTTTTGTTTTCTAGGAACGGTCCATGAACCACATGTTGGTAGCAACTAGGTTGTGAATGGTTGTTTCATATTGTATGAATGCCACAAACGCGCTTAAATGAATTAATGTGCAAAATGTAACATTAATCGCGATAATTCTCCCTAGGGGTGGGCATGGGACGGGATGGGTCAGGATTAGGCGAATCCCGTCCCGTCCCGAAAATAAATTACCGGGACGGGACGGGATTTCGTATTTTGAAATTCATCCTGCACGTTCCGATCCCGTTCGGGTTCGGGACGGGATATCCCTCATATTTATTGATCTTGACAGAAATCGTGAAAAAACGAATGAGACATCTATAAATTTTGGAATTATCAAATGAATGAGTTAGAAATTTAAAAAAAATCAAAACTAGTCATTCCAAAAAAAGTGACCCCCAATATCTATTAGAAACTTAAAAAACACACAAAACAAAATAGTAGTAACGTAACACGCACAAAGGAGAATAGAGCAATAATCCAACTGCATAGTGCATATTACATCAACATCAACACATGAAGATAAAATTCAAATTGAAAGTGCAGAAAACATCAACTTAAAACTAAAAATTTAGAACTGAAACTTTGATATTTCATACATCATACATCAATTTAGGATTTACATGTTAAATGATATATAAAAAAAATTGATTATATTAAATATTACGGGACGGAACGGGATTGATCGGGATGGTCCCGATCCCATCCCGTCCCATTTGAATAGCAACAGAGCAGGACGGGACGGGATGGGATTGCCATTTTAAGAAACTATCTCGTCCAGTCCCGCTAGTTTTCGGGACGGGATCGGAACGGGATCGGGATTTCGGGTTCAAGTGCCCAGCCCTAATTCTCCCACGACAAATTATTAAGTTTATAAGGTTTCAAGTTTTTTCTTCCCTCCATCGAGCTTTCGGGAAATTGAAATCCAAACTGGATGTGCTATGCTTCCGAGTTATCGGGGTAGTTGTTCGGTGAGGATGGATAAATTACCGGGAGCGCATTGGATGCCTTCGGTTGGAGCAAATTTTATCCCTAGAAACCCGATAGGTTGGCGGATAAGATTCAATTGTGAAACTGATTTGCGTCGATGGTATAAACTTAACTTGTTCACGAACCATAGAAACCGTATAGGTTGAGGGGAGTGAACAAGGGGAAAAAGAAGATCGAATCATCTATTAGATGGGTTGGTGTTGGACACCACTTTATGAAAATTAATAGACTAGAAACCTGTTCGGTTGCCCTCTATTACGATTTATAAAGAACTCGATCACCACTATGAAGTAGAGCGACGATACTTCCGGATATCACATGGGAGTGTGTTATTCTGATAAAAATAGTGGGAGCTGGGTAACAAGAATAGAAAAGACCTTAATTCTATACTCAGATCATAATATAACAAGTCACTAATTAATCTGTTATACTTAATGCAGACAAATCTCAATATGACAATGAATCCACTCGCAATTCTACTCGAAAAGAACACCTTAATGGGACCTAACTTTGTGGTCAAGCTTATGTCGATGATTGTCCTCGGTATAGAGGCACCGAGATACGTCTTGGAGACGGACATTCCGGCGCCTCCTGAGCGGACCCGAGCCAATCAGGAAGAGATTGAAAACCACGAAAAGTGGGTTAAGGATGACGTGAAAGTCCGTGCATATATGATGGCTTCCATGTCTAATGAGCTTCAGAGAGATCATGAGAAAATGACTTCGCTAGTGCATTCTATCTCACTTAACCGAACTTTATGGTGAGCACAGCAGAACTGCTAGATATGAGATATCCAAGTAACTGTTCGGTGCAAGGATGAAGGAAGGTGAGAAGGTTGGGGAACACGTCCTCAAAATGATATCCATGATCGAGAGTTTGGAGGCTCTTTATTTTAATATGGATACTTCTCTCCAAACCGACCTTATCCTACGCCTCTCCCGATTCCTTCTCACGGTTTGTTATGAACTTCAAGCAATGAGATTGCATGCAATTTAGTGGGCTAATGAACAAACTTGTATTGCTCGATCACAGATGAAGACTCACGGATGAAGGAGTCTCTTGTGATTTCTTCGGACCTCGGAGGTCTAAGAACAAGAAGAAAAAGACCAAGAAGCAACAAATGGACCACAAGTTAAGGACCTTAAGGGTAAGGGCAAGGCCCCAATGGTTCCAAAGAACAAGAAGAAGAAGGATGCTTGTCTCAAGTGCGGTGAGTGGGCCCTTTGGGCTAGAGACTGTCCGATTCTTCATGGCACTTCGTCTGAGAACTTTTAGTTTTGGAAACAAATTGTTACCTCTTTGTATTTTCTACTTCCTGGATACTGGATTCTGGTGCTAGTTCTCATATTTGTACCATGAATCAGGATCTGGAACAAAGTAGGAAGCTTGGAGCTGGAGAAGTTATGATCACAGTCGAGGCGACCGACATAGGATCACTTCTTTTGGGTTTAGAATCTGGCTTTGTTTTGACTTTAGAAGATGTACTTGTTTTGCCCAAGGGGCACAAAAACATTGTATCCATTCCGGTCATGGACCGAAAAGGCTTTTCATTTTTCATTGGTGATGGTTCCTGCAAAATTTATTTTAGAAATAAACTAGTGGGTACTGCTACATTGTTAAATGGATTGTATCATCTAAATCTCAGCAACAAAGTAGTTGTGAATACTATGACTAGAAAACGTGGTAGGGATGAAACCAATCAAGTTTTGAAATGGCATCTTAGACTTGGTCATGTTGGTCAGACCAAGGTTTACAAGATGGAAAAAGATGGACTTATGGGTCCATTGGGATCGGATCCCTTTCCTACTTGTGAATCTTGCCTTAAAGGCAAAATGATTAAGTCCCTCTTCACAGGGACTTTTGAAAGAGCCGCTGATAAACTGGGATTAATCCATACTGACGTTTGTGGTGCTTTGGAAGCAGCACGTGATGGATATCAATATTTCATTACGTTTACAGATGATCATACTAGGTATGGTTATGTATACTTAATGAAACATAAATCCGAAGACTTTGAGAAATTCCAGGAATTCAAGGCCCTAGTCGAGAAACAAACTGGTAATCATATCAAAGCACTTCGGTCGGACCGAGGTGGCGAGTATATGAGTATGGAGTTTGACGAGTTCCTTAAGGAACATGGAATAGTTTCACAACTAACACCTCCTGGTACTCCTCAGTTAAATGGTGTGTCAGAAAGAAGGAACCGGACCCTGTTGAACATGGTCCGTTCCATGCTGGGCTATACTGACTTGCCGATTTACCTTTGGGGGTATGCCCTCCTGACTGCCGCGTATATCTTGAATAGATGTCCTTCCAAATCCGTTCCTAAGACTCCATATGAGATGTGGGAGGGAAGGAAACCAAGTCTTAATCACATTAGGATTTGGGGATGTCCCGCCTATGTCAAGAAGACTAAGGTGGAAAAGTTGGAAGCTAGGTCTGCGAAGGGACATTTCATTGGATTCCCGTCTGGGACAATGGGATATCTATTCTACATGCCCGAAGATCGAAAGATCATTGTTGCTTTACAAGCACATTTCCTGGAAGATGAGTTCATTCAGGAAGGCGGAGCAGGTAGAAGTATTTCTTTAGAAGAATACAATGAAACTCCTCGGGAGACACCTGTGCAAGAAACTGGAACCGAACTTTCTGAAACACAAGTACAACCACCTCGTAGGTCTAGTAGGGTGTCTCATTTACCTGAGAGGTATGGGCTTGTGCACTTGGAGGAGCTGGGTCTCCATGAGGTTCCAAGTGATAGCCAAGAGACCGACCCGACGACCTATGACCAAGCAATGGTGGATGTAGACTCCGCGAAATGGCGTGAAGCTATGGAAACTGAGATAGACTCGATGCATGTCAATCAGGTCTGGACTCTAGTAGACCGCCCCAAGGTATAGTGCCTATTGGGAACAAGTGGATCTACAAGAGAAAGACTGATGGTGATGGAAAGGTTGACGCCTATAAGGCTAGGCTTGTGGCAAAGGGTTATACCCAGAAGGAAGAGATCGATTACCACGATACCTTCTCGCCCGTAGCCATGATCAAGTCTATTCGCATGATGCTTGCTATAGCTGCCTACCACGATTATGAGATATGGAAAATGGACGTAAAGACGGCTTTTCTTAATGGATTCCTCGAGGAAGAAATCTATATGGAGCAGCCTAAAGGCTTTGTGTCCGAAGTCGATATTCAGAAAGTGTGCAAGCTTCAGCATTCCATTTATGGACTGAAGCAAGCGTCGCGTAGTTGGAACCTTCGTTTTGACGAGGCAGTCAAAGAGTTTGACTTCGTGCAAAATGAGGAGGAACCTTGTGTATACATGAGGGTTAGTGGGAGCAAGATCGCATTCTTAGTACAATATGTGGATGATATTCTACTAATAGGAAATGATGTGGGAATGCTCAGTTCTGTAAAAGCTTGGCTTTCGAGTAATTTCTCCATGAAAGACTTGGGAGAAGCAACCTATATTCTTGGAATTCGACTCTACCGGGATAGAGCAAAGAGAACAATAGGCCTTTCCCATGCCCTCTATATAGATAAGATCTTAAAGCGATTTAAGATGGATGATTCTAAAAGAGGGTTCCTACCGATGCAACATGGAATAAAACTCTCCTTGAAGATGTGTCCTCAAAGTGAGGAACAACGAAAGGAAATGAGTAATATACCATATGATTCGGCCATGGGTAGCCTTATGTATGCTATGTTATGTACAAGACCTGACATCGCGCATGCTGTAAGCGTGGTGAGTAGGTTTCAGGCAAACCCAGATAGGGAACATTGGACTGCCGTAAAGAACGTTCTCAAGTACTTAAGAAGGACTAGAGATATGGTTCTGATGTATGGCGGTGGAGAATTGGATGTGGTGGGATTCACTGATTCGGACTTCTAAGGATTGAAGGACGACTCGATGTCCACTTCTGGCTACATATTTACTCTTAATGGAGGAGCAGTATCTTGGCATAGTGCCAAGCAAAGCGCGATCTTGATTCCACTGTCGGTGAGTATCAAGCGGCCTCGGAGGCTTCAAGGAAGGGTTACGGATTAAGAAGTTTAGGAGAACTTCAAGTGATACCATGTCTTTGAAATTTGCTGTTCATTGTCTCGCGACAACGACGGAGTGTAAGCGCGACGAAGGAGCCGAGGTTTCACAACAGCACCAAACATATTGAGAGGAAGTATCATCTCGTAAGAGAATTTATTCGCAAGGGATACATTATGCTGCACAGAGTAGACTCGGCCGACAACGTCGCCGATCCACTGACCAAGCCACTTTCTCAGACTAGCTTGGAGTGTCATCTGGAGAACATGGCTATTAGATACCATAGTGTGTGGCATTGAGTACAAGTGGGAGATTGTTAGGAGTATGCCCTCGAATGCCACTCAGATGATGTTGAGTGAGGGCATTGCACTTGTAATTATGTAAATCAATTATATAAGGCAATGAATGTTTCTTTATTTACTGGTAGTTACTGGCATTCCTAACTCGTAAATATACATATAGAAACTAGTCCATGTATTTGAGAGCAAAACGTTCCACTCCTTATTGGATAAGGGGGTCGGCACTGGAAAGGTTTATAGCTCAAATACTTAATCGTTCGCAAGACAATGAAACTTGACTAGGCGTTAAGTTTATGTGAAGACTTGTATGACGTGTTGTTTGACATGGAGAGTGCCTGTCGAACACTAATGGTTAGTGGGAGCACACGTTATAGGTATGCTAATTGGATTAGTATACTCGAACCGACTCACCCTCGATTCGTCACACGGATTTCACTCCGGGACAGTCAATGATGGAATCGAAAGGTTGTGATTTGTATTCATGAACCTTCGACTTGAGGATTTAGTAGGGATGTGCTTGTGATGTCAAGATATTCATTAGAGTAGTTCGACCCTGTAAACCGGAAGGCGAGGGTCAACCTCGACGTGCATCTTGATGGGCAAGTAGTAGGTCCTACTGAATACCAAGATAGAATTCTTTCTCCTGTTAGTGAACGGGTTATATGTCGTATGCGGTTATTGGCAGACGAGATCATAAGTCTTTGGACAAAGCATTGGAGTGGCTGTATTAGATACACGAGAGCTCGATGATCTCGATTAACGCATGCATAGCGTCAAGTACAGATGGGGTTTGACTGACCGTGACCCCATAACTTGATCGGGACATTTGAAAGAAGGGTTTGTACGTATACTGGTATTCACGACAGAATGGTTCTTGAATGATCCCAATCATTCGTTCTCAGTCGGGGTACAGTGTAGGCCACCAGGCTGGCTAGGTGTTGCTACTACTCTTTGGTTCCTCCTATTGCTGACTGAGACGGACCTACTGAGTCACGCATTAGGATTGACGACGGAATGAATCGAGCTTTATCTCTCATTATGAATATTAGATATTGGATATCTAATTTGAGACATTAGATGTCTAAATCGATTTATTGGATAAATTTATTCACGGCCTAATGGATTAAATAAATTACTGGGTGATTAATTTAATTCATGAATATAATTATTTCTTAGAGAAATTAATTATGTTATTTTGTATTTGATATGTTTAATTAATTGGATTAATTAAACAATATAAATACATCGGAACGGAATTGGAGTTTATCTGTTTGGACTCTCAGGAGTCCAAAACGAACCGAACTCGTCCGATTTCTTCTAGAGGTCGGCCCCCACCTTGATTTCCTACCTTGATCATTGTCTTGTTTTCTTGTTGGAAGACTTTTGACATATGAGATTTCATATCTCTTATTATAAGGTTAAAGGTGATTTTGTGGGTGTAATCTTATCTTGTGAATGATTATTAAGACCAAAATAAAAACTCTCCTTCTCACATCCTAGTTGAATTCACGGCAGCTTCAAAGAGAGAGAGGGAAGAGAAACTTTGTTTTTGTGTTCTTCCATCATTCATATTTTCTTAGAGAAAAATTATTGAGAGATATATTATACACTTAGAGTGTAGTAATAAAAGCTTCAACACTTGATTCTAGCCGTAACCTTAGAGGTTAATCAAGTATTGTTATTCCGGTCGTTTTCCGGCGTGTGGCAAGTAGAGACGCGGTGCTTTCGGCGTTGGATCGTTCAAGGGCTTGGAGCAGATTGAACTCGTAGAGTGTAATACCCGGATTTTCAGTATAAATTTTTCGCGTTATTTTATCTGAGATATACTGTATAGTTTGGTATCTATAAGGTATGGATAAAATAAATTGATAACCGAGATAGTTATACTGGTGTGATTATCGTTTTTGATTGACAGGTATATTCAGGATATGTTGTATCAGGTTGAACTATTTGGATATCAGGTATACCGTATGAGAATATTTTTGGATTTAGTATGTGTATTCAGTATGCCGTATGTTTGTATTTGGTACATCGAGACGTCGGACAGGAACCGTTGGAATTTTTGGCTAAGTATAAAAGCCATTTCGTACGTTAAGCCTTGGAGCTTACGTACGTAAAATGTGTTAGCTTACGTACGTTATATAGTGTACATAACGTACGTAACAAGAGGAATCGGACAGTGGGGCCCGTGGTCGGCAGCTTTCGGCGCAGATGTGGACAGGTGAGTCAACGGATGGAGTTACGTACGTTATACATGGTGTATTACGTGCAGTATAATATATCGTAGCAAGTCAACGTCGTATTACGTGCGCAACGGATTAAGTGTTACGTGCGTTACGGGCGGCCGGCGAGTCGTGGCGAGATGACTGGATGGCGAGCATGGCGGGCGTGACTCGTTGGGATGGCGATCATGGTGGCGGTGATTCGCATGGATGGCCGATCACCGTCGGCGGTGACTCGTAGGATGGCTAGAATTGGCGATAACGCACGTAAGGCTCGGCGATTCTGGCCGTAAGGGCGATTCGTCGTAAGCCGGTGCCGATTCGTCGTAAGGGTTCCGGCTGCATGGGCGGTAGGGTCGGCGCGGCCGCTCGTGCGTAAGGACCCGTCGGTTACGTACGTAACGTGCCGGCAGGTCTCGGCCTATATAAGGCCTGGACCGAGTCACCTACTCATTTTTTCGTTTTTCTTTGTTTCTTCGCGATTCCTTCGGCAAGAATTGATGGATTTGAGTAAGATCATCTTATAACAACATGTTTTGGAAGTTGGAATCATGGATTAACATCATCTTCCACCCGGATCGAAGGTAAGAACACCTAAACTTTTGGTTTTTGGATGTTCTTGAGGTTTCTTGGTGTTTTGGCCGATTTGCTTCATTTTGATTCAGATTGTTGATTGAAATTGATTGTAAACTCGTAATCATTCAATACTCTTGAAGTTTTGTGGGAAGAATTCGAGTATTTCTTTGAATAATCGATTGAATTGGACTATGCCTTCAAAGTGTTCGATGAAATGTCTCAATGAGTAGAACTTGGAAAATTCTACACGTTTTCGTATGAATGATGGTTGAAATGATATTTTTGTGATGATTCTTGGTAATTATGGGAATTTCGTTAAAGGAAGATAATGAATTGGTGATCAAATGATTCGATTATGTTGTTATGATTATGGAATCGTAGTATTCTCGATGTTCTTGGTGGTTTGTTGTGATTCATGATGTTATGAGAAGTATATGTTGAAGGACATGATTATATACACCTTGAATTATGATTAAGGGTTGTTTAGATGTTAGAAAACATCGGGTTATGTTGTTTTATGGATTATGAACGTGAATTTGGATAATTCATGTTCTTAAAGAACTCTTGAGTTACATGTTATGATTTTGGAAGGATTTCGGATAATTTGGAATGTGATTATTCACGATAATAATCGGTAAATTGTTTTCTACGAATTTACAAGTATGAACAAGAAGGAGTTTTGTCTTCGTATTTGGAGTTGAAGTTGGAATCGAATATGTTATAAAATCCTTAATGTCGAGATGAATTGATCATTGATTTGATGAATACGTTTTAAGGTGTTGGTGTTTTATATATGAATATGGAATATTCATATCTAGAACTAAGTTATGTGTTTTGGTACAATATTCGTATAGGAATACGAATATGATGTCGGATTTGATAAGTTTATGATTCACTTTTGAGTTTGAGAATTCATAGGTATTTAACAAGTGTTCAATTCGGATAATGGAATTATTTGAAACCTTTGGAATATGGTTATCTATGATGTTGAATTAATCGGATCGTCCGGATTGATGATGATAACCGGTAATTGGTTTATATTATGAATTTACAAGGAGGAAACTTGTATCCGTATTTAAGATTGAATTTGGAATCGGTAATGTTAGACCCTTGTTGGTTTAAATTGATTATTGATTTTTATCGAATGTGTGTTAATCGGTTATTGCAATAGGTTGATATATTTTGATCGTGGATTATGACCGTTGTGTTGCGGTTGAAGTCGAAGAGTTCGTAGATTGCTTTTGGTCGGGGCTGAGGAGCTCGTAGACAAAGGCAATGGATATTGGTAACGGCTTCGTGGTATCGGTATCGAGGCAAGTTTATACTTGTTCAGTTTATAATATTTGATGAATGGTTTCGTTTTCATTTCATTTATAATTCGTATAGCAATGTTGTTAGAAAGGTGAGTTGTCGGTTAATGAGTTGTATATCGTGCTCTGGTTTGTATTAAATCATAAGGTATATGATTTAATTGTGTTCAAGGAATACGTGTGTAATCTTTGGTCAAGAGTATAGTATATCGGATATCGAGGATAATTATCGCGATGACATAAGTATCGGGATAAAGATTTATTGGTATTGAATGGATGGTACCTTATTTGAGATTATTCGTATAACTGTGTATTCGTTCAGGGATGTTGGTTCGTGGAAAGGATATTGTCTTCGGCTTGAGGTAATTCCAGTATTGTTCAGTTACGAGGATAATTGTTTTGAGGAATTACTGTATATGTTGTATGTTGATTCCGATTGATTATTTCGTTGAGGGATGATGATCCCAGGGCTGATTGTATTGAGATCGTTGATCGTGTTGATCATTTTTCGGGGATGATGATCGCAGGATTGTTGTTTTGGGTATTGATTAGTCGTGTCGACTTTTCATTGCCAGTCTGTTGTTGTTCACTTTGGTGAGTCTTTTGATCCTTATTGGATATGTGATTTATTGAATTCGTTGTCATGTTGCATCGTGACATATCTGGAATCATATCTGCGTTCCGATTGGTTATTGTGTAGGATTTTTAGCTGGGCACACTATGGTTATGCATTGATAATATTCCGCATTGAACCGTGCACACGAGACATAGTTTCGTGAGGCTAATTAGGTACAAGACCACACGTGTATTTGATCGATACCCGGGGTGGCTTGTGCACGGACGCATTTCCGGATCGGGCGTACTGTGATGTCCATCTTTGAGCCATATATTTTTGTCGTTTCATAGTCCATAGTATTGGATGTGTTCGACGGTTTGCGACTGGTTGTTCATACGCCCGAGGGGTATGTTCGACAGTCAAAGTTATTTCTTTGAGATCCATTATTGTTGATCATTTGGAGTCTACCTTGTTGAGGGTATTCTCGGTTATTGTTGGTCCTTTGTTGATCATTTGGAGTCTACCATGTTGAGGGTATTCTCAGTTATCGTTGATCATTTATTGATCGTATTGGAGTCACCATGTCGATAATATTCTCGGTTGACCTATTGTTTTGATCATTGTGTTGATCGTATGAGTATTTGGACTGTACGTCGATGTTGCAGTACTTGTTATCATTATCAGGTGGTAGTTGATCTACAGATATGTTGTGTATTATTGGTTTATACATGTTGAGATTTGATTGTGTAATCCGACGGACAGGATCTGGCACAGACTGGATTATTACCGCACTTATGAGTTTTGATGATGTTTTGAGGATTATTGGTATTTTTGGAATACAGTACAGATAATTATTGTTGAGTTCATTTCGTCATTTGAGAATGCGAAATGTGAATTATGGTAAGGATTGGATTGTTATGGATTGGTAAGGTATGACGGTAAGATTACTTTGGTAGTATTCTTGCAGTACTATTACATTGGTATGTAATTATTTATGATGATGTGATTGATATCATTATTGAGTATTGTGGCTGACCCCGTCGTGGGCTTTATTTTTAGGTACTCGGAGATCGAGCTAGTAGCGGTCATGAAGGGTGTGAGCTTCCCGGGTGATACTGGCTGTGACATTTATTTGAGTATCGAGTATTTCTTTTCCGGTTATTTATTTCCGCTGCAAATGTATATTTTGAACTGCATTTATCCGCTGCGTATGTATATTTCAAAATGGCTTTTCGGTATCTTTATCCACTGCGTGTGTATTTTAAATGGCCCTTTTGGTACTTTGCGAACTTGGGTTATTTCGTCAAACCCTTTTTCCTAACTATTTTTATCGATACGTTTAAGGAGTGGCTTAACGTACATTTTGAACTATCGAGATTTGGCACTTCGCCTTGTATTTTCAAATGGTATTTTATGACGGTATTTGAGAACTATGTTTTTGAAAATATTTGAGTATTTAAAATATTACCGTCATCAGCCTTTTGGCGTTTTTGAAATGGTTTTGTAAATGGTTTTTAGCCTGGTGGGTTCCGGCGCAGGACCCACGGCGCTGTAATATCCCGGATGGTTTTGGGGGTGTTACAGAAGATGGTATCGGAGCCAGGTTTTGTGAAACCCGGGCGTGTGTGTTATGTGGCTCTACCGGTACGGTAGTAGCGTAATTTTTGAAAATGATTTTTCTGACTTTTGAGTCGAACAGATTTTTGGAGTTTTCAAAATTTTTGAGATTCTTTTCAAATTGCTATTTGTGATATTGGTGTGTGTTGGTTGTGTTGAGACTTCGTGTGGAAGTCGTGTGCTAGTATCACCGGAGATCATCGGCTTCACGCACCTGTAAGTATATTGGTTTGGTTATTCGCTTGTGGCGACGCTTGATTGTTTTTGTGATGAGTTGGAAATTTTGGATTGATCTGTTGTTGGTGACGGGTCGCAAGTTTCGAGGACGAAACTTATTTTAAGGGGGGTAGTATGTAATACCCGGATTTTCAGTATAAATTTTTCGCGTTATTTTATCTGAGATATACTGTATAGTTTGGTATCTATACGGTATGGATAAAATAAATTGATAACCGAGACAGTTATACTGGTGTGATTATCATTTTTGATTGACAGATATATTCAGGATATGTTGTATCAGGTTGAACTGATTTGGATATCAGGTATACCGTATGAGAATATTTTTGGATTTAGTATGTGTATTCAGTATGTCGTATGTTTGTATTTGGTACGTCGAGATGTCGGACAGGAACCGTTGGAATTTTTGGCTAAGTATAAAAGCCATTACGTACGTTAAGCCTTGGAGCTTACGTATGTAAAATGTGTTAGCTTACGTACGTTATATAGTGTACATAACGTACGTAACAAGAGGAATCGGACAGTGGGGCCCGTGGTCGGCAGCTTTCGGCACAGATGTGGACAGGTGAGTCAACGGATAGAGTTACGTACGTTATACAGGGTGTATTACGTACGTAATACGAGTATAATACTGTAGCAAGTCAACGTACGTATTACGTACGCAACGTATTAAGTGTTACGTACGTTACGGGGCGGCTGGCCGAGTCGTGGCCGAGATGACCTGGATGGCCGAGCATGGCCGGACGTGACTCGTTGGGATGGCCGAGCATGGTCGGCAGTGATTCGCATGGATGGCCGATCACGGTCGGCAGTGACTCGCAGGGATGGCTAGAATTGGCCGATAACGTACGTAAGGCTCTGGCCGGTTACGGCCGTAAGTGTAATGCCCGAGATTTCTGTTATGTAATTGGAACTTGTGATATTGTAATGATTGTACTTTTGTCTGAGTATTATTCTCCGTATTTCATAATCCGATGTTGCCGAGCGTTTAATTTCATGGTTGTGATTTGTAAGGTTGAAATTCTGTGCATGTAGCGCACGCTACAGGCTAAGGGTAGCGTACGCTAACATGGTTTCATAGCGCACGCTACAGAATGTAATTAGCGCACGCTATGCGTGGTCAGATTGATTGGGACGTGCGGTAGGTGAGATCTGGCCGGGGGACCCTTGTCGGATCTTGTCGAATGTATCTGGACGGCTTTCGGGAAAAGCCGAGTCAACGCCTTAGCGCACGCTACAGGTCGATGCGTAGCGCACGCTAAGTGCCGAGTCTGATTTAGGCGTGAGCCGTTAGCGCACGCTGCGTGATGTATAGCGCGCGCTAATAGCCATTTATTATAAATAGAGACGATATCCTATTCGTGATTTCATCCTTTCTTCCCCATAACCCGAACTCTTGCACTTGAAACATAACTCCATTCGTCTAAACACTCCATATCAACCTCCTAGTTCGAGATTGAAGATCTTATACCATTGGAGATTGGTGTTCAAGCCGTGGGTGTTGGATTGCTTCATTTTCATCCGTGTTCTTCACTACTTTGAGGTAGGTAATTCTTCACCAATGATTAGTAAGGTTCCTAAGGAAGTTTTAATCATGTTTGGATAGCAAGTATCTCGTTTTTATCGGTCATCACATGTTAGAAGGATACTTTTGACGTATCGGTACTAGATGTCGAATGAACCTTTGAACCATCTTATTATAAGGACTCCTAAGCATGTTTAAATCGATTTATGATCAAGTAATCGGATATTACCCAGTTGATACGTTGTATACGTTGGAATCATGTGTTTTGGAACGTAAGACGATGGAACTTAGATTATTTCTTGAAGATCGTAGAGGAATTGTGATATCGAGATAACTATCCGTATATTTGTATCTCATGATCATAGAAACTTCCAAAAACCTTATTAGCATGATATGCCCGAAGATAACTTGTATTATCACGGTAGAATTCATGAGTTCTTCACCATTCAACCTAGTTTTGGATTTGATTCTCACATGCAGTATTAGCGCACGCTAACACAGGTGAGTTAACGTGCGCTATCGAGGTTCGGTTTTCGCACAAAACGTACGTAGCGTACGTTATGAGGCAGCCGAGTCAGACTGCCAGTTCGTGGCTAGCGCACGCTAGACTTATACGATAGCGTACGCTATGATCGGCTTAAGCGCCGCGTTACGTAGAACGATGCGTGGCGCTAAGCAAATCCAGCATGACTTGCTTATTTTGAGCTTTTCGGCCATGGGCAATTGTTAGGCCATCGTTCGACTTGAGATGATTTGTATATCGTTCCTTTTGTTAAGGTTCGAGCTTGTTACGTTGATCGAAGGAGGCGGCCTTCGAGTGTGTCGAGATCCTTGAAGTATTTCGTCTTGCCATTTTCGAGGCAAGTATCATATGTCGAGTTCGATTTATATTGAATCTTTGATCATGTTTGTGGTTTTGTTCATATTGTTGAATATGAGATGTATTTCGAAAATTCTCATGATATTGGTTGATTATTTGTTCGTATTGATGAACATATTAAAATGCATATGTGTATGCATAGTTGGTAGTTATGGTATAAATGATCCGAGGGGATCATGAGGATCTATCTTGAGGGCGCTGGATCGAATGTCCACCATGCGTTGGTCCGCGGGATCATCATGGGGATCTATCTTTGAGGCGCCGGATCGGCTGGGACGGGTTTTCCACCATGCGTTGGTCCGACGGGATCATCATGGGGATCTATACCAAAAGCTGGATCGCTGATTACCTGTATTGTGTTGATGGAATCGTGAGGATTCGCATCGTTGGATTCGAGCGGAAGTCCGTTTTGCATGTTTTATGATGCATTGATGATCTATTGTATTATGATACTTGTACTAGCATCGTTTTGCTAACCCCTTCGGGGTGGACATTGTTTTGATGTTCGAGTAGCCGAGGCGGGAGACAACCACGATGCAAGCGGGACGATGAGATGGCTCAGCGATGTGATTGATGTTATTGTTGTCGAGAGTTGTTTTCTTGTTTCGTATAGTACTCGAGTACGTCTGTTTTAGTAATGTCTTTTCGATATGGTTGTATAAATTAACTATTTGATCGGTTGAATCAAATATGTCTTTAAACTTCAGTTGTACGATTGGTTTATATTTACACTCTTTTTAAAATTAGCCTTGTAAATCCTTACCTAAAGGGTTTACGGCGCTGTAATTATTCCGAATATCTCGGGGTGTTACAGAATATGGTATCAGAGCTAAGATTTATGGATATCTTGGCGGTCGGGTTAGTTGGGTGCATTTACGTTATTGATTATTGGTCGTTCGTAACATCAACTGTGAGCCAACATCGTCAATTAATTTGTGGTTGTAAGTTTCCTAATCTCGAATACTCTTGTTTTATTTAATTCTTGTCTTGTAAACATTGATGGATGTACTTTTAGAACGTTTGCCTGGATATTGAGTATTTATGTTTACGGTATGTTGAGAGGAGGTCGTGGACGCGGGCCGCGGTCGTGGACGCGGACGTGGAAATGCGAGGCAAGAAGAATCGGTATCTACTCTGAGATAGCCGCTAGCCAAACGGATTCACATTCGGGGCGGCGAGATCGGCAAATAATAATGCGAGATCCTAACGTGTCGAGTACTTCAAGGTGGTTGCCCGGATAAACCGGTTGCTCAAGTTGTGGATCGCATGCGAGGCAGCGATGGGACAAAGAGAATAACGTGGATAATCGGGAGATAAATGGCTTAGAGGTGGTCAAATTGCATCCTCCGAAATTTGACGGTTCCACCGAGACGCTTCGTGGGATCATTGGTGAAGGAATTAGAGAAGATTTTTGCGGGGATTAAGCTGTCCCAACGATAGGAAGGTTCGGTCGCCCGGTATCTTTTGGCCAGGAGGCTTTCGGCGGTGGGAGGCCATTCGACCGAGAGGAGCACAATCTTGGGACGGAATTCAAGTTGATGATGGAGGCACAGTATTGTCCTCGCCCAGTTAGAGAGGCCCGAGTTCGGGAGTTTTTCTCACCACAAAATTCGGAAGCATCTGTGACGGAAGTGATTAAGACTTTTAATCACCAGCTGACTTATGTGCGCCACCTGGTCAGGACCGAGGCGGAAAGGATTTTCCATTTTGACATGCGAATGAAGCCGGAAATTCAGCAATATATGTCCGGATTTGATTGTGCCACCTTGAGGCAGTATCAGGACAAGGCGCTGGCCTACGACATGAAAGAGGCGGCGGTAGAAAAATCGGTAGAGGCAAAGAAACAGAAGGTGTCAGGCAACTTCGCGGAGAATAAGAATAGTGGGCCCCGCCGGGGTCAGTCCTCTTTTCACTCATCCAGGAGACCTCCGCATCCTAGTCGAGGAGGAAAGAAGTTCCGGCAAGACCATTGCTTTCGACACGAGGAAGAAGTGTTACAAGCGTGGCAAGGCGGGACATGTTCGACGTGATTGTTTCGCGCTGCGTGACTGTTTGAGTGTGGACAAGAAGGACATCGCGCAACATTTTGTGGGAATGCGAACCGATCTTTTGGTACTCGCGCTCCGGCTCGATCCCGAAGGAGACGAGTGTGAACCGACGCGGCAAAGTGGATTTCAGCGGCGACGGCCCGGGAAGAGAGAGGCATCCAAGTCTTTGGGTCCGTTCCTCCACGTGCATGCGAGATGAGAAAATCGATGATCGAACACACCGTTGCATCAGGTACGATTCAGATTCTTTTGCAACCAGTTAGTGTCTTGTTCGATTCAGGAGCTACGCATTCTTTTATATCTTTGAACTGTGTAAATCGTTTGAACATCTCGTGCTTGTATAATTGTGAACCTTATGTTGTGGGATTACCGAGCGGAGAGAAAATTGTGGGAACCTTAGAAGCTAGGGATTTCCCAGTATCTATAGAAGGAAGAGATTGGCCATCGAATCTTATTGTGGTTGACATCTGCGGTGATGATTTAATTCTCGGAGATGATTGGCTCAACCGTTATGGAGCTGTGCTGAATTACCGAGAGAGAGTTATTTCCATCATTGCTGATAACGGATCTGAACACTTATTCCGAGGATGGAGACCGGGAAGCTCGGGGAAATTGATCAAGGCAATGAAAGCTGTAAAATTACTGAAGCAAGGATGTCACGGACTTTGGTGCTATGCCATGAGGAAAGAGGAAGGAGTAGAGCTCTCGTCCATTTCAGTGGTGAATGAGTTCTCCGATGTATTTCCTGACGAACTACCTGGGTTACCTCCGCAGAGGGGAGTGGAATTCACTATCGAACTAGAGCCTGGAGCAGCTCCTATTTCCAGAGCACCATACCGCATGGCGCCGACCGAGATGTATGAACTCAAGAAACAACTGGAGGAATTGTTGCAGAAGGGTTATATTCAACCAAGCGTTTCTCCTTGGGGAGCGCCCGTTCTCTTTGTCAGGAAGAAAGACGGATCCCTCCGACTATGTATTGATTACAGGGAGCTTAACAAGATGACGATCAAGAATAAGTATCCTATACCTCGGATCGACGACTTGTTTGATCAACTGCAAGGGGCAAGGGTATTTTCGAAGATTGACTTGCGATCGGGATACCACCAGTTGAGAATTAAGGAATCGGATATACCGAAATCGCTTTCGGATCCGATGCAGGCATTATGAATTCGTAGTGATGCCGTTTGGACTTACCAATGCTCCTGCGGTATTCATGCAATTGATGAATCGGGTATTCTTGGAATACTTGGATAAATTTGTGGTCGTTTTCATTGGCGACATTTTGATATATTCGAGGGACGCAGAGGAGCATGCGATCATTTACGTGTGGTTTTGAGCATCTTGAGAAAGGAACAACTATATGCAAAATTTGCTAAATGCGAGTTCGGCTTAAGGAAGTAACCTTCCTTGGGCATGTGATATCACCGACGGAGTTCAGTGGACCCAAGAAAGTCAAGCAATCTTGGAATGGGAAGCTCCTAAGAACGTGAAAGAAGTCCAAGCTTCTTAGGACTTGCCGGATACTATCGCCGTTTGTAGAGGGATTTTCCAAAATTGCTCGTCCGCTCACCCAAATTATGAGAAAACTCAAAAGTTCGCGTGGAATGAGAAGTGCCAGGTGGTTTTGACGAACTTAAGAAGAGACCGACGACAGCACCTATATTAGCGCCGCTGAAGGAACCGACGGATTTATGGTATACTGGACGCTTCAAATCGGGGTTTGGGTTGTGTGTTGATGCAAAAGGATAAAGTAATTGCTTATGCTTCTCGGCAATTGAAACCGCACGGGTTAATTATCCGACTCATGATCTGGAGCTAGCAAATGTGGTCTTTGCCTTGAAAATTTGGAGACATTATTTGTACGGCACTCATAGTCAGATCTTTACAGATCATAAGAGCCTCAAGTACATTTTCAGTCAGAAAGAGTTAAACATGAGGCAGAGAAGGTGGCTGGAATTGATCAAGGATTACGACTTGGAGATTCTCTATCATCCGGGGAAAGCAAACGTAGTAGCTGATGCTTTGAGCCGTAAACCTGTTTCTCTTCGAGTGTTGGAAGCACTTACGTCCCAAACCAGTATTCATCGGGAACTGATCCGCGAGGGGATTGAAGTATGGGCACCAGGAATCCAAGGGCAACTTTATGTGATGGAACTGACTTCATCACTTGTCGAGGAGATCAAGTCTAAACAATTGAATGATTCTCTGATCCTTCGATTGTGTGACGAAGTAAAGAAAGGAAAAGCCCCAGGATTCGTGATACAAGATGATGGAGTTTTGAGATTTCAGAGTCGACTTTGCGTTCCCGATGATGATGATTTGAGAAGGACTATTCTGAAGGAAGCTCACAGCGCGCCCTATTCTATTCACCCGGCGTGATAAGATGTATAAGGATTTAAAGCAGAACTTCTGGTGGGGAAATATGAAGAAGGACGTAGCGGAGTACGTTTCGAAGTGTTTGACTTGTCAGCAGGTTAAGATTGAACATCAACGACCTGCCGGAATGTTAAAGCCACTTCCGATCCCTGAATGGAAGTGGGAGGATATCTCGATGGATTTCATCACTAGTATGCCAAGGACCAGAACGGGAATGAACATGATTTGGGTTGTAGTTGATCGACTAACCAAGTCGGCTCATTTCCTAGGAATCAAATATACATAGGGACCCGAGAGATTGGCACGAATATTTATTGCGGAGATAGTCCGATTGCACGGGACGCCGAAGACCATTATTTCGGATCGAGATGGTCGTTTCGTGTCACACTTCTGGAAAGTAGTTCACAGGGCTTTGGGGACCGAGCTAAACTTTAGTACAGCTTATCATCCCCAAACGGACGGTCAGTCCGAAGGGACTATTCAGACAGTAGAGGACATGCTTAGAGCTTGTGCATTAGATTGGTCGACTGATTGGGAGGTTCACTTGCCCTTGATCGAGTTCACTTATAATAACAGTTGGCATGCTTCTATTAAGATGGCACCATTTGAAGCTTTGTACGGGAGAAGATGCCGATCACCCCTGTGCTGGGATGATTCTTCGGATCTGGTCGGGACGGAACCGGAATTGATTATTCAGACTCAAGAGAAGATAGCCTTGATTCGAGAGAGACTGTTGATCGCCTGCAGTCGATGTAAGTCTTATGCCGATGTACGTCGTCGCCCTCTAGAGTTCGACGCTGGAGACCACGTACTATTGAAGGTGTCTCCTACACGAGGGATTTTCCGTTTTGGGAGAAGAGGCAAGCTTAGTCCGAGATATATCGGACCATTTGAGATCATAGAGAGAGTTGGGGATTTAGCATACCGGTTGGCCTTACCGCCATCGCTGAGTCATGTTCACAATGTGTTTCACGTATCCCAACTGCGGAAGTATGTACCGGACCCCAGTCACGTCATTGATTTCGACGAGATCGAGATAGCTAATGATGGCACCTTCGAAGAGAGACCAATCAAGATACTTGAGAGCCGGATCAAACAATTGAGGAATAAACCAATACACTTGGTTAAAGTACAATGGTCACGACATGAAGTCGAAGGGGCCACTTGGGAAACGGAGGTCGGTATGAAGGCTAAATATCCGGAGTTGTTTTTATCATAAGTTTCGGGACGAAACTTCTTTTTAGGGAGGAAGGATGTAATGCCCGAGATTTCTGTTATGTAATTGGAACTTGTGATATTGTAATGATTGTACTTTTGTCTGAGTATTATTCTCCGTATTTCATAATCCGATGTTGCCGAGCGTTTAATTTCATGGTTGTGATTTGTAAGGTTGAAATTCTGTGCATGTAGCGCACGCTACAAAGCTAAGGGTAGCGTACGCTAACATGGTTTCATAGCGCACGCCATGTAATGTAATTAGCGCACGCTATGCGTGGTCGATTGATTGGGACGTGCGGTAGGTGAGATCTCGCCGGGGACCCTTGTCGGATCTTGTCGAATGTATCTGGACGGCTGGGAAAAGCCGAGTCAACGCCTTTAGCGCACGCTATGTGTCGATGCGTAGCGCACGCTAAGTGCCGAGTACGCTGATAGCGTGAGCCGTTAGCGCACGCTACGAATGATGTATAGCGCGCGCTAATAGCCATTTATTATAAATAGAGATGATCCTATTCGTGATTTCAGTCCTTTCTTCCCCATAACCCGAACTCTTGCACTTGAAACATAACTCCATTCGTCCTAAACACTCCATATCAACCTCCTAGTTCGAGATTGAAGATCTTATACCATCGAGATTGGTGTTCAAGCCGTGGGTGTTGGATTGCTTCATTTTCATCCGTGTTCTTCACTACTTTGAGGTAGGTAATTCTTCACCAATGATTAGTAAGGTTCCTAAGGAAGTTTTAATCATGTTTGGATAGCAAGTATCTCGTTTTTATCGGTCATCACATGTTAGAAGGATACTTTTGACGTATCGGTACTAGATGTCGAATGAACCTTTGAACCATCTTATTATAAGGACTCCTAAGCATGTTTAAATCGATTTATGATCAAGTAATCGGATATTACCCAGTTGATACGGTGTATACGTTGGAATCATGTGTTTTGGAACGTAAGACGATGGAACTTAGATTATTTCTTGAAGATCGTAGAGGAATTGTGATATCGAGATAACTATCCGTATATTTGTATCTCATGATCATAGAAACTTCCAAAAACCTTATTAGCATGATATGCCCGAAGATAACTTGTATTATCACGGTAGAATTCATGAGTTCTTCACCATTCAACCTAGTTTTCGGATTTCAGTATTCTGCCATGCAGTATTAGCGCACGCTAACACAGGTGAGTTAACGTGCGCTATCGAGGTTCGGTTTTCGCACAAAACGTACGTAGCGTACGTTATGAGGCAGCCGAGTCAGACTGCCAGTTCGTGGATAGCGCACACTAGACTTATACGATAGCGTACGCTAACAGTCCAGCTTAGCGCACGTTACGTAGAGTACGTAGCGCGCGCTAAGCAAATCCAGACAGCTTGCTTATTTTGAGCTTTTCGGCCATAGACCGAATTGTTAGGCCATCGTTCGACTTGAGATGATTTGTATATCGTTCCTTTTGTTAAGGTTCGAGCTTGTTACGTTGATCGAAGGAGGCGGCCTTCGAGTGTGTCGAGATCCTTGAAGTATTTCGTCTTGCCATTTTCGAGGCAAGTATCATATGTCGAGTTCGATTTATATTGAATCTTTGATCATGTTTGTGGTTTTGTTCATATTGTTGAATATAAGATGTATTTCTGAAAATTCTCATGATATTGGTTGATTATTTGTTCGTATTGATGAACATATTAAAATGCATATGTGTATGCATAGTTGACTGGTTATGGTATAAATGATCCGAGGGGATCATGAGGATCTATGCTGAGGGCGCTGGATCGAATGTCCACCATGCGTTGGTCCGACGGGATCATCATGGGGATCTATGCTGAGGGCGCTGGATCGCTGGACGGGTTTTCCACCATGCGTTGGTCCGACGGGATCATCATGGGGATCTATACCAAGGGCGCTGGATCGCTGGATTACCCTGTATTGTGTTGATGGAATCGTGAGGATTCGCATCGTTGGATTCCGGTAGCGGAAGTCCGTTTTGCATGTTTTATGATGCATTGATGATCTATTGTATTATGATACTTGTACTAGCATCGTTTTGCTAACCCCTTCGGGGGTGGACATTGTTTTGATGTTCAGGTAGCCGAGGAGCGGGGAGACAACCACAGTACCGACAGGACGATGAGATGGCTCAGCGATGTGATTGATGTTATTGTTGTCGAGAGTTGTTTTCTTGTTTCGTATAGTACTCGAGTACGTCTGTTTTCGTAATGTCTTTTCGATATGGTTGTATAAATTAACTATTTGATCGGTTGAATCAAATATGTCTTTAAACTTCAGTTGTACGATTGGTTTATATTTACACTCTTTTTAAAATTAGCCTTGTAAATCCTTACCTAAAGGGTTTACGGCGCTGTAATTATTCCGAATATCTCGGGGTGTTACAGTAAGGGCCAGTTACGTACGTAAGCCAGCTGCCGGTTACGTACGTAAGGGTTCCGACAGAATTGGGCAGTAGGGTCGGCCGCGTGTCACGGGATGACTTTACGACTAGCCGATATCGTGTGCCACTCAGCTCACTTCTAGCTAAGTCAGGCTAACTCCACTCCTTATGATGTTCTAGCGGACTTGGAAAGCAAGAAACTAAGGGTTGAAGACTACAAGGTAAGAAGAGGTTTTATATTATATGAACTTCAAATATTACAAGCACTTCTTGATTACACTTCTTGATGATCTTGATGATCTTCCTGATGATACTTCTTGATCTCCTTGATGGTCTTGGAGCAAATGAGCTCACCCTATTTATACATCTCCCACCTCCTCTTATGGAGGGTTCTAGAGAAGTCTACAACTTTTCTCCTATCTTTACATAATAAGAATACACTAGAACATTCCATACATATCTTTACATTTCAAGACTTATATGATATTTCTAGGCTATTCCACAAGCCTTCTAAGATTCAACCTTTCTTGAAGGTTCTTGAGAGTTCTGCTTTCATCCGGGCGCTCCAGCTCGTTCTAGTCCGTCTCGGCCCGCTTCGGCCCGTCCCGGCCCGCATTGGCCCGACACAGTCCTCTTACTTCCGCAACCTTCTGGAGTCTTCCCGAACCTTCTGGGCCATTCTGGTCCGCACCTGGCTGTTCCTGGTCGAGTCTTCCCCGCAGAGTGGTTCCTCAGCTTTTCATTATCCACTGCCCCCACAAGGGTATATCCCGCTAAGCCTATTATAGGGGGAGGGTCTCTCTCGCACCCTGCGCGCGCGCGCCCTCGCATGTCGGCCGCATCCGGCATCCCATGCCCGCGCCTGGCATCCTTGCTTGAGTCTTGCCTCGCGACTCGACCTCGCCTCGTCATCTTTCCTTATTCCGAGCACTGCTTGCTCGGCCGGCCTTGCCCGTGCTCCATGCACTGCCGGACAGTCCCGCACATGTCCCGACCGGAATGCCCAAGTGTCCTGAACACTAAGGCACGTTGTCCCTTGGGCGAACCGCCTCCCATAGCGGCGCCTGTGTTCCTCCCACGGCTTCTTCACATGGTTGTCCGTCCGACCATGCTGCTTATAAGGCTGAACCTCCATTTCCAGCCCGATGCCTTTCAGGCCATCTTGCTCGTGCTTGATCTTCAGAACCTCGTGCGACCGGACGTGCACGTCTGTCCCGTCGTCAACTTTCTGTCGTGACACTCTCCCCCGCCCATTTCGTCGACGTCCCCGTCGACGTGGCGAATCATTGGTTTTCTCCATGCTCAAGACGCTGTTACGGTCGTCCATTGTCATTGCCTTGAAGTGTACTGGTGCCTGCCCTGCGCCTAAGCCCCGTCGCACATTGCTTGCGACTTTTGTGTTCTGAATGGCTGATTCAATCTTCTGTACTGCCTCTGTGGGGACCTCCTTGCACTCGGCAACATCCTGCGCCTTGGTGTGCTCCATGGTGACCAACTTCAGAAGTCCCTTACTGAGTTGCATGGACGATAGAACTCGAGTCTCTGTTTTACTTCTTTCCAAAGGCACGATATGTATCGTCGAACCCTTGGTGATCCGCATGGTTTGGTCTTCAAATGAAAAAGGACGTACCTCGTCCAGGAACTCCATTCCCAACACCATGTGGTACTCGTCCATGGGTACTATAGTCAGATCTATAGTGCCTTTCCATCCTCCTATTTCAACGGGCACTCCCTGGGCAACTCCAAGGATAGGCTGGGACGGAGAGTTTACTGCTTTTACCCAACCTATCTCCTTGGTGTATTGAATACCCATTTTCTTAGCTTCACTTTCAGCAAGGAAGTTGTGAGACGCACCTGTGTCGATCAATGTTCTTACGTGACCTTTGTTAAGCTTGGCATTGACAAACATGAGGCCTCGTCCCTTCTCGGTTTCCTTGGGAGTCTTGGTATCCTCTTTCGCCATGGAGTTAAGGAGTCGCATTGAGCTGATATAAGCTTCTTCCGCTCCTTTCTTCTCTTCCTCAAATACCATTGCGTTGAAGGCCTTCTTCTTAGGGCAGTCCCGAATCAAGTGAGGGCCATCGCATAGATAACACTTGTACTCCCTTGAATTTCCCCCTTCAACCGGCTTCCCTTTAGGATTCGAAGGTCTGGAAGCAGGTTTCTCCTCTCTTGATGGTGGCTTAGGGGCTGGCTTCTCCACTTCACCAGTCTTTCTAGCGGGTGTGTCTTGACGAAAATCCATGAGATCTTCCGCTATGGCAATTGCTTCATCCACGTCTCGAACGTTCCTTCTCTTGAGCTCATTGTAAGCCCAAGCCTGCAATCCGTCTTGGAAGTAGAATAACTTATCCTTCTCTTGCAAGTCGGGTAGTTCAAGCATCAGCGTGGTGAATTCCACCACGTAGTCTCTGATTGAACCCGTGTGTTTCAACTCTCGAAGCTTCTTCATGGCTATTTCTTCAGCATTGTGTGGGCAGAATTGCCTCTTAAGTTGCTTCTTGAATTCTTCCCACGTGTCTATGGTGTAGAGTCCCTTTTCAATGTCTCCATGTTTTCGTCTCCACCATAGAGCAGCGTTTTCACTTAGGTAAAGGAAGGCAGTGTCTATCTTTGACTTGTCGTCTTTTACCTCGGTCGCATTGAAATAGCATTCTATGGACCAAAGAAATTCATCAATTACTTTAGAGTCGCGCTTACCTCCGTACTTCAAAGGTGGTGGTGCTTCTGTGCGCGGCATCCTCTTGGTGATGGCTCCTCCGGCGATCGCTGCTTTGCACAAGTTTACTTCAACTTCCAAAGCGCGTGTCTTCTCCCGAAACTCGTTCCTTAGGGTGTTGATAAGTCCAAGTACTTCTTCCTTCATGACACCGATGGCATCTTTCAATCCATCGCTCGTGTCACTTATCTCTGCAGCGAATTGGTCGATGGTATCCTTCCACCTGTGGTCTCACCGACGTTAATCTCGACCCTTGTCAGCCTATTGTCAAAGCTGGCCAAGGTATCTACCGACTGCTCCCTCTTCTTGGATTTTGCCTTCTTCTCCTTTTCCACTCCTTCAACAAGTGGGGGAATGTTGGCAACTTCACTAGTTCCTTCCGTAACCATAGTCTTCGCTTTCCGCGAACCGAGGCTCCGATACCACGTTGTCACGGGATGACTTTATGACTAGCCGATCTCGTGTGCCACTCAGCTCACTTCTAGCTAAGTCAGGCTAACTCCACTCCTTATGATGTTCTAGCGGACTTGGAAAGCAAGAAACTAAGGGTTGAAGACTACAAGGTAAGAAGAGGTTTTATATTATATGAACTTCAAAGATTACAAGCACTTCTTGATTACACTTCTTGATGATCTTGATGATCTTCCTGATGATACTTCTTGATCTCCTTGATGGTCTTGGAGCAAATGAGATCCCCCTATTTATACATCTCCCACCTCCTCTTATGGAGGGTTCTAGAGAAATCTACAACTTTTCTCCTATCTTTACATAATAAGAATACACTAGAACATTCCATACATATCTTTACATTTCAAGACTTATATGATATTTCTAGGCTATTCCACAAGCCTTCTAAGATTCAACCTTTCTTGAAGGTTCTTGAGAGTTCTGCTTTCATCCGGGCGCTCCAGCTCGTTCTAGTCCGTCTCGGCCCGCTTCGGCCCATCCCGGCCCGCATCGGCCCGACACAGTCCTCTTACTTCCGCAACCTTCTGGAGACTTCCCGAACCTTCTGGGCCATTCTGGTCCGCACCTGGCTGTTCCTGGTCGAGTCTTCCCCGCAGAGTGGTTCCTCAGCTTTTCAGTATCCACTGCCCCCACAAGGGTATATCTCGCTAAGCCTATTATAGGGGGGGAGGGTCTCTCTCGCACCCTGCGCGTGCACGCCCTCGCCTGTCGTCCGCGTCCGGCATCCCATGCCCGCGCCCGACATCCTTGCTTGAGTCTTGCCTCGCGACTCGACCTCGCCTCGTCATCTTTCCTTATTCCGAGCACTGCTTGCTCGGCCGGCCTTGCCCGTGCTCCATGCACTGCCGGACAGTCCCGCACATGTCCCGACCGGAATGCCCAAGTGTCCTGAACACTAAGGCACGTTGTCCCTTGGGCGAATCGCCTCCCATAGCGGCGCCTGTGTTCCTCCCACGGCTTCTTCACATGGTTGTCCGTCCGACCATGCTGCTTATAAGGCTGAACCTCCATTTCCAGCCCGATGCCTTTCAGGCCATCTTGCTCGTGCTTGATCTTCAGCACCTCGTGTGACCGGACGTGCACGTCTGTCCCGTCGTCAACTTTCTGCCGTGACACGCATCCGGCTACGTACGTAAGGACCCGCCGGTTACGTACGTAACGTGCCGGCAGGTCTCGACCTATATAAGGCCTGGACCGAGTCACCTACTCATTTTTTCGTTTTTCTTCGTTTCTTCGTGATTCCTTCGGCAAGAATTGATGGATTTGAGTAAGATCATCTTATAACAACATGTTTTGGAAGTTGGAATCATGTATTAACATCATCTTCCACCCGGATCGAAGGTAAGAACACCTAAACTTTTGGTTTTTGGATGTTCTTGAGGTTTCTTGGTGTTTTGGCCGATTTGCTTCGTTTTGATTCAGATTGTTGATTGAAATTGATTGTAAACTCGTAATCATTCAATACTCTTGAAGTTTTGTGGGAAGAATTCGAGTATTTCTTTGAATAATCGATTGAATTGGACTATGCCTTCAAAGTGTTCGATGAAATGTCTCAATGAGTAGAACTTGGAAAATTCTACACGTTTTCGTATGAATGATGGTTGAAATGATATTTTTGTGATGATTCTTGGTAATTATGGGAATTTTGTTAAAGGAAGATAATGAATTGGTGATCAAATGATTCGATTATGTTGTTATGATTATGGAATCGTAGTATTCTCGATGTTCTTGGTGGTTTGTTGCGATTCATGATGTTATGAGAAGTATATGTTGAAGGACATGATTATATACACCTTGAATTATGATTAAGGGTTGTTTAGATGTTAGAAAACATCGGGTTATGTTGTTTTATGGATTATGAACGTGAATTTGGATAATTCGTGTTCTTAAAGAACTCTTGAGTTACATGTTATGATTTTGGAAGGATTTCGGATAATTTGGAATGTGATTATTCACGATAATAATCGGTAAATTGTTTTCTACGAATTTACAAGTATGAACAAGAAGGAGTTTTGTCTTCGTATTTGGAGTTGAAGTTGGAATCGAATATGTTATAAAATCCTTAATGTCGAAATGAATTGATCATTGATTTGATGAATACGTTTTAAGGTGTTGGTGTTTTATATATGAATATGGAATATTCATATCTAGAACTAAGTTATGTGTTTTGGTACAATATTCGTATAGGAATACGAATATGATGTCGGATTTGATAAGTTTATGATTCACTTTTGAGTTTGAGAATTCATAGGTATTTAACAAGTGTTCAATTCGGATAATGGAATTATTTGAAACCTTTGGAATATGGTTATCTATGATGTTGAATTAATCGGATCGTCCGGATTGATGATGATAACCGGTAATTGGTTTATATTATGAATTTACAAGGAGGAAACTTGTATCCGTATTTAAGATTGAATTTGGAATCGGTAATGTTAGACCCTTGTTGGTTTAAATTGATTATTGATTTTTATCGAATGTGTGTTAATCGGTTATTGCAATAGGTTGATATATTTTGATCGTGGATTATGACCGTTGTGTTGCGGTTGAAGTCGAAGAGTTCGTAGATTGCTTTTGGTCGGGGCTGAGGAGCTCGTAGACAAAGGCAATGGATATTGGTAACGGCTTCGTGGTATCGGTATCGAGGCAAGTTTATACTTGTCCAGTTTATAATATTTGATGAATGGTTTCGTTTTCATTTCATTTATAATTCATATAGCAATGTTGTTAGAAAGGTGAGTTGTCGGTTAATGAGTTGTATATCGTGCTCTGGTTTGTATTAAATCATAAGGTATATGATTTAATTGTGTCCAAGGAATACGTGTGTTATCTTTGGTCAAGGGTATAGTATATCGGATATCGAGGATAATTATCGCGATGACATAAGTATCGGGATAAAGATTTATTGGTATTGAATGGATGGTACCTTATTTGAGATTATTCGTATAACTGTGTATTCGTTCAGGGATGTTGGTTCGTGGAAAGGATATTGTCTTCGGCTTGAGGTAATTCGGTATTGTTCGATTCTGAGGATAATTGTTTTGAGGAATTACTGTATATGTTGTATGTTGATTCCGATTGATTATTTCGTTGAGGGATGATGATCCCAGGGCTGATTGTATTGAGATCGTTGATCGTGTTGATCATTTTTCGGGGATGATGATCGCAGGATTGTTGTTTTGGGTATTGATTAGTTGTGTCGACTTTTCATTGCCAGTCTGTTGTTGTTCACTTCGGTGAGTCTTTTGATCCTTATTGGATATGTGATTTATTGAATTCGTTGTCATGTTGCATCGTGACATATCTGGAATCATATCTGCGTTCCGATTGGTTATTGTGTAGGATTTTTAGCTGGGCACACTATGGTTATGCGTTGATATTATTCCGCATTGAACCGTGCACACGAGACGTAGTTTCGTGAGGCTAATTAGGTACAAGACCACACGTGTATTTGATCGATACCCGGGGTGGCTTGTGCACGGACACATTTCCGTATCAGGCGTACTGTGATGTCCATCTTTGAGCCATATATTTTTGTCGTTTCATAGTCCATAGTATTGGATGTATTCGACGGTTTGCGACTGGTTGTTCATACGCCCGAGGGGTATGTTCGACAGTCAAAGTTATTTCTTTGAGATCCATTATTGTTGATCATTTGGAGTCTACCTTGTTGAGGGTATTCTCGGTTATTGTTGGTCCTTTGTTGATCATTTGGAGTCTACCATGTTGAGGGTATTCTCAGTTATCGTTGATCATTTATTGATCGTATTGGAGTCACCATGTCGATAATATTCTCGGTTGACCTATTGTTTTGATCATTGTGTTGATCGTATGAGTATTTGGACTGTACGTCGATGTTGCAGTACTTGTTATCATTATCAGGTGGTAGTTGATCTACAGATATGTTGTGTATTATTGGTTTATACATGTTGAGATTTGATTGTGTAATCCGACGGACAAGATTTGGCACAGACTGGATTATTACCGCACTTATGAGTTTTGATGATGTTTTGAGGATTATTGGTATTTTTGGAATACAGTACAGATAATTATTGTTGAGTTCATTTCGTCATTTGAGAATGCGAAATGTGGATTATGGTAAGGATTGGATTGTTATGGATTGGTAAGGTATGACGGTAAGATTACTTTGGTAGTATTCTTACAGTACTATTACATGGTATGTAATTATTTATGATGATGTGATCGATATCATTATTGAGTATTGTGGCTGACCCCGTCGTGGGCTTTATTTTTAGGTACTCGGAGATCGAGCTAGTAGCGGTCGTGAAGGGGGTGAGCTTCCCGGGTGATACTGGCTGTGACATTTATTTGAGTATCAAGTATTTCTTTTCCGGTTATTTATTTCCGCTGCAAATGTATATTTTGAAATGCATTTATCCGCTGCGTGTGTATATTTCAAAATGGCTTTTCGGTATCTTTATCCGTTGCGTGTGTATTTTAAATGGCCCTTTTGGTACTTTGCGAACTTGGGTTATTTCGTCAAACCCTTTTTCCTAACTATTTTTATCGATACGTTTAAGGAGTGGCTTAACGTACATTTTGAACTATCGAGATTTGGCACTTCGCCTTGTATTTTCAAATGGTATTTTATGACGGTATTTGAGAACTATGTTTTTGAAAATATTTGAGTATTTAAAATATTACCGTCATCAGCCTTTTGGCGTTTTTGAAATGGTTTTGTAAATGGTTTTTAGCCTGGTGGGTTCCGGCGCGGGACCCACGGCGCTGTAATATCCCGGATGGTTTTGGGGGTGTTACATAGAGATCAAATTAAAGCTTGGGAAATAGCTCAAGAGAAGGTTACCATTTAATCAACGGACTTCGAGGGTTAGTTTCTTATGACTCTTGCTATTCATTTTTAATATCCGTATATACGTAGCTCGATCGATCCTCGTAGGGATTCAGATCGAATTAATTTTCGTTTTACCGCTTCCGCTGGGCCGTCGTATTAGGCACCGAATCCCAACAGTGGTATCGGAGCGTAGGTCTTGCGATCGTATATACGATATTTGGCATTTGGAATGCTCGATTAGATGGTGAATGATTTGGAATTATTTTAGTCATAATCGTGGTACATGTTTTACGTTCCTTGTAGTTATATTTTTCGTAAGTTTATGTCTAAATATAAATCTTAAATTTATGGGAAATATGATTTATATTGAAGATATGAAAGTCGGAAAATCTAGCCCCGAATCGTCGGCGGACGACTTTTTGGACAAAAAGGGTAATCTGGCCGAGAGTGACTCGACCGTGTCCTGGGTGACTCGGTCGTGTCCGGCAGTGTGGCCAAGTCACTGCCAGGCAGACTCGACCGTGTCCTGGGTGACTCGGTCGTGTGCAGCGATCGCCAAGTCATCGCCAGTGCACTCCGACCGTGTCCTGGGTGACTCGGTCGTGTCCTGGCCGGCATCTTCCGAGCGTGACTCAGCCATGCCAGGCGTGACTGCCGATAGGCTGCCGAGGGTGACTCGGTCATGCTGGCCAGTTTTCACCCCGGCTCAATTTTTCCGTGTATTCTTGAAAATTAATCTCCCACATGTTAAATTGGATTTAATATGATTAAAATGATTTATGGTATTTCATTTTATAAGGGAAATTTGATTAATTGGAATATTTATGGTCAACCGAATTATTTTGAACGTTATCATATTACCGATTGTGTGAATCGATTGGATCGGTTCGTATTGTTGATTGGATCAATGTACCTCTACGCTTTTCATTTATATAGTATTTATTGGATGAATGCTTTTGAATGGGGATGTGGTTCATGGACTTAGTTTTGAATCGTTCGTTTTATTCGATTGGGTTGTAAAAGCCGTTTTGAGCCTATTTATTTTACTAGAAATGTTTGTATCTAGGATGCAATTTTCAATGTAAAATTTATATATAATGACGAAGACCGGAGGAAGATCCATTTCGAGAAGACGAAGATTCAAGACGAAGACTTGTAATTAGATTACGGAGTTTTTATTTTCTAGGAACGGTCCATGAACCACATGTTGGTAGCAACTAGGTTGTGAATGGTTGTTTCATATTGTATGAATGCCACAAACGCGCTTAAATGAATTAATGTGCAAAGTGTAACATTAATCGCGATAATTCTCCCTAGGGGTGGGCATGGGACGGGATGGGTCGGGATTGGCGAATCCGTCCGTCCAAAATAAATTACGGGACGAGACGGACGGGATTGCGTATTTTGAAATTCATCCCGCACGTTCCGATCCCGTTCGGGTTCGGGTCGGGACCGGTACGGGATGGGATATCCCGCATATTTATTGATCTTGACAGAAATCGTGAAAAAATGAATGAGACATCTATAAATTTTGGAATTATCAAATGAATGAGTTAGAAATTTAAAAAAAAAAATCAAAACTAGTCATTCCAAAAAAAAGTGACCCCCAATATCCATTTGAAACTTAAAAAACACACAAAACAAAATAGTAGTAACGTAACACGCACAAAGGAGAATAGATCAATAATCCAACTGCATAGTGCATATTACATCAACATCAACACATGAAGATAAAATTCAAATTGAAAGTGCAGAAAACATCAACTTAAAACTAAAAATTTAGAACTGAAACTTTGATATTTCATACATCATACATCAATTTAGGGTTTACATGTTAAATGATATATAAAAAATTGATTATATTAAATATTACAGGACGGAACGGGATTGATCGGGATGGTCCCGATCCCATCCCGTCCCATTTGAATAGTAACAGAGCAGGACGGGACGGGATGGGATTGCCATTTTAAGAAACTATCCCATCCCGTCCCGCTAGTTTTCGGGACGGGATCGGAACGGGATCGGGATTTCGGGTTCAAGTGCCCAGCCCTAATTCTCCCACAACAAATTATTAAGTTTATAAGGTTTCAAGTTTTTCCTTCCCTCCATCGAGCTTTCGGGAAATTGAAATCCAAACTGGATGTGCTATGCTTCCGAGTTATCGGGGTAGTCGTTCGGGGAGGATGGATAAATTACCGGGAGCGCATTGGATGCCTTCGGTTGGAGCAAATTTTATCCCTAGAAACCTGATAGGTTGCCGGATAAGATTCAATTGTGAAACTGATTTGCGTCGATGGTATAAACTTAACTTGTTCACGAACCATAGAAACCGTATAGGTTGAGGGGAGTGAACAAGGGGAAAAAGAAGATCGAATCATCCATTAGATGGGTTGGTGTTGGACACCACTTTATGAAAATTAATAGACTAGAAACCTGTTCGGTTGCCCTCTATTAAGATTTATAAAGAACTCGATCACCACTATGAAGTAGAGCGACGATACTTAGGATATCACATGGGAGTGTGTTATTCCGATAAAAATAGTGGGAGCCGGGTAACAAGAATAGAAAAGACCTTAATTCTATACTCATCCTAATATAACAAGTCACTAATTAACTGCTATACTTAATGCATAAATCTCAATATGACAATGAATCCACTCGCAATTCTACTCAAAAGAACACCTTAATGGGACCTAACTTTGTGGATTGGCTCCGCAATCGATGATTGTCCTCGGTATAGAGGCACTGGATACGTCTTGGAGACGGACATTCCGGCGCCTCTGTATGGACCCGAGCCAATCAGAAGAGATTGAAAACCACGAAAAGTGGGTTAAAGATGACGTGAAAGTCCGTGCTTATATGATGGCTTCCATGTCTAATGAGCTTCAGAGAGCTCATGAGAAAATGACTTCGCTAGTGCATTCTATCTCACTTAACCGAACTTTATGGTGAGCACATCGAATCGCTAGATATGAGATATCCAAGCAACTGTTCGGTGCAAGGATGAAGGAAGGTGAGAAGGTTGGGGAACACGTCCTCAAAATGATATCCATGATCGAGAGATTGGAGGCTCTTGATTTTAAAATGGATACTTCTCTCCAAACCGACCTTATCCTACAGTCTCTCCCTGATTCCTTCTCACAGTTTATTATGAACTTCAACTGCAATGAGATTGCATGCAATTTAGCTGGGCTAATGAACAAACTTGTGACCGCTCAGTCACAGATGAAGACTCCGCGGATGAAGGAGTCTGCTCTTGTGATTTCTTCTGGACCTCGGAGGTCTAAGAACAAGAAGAAAAAGACCAAGAGGAAAACTGGACCACAAGTTAAGGACCTTAAGGGTAAGGGCAAGGCCCCAATGGTTCCAAAGAACAAGAAGAAGAACGATGCTTGTCTCAAGTGCGGTGATATGGGCCACTGGGCTAGAGACTGTCCGATTCTTCATGGCACTTCAGGTACAGAACTTTTAGTTTTGGAAACAAATTGTTCTGCTACTGTATTTTCTACTTCGTGGATACTGGATTCTGGTGCTAGTTCTCATATTTGTACCGTGAATCAGGATCTGGAACAAAGTAGGAAGCTTGGAGCTGGAGAAGTTATGATCACAGTCGTAAGCGGGCATAGTGTCGAGGCGACCTGTTGTTGCCCAAAATATTTATCCGAAGATTAATACTGCTGGAAAACGGACAACAAACAACAATTGCGGGAGCACTTCCGAGAGAAGATAAATAATACAAGATTTGCCGGGTTTGTTAGGCCCGGGCTTGAATGCTCTCGCGAGATGATATTAATACAAATATTCGTGGATACAAGTATTAATGAGAGAAATCTAAATACAATGAGTGTAAAAAGACTCTGTTAATCCGTCTCTTGAGCGAAGCTCGGTGTTCTTCGTCCCTGCCGATCGTCTGCTTAATGAGAGAGGCCGGGAGAAGTAAGTACCGAATGATAGCTGTTGCCAAGAGTTGGAGATAGCCAAGTGCTGGTTGTTGTATCTCGTGGGAATGCAGAGAGTGTTTTGTGTGCCAAAATCTCGGTCCTTTGGACAAGTGTAGGGAGCCGTGTATTTATAGGGCAATGGTCTCGCTACTAGCGGCGATCGCTTCCGCCATTATAATAATGGGGCGATCGCTCACGGCCAATATTATAATGGGGTGATCACCCGGCCGTCTGCTAAAGTCCAAGGTAGGTGCCGGCGCCACTGGCGGTCCAATGAGGAGCCGGACGCGTCGAGTCACTGTCACATGCGGCCCTACTGACAGCTTTCGGCGGACTCACTGTCACATGCGGCCCTACTGACAACTTTCGGCGGCTTGTCGGCTGGTGGAATGATTCTGCCAGGCTGTGGTCAATGACCCGAGATTCGCGGATCTTGTCTCGGCTCTTGCACGTGGTGCCAGTCTTGAGGCTCGGCCTTTGCCGACTGGATGGCCATCGGCCCTGATCGACATGAGGCGGTCGTCTCTAGCTCGTCATCGGCCAGTTGCTGAGGGTCGGCATTAGTCGGTCATCAAGGGTCGGTCGGCAGGTGCCGATGGATGGTCGTCCGCTTGTCGGTCGCCAGGAGTCGGTCGCCGAGTACCGAGAGGCGATCGTATTTGATGTCGATCGCTCGGCACCGGGCCAGTCCAGGACCTTGGTTGGCCGATTTAGCTTGTCCATTGGTAAAGGCTCGGCCGCTGGTTCTTGGTCGCGATTACGCCTTGGCTACTCGCGGTGCTAGGTCGCCCGATCTCCGAGGCGATCGCCGGTCGGAGAGTGTTAATTCTTGACACAACAATTGCCCCCCAGCTTGCTCCTATGTTGAAGACATGGGGCGAGGTGGTTCTTGCTGGCGATCGTGTAAGATGAGGACTGGCGATCTTGCTGAGCTGACTTAGGATTCGGACTTGGGCTATCATGGTCGATTGGCTATCTATCTTTCGGTCTTGTACCTGTAAAAAACAACATTGGCCGATCCCCCTCGGAAACTTGGTGGTTTCGCTTGTTTGAGGAATCGTGCACAGTCGCGGAAATCGATGGACCGACTCCATGACCGTGTCTTGATGCGCGAAGACATTGAGTGTCTCGTGACTCACTTTATTATGAGGGTCCTCTGTTAGGCTGCGCCTCGCCTCGTATTTAAACAAAGGGCGTGCGGTCTCGGTCTAGAGGAGTCCTTGCGCGGGGCAGCGTCGGATGAATCAACTCCACGCCCGCGGCTTGTTAGCTCTGCTTCCACCTCGGCCAGCCATGGAGATGGCCGACCTCGACGGTGTACGTTGAGACGGGGGTAATGGCACGTGTCCACTGATTAATGTTGGAGAGCCCTTAGACTACGTCGGCCTCGTATTTAAACGAAGGGCGGGCGATCTCGGCCGAAAGGGACCTTGCATGGCCGAAGCAGCCGGTTCCATCGACTACCAGGACCATGGCTTTATGATGTGCGGTGGAGGCGATCGCGAGCCTTAGTCCCTCATGTTAAATGCTGGACTGTAGATGGCGATCGTGTCCTCCAGGTTGCTGATGATGTAGCGTGATGATCGGCGATCGGGCCGGAAGACTAGCGATCGTCGCTCGGCTGCCGATTGCTTTATTCGTAGGTCGATATTGGCGATCGGGCGGGAGATCGTCGTCCGGGCGCCGATCGCGCTGCTCACAGGCTAAGAAGGAACCTTTGCCTGGCCAGAAAATCTGCGGCTCTAGCCCGGAAGGCTGCGTAGGTTATAGGTTGGTTCTTCGTGAGATGCCTGAACATAGGCGAAAAACCCTGAAATCCTCCTAGGACCGCGTAGAGGGCGGTCTCATCGCTTACGGGCTCGCCGTCGAGGATGATCACATCTACCCGGTCGATGTAGTCCGAGTCGGATTCTTCTTCTCCCTGCTTGATTTGCATCATGCGAAGGCGACCTTCTGGCCGGACGACCCTGGTGGCGAAATACTCCGTGAAGACGTGCGCCAGCTCGTTAAAGGAGCCAATGGAACGAGGTGGCAATAAGATGTACCACCGGTGGGCCAGATCGTCTAGCGTCAGAGGGAACATTCGGCACCGGGTCGCGTCTGATGCCCCACACCCGGTCATGTAGATGTTGAACTTCCTCAGGTGCACCTGGGGGTCCGATCGCCCCTCGTACACGGGTGTTTGTGGGGGAGCGATCCTGTGCTGCACGGGGGCGAGCTCGATGTCGATCGCGAGCGGCTCGCTTGGCTCGGAGATCATCTTCATGGCACCTGCCCTGGATTCCAGGAGCGCTTTCACATCGTCGAGCTAACGTTGCAATGCGGCAATCGCCGCGGCTCGGTTGCTTGCGGATCGGCTTTGGGAGCGGGAGCCGAGGCGATCGTGTACCGATCTCCTGACTCCACTGCTGCCGACCTCGGCAATTTGGCGAGGGGGAGCCACACGGCTGGGCTGCCTTCTGGGAGCCGGGTAGGCCGAGCTCCTGGTGACGGACTCAAACTCCGTCGTCTCGTAGCTGGGGCCGGGCGCCCGGCCGCGTGTCGGGTCACCGCCTGTGCGATCGAAGCGAGGTGCCCGGCCGCGAGCGCCTCCTCTTGCAGACGAGAGCCTCCTGGCGATCGCTCGGCCAGTAACGCCTTGAGTTTCCGCTTGGACTTCCGGCGGGCGGCCGAGAGGGTGATGGGAGGAGGCGCGTCGAGAGCACTCCGTCGCTCCTGTAGGACGGCCATGACCTCGTCGATCTGCTCCTTGGTTCGGAGCTGATCGAGCGAGAGGCTCGGGCCGCCGTCCAGGGACGGGATCGAGCGTCTCTGACCGCGGCGGCTGCCTTCCGCCATCGGCTGCGGCTCGGGCCCGGGGCCAGGCAGAAGTGCAGCCGGCTTTCTTCGACGCGGAGGCGGAAGACATGATTTCTGAAGGATTTCTTTGAAGTGCAGTGAGTGTCACTTCAAGTATCTGCCCCGAGAATAGTGAGTGTTCTTCGGGACGGTAGGTATAAAAATTTGAGGGTTAGATGGCCCCTTCTTCTAGCGCCAATTGTTGTTGCCCAAAATATTTATCTGAAGATTAATACTGCTGGAAGACGGACAACAAACAACAATTGCGGGAGCACTTCCGAGAGAAGATAAATAATACAAGATTTGCCGGGTTTGTTAGGCCCGGGCTTAAATGCTCTCGCGAGATGATATTAATACAAATATTCGTGGATACAAGTATTAATGAGAGAAATCTAAATACAATGAGTGTAAAAAGACTCTGTTAATCCGGCTCTTGAGCGAAGCTCGGTGTTCTTCGTCCCTGCCGATCGTCTGCTTAATGAGAGAGGCCGGGAGAAGTAAGTACCGAATGATAGCTGTTGCCAAGAGTTGGAGATAGCCAAGTGCTGGGTGTTGTATCTCGTGGGAATGCAGAGAGTGTTTTGTGTGCCAAAATCTCGGTCCTTTGGACAAGTGTAGGGAGCCGTGTATTTATAGGGGCAGCCGGGTCCTGCCTACTAGCGGGCGATCGCCTTCCGGCCATTATAATAATGGGGCGATCGTCTGCCGGCCAATATTATAATGGGGTGATCACCCGGGCTGTCGGGCTAAAGTCCAAGGTAGGTGCCGGCGCCAGCTGGGCGGTCCAATGAGGAGCCAGCACGCGTCCAGAGTCACTGTCACATGCGGCCCTACTGACAGCTTTCGGCGGACTCACTGTCACATGCGGCCCTACTGACAACTTTCGGCGGCTTGTCGGCTGGTGGAATGATTCTGCCAGGCTGTGGTCAATGACCCGAGATTCGCGGATCTTGTCTCGGCTCTTGCACGTGGTGCCAGTCTTGAGGCTCGGCCTTTGCCGACTGGATGGCCATCGGCCCTGATCGACATGAGGCGGTCGTCTCTAGCTCGTCATCGGCCAGTTGCTGAGGGTCGGCATTAGTCGGTCATCAAGGGTCGGTCGGCAGGTGCCGATGGATGGTCGTCCGCTTGTCGGTCGCCAGGAGTCGGTCGCCGAGTACCGAGAGGCGATCGTATTTGATGTCGATCGCTCGGCACCGGGACTGGTCCTGGGACCTTCGGTTGGCCGATTTAGCTTGTCTGCTGGGTAAAGGCTCGGCCGCCTGGTCGCTGGTCGGTAGTTCTGCCTTGGCTGCTCGGCAGTGGCTAGGTCGCCCGATCTCCGAGGCGATCGCCGGTCGGAGAGTGTTAATTCTTGACACAACAATTGCCCCCCAGCTTGCTCCTATGTTGAAGACATGGGGCGAGGTGGTTCTTGCTGGCGATCGTGTAAGATGAGGACGGGCGATCTTGCTGAGCTGACTTAGGATTCGGACTTGGGCTATCATGGTCGATTGGCTATCTATCTTTCGGTCTTGTACCTGTAAAAAACAACATTGGCCGATCCCCCTCGGAAACTTGGTGGTTTCGCTTGTTTGAGGAATCGTGCACGATCGCGAAATCGATGGACCGACTCCATGACCGTGTCTTGATGCGCGAAGACATTGAGTGTCTCGTGACTCACTTTATTATGAGGGTCCTCTTAGCCGCGCCTCGCCTCGTATTTAAACGAAGGGCGTGCGGTCTCGGTCTAGAGGAGTCCTTGCGCGGCGCGTCGGATGAATCAACTCCACGCCCGCGGCTTGTTAGCTCTGCTTCCACCTCGGCCAGCCATGGAGATGGCCGACCTCGGCGGTGTACGTTGAGACGGGGTAATGGCACGTGTCCACCGATTAATGTTGGAGAGCCCTTAGACTACGTCGGCCTCGTATTTAAACGAAGGGCGGGCGATCTCGGCGAAAGGACCTTGCATGGCGAAGCGGCGGTTCCATCGACTACGTGACCATGGCTTTATGATGTGCGGTGGAGGCGATCGCGAGCCTTAGTCCCTCATGTTAAATGCTGGACTGTAGATGGCGATCGTGTCCTCCAGGTTGCTGATGATGTAGCGTGATGATCGGCGATCGGGCCGGAAGACTAGCGATCGTCGCTCGGCTGCCGATTGCTTTATTCGTAGGTCGATATTGGCGATCGGGCGGGAGATCGTCGTCCGGGCGCCGATCGCGCTGCTCACAGGCTAAGAAGGAACCATTGCCTGGCCAGAAAATCTGCGGCTCTAGCCCGGAAGGCTGCGTAGGTTATAGGTTGGTTCTTCGTGAGATGCCTGAACATAGGCGAAAAACCCTGAAATCCTCCTAGGACCGCGTAGAGGGCGGTCTCATCGCTTACGGGCTCGCCGTTGAGGATGATCACATCTACCCGGTCGATGTAGTCCGAGTCGGATTCTTCTTCTCCCTGCTTGATTTGCATCATGCGAAGGCGACCTTCTGGCCGGACGACCCTGGTGGCGAAATACTCCGTGAAGACGTGCGCCAGCTCGTTAAAGGAGCCAATGGACCGAGGTGGCAATAAGATGTACCACCGGTGGGCCAGATCGTCTAGCGTCAGAGGGAACATTCGGCACCGGGTCGCGTCTGATGCCCCACACCCGGTCATGTAGATGTTGAACTTCCTCAGGTGCACCTGGGGGTCCGATCGCCCCTCGTACACGGGTGTTTGCGGGGGAGCGATCCTGTGCTGCACGGGGGCGAGCTCGATGTCGATCGCGAGCGGCTCGCTTGGCTCGGAGATCGTCTTCATGGCAACTGCCCTGGATTCCAGGAGCGCTTTCACGTCGTCGAGCTGACGTTGCAATGCGGCAATCGCCGCAGCTCGGTTGCTTGCGGATCGGCTTTGGGAGCGGGAGCCGAGGCGATCGTGTACCGATCTCCTGACTCCACTGCTGCCGACCTCGGCAATTTGGCGAGGGGGAGCCAGACGGCTGGGCTGCCTTCTGGGATCCGGGTAGGCCGAGCTCCTGGTGACGGACTCAAACTCCGTCGTCTCGTAGGCCGGGCCGGGCGCCCTTGCCGCTGTGTCGGGTCACCGCCGTGCGATCGAAGACAGAGCTGCCCCGGCTGCCGAGCGCCTCCTCTTGCAGACGAGAGCCTCCTGGCGATCGCTCGGCCAGTAACGCCTTGAGTTTCCGCTTGGACTTCCGGCGGGCGGCCGAGAGGGTGATGGGAGGAGGCGCGTCGAGAGCACTCCGTCGCTCCTGTACGACGGCCATGACCTCGTCGATCTGCTCCTTGGTTCGAGCCGATCGAGCGAGAGGCTCGGCCGCCGCCCGTGGAGGCGGATCGAGCGTCTCGATCGCGGCCGCCTTCCGCCATCAGTGCGGCTCGGGCCCAGGGCGGGCAGGGTCGGCCAAGCGGTCGGCGCTTTCTTCGACGGCGCGGAAGACATGATTTCTGAAGGATTTCTTTGAAGTGCAGTGAGTGTCACTTCAAGTATCTGCCCCGAGAATAGTGAGTGTTCTTCGGGACGGTAGGTATAAAAATTTGAGGGTTAGATGGCCCCTTCTTCTAGCGCCAATTGTTGTTGCCCAAAATATTTATCTGAAGATTAATACTGCTGGAAGACGGACAACAAACAACAATTGCGGGAGCACTTCCGAGAGAAGATAAATAATACAAGATTTGCCGGGTTTGTTAGGCCCGGGCTTGAATGCTCTCGCAAGATGATATTAATACAAATATTCGTGGATACAAGTATTAATGAGAGAAATCTAAATACAATGAGTGTAAAAAGACTCTGTTAATCCGGCTCTTGAGCGAAGCTCGGTGTTCTTCGTCCCTGCCGATCGTCTGCTTAATGAGAGAGGCCGGGAGAAGTAAGTACCGAATGATAGCTGTTGCCAAGAGTTGGAGATAGCCAAGTGCTGGGTGTTGTATCTCGTGGGAATGCAGAGAGTGTTTTGTGTGCCAAAATCTCGGTCCTTTGGACAAGTGTAGGGAGCCGTGTATTTATAGGGGCAGCCGGGTCCTGCCTACCGGCGGGCGATCGCCTTCCAGCCATTATAATAATGGGGCGATCATCTGCCGGCCAATATTATAATGGGGCGATCACCCGGGCTGTCGGGCTAAAGTCCAAGGTAGGTGCCGGCGCCAGCTGGGCGGTCCAATGAGGAGCCAGCACGCGTCCAGAGTCACTGTCACATGCGGCCCTACTGACAGCTTTCGGCGGACTCACTGTCACATGCGGCCCTACTGACAACTTTCGGCGGCTTGTCGGCTGGTGGAATGATTCTGCCAGGCTGTGGTCAATGACCCGAGATTCGCGGATCTTGTCTCGGCTCTTGCACGTGGTGCCAGTCTTGAGGCTCGGCCTTTGCCGACTGGATGGCCATCGGCCCTGATCGACATGAGACGGTCGTCTCTAGCTCGTCATCGGCCAGTTGCTGAGGGTCGGCATTGGTCGGTCATCAAGGATCGGTCGGCAGGTGCCGAGGGATGGTCGTCCGCTTGTCGGTCGCCAGGAGTCGGTCGCCGAGTACCGAGAGGCGATCGTATTTGATGTCGATCGCTCGGCACTGGGACTGGTCCTGGTACCTTCGGTTGGCCGATTTAGCTTGTCCGCTGGGTAAAGGCTCGGCCGCCTGGTCGCTGGTCGGCAGTTCTGCCTTGGCTGCTCGGCAGTGGCTAGGTCGCCCGATCTCTGAGGCGATCGCCGGTCGGAGAGTGTTAATTCTTGACACAACACGAACGACATAGAATCACTTCTTTTGGGTTTAGAATCCGGCTTTGTTTTGACTTTAGAAGATGTACTTGTTTTGCCCAAGGGGCATAAAAACATTGTATCCATTCCGGTCATGGACCGAAAAGGCTTTTTCATTTTTCATTGGTGATGGTTCTTGCAAAATTTATTTTATAAATAAACTAGTGGGTACTGCTACATTGTTAAATGGATTGTATCATCTAAATCTCAGCAACAAAGTAGTTGTGAATACTATGACTAGAAAACGTGGTAGGGATGAAACCAATCAAGTTTTGAAATGGCATCTTAGACTTGGTCATGTTGGTCAGACCAAGGTTTACAAGATGGAAAAAGATGGACTTATGGGTCCATTGGGATCGGATCCCTTTCCTACTTGTGAATCTTGCCTTAAAGACAAAATGACTAAGTCCCCCTTCACAGGGACTTTTGAAAGAGCCGCTGATAAACTAGGATTAATCCATACTGGCGTTTGTGTTGCTTTGGAAGCAGCACGTGATGGATATCAATATTTCATTACGTTTACAGATGATCATACTAGGTATGGTTATGTATACTTAATGAAACATAAATCCGAGGACTTTGAGAAATTCCAGGAATTCAAGGCCCTAGTCGAGAAACAAACTGGTAATCATATCAAAGCACTTCGGTCGGACCGAGGTGGCGAGTATATGAGTACGGAGTTTGATGTGTTCCTTAAGGAACATGGAATAGTTTCACAACTAACACCTCCAGGTACTCCTCAGTTAAATGGTGTGTCAGAAAGAAGGAACCGGACCCTGTTGAACATGGTCCGTTCCATGCTGGGCTATACTGACTTGCCGATTTACCTTTGGGGGTATGCACTCCTGACTGCCGCGTATATCTTGAACAGATGTTCTTCCAAATCCGTTCCTAAGACTCCACATGAGATGTGGGAGGGAAGGAAACCAAGTCTTAATCACATTAGGATTTGGGGATGTCCCGCCTATGTCAAGAAGACTAAGGTGGAAAAGTTGGAAGCTAGGTCTGCGAAGGGACGTTTCATTGGATTCCCGTCTGGGACAATGGGATATCTATTCTACATGCCCGAAGATCGAAATATCATTGTTGCTTTACAAGCATACTTCCTGGAAGATGAGTTCATTCAGGAAGGCGGAGCAGGTAGAAGTATTTCTTTAGAAGAATACAATGAAACTCCTCGGGAGACACCTGTGCAAGAAACTGGAACCGAACTTTTTGAAACACAAGTACAACTACCTCGTAGGTCTAGTAGGGTGTCTCATTTACCTGAGAGGTATGGGCTTGTGCACTTGGAGGAGTTGGGTCTCCATGAGGTTCCAAGTGATAGCCAAGAGACCGACCGGACGACCTATGACCAAGCGATGGTGGATGTAGACTCCGTGAAATGGCGTGAAGCTATGGAAGCTGAGATAGACTCGATGCATGTCAATCAGGTCTGGACTCTAGTAGACTGCCCCAAGGGCATAGTACCTATTGGGAACAAGTGGATCTACAAGAGAAAGACTGATGGTGATGGCAAGGTTGACGCCTATAAGGCCAGGCTTGTGGCAAAGGGTTATACCCAGAAGGAAGGGATCAATTACCACGATACCTTCTCGCCCGTAGCCATGATCAAGTCTATTCGCATGATGCTTGCTATAGCTGCCTACCACGATTATGAGATATGGCAAATGGACATAAAGACGGCTTTTCTTAATGGATTCCTCAAGGAAGAAATCTATATGGAGCAGCCTAAAGGCTTTGTGTCCGAAGTCGATATTCAGAAAGTATGCAAGCTTCAGCATTCCATTTATGGACTGAAGCAAGCGTTGCGTAGTTGGAACCTTCGTTTTGACGAGGCAGTCAAAGAGTTTAACTTCGTGCAAAATGAGGAGGAAACTTGTGTATACATGAGGGTTAGTGGGAGCAAGATCGCATTCTTAGTACTATATGTGGATGATATTCTACTAATAGGAAATGATGTGGGAATGCTCAGTTCTGTAAAAGCTTGGCTTTCGAGTAATTTCTCCATGAAAGACTTGGGAGAAGCAACCTATATTCTTGGAATTCGACTCTACCGGGATAGAGAGAAGAGAACAATAGGCCTTTCCCAAGCCCTCTATATAGATAAGATCTTAAAGCGATTTAAGATGGATGATTCTAAAAGAGGGTTCCTACCGATGCAACATGGACCAAAACTCTCCTTGAAGATGTGTCCTCAAAGTGAGGAACAACGAAAGGAAATGAGTAATATACCATATGATTCGGCCATGGGTAGCCTTATGTATGCTATGTTGTGTACAAGACCTGACATCGCGCATGCTGTAAGCGTGGTGAGTAGGTTTCAGGCAAACCCAGGTAGGGAACATTGGACTGCCGTAGAGAACATTCTCAAGTACTTAAGAAGGACTAGAGATATGGTTCTGATGTATGGCGGTGGAGAATTGGATGTGGTGGGATTCACTGATTCGGACTTTCAAGGAGTGAAGGACGACTCGATGTCCACTTCTGGCTACATATTTACTCTTAATGGAGGAGCAGTATCTTGGCGTAGTGCCAAGAAAAGCACGACTGCTGATTCCACCTGTCAGGCTGAGTATCAAGCAGCCTCGGAGGCTTCCAAGGAAGGGTTCTGGATTAAGAAGTTTCTGGGAGAACTTCAAGTGATACCATGTCTTTGCCTACTGTTCATCGCGACAACGACGGAGTCAGCGCAGCCGAGGAGCCGAGGTTTCACAACAAGACCAAACATATTGAGAGGAAGTATCATCTCGTAAGAGAATTTGTTCGCAAGGGATACATTGTCTTTGCCTGAGTAGACTCGGCCGACAACGTCGCCGATCCACTGACCAAGCCACTTTCTCAGACTAGCTTGGAGCGTCATCTGGAGAACATGGGTATTAGATACCATAGTGTGTGGCATTGAGTGCAAGTGGGAGATTGTTAGGAGTATGCCCTCGAATGCCACTCAGAGGATGTTGAGTGAGGGCATTGCACTTGTAATTATGTAAATCAATTATATAAGGAAATGAATGTTTCTTTATTTACTGGTAGTTACTGGCATTCCTAACTCGTAAATATACATATAGAAACTAGTCCGTGTATTTGAGAGCAAAACGTTCCACTCCTTATTGAATAAGGGGGTCGGCACTGGAAAGGTTTATAGCTCAAATACTTAATCGTTCGCAACTCAATAAAACTTGACTGGGCGTTAAGTTTATGTGAAGACTTGTATGACGTGTTCTTTGACATGGAGAGTGCCTGTCGAACGCTAATGGTTAGTGGGAGCACACGTTATAGGTATGCTAATTGGATTAGTATACTCGAACCGACTCACCCTCGATTCGTCACACGGATTTCACTCCGGGACAGTCAATGATGGAATCGAAAGGTTGTGATAGGTATTCGTGAACCTTCGACTTGAGGATTTAGTAGGGATGTGCTTGTGACGTCAAGATTTTCATTAGAGTAGTTCGACCCTGTAAACCGAAAGGCGGGGGTCAACCTCGACGTGCATCTTGACGGGCAAGTAGCAGGTCCTACTGAATACCAAGATAGAATTCTTTCTCTTGTTAGTGAACGGGTTATATGTCCTATGCGGTTATTGGCAGATGAGATCATAAGTCTTTGGCCAAAGCATTGGAGCTGGTTGTATTAGATACACGAGAGCTCGATGACCTCGATTTGCATTAATGCATGCATAGCGTCAAGTACAGATGGGGTTTGACTGACCGTGACCCCATAACTTGATTGCGACAAAGAAGGGTTTATACGTATACTGGTATTCACGACAGAATGGTTCTTGAATGATCCCAATCATTTGTTCTCAGTCGGGGTACAGTGTAGGCCACCAAGCTGGCTAGGTGGTGCTACTACTCTTTGGTTCCTCCCATTGCTGACTGAGACGGACCTACCGAGTCACGCATTAGGATTGACGACGGAATGAATCGAGCTTTATCTCTCATTATGAATATTAGATATTGGATATCTAATTTGAGACATTAGATGTCTAAATCGATTTATTGGATAAATTGATTCACGACCCAATGGATTAAATAAATTACTCGGTGATTAATTTAATTCATGAATATAATTATTTCTTAGAGAAATTAATTATGTTATTTTGTATTTGATATGTTTAATTAATTGGATTAATTAAACAATATAAATACATCGGAACGGAATTGGAGTTTATCTGTTTGGACTCTCGGGAGTCCGAAACGAACCGAACTCATCCGATTTCTTCAGAGGTCGCCCCCCACCTTGATTTCCTACCTTGATCATTGTCTTGTTTTATTGTTGGAAGACTTTTGACATATGAGATTTCATATCTCTTATTATAAGGTTAAAGGTGATTTTGTGGGTGTAATCTTATCTTGTGAATGATTATTAAGACCAAAATAAAAACTCTCCTTCTCACCTCCTAGTTGAATTCACGGCAGCTTCAAAGAGAGAGAGGGAAGAGAAACTTTGTTTTTGTGTTATTCCATCATTCATATTTTCTTACAGAAAAATTATTGAGATATATATTATACACTTAGAGTGTAGTAATAAAAGCTTCAACACTTGATTCTAGCCGTAACCTTAGAGGTTAATTAAGTATTGTTATTCGTGTCATTTTCCGGTGCGTGGCAAGTAGAGACGCGGTGCTTTCGGCGTTGGATCGTTCAAGGGCTTGGAGCAGATTGAACTCGTAGAGATCAAACTAAAGCTTGGGGAATAGCTCAAGAGAAGGTTACCATTTAATCAACGGACTTCGAGGGTTAGTTTCTTACGACTCTTGCTATTCGTTTTTAATATTCGTATATACGTAGCTCGATCGATCCTCGTAGGGATTCTGATCGAATTAATTTTCGTTTTACCGCCTCCGCTGGGCCTTCGTTTTAGGCACCGAATCCCAACAGTAGAGCCTCAGGATGCCCCTGCCTGGCCTTCGCCTTCGACCACCGGATTGGCCCGCGACCCTTCGCCAGCTTCTGGAGCTGCCTCCCCATCCTCCGGGGCATTTGGATAAACAAGATTTCCGGGAGTTGGGTACCAGCTCAGGTCTACTCCGATTTTCTAGAGGTGAAAGAGTGGCACGGAGAAGGCAGGATGAAGAGGGTGCTCCAGCGCGTATGTCTTGAAGTTTTCAGCAAGAGGGCCGACCTCCAGCCCTCCCTTGTTAGCAGCACGGAGTGAGTCAGCGAGCGCCATGTAATAGGCAAACTCGCTGACGAACTCCACATTGAGAAAGGGACCGGCCTCGGTCGCCTCCAGCTTCCCTTTCAACTCCGCAACCGACTGTTGCACACCCTGGAGCTCAGACTCTTTAGTGGCCGTCTCTCCCCTCGATGACGCCAGCTCGCTAGTCAGCCGAGCGACAGTCACCTTCAGCTGATCGGCCTCCTTCTGAGCGGCCGCGTACGACCTACGGGCATCTGTCATCTGGTCCCGAAGTCAGTCGACCGTCGCCCGGGCTCGCTCATATTCCTGTCTCGCCAGCTCAAGATCCTGACTCGCCCGTTTAGCTGCATCCAAGGAGTCCTTCTCCATAGCCACAATCCTGTCGGGAAACTCGGAGTTCTCTTTCTGAGCGGCCTCGAGGTCTGCCTGTAGATGAGAAGTAGAAGGACGCCCCTCGAATTCCTTCACAGCCTGGGCAGCCATCGTCGCCGCCTGGAGGGAGAGAGCGAAAGCAGCCTGCATCGTGTTCCCATATCGCTGGCGGGCGATCGCATCCAAGTCGGTCATCCAGGCCTTCGGCAAAGCAGAAACAATCTGGTTTACGTATAGTGGAGCATCACAAGCCACGTGAGGAGATCGGCTCGCGAGGAAATCTAATACCAGCGGCGGGCAAGCTGGGTTAGTGCTGCGGATCCTGCATCAAACAACAAAAATTTAGCACATCTACCGCACAAGTGACGAAACTCAACAAACAAACAAAGTTTACCTCTCGACTTTCTCGGGGTCGCGACCAAAGTACGGTTTCCCGCGAGGGGTCTCGGCCTTGGCGATCGCCATCTCTTGCAAGGAAGCTGAAGAAGGCGTAGGCTCATCCACCGGGGGGATCGCGGTGAGCGGAGGCGCGGCAATCGGCACCTCACCAGTAGGGGCAGAGACTGGAGGTTCCCCCGACCTCTGCCGCTTGCGGTTCGACCGGAGTCCCTCATCCCGAACCTCCTCCTCTGCTAGGATCGGCTCCACGTTAGGCCTCACCTCCGGAATAAGAGGTAGCGCCACTGGAGGAACTCGAGACGACTTCTTCTGGCGCAGACGACTCAAAACTCCGGGGTTCGACATGGCTATCTCCGATGGAGGCTCCAAGAAGCGAGGGAAGCGGACCTCTGCAATAAGAAACAATCAAACAACGGTTAGACACATTCTCCAAGCAGGACGATTGCCAAGCAAAAGGAGATCATAGAAAGTCATACCTGGGACCGAAAGATGTCGCGGAAAACGGAATAGCCGAGCAGACAGCCAACGGCTCTCTTTGTTAATCCGGAGAGCATCTAAGTCGTCGTCTGGCAGACTTTGTATCCGCTCCCAAATGACCAGAAAATCGAAAGATAGCTCGTCGACCGCCGGAATATGAAAACCTGCAAACGGAAGACCAAATTAGATCAGTTCAGAACCTATCCGAACAAAGGGAGAGTCAAAACCCTTACTCGGATTCCTCTCCCGAAAGCCTGTGGGAATGTCCAGCTCGCCCGTAGGATTGTCGCTCGCAGATACCTTCCATGCACCGCCGACCCAGAACCACTTCGCCGGATCGCCCCGCACCTTGTTCGGGACCCCAAGGATCACCCGACCGGAGCGGCCTTGGATATGATAGCCTCCGACCGACCCCTTCTGAACTATCAGCTTGAACAAGTGGTTCATCTCTAATGGCAAAGGGAGGCAGTATAGTCGGTGACCGCCGAACAAGGTGAGGACACAGACGATATGGAGCCAGGCGTTCGGCGTTAGCTGAAGCGGCGCCACGTTCCAAGCGACCACCAAATGGGGGACAGCAAAAGACAGAGGGAACCGCAGCCCAGCCTCCATGATTGCCTCATTCATGGCGACCATACCCTCCGGAGGTTGGTCGGCTCATTCGTTCTCGGTCGGCGCAAAAAGATCCACGTCTGAGGGGACATGATACCTCGCCCTCCAGACGGCCAGGTACTTCCTGGTCGCCGAGCTCCTTATCTGGCCGAGGGACCATGGAGAGCGTTGCGCAGTCTGAAACAGCGACCGCTTAGCAGATTGATAGGGATAAGCGATCGAGTACTCCCGGTAATCGAATTTAGGAGACGGACCGGCCAACCTCTCCATGATTTCAGCAAAGGCCAAATAGGCCTTGCCAAAAGCGCTATGCTGCTCCCAATACGCCCTCACCGCCAAATCCTTCTCCATCTGTGAGCATTTTTGCTCAACCGCCGCCTCCCTGGCGGCGGCGGCTTCATTGAATACTGCCTCAACTTCCGCGGGATCAATACCGGTGCTGATAGCCTCGGCGGCCGTCTCCAAATGGAATTCTATGGAGGATCCTCTCCGGACAGTCGAAGTTCCGGCGGCAGAGGCGGTGTCCATTCCAGACGATGAAGGTACTCCATACATTCTCGAAACAAGAAGATGAGAAAAGGAGTGTTTCTTACCGAGGGTTGGGTCGATCGACGAATATTCTTCTTCTCCGATGAAATCTCATAAGGTTCTTAACACTACAGCCCAGCCCCTTTTTATAGGAGATGGCAGGGGCTTCTATGCAATTAAGGAGAATTTCAGGGGCCGAAGTGCAACTGTCGCAATTAATGCTCCCTTGAAACCCGCGTACGCGTCGTTTCAAGGACACGCCAAACGAGGAATCATAACTAACCATCGGTCTCCCCCAACAGGAACCCGACACGTGCCCTGGAGACTTTTCCATGACCGCTGTCATACCCCGCTCATTTCAGCGACCGACCAGGTCGTCCATATTCGAAACCAATCCGCTCAAAGATAATCGCCAGTTCTGTAAAATGCCGAGTCAGTCGTCAAAGTTAAGCGATCGCCAGTAGAACCACCTAACCCCACGTTTCCAACATCGGAGCAAGCTGGGGGGCAATTGTTGTGCAGCGATTTATACGCCTCGACGGCGATCGATAACAAGGCCGAGCGACCGAGTTCACGACCAAACGAGCTACAGCGAACTTGTCTAAACGAAGATAACTGTCCACCGTCGAGTATCTAGCGATCGACTCTCAAGGCAATCGCGTTTTGGCACCTAGCGATCGAATCTGGTGCTCGACCCAGGATGACCGACCTGTGCCACGAACAAGGCCATCGTCCGTCAAATTCTATGAAGACTGGATCACGAAGCAAGCACCCATGTGCAGATCCGCAAAAGGCACCGCAGAACATGGATCGTTGACTCCAGCCCATCAAAAGCTGTCAATGACAAGGACGGCCTCACCTACCGATAGACCCGCCGAAAGATCCTAAGTGGGGCCTCCTAGGATAGCGACTCGAACGCGTGTTGGCCTCTCATTGGTTCGCATTTCTGGCAGCCAGCAACTCCCGCGGACTTTAAGGTGACCAATCCATGTGCTAAAGACGATCGCCCGCTTATTATAATACAGCAGAGGCGATCGCCCAACAACTCCCAGTCCTATAAATAGATAACCTCCAGCAACTGGAGAAAGGTTCCGAATTCCGTTCAGAAAAACGTTCACAGACATTCGAAACTACGTTGGCAAATACATACAAACGTACACACTTTCAGACTCTCGGCTTCCTCTCTTGAATCTATCTCTGGATTTCTCTCTCAGCACCTCTCAACCAGAAGACGGTCGGTAGAGGCAAGGACTCCCTACAGTACAAATTCAAAGAGACTCGCAAGCCCAGGAGCTCAGACATATAGCTAATACACACTGGGACAGACCGTCGATTTCTCACAGTCGTCACAGCACACCATCATTATTACAAGAACTCACAGAGCATCATATCTGGTTTTTCCGGCAATCTTCACGCTCAATAGCTAAGATAACTAGGGTCTTTACACTCATTGTAATTGTACTCTAACATTAATATTTGTACTCCAAAGTATTCGTATTAATAATATCTCGCGAGAGCATTCAAGCCCGGGACTAACAACCACGGCAAATCTTGTGTTATTTACTTTCCCCACGGAAGTGCTCTCGCATTTGTTTGTTACTCGACCATTCCAGCAATATTTATCTCCGGATAATATTTTGGGTAACAACATAATTTATTGGGACATTGGATGTCTAAATTGATTTATTGGATAAATTAATTTATGGCCAAATGAATTAAATAAATTAATGAGTGGTGAATTTATTTCATAGATATAATTATTTCATGGAGAAATTAATTGTATTATTTTGTATTTGATATGATTAATTAATTGGATTAATTGATTGATATAAATACATCGGAACGAAATTGGAGTTTATCTATTTGGACTCACGGGAGTCCGGAATGAACCGAACTCATCAATTTCCTTCTAGATGGCTGCCCCCCCTCCCCCCTCACTCACCTCCATGTGAGTCTTGTTTTGTCTACATCATGATAGGTGGAAGACCAAGACTTTGGGGGACATGATATCATTTGATATCATTTTTGAGTTGGGGCTTTATATCTTGTGGTGAAAAGAAAACGAATAAGATGAGAAGACTTACTCTCACTTATACACTTTTGTGCATTCATACGGTTCAAGAGAGAGAGAGAGAGAGAGAGAGAGAGAGAGAGAGAGAGAGAGAGAGAGAGAGAGAGAGAGAGAGAGAGAGAGAGAGAGAGAGAGAGAGAGAGAGAGAGAAACATTTCTCCCAGTCTTCTTCTTCTTTTTCATTTGTTCTTGATTATTCTTGGAGAAAAATCGATAGATCAATTGAGAGTTCGATAGCTTCGTCATCCGATTCTAGCCGTAACCTTTGAGGTTAATTGGGTGATCATCGTTTCGTTCATTTCTCCGGCGCGTGGCAAGTAGAGACGCGGTGTTTTCGGCGTTGGATCATCTAATAGCTTGGAGCGGATTGGATTCGTAGGTAAATCACTTAAAGCTTGGGGAATCGCTTTCTCGAAGCATACCATTTAATCAACGGACTACGAGTAACACCCCAAACTAGGCGGATATTACAGTGCCGTGGACCACCGATTGGGACCCACCAGGCGAGTGAAAATGAATGAAATACATAGGGTAAATGTAGTACCGAACCACATTACATCATTAATTACTCCGATAAGGAGTTTCATACAGCACACCCAAGATAATATAGAATACATGTATATTTTATATGAAGATAAAACATATGACACTGAATAAAATGAGTATTCAAACGGAAGTCTGCAGCGGAAATAAAATAAAGAAAACACGAGTGAATGAAAAGGACTGGGGCCCCTTACTAGTATCACTGGGACCACTCGCCGTCAACGTTCTCCTCCCATCCCTTAGCCGTGCCATGACCTGAAAAATAAAATCCCCCAACGGGGTCAGTTACACAGAACAACAATCCTCAAGAGTTGAATAAACACAATCATATATGCGGTATAAACCACAAGTTCGATCAAAAATCTCAAACCGTCGAACACATGCGATCAAAAGTGAATCGGTCAGATTATAACCCAATCCTGTTGAAAACATAAGCAATCAAACATGTTGTATGAATCAACTAATGGTACGGCTCAAAGGGTGGCGCCACACTACGTCCGGGATGGAAATGTGTCCGTGCACAAGCCACCAACGAGTATCGATCGAATACATGTGTGGTCTTGTACCTAATCAGTCTCACGAAGTAATCGTCTCGTATGCCCAATGTGAGGCCAACTACCAACACACGACTTAATATGTGCCCGACATGAAAATTCTACACATACCAACCGGCACGCCAGTATGACCCGGAATGTCACGAGATAACAAAAGTGACATCGAAATCAATAATGACTCACCGAGATGAAATGATAGTGAAATGAATGATAGCTTAATGAAATGATTGGAACCATCGTTCCTCGTGACTGAAGTGATTAATTGACAATTACAAGTCTCAATACGATTAATACATTATGAATGAACTATAATTAAGAATGAACAACAACGAAAGGAATGAATATCCTTTTAACCAAGTAAGAATTAACTTACCTTAACACCGGTGATGATACGATCTCTCTCGAACAACGTCCTAAGGAAACTACCGGTCGCTCGAACAACCTTGAATAACATAATTATCAACAACTCGCTTAATATACGAACCAAAAGTGATCATAACTAACCCAAGATGTCGATACAATAAACCAAGTTCATTGGGGCATTATATCAAACACGTTGTGGCCAATCTTCGATTATTTACAACCAAACCTCAATATTACCAATATCAAATCCCCAAGAAGTGTTTCAAATAAAACATCTTCAATACAATCGATAATCTAAACGAAATGCTCAAATCGAGTTTACGATATCATTAAATTGCAAAACCCAATTCCAAGTCAACCTTCAAAGTGTTCTTGAGAAAAACTTCCAACAATCTGATGATAACTCGTAAAAACTCATAATCATACGTATATCCATCACAATTCATGATTATACCATCCAAAATATCATGCTCCAACTCAAAATCGAATTCAAGGGTTGAAGAAAGTTACCTTAGATTAGGATGAAAAATCCACAAATATGTTGTTGATCCACACTACAACTTGAAGAAGATGAAATCTCTGAGTTTTGATTATGTTGAAACACCCCAAAATCGCCCAAAAAAATCGCCCCAAGGAAGAGAGGAAGAAGTGAAATGAAGAAATGAGCTTGTTCCTCTCAAAAAACGCAAATATAGAGCAGCCTGCACTGTGTGCCGCGGCCCGGCCGAGTGTGCCGCGGCACAGGGCCAAAATTTGCTCCCAGCGCTCGGCAGTGTGCCGCGGCTCGGCCGAGTGTGCCGCGACACAGGGCTAGAAATGTGCACAGTGACTCAGCAGTGTGCCGCGGCCCTGCCGGCAGGAGCCGTGACCCCCGGTACAGGCGGGTCGGCCAAAAACTGCAACATGTGTGTGCCGCGACGCACACTCCCTTGTGCTGCGGCCCACACCCCTTGGGTCCTAAAATGATGAAAAATTACCCGGGAAGAGAATAAAAGCAATAGAAATCAATATTTGGGAAACAATAACACGAAATGGAAGTGTGGAAACCCCAAAACGGTGGTTCCAAGCAATGATTACAAGGGTTCGCCCAACAAAAGCACAATTTGAACAATGAGGAGATTTGAAATGACATGAACTCCAACATCAACATTGACTAATGAATCAATTACAATAATCAATATAATACTCTTGTCTCGATTCCCAAGCAAGGTTGAAACAATGAACAATATCGATACACGACTCGAAGTTATTCCGAACGGTGAACACGGATGAATGAATGTGGATGATGAATGATTATTAATGAGTGAAAATTACTGAGTGACAGTTACAGACTGGTGATTACTGAATGATAATGAATGAATTACAACCGGGTATTACATACTCCCCCCCTTAAAAAGAGTTTCGTCCTCGAAACTAAGGGTCAAACAACTCGGGATAACTCTCCCGCATCTATCCTCGGTTTCCCAAGTAGCCTCTTCGACTCCGTGTCTAGACCACTGAATCTTGACCAAAGGAATCGTCTTGTTCCTCAACTGTTTGATTCGCCGCTCTAAAATTCATATAGAACGCTCCTCATACGAATGGTCATCCGCGATCTTGATTTTGTCGAACTAAAGTATGTGGATCGGGTCGGAAACATACTTCCGCAATTGAGAGACGTGAAACACATTATGAATTCCGCTCAACGCCGGAGGTAAAGCCAATCGATAAGCTAGCTCGCCTACTCGATCCAAAATCTCAAACTGTCCAATAAATCTTGGACTCAACTTTCCCCGCTTCCCGAAACGGAAGATGCCTCGACTCGGGGATACCTTGACCAATACGTGGTCACCTATCTCGAACTCTAATGGTCGGCGACGATTGTCTGCATAAGATTTCTGTCGACTCTGAGCGGTCAACAAACGACTCCTGATCAAAGCTACCTTCTCACGGGCGGCTAGAAGCATATCGGGCTCGATGCCGATTGATTCTGATAAGTCATACCAACACAAAGGAGATCGACAACGACGACCGTACAAGGCCTCGTAAGGTGCCATCTTAATTGAAGCATGCCAACTATTATTATACGTGAACTCGATCAATGGTAGTTGGGCTTCCCAATCGTCTTTCCAATCGAGGACGCATGCCCTCAACATGTCCTCCAATGTCTGAATAGTCCTCTCTGATTGTCCGTCGGACTGAGGATGAAAAGCTGTGCTGAAATTAAGCTGAGTTCCCATGGCACGATGAACTGATTTCCAAAAATGAGACACAAATCGCCCGTCACGATCAGAAACGATACTCTTAGGAGTACCGTGCAATCTCACTATTTCTTTGATGAACAACTGGGCAAGTCTCTCAGGACCCCAAGTATCCTTAATCTCAAGACAATGAGCTGACTTAGTTAGACGATCCACAATTACCCAAATTGTATTCATGCCACGGCGACTCGTCGGAAAACTCGTGATGAAGTCCATTGAAATATCCTCCCACTTCCACTCCGGAATAGGGAGCGGTTTCAGCATACCCGCCGGTCGCTGATGTTCTATCTTGACTTGTTGTCAGGTGAGACATCTCGAAACAAACTCAGCAACTTCACGCTTCATATTACTCCACCAGTAATTTTGTTTCAAGTCTTTGTACATCTTGCTGGACCCCGGATGAATAGAATAAGGGGTAGCATGGGCTTCTCTCAAAATCAAGTTTTTCAACTCGTCATTCGCCGGTACGTGTTGACACAAAATGTATTTTGATGATGGTTATATACAAAACATTTAATTGGATCTATCTCGGCTCGATAATATTTTGAAGGAACAAAATATGGCTAACGCACGCTAAGTATCATACCGTAGCGCACGCTATCGGGACATGCTTATACAGTCCAGTCCAGTCAGCTGCAGCCTACTCAAGTCGCCTGATCGATAGCGCACGCAAGCTATTCAACGATAGCGCACGCTAAGAACCTACAGTTAGCGCACGCTATACATCAAATATAACGCACGCTATCGCAAGTCTCCAGAGTTCAGTGAAGTCTGGAAGGAAATCAAAATTGGACGTTGCGCACGCTATTCATATATTCTTACGTACGCTAAAGTGAAGACATAGCGCACGTTACTCATCATATATAGCGCACGCTACCAATATTATGGTTAGTAGTCCAGTAGCTACTGGACTCACTTCGTCAAGGCTCTTACGTACGCTACACAAGGTAACGCACGTTAATGGAATAACTCAGTAGCGCACGCTAATGGAAAGGTATTAGCGCACGCTAAATGGAATCTGCAGTTTACCGTTTGAAATTCAACCGTTGGAAGCAAGAGTCAATGCAGATCCGGAAAATCTGGAAATATTGGATTTAATTAATGCTAGCGCACGCTATGCATATCTGATAGCGCACGCTAATCATGAATTTAGCCGTTGGAAAAAGAGTCGTTGGAGAGAAAATCGGATATTGTCAAAGTCAAGATCGAAGACTAGTTGACCAAGACGTTAGCGCACGCCACCATGTCATTACTAGCGCACGCTAGTCATAGTATTTTACCGTTACAACAGTGTTTGTGACCGTTCAGTGATTTCAAGTCAAAATCCGCTAACGCACGCTACAAGGATCTATTAGCGCACGCTAATAGTATATTTTTCAGAATTTGAAGGCTGTCTCACACCTATAAATACCCGAAGGACTTGGGTATCAAACACACAACTCCAAGCATTCAAGCATACAAGCATACAAGCAATCAAAGCATTCTTGAGCTCAGATTTATATACTTTATTGCATTACAAGTTGTGAGAAAAGAAAGATACAAGAGCGATTTCAATTGTAATATCTATTAGTCTTTGTATTCTTTCATTTGGTTGTAAGTGTTGCATCACTTACACTTGAGCGAAAAAGAAACGAATCAAGAGTCACTAATCCGGTGTTATTAGGATCTTTGATCCGGCATTGTTAGGATTATACTCCCATATTCGTATAGTGAGGATTATCTAGTTCTTATAGAACACTAGATAAACAATCATTTATATTGAGGGAAAGGTTGAGCTTGGACCGATAGAAGACAAGCGGATTGTAGCATTGTGAACTCGGACCGATAGAAGACGAGTTAAGGTTGTGGTTTTTCTTTAGCCAATAGAAAAAGAAAGTCGGAGAGAGGACGTAGGCAAGTTGCCGAACCTCTATAAATTCTTGAGTCTTTAAATTCCGCACTATTTTCTATTTTCTCGCAAGAAATTTCGGTATTCCGCATCACCACTATTCAACCCCCCTTCTAGTGGTGAATTTATCTCTTCAGTTGGTATCGGAGCGGGTCTCTTTTTAAAGGTTTAACCACCTAAGAGAAAAAGATCCGCAAATGGCACTTCTTGGCCAAATTGAAGGAAATGCTCTCAACCGTCCTCCTTTCTTCGACGGTTCCAATTTCATGACGTGGAAAAAGAAGATGGCGATCTTCGTTCAAGCCTACGATATTGAAATCTGGAAAGTTATTGCTCTCGGTCCTAAACTTGCTAAGAAAGAAGATGGATCGTTGAAAAAGATCGAAGAATTCAACGATGAGGATTGGAGAAACACGCATGTCAACTCTCGAGCCACTCAACTCCTCTATTGCGCTCTCAATCCCGAAGAACTTAATAGGATATCGTCCTATGAAAGTGCAAAAGAAATTTGGGAAATTCTCGAAGTCACTCACGAGGGAACCACCCAAGTCAAGGAGACCAAAATTAATATGTTACTCCATGACTACGAATTATTTTCCATGAAAGACGAGGAAACGATCACAAATATGTTGGATCGATTTTCGGCTATAACAAACGGTCTTGCATCTTTCGGAAAACCTATATCGAGCAGCGACAAAGCTAAGAAAATTCTTCGATCGTTGCCACGAGAATGGGATGCCACGGTCACCGCGATCATGGAATCCAAGGATCTCAACAAGCTCGAATTTAGTGCCCTCATCGGGTCACTCATCAACTATGAGATCGTTCTCAAGTCTAGAGGCACAAAACCAAAGCCTCGGGAAAGAGTAGTCGCATTCAATGTGGACAGCGACGTTGAGGAAGATGTTGCCGAAGAAGAAGACGACGAGGAACTCGCTCTTTATGCCAAAAACTTTAGAAGGTACAAAAACCTAATTCAAAAGAGGCGAAGTTTTCTTGGTCGGGATGGCAAACCGGAGCAAAAGAAGAGTGGCTACACTCCTATCAAGAAGTTCGACAATAATTGTCGAAAATGTGGACAAGCCGGTCATTATGCTAAAGAATGCCGAGGATCCTCTTCAAAACCGCAAATGGAAAGATTCAAAAAGAAGGAGGTTCTAATCGCATCTTGGAGTGATGACGAGGAGGAGATTGAAAGATCTCTAGACGCAAACCTTGCATTCATGGCCCTCGACTCCGAAAGCAATATCGAGGTAAGCTCTAAACTCAATGATGATGAATATGACTCTTTTGATTTTTGTGATTCACAAGAAGTTCATCAAGATGATGAGTTGTTGAGTGCGTTTGAATCGTTAAATACGGAGTATGACGAGATGGTCAAGTTAAATATATCTTTAGAGAGAAAAATAAAATCTCTAGAACTCGAAAACTCCTCGCTTCAAAACAAGGGCAAAACTATTGAGACCGACCATACTTCATGTCTTGAAAAAGAAAAAGTTTTGAAAATTGAATTAACAAAAACTCAAAAGGAGCTAAAATATATTTTGAACAAATTTACTCTCGGAAACGAGAAATTCGAAAGGCTCCTATCTATTCAAAAATCGCCCGTGCTCAAACACGGTCTTGGTTTCGACCCTTTTAAACGGGAACAATCCCTTATTAACCTTGACAAAATAAAGAAAACCGAAACCGAGAACCCAAAAGATCCGCTCAAACGAGTTCACAATGTTAATACCCATTCTAAGTTAAGAACTATCAAAGTTAAGCAAATATGGGTTCCGAAAGGGACGATTGTCCCGAATGCTATAAGCATAGTTAACTTTGGAGGACCCAAACGGGCTTGGGTACCGAAACAACCGAGAAATTCTACTTTTGTAGGTACCGGCACCAAGGAAAAACAAGTGGTACATTGATAGCGGATGCTCAAGGCACATGTGCGGCTCCGAGGATTTATTTGAGGACCTCGAATATCAAGATCAAGGACATGTGACCTTTGGAGATAATCAAAAGGGAAAGATCAAAGGAATCGGCAAAGTCGGTAAGGAACCTTCTCCTTCTATCAACAAAGTACTATTTGTTGAAGGTTTGCATCATAATCTCCTTAGCGTTTCGCAACTTTGTGATGAAGGTTTTAAAATTCTATTCGAGCAAACGCATTGCACGGCATTTAGAAATAATAAAATTGCATTCATTGGTTTGAGATGTGGAAACATCTATATTGTTGATCTTAATGATAAGAGTTCATTCAATAAAAAATGCCTTATTACCTTGGATGACAATGCATATTTATGGCATCGAAAATTGGGGCATACTTCTCTACCTATTATTTCTATCTTATCTAGACACGACCTTGTTCGTGGATTGCCCAAACTCAAATTCGATAGAAAACATTTGTGTGAATCATGCATTAAAGGGAAACATACTCGAGAATCGTTTAAACCAAAATTCGAGGTTTCCACTAGTCGAGTTCTTGAACTCGTGCATATGGATTTGATTGGACCATCTAGACATGTTAGTTTAAATGGTAAACTTTATACTTTGGTTATTGTTGATGATTTCTCTCGATTTACTTGGGTTAGATTTTTAGCTCATAAAGATGATGCATTTTCCGAGTTTTCTAAATGGTGTCGTTTGGTATCAAACGAGAAAAACCTCTCCATAATTTCTATTCGCACCGACCACGGAGGTGAATTTGATTGCACCCCGTTTGAACTTTTATGTGATAAATACGGTATTAATCACAATTTTTCGGCTCCTAGAACGCCTCAACAAAATGGTGTTGTTGAAAGGAAAAACCGATCTTTGGAAGAAATGTCGAGAACAATGCTTAATGAATACTCTCTTCCACGATACTTTTGGGCCGAAGCAATTTTTACGGCATGCTATGTGATTAACCGAGTTCACGTTCGTAGAACTCATCTTAAAACTCCTTATGAATTATGGAAGGGCAAAAAGCCCAATATTGCTTACTTTCATCCCTTTGGTTGCAATGTATTTATTTTGAACAATGGCAAGGATAACTTGGGCAAGTTTGATGCCAAATCCGACTCCGTAATATTTCTTGGTTATTGTACTAATAGCAAAGCATATCGTGTGTATAATATTAGAACAAATAAATTTGAAGAGTCTATACACGTTAAATTCAATGATATGATCTCACCCCCGAGAAAGGTAGAATATTTTGATGATGCAGGTACCTTTCCGGATCCCTCTCCCGAAGTGAAGAAAATTTTGGAAATCGAAACGAACACAATCGTTGATTTACCGAAAGATTGGAGGCACATCAAGGACCATCCGAAGGATCTCGTGATCGGAAACATTGAAGACGGTGTTCAAACCCGAAGGAGGTCCACCAAATTTATGGCTCATTGTGCTTTTGTATCCGAAATAGTTCCCAAAAATATATCCGAAGCTCTCGATGATGAAAGTTGGGTGATGGCAATGCAAGAGGAGCTTGTGCAATTCAAGCACAATAATGTATGGAATTTAGTTCCCGCGCCTAAAGATAAAACAATTATCGGAACTAAATGGGTGCATAAAATCAAGAGTGACGAAGACGGCTATCCTATTCGAAATAAATCTCGTTTGGTCGCTCAAGGATATAATCAAGAAGAAGGTCTTGATTACGAAGAAAGTTTTGCTCCCGTGGCTCGACTCGAAGCCATTCGCTTGCTTTGTGCTTTTGCCGCTCATAAGAAGATAAAACTATTTCAAATGGATGTCAAAAGTGCATTCTTGAATGGTTTCATTCAAGAAGAAGTCTACGTCAAGCAACCTCCCGGTTTTGAAGACCATCACTTTCCGGATTATGTCTACAAGCTCAACAAGGCACTCTACGGGTTGAAGCAAGCACCCCGAGCATGGTATGATCGTTTAAGTCAATTTTTAATAGCAAATGACTATAAAAGAGGCAAAGTCGATAATACCTTGTTTGTTAAAGTACTAAATGATGATATACTTGTTTGCCAAATTTACGTTGATGACATTGTTTTTGGAGCTACTAATGAATCATTGTGCAAAGATTTTCTAATCTTATGAAAGGAGAATTCGAAATGAGTATGATGGGAGAATTAACGTTCTTCCTCGGGCTTCAAATCAAACAATGCGAAGATGGAATTTTTATCCATCAAACGAAGTACTCAAACGACCTTCTCAAGAAATTCAACATGGAAAATAGCAAGGTGATATCTACACCAATGTCGTCCTCATTAAAGCTTGAGAAAGATGAAAATGGCAAATCCGTAGATCAAAAATTATATCGAGGTATGATCGGATCTTTGCTATATTTGATCGCATCTAGGCGTATATAATATTTGCTACATGTCTATGTGCTCGATTCCAAGCTAATCCCAAGGAATCACATTTAATTGCTTGTAAACGTATTTTTCGCTATTTAAAAGGAACTATTGGACTAGGTCTATGGTATCCTTCTTGCTTGGACTTTAATTTAATTGCCTATAGTGACGCCGATTTCGTGATGCAAAATTGATAAAAGAGTACTAGTGGTACATGTCATTTTGTTGGATCTGTTTAATATCTTGGGAAGTAAAAAGCAAACCAGGCGTAGCATTGTCTGGTGAGGCCGAATATGTCATTGCAGGAGGCGCTGTGCTCAAGTGCTATGGATTAAAAATCAACTACGCGACTACGGCATTCATTTTGAAAATACCCCTATCTTATGTGATAAAACTAGTGCTATTAATTTGAGCAAAAATCCTGTTTTGCACAGTAGAACCAAACATATAGATATTAGACATCATTTTTTACGTGATCATGTTCAAAAGAAAGATATCTGTTTAATTTTTGTCGGGACGAAGGATCAACTTGCTGACATCTTTACAAAACCTCTTCCCGAAGAATCCTTTAATTCCATTCGTTTACAACTTGGCATGGGACATATAGACAATTTTTGAAATAAGCTTCTACTCAAAACATCAAAATCGGTGAGTCAGATCAATCGCTAGCGCGCGCTAGCTTCATATTCTTAACGCGCGCTAAAATCTGCATTCGATAACGTACGATAAGCACTACCCTCTTGCGTACGCTAATTAAAGTTTTTCGAAATACCACTGAACAGTCCAGTGAGCCCTGCTTTTTCGCCTAACGTACGCTAATTCTTTAAATACTAGCGTACGCTAACTTAAAGATCCCTGACTATATATATGCCGTACAACCCTAAAACACAACACCTTCTCTAACGCACGCAATCGACTTCCCTCTTGCAAAAACCCTAGACACTCATCGGATCCAATCTGCAAGCTTCTCCCTCAAAATCTTCGATTCCCTTCGTTTTTCCATCAAAATGTCGAGCAAGAATCGCACCGCTATGGGAAAGCAATACAACAATCTTAAAAGACCTCTCAATGCCCAATTTGATTCGGATCGATTCATCTCCGCCACTGCCTCGAGGGTGTTCTTCGACATACTCCCTCAAGAACACATCACTGATTGCTATTTCTTTAATCTCTTGAGTCTCGAACGGGTAAACGTTGACATCTCCAATTTCTTTTCCTCGCTTGGTATTTCTCGCTTTGTTGAATGCAAAAACCCTGTTTTTCCTGAGCTTGTCCGGGAGTTCTATGCAAACCTTCACGTGGCCGAGAGTGAAGGTTCTTCAGCCCTTGTGCTAGGTAGTCTTGTCGGAGGAACCAAGGTGAAAGTTTCTTCCGACGTTTTGTATCAAATTTTCGGTTTACCTTCTGATGGTTATATTTGCACTGGCAAATCCTTGGCCGATGACAGTGAAGTCGGTGAAATTGATGTGAAAGAATTTTTGAGCTCGAAGGCCGTTATCGATATAACGGACGATTTTTTTGAAAACAACGACTTCGGGGTCAATATCCGTCTGCTTTTGGTAGCCCTCACAAAATGCCTTATGCCAAAGGTCAATTCCCAGCATAAACTTGTAGGCGTGGACAAGCAAGTGGTTTACCGAGTTCTCAACGACGACAAAGTCAATTTCTCCGACATCATCATCAGTTGGATGAAGGTGAAGGGAGATTTGTTTCGGTCGAAAAACTATGCCACTCGTTCTCGGAAGGCTGGAATGCCTTATGGCTCAATCTTGTCGGCTATTTTCAGTTTCCATCAAGTTGACTTGTCGAAGGACAAGGCAGTCCCCGTCTCCCTCGGACATGAAATCTCGGACGCTTCTCTTAAAGCGATGCACTACGTCCGGACGATCAACAGAGGCTGGATTCTCTTTCCGTACCTACGCGATGATGACCAAGTAGAGAAAGGGTCACGGATGCCCACTGCCGAAGAAAAAATCACTCGTCGGGGACCTCATACCCTTCGAGAAATGCAGACTGGGGACTTCGTAAGGAATCCTACGTCGAAAGGCAAAAGGCCAATGAGAAATGTGGTAACGGAAGAAGAGGAGAGTGATCTCTGTGCCTGGATGAGGGGCATCGAGACCTCACACGCTGAGATACGAGAGGATTTTCGGGCTCTGCGTTCGGAGGTCCGGGAAGTGCGTTCAGAAGTCCGGGAAGTTCGTGGACTGTTATCCGAGTTCATACGTTACACTCACCCCTCGTTCCCCTTTCCTTCATCCTCCTCCGATCCTTAGATTTGATGATCTTTGATGTTTGATGTAGAAACTTGTGTTTGAACAAGCTATATGTTTTGTTTGCCATGAAAAGCTCGTTGTATTCCTGCATTTTTAATGAAATTCGCATTTCTTCATTTGGCGTTTGTTATGTACAAGTATTTGCTATTTACAAGTATCGCTATTGGTGTCTACAAGTATTCTTGAATTAATCTTGACTAAAGGCACTTTCAGTTAATATTTATTAATAATGCAACAATTCAGGGGGAGTTCCTTTTTGTTTATGTCAAAAAGGGGGAGAATACTCCAAAAACGAAAATTTACTAATATATCGAACAAGTTTACCTTGATTCGAATTTTTCAAAAATGTTTTTGCAGGTATTAATCAAATGTTTTGACATCATCAAAAAGGGGGAGATTGTTGACACAAAATGTATTTTGATGATGGTTACATACAAAACATTTAATTGGATCTATCTCGGCTCGATAATATTTTGAAGGAACAAAATATGGCTAACGCACGCTAAGTATCATACCGTAGCGCACGCTATCGGGACATGCTTATACTGATCCAGATCCGATCATTGCGGCTTACTCAAGTCGCTGATCGATAGCGCACGCAAGCTATTCAACGATAGCGCACGCTAAGAACCTACGATTAGCGCCGCGCTATACATCAAATATAACGCACGCTATCGCAAGTCTCCGAGTTGATGAAGTCTGGAAGGAAATCAAAATTGGACGTTGCGCACGCTATTCATATATTCTTACGTACGCTAAAGTGAAGACATAGCGCACGTTACTCATCATATATAGCGCACGCTACCAATATTATGGTTAGTAGTCCAAAGAGCTCGGACTCACTTCGTCAAGGCTCTTACGTACGCTACACAAGGTAACGCACGTTAATGGAATAACTCAGTAGCGCACGCTAATGGAAAGGTATTAGCGCACGCTAAATGGAATCTCCAGTTTACCGTTTGAAATTCAACCGTTGGAAGCAAGAGTCAATGCAGATCCGGAAAATCTGGAAATATTGGATTTAATTAATGCTAGCGCACGCTATGCATATCTGATAGCGCACGCTAATCATGAATTTAGCCGTTGGAAAAAGAGTCGTTGGAGAGAAAATCGGATATTGTCAAAGTCAAGATCGAAGACTAGTTGACCAAGACGTTAGCGCACGCCACCATGTCATTACTAGCGCACGCTAGTCATAGTATTTTACCGTTACAACAGTGTTTGTGACCGTTCAGTGATTTCAAGTCAAAATCCGCTAACGCACGCTACAAGGATCTATTAGCGCACGCTAATAGTATATTTTTCAGAATTTGAAGGCTGTCTCACACCTATAAATACCCGAAGGACTTGGGTATCAAACACACAACTCCAAGCATTCAAGCATACAAGCATACAAGCAATCAAAGCATTCTTGAGCTCAGATTTATATACTTTATTGCATTACAAGTTGTGAGAAAAGAAAGATACAAGAGCGATTTCAATTGTAATATCTATTAGTCTTTGTATTCTTTCATTTGGTTGTAAGTGTTGCATCACTTACACTTGAGCGAAAAAGAAACGAATCAAGAGTCACTAATCCGGTGTTATTAGGATCTTTGATCCGGCATTGTTAGGATTATACTCCCATATTCGTATAGTGAGGATTATCTAGTTCCTATATAACACTAGATAAACAATCATTTATATTGAGGGAAAGGTTGAGCTTGGACCGATAGAAGACAAGCGGATTGTAACGGTTGTGAACTTGGACCGATAGAAGACGAGTTAAGGTTGTGGTTTTTCTTTAGCCAATAGAAAAAGAAAGTCGGAGAGAGGACGTAGGCAAGTTGCCGAACCTCTATAAATTCTTGAGTCTTTAAATTCCGCACTATTTTCTATTTTCTCGCAAGAAATTTCGGTATTCCGCATCACCACTATTCAACCCCCCTTCTAGTGGTGAATTTATCTCTTCAGTACGCATAACCGATTCTTAAATTGTAAAAGTCCATCCTCGTGGAACACAAATCCTGGGGCTTCCCCCCGAGCCACATCCTCATAGATGCGTAACAATGATGGGTCTGAACCCTGATTCACTCTGATCGCCTCCTCAAGTGGCGATGAAATCTCTAACATGCAAAGTTGCCCTTGCACTCGCTGAAGCCACACCTCAATCTCGGGTCTAAGGAATTCCTTCTGAAGCTTCTTCTGAACTATTAAATGATCAAGCATTTGCTCCTGAACGGAGTTACGACTCAAGGCATCGACAACCACGTTTGCCTTACCTGGGTGGTACAGGATCTCGATATCATAATCTTTGATTAGTTCCAACCACCGCCTCTGTCGCATATTTAACTCCTTCTGAGTAAATATATACTTCAAACTCTTATGATCGGTGAATATCTGACAGGTGACGCCATAAAGGTAATGACGCCAAATCTTCAATGCGAAAACCACGGCTGCTAGCTCCAGGTCGTGGGTCGGATAATTAACCTCGTAAGGTCTCAATTGCCGTGAAGCATAGGCAATAACCTTCCCATCCTGCATGAGTACACATCCGAGACCCTGTCCGGACGCATCACTATAAACCACAAATCCTTCCGTCCCTTGCGGTAAAGAAAGGACAGGTGCTGAAATTAACCGGCTCTTAAATTCCTCAAAACTCTATTGACACACGTTGGACCACGTGTATTTCTTATCTTTCCTTAAAAGGTTCGTCATGGGTTGAGCGATCTTAGAAAATCCTTCCACAAACCGCCGATAATAACCGGCTAATCCGAGAAAGCTTCAGATTTCCTTAACATTCTTCGGAGGTAACCAATCTTGGATAGCCTCCATCTTCTGAGGGTCAACACGCACTCCGTCTGATGAAATTACATGCCCGAGAAACGTCGCTTCGGACATCCAGAATTCACATATGGAAAATCTTCCATAAAGTTGCTCTCATCTCAACACGTCGAGAACCTGATGAAGGTGAAGCTCATGCTCCTCCCGGTCACGAGAATAAATTAAAATGTCATCAATGAAGACAACCACAAAATGATCCAAAAAGTCGATGAAATCCCGATTCATTGATTCCATGAATACCGCAGATGCATTTGAAACGTCGTCCTCGCGATATCCGACTCTTGAATTCGCAACTGGTGGTATCCGGATCTTAAGTCGATCTCGGAAAAATACTGAAGTTCCGTGAAGTTGATCTAAGAGGTCATCAATACGGGGTAGAGGATACTTATTCTTGATCGTCACCCTGTTCAACTCCTGATAATTAATACACACACGAAAAGAACCATCCTTCTTCTTGACAAACAACACTGGTGCTCCCCACGGGGACGCACTCGGTCGGATATAACCCTTCTTGGTCAAATCCTCTAATTGATTCTTTAATTCCTGCATTTCGGTCGGGGCCATCCAGTACGGTGCCTTCGATAATGGGGACGTACCAGGCTCCAACTCTACCGTGAATTCCATATCCCTCGGTGGAGGTAAAACAGGTAGCTCGTCTGGGAGTACATCGTTAAACGATAACAATGATACCACGAATGGTCGAACACCTCGATTGCCTTAGAACGGTCAATCGATGATAATGATATAATGAATGATTGAACATCTCGATTGCCTTAGAACGGTCAATCGATGATAATGATATAATGAATGATTGAACATATCGATTGCCTTAGAACGGTCAATCGATGATAATGACACAATGAATGATTGAACAAACCTGGTTGAGTAATTTTACTGTTTTCATCTGGAATAACGGGGATCACCTCCCTGAAATACACACTCGACTCCAACGACGGAAATGATAGTGACCATACACTTACGAACATTGAGAATGGTATCATGATGATCCATCCCACTAAAACCCAATATTACATCGTCCTTAGGTAAATCCACCACGATTAGGTCCACCAACCACTCGCGGTCATTAAGCTAAATTCGGTCAGTTCTTAACCTCATGATTTTCGAAAATTCTTCTACCACCAGGTAGACCAATGATATAAGGCCCACAATTAATAAGACTATCCAAGTTAAGTCTATTCAAACATGATTCGGAAATGAATAAATGCGGCGCACCAGTATCAAAAAGGGTACACACAGGTTGAGATATAATTACGAGTATACCTGAGATCATTCGGGCCTCCGGATGGTCGGTCCTCTTCATCGCGTGAACCCAGGACTTGCCGGCCCCCGAACCGGACGCTCCCGTCTGATAAATATGAGTTTTGCTTTTATTCGCTTCCGTCGTCTTAAACGACACTGACAGAGTAGTCTGCTTCTGAATCGCTGATTGCTTCGGGGCCTGAGATGCTACCGGAGTCGGGTTGGAGTCCCTTCAGCAAAAACGGGCCTTATGCCCAACAATTCCACAATTATGGCACGTGATAGACGGTTTCAGACACTTAGTGCTGTAATGACCCGGCGCTCCACAGTTGAAACAGGTGATGGCTGATCTGGCTGCTCGGGGCTGAGATCATGCACGATTATGCGCCGTAGGAGGTCGCTCAGAAACGTTAGGGCCCACATGAGGCTTCTTGAAGGTTGACTGTCCGCCTTTAGACTAATTACGCTTTGTTGATTTCTTGCTTACAGATGAAGGTTGTTGCTCAGCAATTTCCTTAGCAGCAGGATCACACGGGAGACTTCTCTTGATTAAATCGGCCAGAGTGGCGCAATGATGATTGAGCAATTGCATATGGGTCATCATGACCTGAATAAAACTGAGTGGATCAACCCGAACATCTTCCGATCGAGCTGAGTCCTGGGTACAACTTCCTGGCAGTGAGTGATTATTTCCCGGATTTTGGCCCGCACCACGGCCTCTCCCCGTGCATCCCCTGATAGCTCTCTCCATTCTGAAGTAGGAAGGTCGCATGATAATCATAGATCTCGTATGAGTACCGCATTATGATTTATGACATGAAATGATGAAAATGAGCATACGCGCTCTAACACAGTGATTACATGAATGATTAACTGAGGTGACATGATTATCTGATGATATTCTTGAAATGATTATCTTGAACAAGTTAACAAGATTAATGATATGATCCTCAAGAATAACAACTGAGTGATGAAATGAATTGAGTGATTAATGAGTTAACATGATCAACATGATTAAAATGAAAATGATAAATGAAGAAATCTTACTGTTCTTTGGTCTGAATGGCTCAGCTCTTGCACAGGTCACACGTGACACGAAAGTCCAATGATACTAGTCTGATGAATGATGATTTCAAATGAGACATGACTCAGAAGGTAGTATTAAAAACCACGCTCCGATACCAAGTCTGTAACACCCTAAACTAGGCGGATATTACAGTGCCGTAGACCCCCGACTGGGACCCACCAGGCGAGTGAAAATGAATGAAATACACAGGGTAAATGTAGTACCGAACCACATTACATAATTAATTACTCCGATGAGGAGTTTCGTATAGCACACCCAAGATAATATAGAATACATGTATATTTTATATGAAGATAAAACATACGACACTGAATAAAATGAGTATTCAAACGGAAGTCTGCAGCGGAAATAAAATAAAGAAAACACGAGTGAATGAAAAGGACTGGGGCCCCCTACTAGTATCACTGGGACTCCTCGCCGTCAATGTTCTCTTCCCGTGCCTTAGCCTTGCCATGACCTGAAAAACAAAATCCCCCAACGGGGTCAGTTACACAGAACAACAATCCTCAAGAGTTGAATAAACACAATCATATATGCGGTATAAACCACAAGTTCGATCAAAAATATCAAACCGTCGAACACATGCGATCAAAAGTGAATCGGTCAGATTATAACCCAATCCTGTTGAAAACATACGCAATCAAACATGCTGTATGAATCAACTAATGGTACGGCTCAAAGGATGGCGCCACACTACGCCCGGGATGGAAATGTGTCCGTGCACAATCCACCAACGAGTATCGATCGAATACATGTGTGGTCTTGTACCTAATCAGTCTCACGAAGTAATCGTCTCGTGTGCACAGTCCAATGTGAGGACAACTACCAACAGACGACTTAATATGTGCCCGACATGAAAATTCTACACATACCAACTGGCACGCCAGTATGACCCGGAATGTCACGAGATAACAAAAGTGACATCGAAATCAATAATGACTCACCGACATGAAATGATAGTGAAATGAATGATAGCTCAATGAAATGATTGGAACCGTCGTTCCTCATGACTGAAGTAATTAATTGACAATTACAAGTCTCAATACGGTTAATACATTATGAATGAACTATAATTATGAATGAACAACAACGAAAGGAATGAATATCCTTTTAACCGAGTAAGAATTAACTTACCTTAACACCGGTGATGATACGATCTCTCTCGAACAACATCCTAAGGAAACTACCGGTCACTCGAACAACCTTGAATAACACAATTATCAACAACTCACTTAATATACAAACCAAAAGTGATCATAACTAGCCCAAGATGTCGATACAATAAACCAAGTTCATTGGGGCATTATATCGAACACGTTGTGGCCAATCTTCGATTGCTTACAACCAAACCTCAATAATACCAATATCAAGTCCCCAAGAAGTGTTTCAAACCAATAAAACATCTTCAATACAATCGATAATCCAAACGAAATGCTCAAATCGAGTTTACGATATCATTAAATTGCAAAACCCAATTCCAAGTCAACCTTCAAAGTGTTCTTGAGAAAAACTTTCAAAAATCCGATGGTAACTCGTAAAAACTCATAATCATATGTATATCCATCACAATTCATGATTATACCATCTAAAACATCATGCTCCAGCTCAAAATCGAATTCAAGGGTTGAAGAAAGTTACCTTAGATTAGCTAGAAAAATCCACAAATATGTTGTTGATCCACACTACAACTTGAAGAAGATGAAATCTCTGAGTTTTGATGATGTTGAAACACCCCAAAATCTCCCAAAAAAATCGTCCCAAGGAAGAGAGGAAGAAGTGAAATGAAGAAATGAGCTTGTTCCTCTCAAAAAATGCAATTATAGAGCAGCTTGCACTATGTGCCGCGGCACAGGGCCAAAATCTGCCCCCAGCACTCGGCGGTGTGCCGCGGCCCGGCCGAATGTGTCGCGGCACAGGGCTAGAAATGTGCACAGTGACTCAACAGTGTGCCGCGGCCCTGCCGGCAGGAGCCGCGGCCCCCGGTACAGGCGGGTCGGCAAAAAACTGCAACATGTGTGTGCCGCGGCGCACACTCTCTTATGCCGCGGCCCACACCCCTTGGATCCTAAAATGATGAAAAATGGCCCAGAAAGAGAATAAAAGCAATAGGAATCAATATTTGGGAAACAATAACACGAAATGGAAGTGCAGAAAGCCCAAAAGGTGGTTCCAAGCACTGATCACAAGGGTTCGCCCAACAAAAGCACAATTTGAGCAATGAGGAGATTTGAAATGACATGAACTCTAACATTAACATCGACTAATGAATCAATTACAACAATCAATATAATACTCTTGTCTCGATTCCCAAGCAAGGTTGAAACAATGAACAATATCGATACACGACTCGAAGTTATTCCGAACGGTGAACACGGATGAATGAATGTGGATGATGAATGATTATTAATGAGTGAAAATTACTGAGTGACAGTTACAGACTGGTGATTACTGAATGATAATGAATGAATTACAACCGGGTATTACACTACGAGGGTATGTTTTCTCGTATCTTCTTATGTTTCATTTTATATTCGTATATACGTAGCTTGATCGATCCTCGTAGGGATTCGGATCGAATTAATTTTTGTTTTACCGCTTCCGCTGGGCCTTCATTTAAGGCACCGAATTCCAACAGGTAACTTGTTTGGTGTGGTCTATTACTGTATCTAGAATGATAATTATGTTGTTTCCACACACTTTTAAAGTTTGAATTCTTTTGTGGTTTCCGTCTACCTCTCCCAATTGCGAAATTGTTTTGTGGGAAGTTTTCATAGTAATAGTTTTGATGACGTCTCAGCTGTTGATTCTGAGTTGGCCATTGCCTAGTTGTTTGTATCTTCTCAGTTCTAAACCCTTTTGGTCGCCCCCTAGACAGTCTTGGGTGATGCCTAAACTTATTTGGTTGCCCCCTAGGTTGTCTAATTGTTTCCGAGTCTTAATACTTGGTTGTTTCCTTTTTTAAATTTTTAGTTCAACTGGCTATACACTTGCTTCTCCTTTTAAAAATGTAGTTTTAAGAGTGGGAACAGCATTTGGATCATATCCAAGACCTGATTTTAAATATAAAGGACATTAGTTGATGCACAGTCTTCTAATGTTCTTGATGCTTTAAGAGATGTTATTTCTTTAGCTTGAGCATCGTTTAATTGTCCGAGTTTTGAAAGTTCAGCTTCAAGATGTGTGAGTGGACCTAAAATTTCATTATTTGAAGTTGTATTTTATTCCTGGTTGGTTTTGAAATTTGCTATATCCTGGCTGAGTTTATCAATATCATTTTTCGGCTGTGTTTTATCATTTTTCGGTTAGGTATGCTCACCTGTTACAACCAAGTATGCTGTTTTATGAATGTGAAAATCTTTTAACAACTTATTTAATGACCTGTACAAATCAAGGTCTTCAGACATGTCTGAATTAAAGCATTCTTAAGTTTGGGGTTTAGATGTTACCTCTTCTTCAGCAAGGTTGGCCATTAGGCAGTTGTAATAATCATCATCAGACAGGAATCCACTGCTTGATTCCACATTCTCTAGCATCTCATCCCCTCCAATTAGGGATTTCCTCTTGTCTTAACTTTTGTCATGTCCTTCTTTTCCTCATCTTTCTTAAAGTCAGGGCAGTCATATTGGATATGTCCTGTCTTATGCCAATTATAGCATTCCACCTTCAAGTTCCCAGCCTTTTGATTTTTTTGGGATTCTCCTTGTTGTTATTTTTGTACTTCGAGTAATTCTTCCTGAAATTACTGAATCTTTGCATTATAAATGCCATTTCTTCCTAAAAATTTATAGGACTCAGCTAGGTTCTTTGCAGGTGACTCGACTGCAAAAGCAATTCCTTTTTCTGCTGGCTCCTTAGATGATGAGCATGGTAGTTCAAACTCAAATGCCTTGAAGTCTGAGAATAGCTCTATGATCTTCATTTTTTTAAGATCCTTTAATTCCCTCATGGCTACAGCCTTCATGTTCCGTTCTAGATTTAGGGGCCTTAAAACTTTCAGGGCCATATCTTGGTTGCCATAAATTTTTCCCAGAGAATTGATTTCATTGATAATTTTTGTGAACCTGGTAACCACATGGTCAATTGTTTCTCCATTCTTTATTTTGAAATTGTCAAATTTTTAGTAGCAATTAACAATTTGTTTTCCTTGATCAACTCAGTTTCCTCATACATTACAGCTAATGTGTCCCATATTTCTTTGGCATTCTTGCCGTTCTTGATTTTTACCATGGTGGCTTTATCAAGAGTTTGATATAGAATATCTCTGTCCCGGTTGTCAAGGTTGGATAGTTTCTTTTTATCAGTTGTCAGCTCTGATCTGGTCTTGGTAATTTGCTTTGGTTTCCCAGCTGTGTTTTTTCATCTGTGTTATCCTTTAGGTAGATGAAAGAACCTTCCTCTATGATGCTACACATGTCGTCATGAATGGATGATTAGTATATCTGTATTCTTATCTTACAAAGGTCATAATCATTAACAGATAAAACAGGAAGTCCAAAGTGCATGTGCTCCATCTTAATATGAGAGATTTATAAGATATACGAAAATATATGGATCTGATTCCGTGACTAAAAATATAGTTTTTGAATCAACCTCTCTGATACCACTTGTAGGTCACAAATACGTAAGGTAAAAGTCTCGGGGGGCAAATAGACTTTTAAAATATTTGATGAAATGACCGGTTTAAAAAACACTCAGCTGATTTGTGTGGCTAGGTAAACTTACCTTATTTTAATGTAGTTAAATACAGTTCAGATATCAGCTGTAAAATGCGAAAGACTTGGCAGACTTTTAATGCAACAGTTAAGATGAATGCAGCAGTTAAACATGATGTTAAAAGTGGTAAATCACACAGCACTTATAGAGTGGTTTCAAAGGTGGAGTAATCATTTACTAATCTATTTCTCTCCAATCCACTTGGAAATAAATTCACTCTAACTTTTAATGGTTATAATGAATCTAGTTACAACATATTTCGACCAGTGAAACCCCGTGGCCATTGTAACTATTTCCCTTGGTTGCCTGTCACCTCGTGATCGAAAACCCTTTGATGCCTCAACAACTCGCAAGTTGCCTATCACATTCCAATCAAGAATTCATGGATGCCTTACAACCTTTTACCTTCAAGAACCTCGTTCGAGAAAGTACCATGTACTGAAACATTAAGACAGGAGTGTTTGTCTTCTCCAACTTCAAAGATCTTCTCAGTATATGATTCTTAATATCTTTGCTCTCAGCGATGCTGCTATAGTTGTAGCGTGTATTGATTTAGTTTGCTTTGATTGCTTATATATGTAAATCGAATCGTACTTCTGCTCAAGAGTTCTCAGATATTTATATTATTCTTGAGCTCTTCATAGCCGTTGCATCCTTGAACAAATTAGTCTGTTTGAGAGTGGACTTCATTGTTTAGATTTTCATCTCTACGCACGAATCTTTCTTTCTTCAAATCCGACCATTTGAAGATGTATAGTTGTTGTGCCATTTTTATTCGATTGTTATAATTAGAAGTCTTCTAGGTGCGGATCTCAAGGAATATTTCATTCCTTAACTTTCGAGAATCATTCGAGTTGTCACATTTGATTTATCTACATCTGCATGTGATTTTCTGTCTTTTTTGTATTTTCAACACTTACTGACGCGGACATAGCTGATGTCCTTACTTGGCTAATATTTCATCTTGATCAAACTTGGCTGATATTCTGTCTTGAGCAATACCCGCCTGATATTTTATTTTGGTCAAACCCGCTGGTATTTTGCCTTTGACCAAAATTTGACTGATGTTTATCTGGCAAAACTTAGCTGATATTTGCCTTTGGCCAAACCCGACTGATATTTGATTGGGCCATACTTAGCTAAAATTTTACATGAGCAACCTTGAGCAATAATTAGCCAAATTCTTTTAAGGCCTATAGAAGATACTCATTTGTTCTTCTTTATAATGCCAAGTACTTAAACATACATTTGAATAAACTTTGAATACAGGGATGAAATTGTCAAAATCTTAAAAGTTTTCCTAACAAATACATCCTTATATCATAAGCAAGGCTTCCTACCATTATTTTCAATCGATATGGGACAAACACACATATTCAAGGCTTATCCCCTCCATTCTCAACCAATATGGGACAAACACACATCCTTATAGCATAAGCAAGGCTTCTCCCTTTCATTCTCAATCGATATAGGACAAACACACATCCTTATAGCATAAGCAAGGTTTCTCATCTTCATTCTCAACAAATATGGGACAAAAACACAACTACTATCCAAGAGCCACAACTCTTACTAAAACTATCCAAATATAATCTCCATCGTTCATATTGTACTAAACTATTTGATGAATAATATATCCAAAATTCAGTATAAACCAATGAAATCTTTGGAAATCTACAAAATACGTATTTTGTACCGAGACTTCCCAATACGATTCTGAAAAATAGGAACCTTTCATTTTTTAGATTATGACACTCACATTGTAAACAAAAATCCAATCTCTACCTCTTAAAATAACTTTAAGGTGTTGAGAAACTACTCTCCAACTTCCACATTAATCCAATGGTTAGATTTCATAAATTATGTCTATAGCATTGTTGCACGGGTAAATGTCTTCACTCTTGAATGATAGTACAATTCTTCAAGATTTGAAAGTAAGACCGAATGAAATTCTATAGATGCCGATGGTACGATACCATGCAGTACAAAAAAACTACATATGATAATACCACATGACTGCTTCCAGGCGGCGCGATCATCTCGGATCGGATACAGGCCATGTCCGTTGATAGAACTAAATTTTTGCAGATAGTTTTCACTAATGCGACCATAACTTTCTCATCCAAACTCGGATGCCTCACCCTTTGCATCATTGGAAAGATAACTAGATGCTATTTCAAAACGTTATTCAGAATTTTTGAAGTTTCCAAAAATTGGTTGTAATTTTTCAAAGTCAAACCTTCTACACAATACTTTCCAAAAAGTATCTAATCTTATTTTCATTAACACTTTTGGTATTCTTTTCTTATTTTAAATGGCCGAAGAACATAATTGCATCTTCAATGACAATTCAGGAATCCCTTACTTAGTCTGGATAATTTTTCTAGTATTCATCAAATAATTTATCAGAGAATATAACATTGTACACTACTACATTATACCAACGATTATTCGACGGGATTAGAAAATACCATCCGACATCTTAAATTCCATTCACGTAAAATCAGAAAAACAAATTCACCATATCAATATTCCAATAAAATCAACGAAAAAAATACTGTTTGAAAATTAAGGATATTACATACTACACCCCTCAAAATAAGTTTCGTCCTCGAAACTTGCAATCCTATCATAAACAATAGCTCAATCAGAATATCCAAAAATCATTACGAAAATGATCAATCACCACAAGCGAATAACCAAAATAGTATAACTATAGGTGTGTGAGGCCGATGATCTCCTGGGATATTAGCATACAATCTCACTTTCAAAGTCTCATACCATTGCAAACACAATTTGCACAAGTCTCGACAAAAACATCAAAATGCCAATACATAATTATGGCAATTTAAAAAAATATCTCAAAAAGTATACAGCGTACAGGTAGAGGCACATAACACACATACTTGGGATTCACAAAACCTAAGCTCTGATACCATCTTCTGTAACACCCTCAAAACTATTTAAAGATATTACAAGACTGTGGAGCCTGCATCGGAACTCACAAGGCTAAACATCATTTCTATAACCATTTCAAACACGCCAAAAGGCCAAAAACGGTAAAATAATCAAATACTTTCCAAAAATCTATTTTGCAAATATCGTCATAAAAATCTCATTCAAAAGTTCAAGGCCAAAATGCTAAAACTCAATAGTTTCAAATCGTAAGTTATGTCACTGCTTACACATACCGATAAAAATAGTTTGGAATATCGTTTTTCCCAAGATATACCCAAGTTCATAAACTTCATAAGGCCATTTTTAAAGTATACACGCAGCAGATAAAATCAACAGCTAAAAGTGTTTTTGCAGAGGGATATAGCAACAAGTAAAATACTCGATTCCCAAACTACATGTCATAATCAGTATCACTTGAGAAGCTTATTTTTTCACGACCGCTACCATATCTATCTATGAGTATCTAAAAAAAATCCCACAACGGGGTCAACCATAATACTCAACAATGATAACAATCACATCATCATAACAATTACATGCCAATGTAATTACAAAGTAAGAATACTACTATTGTGATCTCACTATCATAACCTTACCAACTCATAGTAGTCCATATCAAATCAATCATTACCATAATCCGCATCTTATATTCTCAAATGACGAAATAAAGTCTATTATAACCATCTGTACTATATTCAAATAATACCAAAATCCTCAAAACATCATCATAACTCAAGTAAGGAATAACCATCAATGCCAAATCTTGTATGTAGGATCGCACAATCGAATCCCAATCCTGATAAAATCTAACAGTACACAATACATTTATGAACAACTGCCCAAAATTATGGTAACAAGTCCTGAAACATCGACGCAAAGTCCAAATGGTAATATGCTCAATAACGATGATCAACCGAGAATATCATCTACATGATAAACTCCAATACGATCAACCAAAGGTCAACCACAACCGAGAATACCATCAACATGATAAACTCCCAAAATGATCATCGAAGGATCAAGCAACTAAGAATATCATAAACATGATAAACTCCAACAAGATCAGTTAAGTCACAAATGAATCATAACCTCAAATTGTTGATCACATGGAATAATGTCGTATTAGTCAACCAGATCATAATCTCAAATTCCGTGGATATACGCAATCACACATGATGGATAAACCCCAACAACATTATAATCTCAAATCGTTGATCACATGCAATCAAACATGTTGTATGATCAACTAGATTATAATAAAAATCCTGGATTATAAGCATACATATGCTATATAAACCCAACAGTATCATAATCTCAACTCATTGATCACACGCAATCAAATTTGTTATATGACTCAGCCATATTATAATTTCATACAACAAGGCTAAAAGGATGGCACCACACTTTGCTTGGTATGGAAATGTGTCCACGCACAAGCCACTAATGGGTATCAATCGAATACATGTGTGGTCATGTACCTAACTAGTCTAATGAAGTAAGCGTCTCGTGTGCACAGTCCAATGTAAAAACATCAACGCGCGACCATATGTACCCGACTAAACACATAACTAATCAATGCGCTAGTGTGACCCGGAATTCCATGATATCAACACGACAATGATACTCAAAGAATCTCAAATTGAATAAGGATAAAAAAGACTCATCGAAGTGAAACAACGGCAAACTGATAATGAAAGATCAAAACGACCAACAATATCTAAACTGAATGATCAACATGATCAACAATCTCAACACAACAGTCCTGGGATCATCACCCCTCGATGATCGATCAACATGATCAACAATACCCAACAATGGTCCTCGGATCAACATCCCTCAACAAACAATCCATATGATCATCAAGAATCTCAATTCACAAAACAAAAAATAATGTACATCACTATGTACAACATCATCAAAAATCATTATCTTCATAACCGAGTAATACTTACTTACCTCAGCCCCTGAAGAATGTCCTTTCCTTGAGCGATCGTTCTTGAATGAATAAATAATTATTTGAAGAACCTCAAATGAAATACAGTCAATTCAATATCATTAAACCATTATCTCGATATCAATGTCATCATAATAAAATACCCTCGATATCTGACATTCCATATTGCAGATCGAAGATAACTCACATATCCATCTTCACCAAATTGTATACTTGAAACTCAAATTTACTAATAACACATTTAAATCATATACATTATGATTTAATCCAATCAAAGTACAATATACAAACTATTATCTCCACAATCATATTTATAATATCATTTCTATATGAATTATAAATGAAATGAAATCTTAAACATTCATTAAACATTATGAACTGAACAAGTATATGTTGGGATTCGGTGCCTAAAACGAAGGCGCAGTGGAAGCAACATACGAATCTAATTCAATCCGAATTCCTTAAGAGGATTGATCAAGCTACGTATATATGAATATAAAATGAACAAAGGGGAAGATACGATATCATACTCTTGTAGTCCGTTGACTTAATCGTTGAGAAGATACCGGTGACCACAAATCCGATTTGATAAGTCCTTGATGATGTCCCTTGCGAATCTAATCCGTAACAAGCTCTTGGATGATCCAACGTTGAAAGCATTGCGTCTCTACTTACCAAGTGCCGGAAAGACGATCGGAACGACTTCACCTCGTTTTCCTCTATGAACACGGCTAGAACGAAGTGATTGGATCTTGCTAATATAATCTATAACACTCTAAATGTTTAGATATATTTTCTCTCTATTTTTATCTCTCCATTTTCTCTAAGAAAATGAAGAAGATGACAATGGTGATTTATGAGTGGAGAAGATGAACAAGTCTTCTCTCTCTCACTTGTGCATGAATGAACCGTAAGTCTACTCTACAAGGGAGAGGAGAGAACCTTTTATTTATATACCTCAATCAATAACAAGACCACATTGTCCCCCATGAATAAACATCTCATGTTTTAAAATTCATCTTACACCTCACAAGATACCTCTTTATTTATAAAATCAAAAGTCTAACACCATACAAGGTGGAGGACAAATTACCTTGTCAAGGTGTGTGGGGGCGGCGGCCATATAGAAGGATTAGGGAGTTCGGTTTGTTTCGGACTCTCGCGAGTCCAATCCGATAAACTCCATTCCGTTTGGATGTATTTATATCAATCAATTAATCCAATTAATTAATTATATCAAATACAAAATAATATAATTAATTTTTCTAAGAAATAATTATATATGTGAATTAAATTAATCACCGAGTAATTTATTTAATTCATTTGGCCGTAAATGTAACACCCCCAATTCGCTCAGGGATATTACACGCCGTAGACCCTTTCCTCGAGGATCTACCAGGCTGGTAACTAAAATCAAATATCTCAACATCGCCTTTAAGGCTAAAATGACTCAGTAGACCGATTTGGTCATTCAGTTAATACATACAACTCAATGTCAATACATGCCCACGCAGGGGTCAAATACAATACACTCTCGTACAACGGAAAAAAAAGTACTGCAGCGGAAATGAAGTACAACTGAACCAAAACAACATTGTACGGGTCCTCATATTATTAATATCTATCATCTTTCATCATCCTTCATCCCGACCCTGTGCTATGCTCCCCAAAACCTGAATGCAATACAGACATCCACCCCCGATTACTCGGGGGTTAGCAAAATTCCACTATTTTGCTAGGGCAAGTACAAAGTGCAAAATACGAGTCATACAAATCATATTCCAAGAATAATAATAACCAGAAATCCTCAAAGATTCAAACACAACGAAAAATACTTCCCGAGGTAAGAGTTTGGGTAAAACTTTCCAAAATCAAAAGATCACAATTCAAGGGAAACAATATATAAAATGGTTTAAAATGCAATTAGGAATTTTAACAGAAAACAATTTAGGATTATCGAATCCTTCTCTTTCCAAAATCAACAGGGGTCACAGCCCAAAGATTTGCTTTCTCAATTAAAAACCGACAACGATTCATAGGGTTCAAAACCCACGTCACGGGTCCTTGACGGGCATAAAGTCAACAAAATATAACCACCCAAGATACGAAATCTCGGTAACACATCCAAGATGTTAGGAGTATGCCCTCGAATTCCACTCAGAGGATGTTGAGTGAGGGCATTGTACTTGTAATTATGTAAATCATTAATATAAGGCAATGGATGTTTCTTTATTTACTGGCAGTTACTGGCATTCCTAATGATACAAACACGGTTGTGCTACCAAGAGAGTTAGGAACGGTTGGAACCGTCATGGACCCCACTGGTCCTATCACACGTGCACGTGCTAGGAAGTTGAGAGAACAAACGAGTGAAATGTTGAGAACGAGTGACACTAGCACCACCTCACGAAATAAAGTTATTGCACGTTCCTCACCTGTTACCTTATTATCTGTTATTAACTCTTACGAAGACAACTCGGTTCCTAGTCAAGAGGTTTACTGTATGACCTCGATCAAATCCTCTCTTGAAGACCCTCATACTGAGGCTGCTTGGAGTGCACGGAATAAAGACCCTGAACCTAGAGGAATTCACGTCCAAAGAAAAGAAGAAGACAAGCTCGTCCTTAAGCTGCCCGAATTAGAAGTGGAAATCATGTCTAAGTTTAGTGACTGTGCAACGGTGGATCTACTTGAGATTCAAGAAGGCCCGACAGTTGTTCATATCCTAAGCCCAGATATAGCTTTGCTTGAGGGCAGCCCAGATATAGCCAAAAACAGAAAGCTTGAGGGCGGACCCCACATATTGCCTAAATAATGGCATGAGGGCGTCTTTGTCGTATTTCCTAAAAATGAGAGTTAAATCATAAAAACTCGAAAAGAGAAATACTCTATAAAAAGGATGAACAACCGAAGGTCGACTTGATGATTAAGGAAAATCCATCCTAGCTTCGAAATTAGACTTTGGCGTGAGGAAGCTTCAAGGAAGGTGGGATGTTTGGTGTTGTCTTGGAAAAGGGGACTTCAGCATGTGGAAGTTTCAAAGTGAACGTGAGGATTGTGAAGACCAAGATCTTTTTAAGATTTCTTTATTTACTTTATAGTTAAGTTGTTGTTAGTATATTCCCTTTTAATCCAGTTCCATGTGTAGCCGCCCTGCATTGTCCTAAAAAGTAGGGACACTTGATTTTATTTCCTTAGTTTAATATGTCAGGGATAATATAGTTTGTTTTGTACTCTCCTATAAAAGGAGACCTTTAGGTAACGAGAAGGGAATCAACCTTTGAAATCAAAAAGATATTTCGGCCTTGTGCTAGAATTAGAGCTGTTGCTCGAATTTTCTTGAGTATTATTCTTATAATTCTCACTTCTACATTCTTACAATTTTAGTTCATAAAATTGTTAAGTCTTAATCACAAAAACTTGAGTTCTTAGAATAATTCCAAACGTTTCTTAAGAACAGGATTCTAAGGGGATTATAGTAATTAATTCTAAGGGTTTGAAGTGCCCTCATCATTTCCGTATCCATTGTTGCTATACCGAAATACAGTCCATTGTTACTGTACCGGAATACAATCCATCGTTGTTGTACCAAAGTACTGTACTAAAGTATTGTCCAATTGCCGCTGTATCAAAAGTGCCATACTGAAGTGTAGTCCAAATTTACTATAACGAAGTACTGTCCAAATATTGTTGTACTGACGTACGACCGACTCTCGCTGAATCAAAGTGCCATTGATTCTGTCTGTATCGAAGACTGCGGTATTGAAGAGCTGTATCGAAGTACTGCTGTATTGAATTGCTATATCGAAGTACTGCTGTCTTGAAGAGCTGTATCGAAGTGCCGCTGTATTGAAGAGCTGTATCAAAGTGCCGCTGTACCGAAGTGCTGTCCATTATTGTTATTTGTCGTTTGCTTCCGCTCGAGAACTTATACTTCCGCTTCACACAACCACGAATCACAACAGTTCCTGTATTGGTAACACTGTTGGGTATTGAACGGCATCATTTGGTATCAGAGCACGGTTTTGTCATTCCTTTCTTATCGTTATTCTCATATATCTATATATATAAATAATTTTGTGATTCGCATTAGAGTTAAGTTGTTGTGTTTTAAGTAAGCTACTCGATATTTGCTTACTGTTTCGAATCACTTAGTACCATGATGACAGGATCAAGAAACTCGAAGGATGGAGAAACTCCAGCCCTTAGATGAGATGGGAAGGATCCCGTATATGAAGAAGAGGTTTTAAGCGACGACCCAGTTACTAATAAAATCCAAAGCTTCCGTGATGTGCAATTCCAACTCGAAGGTCTGACATCCTACATACGAAGGATGGAAAACATGATGTTGGAAATGAGGGAAGAGCTGAAATCCCATAGAACGTCACCAACTCCCAAACCTACTATTAGAAACAGGGAGGATCGAGAGAGAGAACTCACGATGGGAGGAAGGGATTTATGGTATAAAGGTAGGGAAAGGGGTAGAGTTAGGGCAGCACCCCACCACCCGAATAATATCCGGAAGATGAATATGATGAGTACTTTGAGAATGACAGACAGCCTAGGATCGACCAAGAACCTAGAGAACAACGAGTATGGATAGATGATAACTTAAGTAGTGTTAAGTTCTCCATACCACCTTTTGAAGGCAAATCTGATCCCAAAACTTATTTTGAATGGGTTAGGAAGGTCGAGGGACAATTTGAGTGTCGAAATTTTTCTGATCTTAAGAAGGTTAAGATAGCCACTATAGAGTTCACCGGGTATGCTCTTATATGGTGGGATCATGTAGTTCAACTTAAGCATCGACATGGGGAAAGACCCATAGATACATGGGAAGAACTGAAGCGAGTGATGAAGGAAAGATTTGTTCCTAGCTATTACATGAGTGACCTTAGGTATAGTCTCCAAACTTTAAGGCAAGGGACTAAGTCAGTAGACAATTACTATAAGGAAATGGAAACAGGACTGATTATATGTCGTATAGAGGAGGACCACGATAGTACCATGACTAGGTTCTTAGTCGGACTCAATGTTGAGATTAGAGACCAATTATAGCTCATGACTATGCATGACTTAGAAGAAATGGTGCACACGGCTAGGAAAATAGAAACTCAAGTTCGGAGGCATCAAACTAGGAAGACCCCCACTCCTAGTATCCATGGAAATCGAGACATCCCACTAACCATAAGGAAGACCCAAAACCGTCGGTCACTAGGGTCCAGACAGCCCCTAATCCGCCAACTAAGCCCCAACCTTCATCAAGTTCCAAACCTCAACCTAGGACACATGAGATACGATGCTATAGGTGTCAAGATATAGGTCACATAGCCCTAAACTTCCCAAACAAGCGAGCTGTAGTCATTAAGTCAGAGGAAATAGCGACTGAAAGTGAGGGAGAAGAAGAGATTAAGGACGAGGATAGTGGAGAAGAGATAGAAGAATGTAATGAAGAAATCTTAGAAGGAAAGATTAATGTAATGCTTAGAATGTCCTTGTCAGCTAAGGTAGTGGAAGATGAGGATAGCCAGAGGGAGAACTTGTTTCAGTGTATGTGCTACATTAAGGAGAACCTCTGTAGTATGATCATAGACGGGGGTAGTTGTGTCAATGTCGTTAGTACAACCTTGGTGCAGAAACTAGAACTTGAAACCGAAAGACACCTTAAACCTTATAAGTTGATGTGGATGAATAATGCTGGGGAACTGAAAGTAGTGAGTAGATGCACCGTACCCTTTAAAATAGATAGATATGAGGACAAAGTAGTTTGCGACGTCGCCCCTATGCATGCCACCCAGATTCTTTTAGGAAGGCCATGGCAGTACGACCGCAAAGTTACTCATGATGGGTTTTCGAACAAGTATTCCTTCATTTTTGGAAAGAAGAAATTTAACCTATCACCTATGACCCCTAAGAAAATCATTGAAGATCAGAGGATATTAGAACAAGCACTGAGAGAAAGCGAAAAAAGGGGGAAGGTGTAATACCCGAGATTTCTGATATGTATTTAAAACTTGAGATATTGTAATTGTTGCATTTTGATCTGAGTATTATTCTCCGTATTTCATAATCCGGTGTTGTTGAGCGCATGATTTCATGAATGTAATCTAAATTGTGATTCTGCGCATGTAGCGCATGCTATTGACTAAGTGTAGCGTACGCTAATTTGGATCCGTAGCGCACGCTGTGCATGAACCTTAGCGCACGCTATACGTAGTAAGCATGATTAAGACAGGGTGGTAGGTGAGATCGGCTGCGGATCTCGGTCGGATCATGTCGGGATGAACCTGGACGGCTTTTGGGAAAAGCCAAGTCAACGCGGTAGCGCACGCTAATGATATGAGGATAGCGCACGCTAAACGCTGAGTACAGTGAAGTCAGTAAGCTTCGTATGACCGTTAGCGCACGCTATGAGTATGGACTAGCGCGCGCTAATAACCATTTTCTATAAATAGGACAGTATCGTTTTTCATATTTTTAGCCTTTTCACTTCCCACATCCGAATTCTTGGACTTGGAGAGTCACTCTCTTCATCCTAAACCCTTCATATCATCATCCTAGCTCGAGTTTGAAGATTGTAGATCATTGGAGATTGGTGTTCAAGCTCTCGGTGTTGGATTTCTTCAAGTTCCTTCGTGTTCTTCGCTACTTTGAGGTAGGTGATTCTTCACCAATATTAGTAGTATTCTAAAGGACGTTTTGATCATGATTTGGGATTATCTAGTCAGTTAAATTCGTAAGTAGTCGGTGTTAGAAGGATATTTTCGATGTTTTGGTACTTATTCATCGTTTAATCCATTGAACCTATTAGTGTTTGAACTCCTAGCATATTCATGAAGCTTCAAAACCAATTATGACCAGTATATGGAGATTACCAAGTTCTTATGTCTTTACAAAAAAAGGAATCATACGTTTTGGGACATGGAATGGATTGAACTTAGGATATTGTTTTGAAGATCAAAGATAAAATATGGTGTTGTGATGATTATATGTATCCTTTTATCTCGTAGTCGTTTAATCCGTAAAGATCTTTCACGAACCGTATGAGCGTGATATGCACGGAGAGGACATGTATTAACACTGTAGAATTCATGAGTTTCATCACCATTAGATCAAGTTTTCTGCCAGTAGTAAACTGCCATGCACGGTTAGCGCACGCTAACATATGTATATTAACGTGCGCTATCGGGAATGAGTTAACATACGCTACGTTTAGTACGTAACGTATGTTATGTCATCAGCTGAGTCAATCGGCTGATCAGAGAGAACTGTCAGTACATAGCTAGCGTACGCTAGACTTGGTCAGTTGCGTACGTTAACAGGCAGGCTTAGCGCACGTTACGTAGAGTACGTAGCGTACGCTAAGTAGTTCAGGCAGATTACATATTTTGAGCTTTTGGCCGTAGACCGGATTGATGGGCATTCGTACGACTTGAGATGAATTCTATATCATTTTCTTTTGTTAAGGTTCGAGCTTGCTACGTTGATCGAAGGAGGCGGCCTTCGAGTGTGTAGAGATCATTGGAGTGTTTAGTTCTTGCCATCTTCGAGGAAAGTATCGTAATGTGTTAATATTGGTATTTTGAGCATGCATGTGGTTTATTCATGTTGTTGTACATGGAATTTATTTCATTGAATTGTCATGATATTCGTTATCTTGTGTTTGTATGTTCATGTTGATGGACATAACAATTTGGCATATATGTATGCATGAGTTGTGTTTGTGTATGTTGTACGATCTATGCTGAGGGCACTGGATCGGATGTCCACCTCGTGTTGGTCCGACGGGATCATCTTGGGATCTAGGCTGAGGGCGCTGGATCATTGGACGGGTTTTTCCACCTCGTGTTGGTCCGACGGGATCATCTTGGGATCTATGCTCAGGGCGCTGGATCATTGGAATACCCATACTGTGTTAATAGAATCTTGTGGATTCGCATTGTCGGATTCCGGTAGCGGAAGTCCGTGTGGCGTATCTTGTTATGTATTGTTGATGCATATTCGATTTGTTTAAATGATACTTGTACTAGCATCGTTTTTCTAACCCCTTCGGGGGTGGACATTTGTTTTGATGTTCAGGTAGATGAGGAGCGGGGAAACAGCCACAGTACCGATGTGACGACGAAGGGGTTCAGTGATGTTTGTTGTTGTTTGTGAATTGTTTTCTTGGTTCAATTTCAGTACTCGAGTACGCGTGTCTTATTAATATCATTTCGATATGGTTGTATTAATTAACTCGTTGGATCAGTTGGAACCGGTTTTGTAATTTGAATTTTTGTGGTATTTTGGATTATATTTACATTTCTTTTATTTAGCCTTGTAAATCCTTACTTAAAGGGTTTACGGCACTGTAATTATTCCGAATATCTCGGGGTGTTACAGAAGGAAAAGAAAGCAGTCACGGCGATCCCTAAAGGGATAAAAACCGCCGCCCTTTGTAGGGCTAGTGAAGTTAAACGGGCCTTGCTCGCTAGACGGCCTGTGGTTCTATTACTATTTCGTGACGTATTGCTTAATGTTCCATCAATTCCTGATACTACTGACCCATTGATTGTCTCTTTATTGCAGGAGTTTGAAGACGTGTTTCCTGAGGAGACCCCACCCGGATTGCCGCCCGTTCGAGGCATCGAGCACTGTATCGACTTTGTTCCAGGATCCTCAATACCAAACCGTCCTGCATACCGAAGTAACCCCGAAGAGACTAAAGAGATGCAAAGGCAAGTGGATGAACTACTAGCAAAGGGACATGTGAGAGAGAGTATGAGTCCTTGTGCAGTTCCGGTATTGCTAGTACCAAAGAAAGATGGCTCGTGGAGGATGTGCGTCGATTGTCGTGCAATAAAAAACATTACGGTGAAATATCGACATCCCATCCCTAGACTTGACGACATGTTAGATGAATTATATGGTTCCACAATGTTTTCAAAAATTGATTTAAGAAGCGGGTACCATCAGATTCGAATGAAAGAGGGAGACGAGTGGAAAACGGCGTTTAAAACTAAACATGGTTTGTATGAGTGGTTAGTTATGCCATTTGCGCTCACTAACGCACCAAGTACATTTATGAAGGTAATGAATCATGTTCTACGTGCTTTTATTGGGAAGTTTGTTGTTGTATACTTTGATGATATCCTAATATATAGCAAAGGTTTGAATGAACATATCAAGCATTTGAAGGAGGTGTTGCTTGTGCTTAGAAAGGAACACTTGTTTGCTAACATTCAAAAATGCAACTTTGGCACAGAGAAATTGGCTTTCCTTGGTTTCGTTGTTAGTTCCCAGGGGATACAGGTCGATGAAGAGAAAGTAAGGGCAATTAGAGAATGGGACAGCCCCAAAAATGTGAGCGAAGTTCGAAGCTTCCACGGCTTGGAAAGCTTCTATCGCCGCTTTGTGCCCAACTTTAGTACTGTAGCCGCCCCTTTGACCGAGGTAATCAAGAAGAATGTTGGATTCAAGTGGGAACAGGAACAAGAGATGGCCTTCAAGGCCTTGAAAGAGAAACTGATAAACGCCTCCTGCTAGCCCTACCGAATTTTGCTAAGTCTTTTGAGATCGAGTGTGATGCATCCGGTACAAGTATAGGAGTTGTTTTGATGCAAGAAGGTAGGCCGATTGCCTACTTCAGTGAGAAGTTGGGAGGAGCTTCGCTGAACTATCCAACTTACGACAAGGAACTATATGCCCTAGTTCGAGCACTCGAGACTCGTCAACATTACTTATGGCCCAAAGAGTTCGTGATACACACTGATCACGAGTCCTTGAAACATCTGAAGGGATAACAAAAGTTGAATAGAAGGCATACTCGATGGATGGAATTCATAGAGATGTTCCCATACGTAATCAAGTACAAATAGGGAAAAGAGAACGTCGTTGCTGATGCTCTATCTCGCAGGTATACCTTTCTGACTACTTTAGAATCGAAAATACTTGGTTTTGGATTGATTAAAAATCTGTACGAGAAAGACATTGATTTTGGCGAAATTTTCATTACTTGTGAGAAGTCTGGAGTAGATAAGTACTATAAGAGTGATGGTTTTCTGTTTAGGGAAAATAAGTTATGCATACCTACTAGCTCTATACGTGAGCTATTGTTACTCGAATCACATGGGGGAGGGTTGATGGGTCATTTTGGCATTGATAAAACCTTGTCTGTCTTGCAAGAACATTTCTACTGGCCGGGTATGAAACGAGATGTCATTCGTATTTGTGGTCGCTGTATCGATTGTAAAATGGCTAAAAGTCGAGTTCAACCCCATGGTTTGTACACCCCACTCCCCATTCCTAATACTCCTTGGACTGATATATCGATGGATTTTGTGCTGGGATTGCCTAGATACCGGTATGGGAGGGATTCAATATTTGTTGTGGTTGATAGGTTTTCAAAAATGGCACATTTCATAGCTTGCCACAAAACTGATGATGCATCTCACGTGGACAATCTTTTCTTTAGAGAGATCGTTCGTTTACATGGAATGCCCAGGACTATAGTTTCTGATCGCGATGCTAAGTTCCCAAGTTATTTTTGGAAAACCTTATGGGCTAAATTAGGCACAAAGCTTCTATTTTCTACTACTTGCCACCCACAAACTGATGGGCAAACCGAAGTAGTAAATAGAACTCTTTCTACTTTATTAAGGGTTATAATAAAAATAAACATTAAAACTTGGGAGGAATGTTTGTCGCATGTTGAGTTTGCTTATAACCGAACAGTGCATTCTGCTTCTTAATTTTCTCCTTTTGAGATTGTTTATAGATTTAATCCTTTGACCCCACTTGATCTTGTGCCTTTGCGTGTGACTGAAAGAATTAGTACAGATGGGAAGAGGAAAGCCGAGCTAGTTAAGCAAATCCATGAAAAAGCAAGAGCTAACATTGAAAGGCGTACTAAGCAGTATGTTGAGCGCGCCAACCGAGGGAGAAAGGAAGTGGTCTTCAAACCTGGAGATTGGGTTTGGTTACATCTGAGGAAGGAAAGGTTTCCTATACAAAGGAGATCAAAATTGATGCCAAGAGGAGATGGTCCTTTCATGATCTTGGAGAGGATAAATAATAACGCTTATAAACTAAACTTACTAGGAGAATACAATGTATCTGCTACTTTTAATGTTTCTGATTTTTCTTTGTTTGAAGCAGGTGACCTCGCGGATCTGAGGACAGATCCTCCTCAAGAGGGAGGGGATGATACAAACACGGTTGTGCTACCAAGAGAGTTAGGAATGGTTGGAACCGTCATGGACCCCACTAGTCCTATCACACGTGCACGTGCTAGGAAGTTGAGAGAACAAACGAGTGAAATGTTGAGAACGAGTGACACTAGCACCACCTCACGAAATAAACTTATTGCACGTTCCTCACCTGTTACCTTATTATCTGTTATTAACTCTTACGAAGACAACTCAGTTCCTACTCAAGAGGTTTACTGTATGACCTCGATCAAATCCTCTCTTGAAGACCCTCACACTGAGGCTGCTTGGAGTGCACGGAATAAAGACCCTGAACCTAGAGGAATTCACGTCCAAAGAAAAGAAGAAGACAAGCTCGTCCTTAAGCTGCCCGAATTAGAAGTGGAAATCATGTCTAAGTTTAGTGACTGTGCAACGGTGGATCTACTTGAGATTCAAGAAGGCCCGACAGTTGTTCATATCCTAAGCCCAGATATAGCTTTGCTTGAGGGCAGCCCAGATATAGCTAAAAACAGAAAGCTTGAGGGCGGACCCCACATATTGCCTAAATAATGGCATGAGGGCGTCTTTGTCGTATTTCCTGAAAATGAGAGTTAAATCATAAAAACTCGAAAAGAGAAATACTCTATAAAAAGGATGAACAACCGAAGGTCGACTTGATGATTAAGTAAAATCCATCCTAGCTTGGAAATTAGACTTAGGCGTGAGGAAGCTTCAAGGAAGGTGGGATGTTTGGTGTTGTCTTGGAAAAGGGGACTTCAACATGTGAAAGTTTCAAAGTGAACGTGAGGATTGTGAAGACCAAGATCTTTTTAAGACTTATTTATTTACTTTATAGTTAAGTTGTTGTTAGTTTATTCCCTTTTAATCCAGTTCCATGTGTAGCCGCCCTGCATTGTCTTAAAAAGTAGGGACACTTGATTTTATTTCCTTAGTTTAATATGTCAGGGATAATATAGTTTGTTTTGTACTCTCTTATAAAAGGAGACCTTTAGGTAACGAGAAGGGAATCAACCTTTGAAATCAAAAAGATATTTCGGCCTTGTGCTAGAATCAGAGCTGTTGCTCGAATTTTCTTGAGTATTATTCTTATAATTCTCACTTCTACATTCTTACAATTTTAGTTCATAAAATTGTTAAGTCTTAATCACAGAAACTTGAGTTCTTAGAATAATTCCAAACATTTCTTAAGAATAGGATTCTAAGGGGATTATAGTAATTAATTCTAAGGGTTTGAAGTGCCCTCATCATTTCCGTATCCATTGTTTCTGTACCGAAATACAGTTTATTATTACTGTACCGGAATACAATCCATCCTTGCTGTACCAAAGTACTGTACTAAAGTATTGTCCAATTGCCGCTGTATCAAAAGTGCCATACTGAAGTGTAGTCCATTGTTACTATAACGAAGTACTGTCCAAATATCGTTGTACTGACGTACGACCGACTCTCGCTGAATCAAAGTGCCATCAATTACGTCTGTATCGAAGTACTGCGGTATTGAAGATCTGTATCGAAGTACTGCGGTATTGAAGAGTCAGACAAGTACTACGTATTGAATAGCCGTATCGGCACGCTGTCTTGAAGAGTCAGATCGAAGTGCATTGTATTGAAGAGTCAGTATCAAAGTGCCGTATCAAGTGTCAGCCCATTATTGTTATTTGCCGTTTGCTTCCGCTCGAGAACTTATACTTCCGCTTCACACAACCACGAATCACAACAGTTCCTGTATTGGTAACACTATTGGGTATCGAACGACATCACCTAACTCATAAATATACATATAGAAACTAGTCCGTGTATTTGAGAGTAAAACGTTCCACTCCTTATTTGATAAGGGGTTGGCACTGGAAAGGTTTATAGCTCAAATACTTAATCGTTCGCAAGTCGATGAAACTTGACTGGGCGTTAAGTTTATATGAAGACTTGTATGACGTGTTCTTTGACATGGAGAGTGCCTGTCGAACACTAATGGTTAGTGGGAGCACACGTTATAGGTATGCTAATTGGATTAGTATACTCGAACTGACTCACCCTCGATTCATCACACGGATTTCACTCTGGGACAGTCAATGATGGAATCGAAAGGTTGTGATAGGTATTCGTAAATCTTTGACTTGAGGATTTAGTAGGGATGTGCTTGTGACGTTAATATTTTCATTAGAGTAGTTCGACCCTATAAACCAGGAGGTGGGGGTCAACCTCGACGTGCATCTTAATGGGCAAGTAACAGGTCCTAGTGAATATCAAGATAAAATTCTTTCTCCCGTTAGTGAGCGGGTTATATGTCCTATGCGGTTATTGTAACACCCCGATATATTCGGAATAATTACAGCGCCGTAAATCCTTTGTATAAGAATTTACAAGGCTAATTTGAGAAATACGGAAATAATACTGAAGTGTCCTCCATGTAAAAGAAGTTTAAACCCTGTTCGACAGTACAAATGAGTCCAAGACAACAACAACAACAACATAAGCGTACTCGAGTACTGGAAAATAACCATAAAATCAAGATAACAAAACCAACATCATTGAGCCACTTCATCGTCATGTCGGTACTGTGGCTGCCTCCCAGTTCCCCTGCTACCTGAACATCAAAACAAATGTCCTCCCCCGAAGGGGTTAGAAAAACGATGCTAGTACAAGTATCATAATACATAAATCATAAATGCATCATAAAACATACAAAACGGACTTCCGTCATCGGAATCCAACGATGTGAACCCTCGCGATTCCATCAATACAATACAGGGTAATCCAATGATCCAGCGCCCTTGGTATAGATCCCCATGATGATCCCATCGGACCAACGCATGGTGGAAAACCCGTCCAACGATCAAGCGCCCTCAGCATAGATCCCCATGATGATCCCGTCGGACCAACGCATGGTGGACATTCGATCTAGCGCCCTCAGCATAGATCCTCATGATCCCCTCGGATCATTTACAACACAAACAATACCATTATGCATACACATATGCAAATCAACACGTTCATCGACGTAAATATCATGACAACTCAAAGAATATAATCTCATGTTCAACAACACGAATAAATCGTACACATTATCAACAATACAATATCAATAAGCTTAAAATACGATACTTGCCTCAAGATGGCAAGAATTTAAATACTCCCACAAATGTCACTCGTCCGGAGGTCGCCGCCCCTTGATCTATCACCTTGTACAAGGTAATAACAAGAATTTCAATAATCTTCCCGAAACTTATGTATGAGTCCCGAATGTCTAAAGTTATAAACGAATTATCGATAACGGAAAATCGGTTCTTGGTTCTATTTTCCGACGAGTGCTACGCTTGGAAAAAGACTTGTGAATTCATGATATGGTACTGGAACACAAGGTTGGCATCTAAAGTTTCAAGAACATTCAACATATCATTATGTTCCAAAATCCAAACTCAAATTCCGATTCTTACTTGAAGGTTCGGTTCGATGGCTAAACCGAATATTATGAGATAATCATGCTCATTCTAGTTCTAGGCAAATTTGTCTCTGCGATTCTTGTTCTTCCGTGGGTGATTTTCTTAACAAATTCTTCCTTCAAATGGTTGTTCCAATAATCCTATCAAGGTTCTACTCCTCTAAGAAGATTTACACAAGTTCATCAAGGCAAGTGTTATATTCGAACACACTATGTACAACTACACAATTTCATCAAACACGGGGGTAATCCTTACATTTGTTCATAAAAAGAGTGTTACGAAAGGATCATCAAGGTGTGTTAAATCTCATAAATTTCATCCTTAAGGTTGGTGAAGATTATGACTTAAATCTAACCATGGAAACCTTAATTTAACCAATAAAAATCCTTTCAAACATGGTATTGGATTCATTATGATGAAACAAGCTCAATAATCTCAGGAAGAAGCTCATAATACAAATAAGAACAAAGTCTTCATCTTGGTGGAGAGTTAACATACCTTAAGAGACAAAGAAAATCTTGGATAAACTCTTCACCGGAATCTTGATCACCAAATCACATGGTCTAGGCTTCCCAAAATTAGATGTAGATGATGATATGAGGGCTATGGGGTGAGGGATAGTCTCAAGAACACAAAAATCGGCCAAGGTAAGAGTGAGAAATGAGATGAGGGTCGGGTCCTATAAATAGATTTTTAAACCATTACGTACGTTAACCAAAGCCCATTACATACGTAACATGGTTAACGTACGCTATACTAGAACATTAGCGTGCGTTAACGCTCGGCCAGAGCTCATTTGGGATCAAGCTACGCCATATGCTTACGACGTTATCCTATAGGTGTTACGTCGTAACATATATGACCTTAGCGTGCGTTAAAATCTTCTTCTAGCGTCGTTAAGCCGTTGACTTGCATGTCTTTGGAAAACCGTCGTGTTCATGCTGGCAATCTCCCCGAATCTCCATCCGGTCCCCCCACGCCGACCCTTGTCGGATCTTTGACTTGACTGAGCTTACGTACGTTAAGCTCAACATATAACGTACGTTACACAGCAGACTTAGCGTACGTTAAGCGCAAGTCCATAGCGTACGTAAGTACGTGCAGAATCATGCATGAAATGTTGAAGATATATAAAAACATAAGGGCACGAATACGGGAAACCAATCTACAATTTATAACATCATGAAGTCGAAATAATAAAAGGTCGAGCACAAGGTAAATACACCATTTATCCGAGCATTACATACTACCCCTCTAAAAAGAAGTTTCGGCCCGAAACTTAAAACGAAAATAATTCTGGGTATATCGACTTCATACTGTCCTCTATCTCCCAAGTTGATTCTTCGACTCTATGTCGAGACCACTGAACTTTTACCAAGGAGATCGGTTTATTTCTCAATTGTTTGACTCAACTCTCGAGTATCTTGATTGGTCTCTCTTCGAATGTGACGTCATTAGCTATCTCGATCTCGTCGAAATCAATAATATGACTGGGATCTGGTACATACTTCCGCAATTGGGATACGTGAAACACGTTGTGAACATGTCTCAGCGATGGTGGTAAGGCCACCCTGTATTCTAAGTCCCCAACTCTCTCGAGGATCTCAAATGGTCCGATATATCTCGGACTAAGCTTACCTCCAAAATGGAAAATACCCCGTGTAGGAGACACCTTCAATAGTACGTGGTCCCCAACGTCGAACTCTAGCGGGCGACGACGTGTATCTGCATAAGACTTCTGTCGACTCTGGGCGGTCAACAATCTTTCCCGAATCAAAGCTATCTTCTCTTGATTCTGGACTATCAATTCCGGCTCCTTCCCGATCAAGTCCGAAGAATCATCCCAGCACAGGGGTGATCGACATCTTCTCTCGTGCAAAGCTTCAAACGGTGCCATCTTAATAGAAGCATGCCAACTATTGTTATATGTGAATTCAATCAACGGCAATTTAACTTCCCAATCAGTTGACCAATCCAAGGCACAAGCTCTAAGCATGTCTTCTACTGTCTGAATAGTCCTTTCGGACTGACCGTCCGTCTGAGGATGATAAGTCGTGCTAAAGTTCAGCTCAGTCCCTAGAGCCCTATGAACTGCCTTCCAAAAGTGCGACACGAAGCTGTCATCTCGATCCGAAATTATGGTCTTCGGCGTTCCATGCAATCGGATTATCTCTGTAATAAATACTCGCGCCAATCTCTCGGGTCCCCAAGTGTCTTTAATACCCAGGAAATGAGCTGACTTGGTTAATCAATCAACTATCACCCAAATCATATTCATTCTCGTCTTGGTCCTTGGCATACTGGTGAGAAAGTCCATCGATATATCCTCCCCCTTCCACTCAGGGATCGGAAGTGGCTTCAACATTCCGGCAGGCCTCTGATGTTCAATCTTAACCTGCTGACAAGTCAAACACTTTGAAACATATTCTGCTACGTCCTTCTTCATATTTCCCCACCAGAAGTTTTGTTTTAAATCCTTATACATCTTATCACGCCTGTGTGAATAGAGTAGGGCGCGCTGTGAGCTTCCTTCAGAATTGACCGTCTCAAAACATCATCATTGGGAACGCAAAGTCGGCTCTGAAATCTCAGAACTCCATCATCCTGTATCACGAATCCTAGGGCCTTCCCTTTGTTCACTTCGTCACACAATCGAAGAATCAGAGAATCATCCAACTGCTTAGATTTGACTTTTTCAACCAACGACGAAGTTAGTTCCATCACACATAATTGCCCTTGGACTCCTTGCGACCACACTTCAATTCCTTCACGGATTAGTTCTCGTTGAATGTTGGTTTGGGATGTAAACGCTTCCAATACTCGAAGAGAAACAGGTTTTCGGCTCAGTGCATCAGCTACCACATTTGCTTTTCCTGGATGATAAAGGATTTCCAAATCGTAATCCTTGATCAATTCCAGCCACCTTCTCTGCCTCATATTTAATTCCTTCTGACTGAAAATATACTTGAGGCTTTTGTAATCGGTGAAGATCTGACAACGAGTGCCGTATAAATAATACCGCCAAATTTTCAAATCAAAGACCACAGCTGCTAACTCCATATCATGAGTCGGGTAATTAACTTCGTATGGTTTCAACTGTCGAGAGGCATAGGCAATCAATTTATCCTTTTGCATCAATACACATCCCAGACCCTGATTTGAAGCATCGATGTATACCATGAATCCATCAGTTCCATCTGGTACCGCTAATATAGGTGCTGTCGTCAGTCTCCTCTTAAGTTCATCAAAGCCCGCCTGGCATTTATCATTCCACACGAATTTTTGGGTTCTCTGCAACAGCTGAGTAAGTGGACGAGCGATTTTGGAAAATCCTTCTACAAAACGGCGATAGTATCCCGCAAGTCCCAAGAAACTCCGGACTTCTTTCACATTATTAGGAGATTCCCATTCCAAGATTGCCTCGACTTTCTTCGGGTCCACCTGAACTCCGTCAGCTGATATTACATGCCCAAGGAAGGTTACTTCCCTAATCCAGAACTCACATTTAGAAAGCTTCGCATAAAGCTGTTCATTCCTCAAGGTGCTCAAAACCACACGCAAATGCTCGGCATGCTCTTTTGTGTCCTTCGAATAGATCAAGATGTCATCAATGAAAACGACCACAAACTTATATAGGTATTCTAAGAATACCCGATTCATCAATTGCAAAAATACTGCAGGAGTATTGGTAAGTCTGAATGGCATCACCACGAATTCATAGTGCCCGTACCGGGATCTGAAAGCGGATTTTGGTATATCCGATTCCTTAATTCTCAACTGATGGTATCCTGATCGCAAGTCAATCTTCGAGAATACCCTTGCCCCTTGCAGTTGATCAAACAAGTCGTCGATCCCAGGTATAGGATACTTATTCTTGATCGTTACTTTGTTTAGCTCCCTGTAATCAATACATAATCGAAGGGATCCATCTTTCTTACGGACAAAGAGAACGGGTGCTCCCCAAGGAGAAACGCTAGGTTGAATGTAACCCTTCTTCAATAATTCCTCTAGTTGCTTCTTTAGTTCATACATCTCGGTTGGCACCATACGGTATGGTGCCCTAGAAATAGGAGCGGCTCCAGGCTCTAATTCGATGGTGAACTCCACTTCTCTCTGCGGAGGTAACCCAGGTAGTTCGTCAGGGAATACATCTGAGAATTCATTCACTACTGGAATAGATGAGAGCTCCACTCCTTCTTCTTTCTTCATGGCATAACACCAAAATCCGTAACAACCCTGCCTTAGCAATCTCGCTGCTTTCATCGCTTTGATTAATTTTCCTGAGCTACCCGGTCTCCATCTCTTGAATAAATGTTCAGATCCATCATCAGCAATGATAGAAATGACTCTCTTTCGGTAATTCAAAATAGCTCTGTAACGGTTGAGCCAATCGTCTCCGAGAATTAAATCGTCACCTTGGATGTCGACTACAATAAGATTTGATGGCCAATCTCTCCCTCCTATAGTCACTGGAAAATCTCTAGTTTCTAAGGTTCTCACAAGTTTCTCTCCGCTCGGTAATCCCACAACATAAGGTTCACAATCATACAAGCACGAGATTTTTAAACGATTAACACAGTTCAAAGATATGAAAGAATGCGTAGCTCCTGAATCGAATAAGACACTAACTGGTTGCAAAAAGGACCTGAATCGTACCTGAGGCAACAGCTGTGTTCTGATCGTCTGACTTCTTCATCTCGTAAATACGCGGAGGAACAGACCCAGCGCTAGATGCCTCTCTTTTCCCAACATTCTGCTGCTGGAAACCACTTTGCTGCGTCTAGTTTACACTAGTGTCCTTCGGGACCGGTGCAGGAGTGTGAGTACTAAAAGATCGAGTCGCATTTCCACAAAATATTGCGCGATGTCCTTCCTGTCCACACTCGAAACAGTCACAAGTGAAAGCAGATCCACGTCGAACATACCCGCATTGCCACGCTTATAACATTTCTTCCCTGCGTCAAAGCAGTCGGTCTTTGCCGGAACTTCTTTCCACCTCGAGAAGGATGCGAGGCCTCTGGATGAATGAAATGAGGGACCCACTGCGGCCCACTACTCTTATTCTCCGTGAAGTTGCCAGACACTTTCTGCTTCTTTGCTTCCGTTGATTTCTCTACTGCCGCCTCTTTTATATCATAGGCCAGCGCCTTGTCCTGATACTGTCGCAGGGTGGTACATTCGAATCCGGACATATATTGTTGAATCTCCGGCTTCATCCGCATGTCAAAATGGAAAATCCTCGCCGACTCAGTCCTGACCAAGTGGCGCACATAAGTTAACTGGTGATTAAAAGTCTTAATCACGTCTGTCACCGATGCCTCAGAATTTTGTGATAAGAAAAACTCCCGAACTCGGGCCTCTCTAACTGGGCGAGGACAATATTGCGCTTCCATCATTAATTTGAACTTCGTCCAGTCAACATTATGCTCCTCAGGTCGAATGGCCTCCCACCAGTTGAAAGCCTCTCCAGTCAGAAGATACTGGGCGATCGGAACCTTTCTGTCGTTAGGACAGTTAATCCCTGCAAAGTACTTCTCTAACTCCTTCAATCAGTGATCCCAAGAAAGCGTCTCAGTAGAACCGTCAAATTTTGTAGGATGCAATTTGACCACTTCAGTAAGCCATTTGTCTCCCCGGTTATCCTCGTTATGCTGTTGTCCCATCGCCGTCTGCATGCAATCAACAACCTGAGCAAACTGGTTTATCTGGGCAACCACCTGTTGAAGCACTCCCGGTACGTTAGGATCTGCATTATTATTTGCTGATCCCTACTGTCCTCCAGAATGGGAATCGGTTCGACTAGAAGAAATTTCTGGAGTAGACACCGAATCCTCCTGTCTCGCATTTCCATGTCCGCGTCCACGACCACATCCGCGTCCACGACCTCCCCTCAACATACTGTAAACACAAATATTCAATATCCAGGGCAAACTTTCTAAAAGAAAGTCCATCAAAATCACAAAGCAGGAATTAAATAAAACAGTAGTATTTAGAGATTTGGAGACTTACAACCATGGTCCACACGACGATGCTGGCTCAGCAGTAATGTTACAAGCGATGCATAAATCAAATAACATAAACAGACCCAACTAACCCGACTGCCAAGATATCCATGAATCTTAGCTCTGATACCATATTCTGTAACACCCCGATATATTCGGAATAATTACAGCGCCGTAAATCCTTTGTATAAGAATTTACAAGGCTAAATTGAGAAATACGGAAATAATACTGAAGTGTCCTCCATGTAAAAGAAGTTTAAACCCTGTTCGACAGTACAAATGAGTCCAAGAATACAAAACATCTCCAAGACAACAACAACAACATAAGCGTACTCGAGTACTGGAAAATAACCATAAAATCAAGATAACAAAATCCACATCACTGAGCCACTTCATCGTCATGTCGGTACTGTGGCTGCCTCCCCGTTCCCCTGCTACCTGAACATCAAAACAAATGTCCTCCCTCGAAGGGGTTAGCAAAACGATGCTAGTACAAGTATCATAATACATAAATCATCAATGCATCATAAAACATACAAAACGGACTTCCGTCATCGGAATCCAACGATGTGAACCCTCACGATTCCATCAATATAATACAGGGTAATCCAACGATCCAGCGCCCTTGGTATAGATCCCCATGATGATCCCGTCGGACCAACGCATGGTGGAAAACCCGTCCAACGATCCAGCGCCCTCAGCATAGATCCCCATGATGATCCCGTCGGACCAACGCATGGTGGACATTCGATCTAGTGCCCTCAGCATAGATCCTCATGATCCCCTCGGATCATTTACAACACAAACAATACCATTATGCATACACATATGCAAATCAACATGTTCATCGACGTAAATATCATGACAACTCAAAGAATATAATCTCATGTTCAACAACATGAATAAATCGTACACATGATCAACAATACAATATCAATAAGCTTAAAATACGATACTTGCCTCAAGATGGCAAGAATTTAAATACTCCCACAAATGTCACTCGTCCGGAGGTCGCCGCCCCTCGATCTTTCACCTTGTACAAGGTAATAACAAGAATTTTAATAATCTTCCCGAAACTTACGTATGAGTCCCGAACGTCTAAAGTTATAAACGAATTATCGATAACGGAAAATACCCCGTGTAGGAGACACCTTCAATAGTACGTGGTCCCCAACGTCGAACTCTAGCGGGCGACGACGCGTATCTGCATAAGACTTCTGTCGACTCTGGGCGGTCAACAATCTTTCCCGAATCAAAGCTATCTTCTCTTGAGTCTGGACTATCAATTCCGGCTCCTTCCCGATCAAGTCCGAAGAATCATCCCAGCACAGGGGTGATCGACATCTTCTCTCGTACAAAGCTTCAAACGGTGCCATCTTAATAGAAGCATGCCAACTATTGTTATATGTGAATTCAATCAACGGCAATTTAACTTCCCAGTCAGTTGACCAATCCAAGGCACAAGCTCTAAGCATGTCTTCTACTGTCTGAATAGTCCTTTCGGACTGACCGTCCGTCTGAGGATGATAAGCCGTGCTAAACTTCAGCTCAGTCCCTAGAGCCCTATGAACTGCCTTCCAAAAGTGCGACACGAAGCGGCCATCTCGATCCGAAATTATGGTCTTCGGCGTTCCATGCAATCGGATTATCTGTGTAATAAATACTCGCGCCAATCTCTCGGGTCCCCAAGTGTCTTTAATACCCAGGAAATGAGCTGACTTGGTTAATCGATCAACTATCACCCAAATCATATTCATTCCCGTCTTGGTCCTTGGCATACTGGTGAGAAAGTCCATCGATATATCCTCCCCCTTCCACTCAGGGATCGGAAGTGGCTTCAACATTCCGGCAGGCCTCTGATGTTCAATCTTAACCTGCTGACAAGTCAAACACTTTGAAACATATTCTACTACGTCCTTCTTCATATTTCCCCACCAGAAGTTTTGTTTTAAATCCTTATACTTCTTACTGCTGCCCAGGTGAATAGAGTAGGGCGCGCTGTGAGCTTCCTTCAGAATTGACCGTCTCAAAACATCATCATTGGGAACGCAAAGTCGCCTCTGAAATCTCAAAACTCCATCATCCTGTATCACGAATCCTGGGGCCTTCCCTTTGTTCACTTCGTCACACAATTGAAAAATCAGAGAATCATCCAACTACTTAGATTTGACTTCTTCAACCAACGACGAAGTTAGTTCCATCACACACAATTGCCCTTGGACTCCTTGCGACCACACTTCAATTCCTTCACGGATTAGTTCTCGTTGAATGTTGGTTTGGGATGTAAACGCTTCCAATACTCGAAGAGAAACAGGTTTTCGGCTTAGTGCATCAGCTACCATGTTTGCTTTGCCTGGATGATAAAGGATTTCCAAATCGTAATCCTTGATCAATTACAGCCACCTTCTTTGCCTCATATTTAATTCCTTCTGACTGAAAATATACTTGAGGCTTTTGTGATCGGTGAAGATCTGACAACGAGTGCCGTATAAATAATGTCGCCAAATTTTCAAAGCAAAGACCACAGCTGCTAACTCCAGATCATGAGTCGGGTAATTAACCCGTGCGATTACAATCGCCGAGAGGCATAGGCAATCACTTTATCCTTTTGCATCAATACACATCCCAGACCCTGATTTGAAGCATCGCTGTATACCATGAATCCATCAGTTCCATCTGGTAATGCTAATATAGGTGCTGTCGTCAGTCTCCTCTTAATTTCATCAAAGCCCGCCTGGCATTTCTCATTCCACACGAATTTTTGGGTTCTCTGCAACAGTTGAGTAAGTGGACGAGCGATTTTGGAAAATCCTTCTACAAAACGGTGATAGTATCCCGCAAGTCCCAAGAAACTCTGGACTTCTTTCACATTATTAGGAGATTCCCATTCCAAGATTACCTCGACTTTCTTCGGGTCCACCTGAACTCCGTCAGCTGATATTACATGCCCAAGGAAGGTTACTTCCTAAGCCAGAACTCGCATTTGGAAAGCTTCGCATAAAGCTGTTCATTCCTCAAGGTGCTCAAAACCACACGCAAATGCTCGGCATGCTCTTCTGTGTCCTTCGAATAGATCAAAATGTCATCAATGAAAACGACCACAAACTTATCTAGGTATTCTAAGAATACCCGATTCATCAATTGCATAAATACTGCAGGACCATTGGTAAGTCTGAATGGCATCACCACGAATTCATAGTGCCCGTACTGGGATCTGAAAGCGGATTTCGGTATATCCGATTCCTTAATTCTCAACTGATGGTATCCTGATCGCAAGTCAATCTTCGAGAATACCCTTGCCCCTTGCAGTTGATCAAACAAGTCGTCGATCCGAGGTATAGGATACTTATTCTTGATCGTTACATTGTTTAGCTCCCTGTAATCAATACATAATCGAAAGGATCCATCTTTCTTCCGGACAAAGAGAACGGGTGCTCCCCAAGGAGAAACGCTAGGTTGAATGTAACCCTTCTGCAATAATTCCTCTAGTTGCTTCTTTAGTTCATACATCTCGGTTGGCACCATACGGTATGGTGCCCTAGAAATAGGAGCGGCTCCAGGCTCTAATTCGATGGTGAACTCCACTTCTCTCTGCGGAGGTAACCCAGGTAGTTCGTCAGGGAATACATCTGGGAATTCATTCACTACTGGAATAGATGAGAGCTCCACTCCTTCTTCTTTCTTCATGGCATAACACCAAAATCCGTAACAACCCTGCCTTAGCAATATCGCTGCTTTCATAGCTTTGATTAATTTTCCTGAGCTACCCGGTCTACATCCCTTGAATAAATGTTCAGATCCATCATCAGCAATGATAGAAATGACTCTCTTTCGGTAATTCAAAATAGCTCCGTAACGGTTGATCCAATCGTCTCCGAGAATTAAATAGTCACCTGGGATGTCGACTACAATAAGATTTGATGGCCAATCTCTCCCTCCTATAGTCACTGGAAAATCTCTAGTTTCTAAGGTTCCCACAAGTTTCTCTCCGCTCGGTAATCCCACAACATAAGGTTCACAATCATACAAGCACGAGATTTTCAAACGATTAACACAGTTCAAAGATATGAAAGAATGCGTAGCTCCTGAATCGAATAAGACACTAACTGGTTGCAAAAGTACCTGAATCGTACCTGATGCAACAGCTGTGTTCTGATCGTCTGACTTCTTCATCTCGTAAATACGCGGAGGAACGGACCCAGCGCTGGATGCCTCTCTTTTCCCAACATTATGCTGCTGGAAACCACTTTGCTGCGTCTGGTTTACACTAGTGTCCTTCGGGACCAGTGCAGGAGTGTGAGTACCAAAAGATCGAGTCGCATTTCCACAAAATGTTGCGCGATGTCCTTCCTGTCCACACTCGAAATAGGTCACAGCAGGTGCGAAACAGTCAGGTCGAACATGCCCCGCTTTGCCACAGTTATAACATTTCTTCCCTGCGTCTGAAACGGTCGGTGCTGCCCGAAACTTCTTTCCACCTCGACAATGATGCGGAGGCCTCCTGGATGAATGAAATGAGGACTGTCCCCTGCGGGGCCCACTACTCTTATTCTCCGCGAAGTTGCCAGACACTTTCTACTTCTTTGCTTCCGTCGATTTCTCTACTGCCGCCTCTTTCATATCATAGGCCAGCGCCTTGTCCTGATACTGTCACAGGGTGGTACATTCAAATCCGGACATATATTGCTGAATCTTCGACTTCATCCACATGTCAAAATGGAAAATCCTCTCCGCCTCGGTCCTGACCAAGTGGCGCACATAAGTCAACTGGTGATTAAAAGTCTTAATCATGTCTGTCACCGATGCCTCAGAATTTTGTGGTGAGAAAAACTCCCGAACTCGGGCCTCTATAACTGGGCGAGGACAATATTGCGCTTCCATCATTAATTTGAACTCCGTCCAGTCAACATTATGCTCCTCAGGTCTAATGGCCTCCCACCAGTCGAAAGCCTCCCCAGTCAGAAGATACTGGGCGATCGGAACCTTTCTGTCGTTAGGACAGTTAATCCCTGCAAAGTTCTTCTCTAACTCCTTCAACCAGTGATCCCAAGAAAGCGTCTCAGTAGAACCGTCAAATTTTGGTGGATGCAATTTGACCACTTCAGTAAGCCATTTGTCTCCCCGGTTATCCTCGTTATGCTGCTGTCCCATCGCCGTCTGCATGCGATCAACAACCTGAGCAAACTAGTTTATGTGGACAACCACCTGTTGAAGCACTCCCGGCACGTTAGGATCTGCATTATTATTTGCTGATCCCTGCTGTCCTCCAGAATGGGAATCGTTCGACTAGCAGAAATTTCTGGAGTAGACACCGAATCCTCCTATCTCGCATTTCCACGTCCGCGTCCACGACCACGTCCATGTCCACGACCTCACCTCAACATACTGTAAACACAAATATTCAATATCCAGGGCAAACTTTCTAAAAGAAAGTCCATCAAAATCACAAAGCAGGAATTAAATAAAACGGTAGTATTTAGAGATTTGGAGAATTACAAGCACGGTCCACACGACGATGCTGGCTCAGCAGTGATGTTACAAGCGACGCATAAATCAAATAACGTAAACAGACCCAACTAACCCGACTGCCAAGATATCCATGAATCTTAGCTCCGATACCATATTCTGTAACACCCCGATATATTATGAATAATTACAGCGCCGTAAATCCTTTGTATAAGAATTTACAAGGCTAATTTGAGAAATATGGAAATAATACTAAAGTGTCCTCCATGTAAAAGAAGTTTAAACCCTGTTCGACAGTACAAATGAGTCCAAGAATACAAAACATCTCCAAGACAACAACAACAACAACATAAGCGTACTCGAGTACTGGAAAATAACCATAAAATCAAGATAACAAAATCCACATCACTAAGCCACTTCATCGTCATGTCGGTACTGTGGCTGCCTCCCCGTTCCTCTGCTACCTGAACATCAAAACAAATGTCCACCCCCGAAGGGGTTAGCAAAACGATGCTAGTACAAGTATCGTAATACATAAATCATCAATGCATCATAAAACATACAAAACGGACTTCCGTCATCAGAATCCAACGATGTGAACCCTCACGATTCCATCAATACAATACAGGGTAATCCAACGATCCAGCGCCCTTGGTATAGATCCCCATGATGATCCCGTCGGACCAACGCATGGTGGAAAACCCATCCAACGATCCAGTGCCCTCAGCATAGATCCCCATGATGATCCCTTCGGACCAACGCATGGTGGACATTCGATCTAGCGCCCTCAGCATAGATCCTCATGATCCCCTCGGATCATTTACAACACAAACAATACCATTATGCATACACATATGCAAATCAACACGTTCATTGACGTAAATATCATGACAACTCAAATAATATAATCTCATGTTCAACAACACGAATAAATCATACACATGATCAACAATACAATATCAATAAGCTTAAAATACGATACTTGCCTCAAGATGGCAAGAATTTAAATACTCCCACAAATGTCACTCGTCCGGAGGTCGCCGCCCCTCGATCTATCACCTTGTACAAGGTAATAACAAGAATTTTAATAATCTTCCCGAAACTTACGTATGAGTCCCGAACGTCTAAAGTTATAAACGAATTATCGATAACGGAAAATTGGTTCTTGGTTCTATTTTCCGACGAGTGCTACGCTTGGAAAAAGACTTGCGAATTCATGAGATGGTAGTGGAACACAAGGTTGGCATCTAAAGTTTCAAGAACATTCAACATATCATTATGTTCCAAAATCCAAACTCAAATTCCGATTCTTACTTGAAGATTCGGTTCGATGGCTAAATCGAATATTATGAGATAATCATGTTCATTCTAGTTCTAGGCAAATTCGTCTCTGCGATTCTTGTTCTTCTGTGGGTGATTTTCTTAACAAATTCTTCCTTAAAATGGTTGTTCCAATAATCCTATCAAGGTTCTACTCCTCTAAGAAGATTTACACAAGTTCATCAAGGCAAGTGTTATATTCGAACACACTCTATGTACAACTACACAATTTCATCAAACACGGGGGTAATCCTTACATTTGTTCATAAAAAGAGTGTTACGATAGGATCATCAAGGTGTGTTAAATCTCAGAAATTTCATCCTTAAGGTTGGTGAAGATTATGACTTAACTCTAACCATCGAAACCTTAATTCAACCAATAAAAATCCTTTCAAACATGGTATTGGATTCATTATGATGAAACAAGATCAATAATCTCAGAAAGAAGCTCATAATACAACTAAGAACAAAGTCTTCATCTTGGTGGAGAGTTAACATACCTTAAGAGACAAAGAAAATCTTGGATAAACTCTTCACTGGAAGCTTGATCACCAAATCACACGGTCTAGGCTTCCCAAATTAGATGTAGATGATGATATGAGGGCTATGGGGTGAGGGATAGTCTCAAGAACACAAAAATAGGCCAAGGTAAGAGTGGGAAATGAGATGAGGGTCGGGTCCTATAAATAGATTTTTAAACCATTACGTACGTTAACCAAATCCCATTATGTACGTAACATGGTTAGCATACGCTATACTAGAACATTAGCGTGCGTTAACGCTCGGCCAGAGCTTGCTAGACTGTTTCTGCCATATGCTTACGTACGTTATCCTATAGGTGTTACGTACGTAACATATATGACCTTAGCGTACGTTAAAATCTTCTTCTAGCGTACGTTAAGCCGTTGACTTGAATGTGCTGGAAAACCGTCCAGGTTCATGCTGGCAATCTCCCCGAATCTCCATCCGGTCCCCCCACGCCGACCCTTGTCGGATCTTTGACTTGACTGAGCTTACGTACGTTCAGCTCAACATATAACGTACGTTACACAGCAGACTTAGCGTACGTTGAGCGCAAGTCCGTAGCGTACATAAGTACGTGCAGAATCATGCATGAAATGTTGAAGATATATAAAAACATAAGGGCACGAATACGGGAAACCAATCTACGATTTATAACATCATGAAGTCGAAATAATAGAAGGTCGAGTACAAGGTAAATACACTATTTATCCGGGCATTACATACTACCCCTCTAAAAAGAAGTTTCGGCCCGACACTTATAACGAAAATAATTCCGGGTATCTCGACTTCATACTGTCCTCCGTCTCCCAAGTTGCTTCTTCGACTCCATGTCGAGACCACTGAACTTTTACCAAGGAGATCGGTTTATTTCTCAATTGTTTGACTCAACTCTCGAGTATCTTGATTGGTCTCTCTTCGAAGGTGACGTCATTAGCTATCTCGATCTCGTCGAAATCAATAATATGACTGGGATTTGGTACATACTTCCGCAATTGGGATACGTGAAACACGTTGTGAACATGGCTCAGCGATGGTGGTAAGGCCACCCTGTATGCTAAGTCCCCAACTCTCTCGAGGATCTCAAATGGTCCGATATATCTCGGACTAAGCTTACCTTTTCTCCCAAAACGAAAAATACCCCGTGTAGGAGACACCTTCAATAGTACGTGGTCCCCAACGTCGAACTCTAGCGGGCGACGACGCGTATCTGCATAAGACTTCTGTCGACTCTGGGCGGTCAACAATCTTTCCCGAATCAAAGCTATCTTCTCTTGAGTTTGGACTATCAATTCCGGCTCCGTCCCTATCAAGTCCGAAGAATCATCCCAGCACAGGGGTGATCGACATCTTCTCCCGTACAAAGCTTCAAACGGTGCCATCTTAATAGAAGCATGTCAACTATTGTTATATGTGAATTCAATCAACGGCAAGTGAACTTCCCAGTCAGTTGACCAATCCAAGGCACAAGCTCTAAGCATGTCTTCTACTGTCTGAATAGTCCTTTCGGACTGACCGTCCGTATGAGGATGATAAGCCATGCTAAAGTCCAGCTCAGTCCCCAGAGCCCTATGAACTGCCTTCCAAAAGTGCGACACGAAGCGGCCATCTCGATCCGAAATTATGGTCTTCGGCGTTCCATGCAATCGGATTATCTCTGTAATAAATACTCGCACCAATCTCTCGGGTCCCCAAGTGTCTTTAATACCCAGGAAATGAGCTGACTTGGTTAATCGATCAAGTATCACCCAAATCATATTCATTCCCGTCTTGGTCCTTGGCATACTGGTGAGGAAGTCCATCGATATATCATCCCACTTCCACTCAGGGATCGGAAGTGGCTTCAACATTCCGGCAGGCCTCTGATGTTCAATCTTAACCTGCTGACAAGTCAAACACTTTGAAACGTATTCTGCTACGTCCTTCTTCATATTTCCCCACCATAAGTTTTGTTTTAAATCCTTATACATCTTACTGCTGCCCAGGTGAATAGAGTAGGGCGCGCTGTGAGCTTCCTTCAGAATTGACCGTCTCAAAACATCATCATTGGGAACGCAAAGTTGGCTCTGAAATCTCAGAACTCCATCATCCCGTATCACGAATCCCGGGGCCATCCCTTTGTTCACTTCGTCACACAATCGAAGAATCAGAGAATCATCCAACTGCTTAGATTTGACTTCTTCAACCAACGACGAAGTTAGTTCCATCACACACAATTTCCCTTGGACTCCTTGCGACCACACTTCAATTCCTTCACGGATTAGTTCTCGTTGAATGTTGGTTTGGGATGTAAACGCTTCCAATACTCGAAGAGAAACAGGTTTTCGGCTCAGTGCATCAGCTACCATGTTTGCTTTGCCTGGATGATAAAGTATTTCCAAATCGTAATCCTTGATCAATTCCAGCCACCTTCTCTGCCTCATATTTAATTCCTTCTGACTGAAAATATACTTGAGGCTTTTGTGATCGGTGAAGATCTGACAACAAGTGCCGTATAAATAATGTCGCCAAATTTTCAAAGCAATGACCACAGTTGCTAACTCCAGATCATGAGTCGGGTAATTAACTTCGTACGGTTTCAACTGTCGAGAGGCATAGGCAATCACTTTATCCTTTTGCATCAATACACATCCCAGACCCTGATTTGAAGCATCGCTGTATACCATGAATCCATCAGTTCCATCTGGTAATTCTAATATAGGTGCTGTCGTCATTCTCCTCTTAAGTTCATCAAAGCCCGCCTGGCATTTCTCATTCCACACGAATTTTTGGGTTCTCTGCAATAGCTGAGTAAGTGGACGAGCGATTTTGGAAAATCCTTCTACAAAACGGTGATAGTATCCCGCAAGTCCCAAGAAACTCTGGACTTCTTTCACATTATTAGGAGATTCCCATTCCAAGATTGCCTCGACTTTCTTCGGGTCCACCTGAACTCCGTTAGCTGATATTACATGCCCAAGGAAGGTTACTTCCTAAGCCAGAACTCGCATTTGGAAAGCTTCGCATAAAGCTGTTCATTCCTCAAGGTGCTCAAAACCACACGCAAATGCTCGGCATGCTCTTCTGTGTCCTTCGAATAGATCAAAATGTCATCAATGAAAACGACCACAAACTTATCTAGGTATTCTAAGAATACCCGATTCAGCAATTGCATAAATACTGCAGGAGCATTGGTAAGTCTGAATGGCATCACCACGAATTCATAGTGCCCGTACCGGGATCTGAAAGCAGATTTCGGTATATCCGATTCCTTAATTCTCAACTGATGGTATCCTGATTGCAAGTCAATCTTCGAGAATACCCTTGCCCCTTGCAGTTGATCAAACAAGTCGTCGATCCGAGGTATAGGATACTTATTCTTGATCGTTACTTTGTTTAGATCCCTGTAATCAATACATAATCGAAGGGATCCATCTTTCTTTCGGACAAAGAGAACGGGTGCTCCCCAAGGAGAAACGCTAGGTTGAATGTAACCCTTCTGCAATAATTCCTCTAGTTGCTTCTTTAGTTCATACATCTCGGTTGGCGCCATACGGTATGGTGCCCTAGAAATAGGAGTAGCTCCAGGCTCTAATTTGATGATGAACTCCACTTCTCTCTGCGGAGGTAACCCAGGTAGTTCGTCAGGGAATACATCTGAGAATTCATTCACTACTGGAATAGATGAGAGCTCCACTCCTTCTTTATTCATGGCATAACACCAAAATCCGTAACAACCCTGCCTTAGCAATCTCGCTGCTTTCATCGCTTTGATTAATTTTCCTGAGCTACCCGGTCTCCATCCCTTGAATAAATGTTCAGATCCATCATCAGCAATGATAGAAATGACTCTCTTTCGGTAATTCAAAATAGCTCCGTAACGGTTGAGCCAATCGTCTCCGAGAATTAAATCGTCACCTTGGATGTCGACTACAATAAGATTTGATGGCTAATCTCTCCCTCCTATAGTCACTGGAAAATCTCTAGTTTCTAAGGTTCCCACAAGTTTCTCACCGCTCGGTAATCCGACAACATAAGGTTCACAATCATACAAGCACGAGATTTTCAAACGATTAACACAGTTCAAAGATATGAAAGAATGCGTAGCTCCTGAATCGAATAAGACACTAACTGGTTGCAAAAGGACCTGAATCGTACCTGATGCAACAGATGTGTTCTGATCGTCTGACTTCTTCATCTCGTAAATACGTGGAGGAACGGACCCAGCGCTGGATGCCTCTCTTTTCCCAACATTCTGGTTTACACTAGTGTCCTTCGGGACCGGTGCAGGAGTGCGAGTACCAAAATATCGAGTCGCATTTCCACAAAATGTTGCGTGATGTACTTCCTGTCCACACTCGAAACAGGTCACAGCAGGTGCGAAACAGTCACATCGAACATGCCTCGTTTTGCCACAGTTATAACATTTCTTCCCTGTGTCTGAAACGGTCGGTGCTGCCCGGAACTTCTTTCCACCTCGACAATGATGCGGAGGCCTCCTGGATGAATGAAATGAGGACTGGCCCCTGCGGGGCCCACTAATCTTATTCTCCGTGAAGTTGCCAGACACTTTCTGCTTCTTTGCTCTCGTTGATTTCTCTACTGCCGCATCTTTCATATCATAGGCCAGCGCCTTGTCCTGATACTGTCGCAGGGTGGTACATTCAAATCCGGACATATATTGCTGAATCTCCGGCTTCATCCGCATGTCAAAATGGAAAATCCTCTCCGCCTCGGTCCTGACCAAGTGGTGCACATAAGTCAACTGGTGATTAAAAGTCTTAATCACGTCTGTCACCAATGCCTCAGAATTTTGTGGTGAGAAAAACTCCCGAACTCGGGCCTCTCTAACTGGGCGAGGACAATATTGCGCTTCCATCATTAATTTGAACTCCGTCCAGTCAACATTATGCTCCTCAGGTCGAATGGCCTCCCACCAGTCTAAAGCCTCCCCAGTCAGAAGATACTGGGCGATCGGAACCTTTCTGTCGTTAGGACAGTTAATCCCTGCAAATATCTTCTCTAACTCCTTCAATCAGTGATCCCAAGAAAGCGTATCAGTAGAACCGTCAAATTTTGGAGGATGCAATTTGACCACTTCAGTAAGCCATTTGTCTCCCCGGTTATCCTCATTATGCTGTTGTCCCATCGTCGTCTGCATGCGATCAACAACCTGAGCAAACTGGTTTATCTGGGCAACCACCTGTTGAAGCACTCCCGGTATGTTAGGATCTGCATTATTATTTGCTGATCCCTGCTGTCCTCCAGAATGGGAATCGGTTCGACTAGCAGAAATTTCTGGAGTAGACACTGAATCCTCCTGTCTCGCATTTCCACGTCCGCGTCCACGACCACGTCCACGTCCACGACCTCCCCTCAACATACTGTAAACACAAATATTCAATATCCAGGGAAAACTTTCTAAAAGAAAGTCCATCAAAATCACAAAGCAGGAATTAAATAAAACGGTAGTATTTAGAGATTTGGAGACTTACTGTAATACCCGGTTGTAATTCAGTCTTTATCATTCAGTAATTTCATTCGGTAATTGTCACTATGTAATTTTTTCACTTGTTAATATTCATTCATCCGTGTTCACCATTCGGAATAACTTCGAGTTGTGTATCGATATTGTTCAGTGTTTCTACCTTATTCGGGAATCGAGACAAGAGTATTATCTTGATTGTTGTAATTGATTCATTAGTCGATGTTGACGTTGGAATTCATGTCATTTCAAATCTCTTCATTGTTCAAATCATTTTTTTGTTGGACGAACCCTTGTAATCATTGCTTGGAACCACCGTTTTGGGGTTTTCGCACTTCCATTTCGTGTTATTGTTTCTCAAATATTGATTCCTATTGCTTCTTTCCCTTCCTGGGTCATTTTTCTTCATTTTAGGACCCAAGGGGGGTGTGGGCCGCGGCACACACATTTTCCAATTTTTGTCCGAGCAGCCTGTACCATGAGCCGCGGCTCATGCCGACAGGGCCGCGGCACACTGCCGAGTCACTGCCGCGGCACACCCGTCCGGGCCGCGGCACACTCGTGTTGCAATTGTTTTGGCCGACCCGTCTGTACTGTGAGCCGCGGCTCATGCCGACGGGGCTGCGGCACACCGCTGAAGTCATCGCTGCAGACATTCGTCCGGCCGCGCACACCGCCGATCATCGGCGGCAATTTTGGCCTCAGCGGCACAAAGGTCGAACACTATAATTGCGTTTTTTCAGCGAGATTCACTCATTTTTTTTCATTTCATCCACCTTGTCCGAGAGAGAAGGCTTGAGGGAGAGAATTTTCCTCATCTATCACTTGAGTGTTTGATTTTCTTCATCTCCTTTCGATCGTGAAGCTCGTATTATGGATCTAACGCGATTTCATTGGATTAAAGTACTTGGATCTTCAAAGGTAATATTCATCAAACCTCTTGGATTTCGATTTTGTATTGAGATATGATGTTTTGGATGTTAAGATCATGTTGTATGAAGTGATATACACATGATTATGGACATGTTTGATTATTCATTGGATTATTGAAGGATTATTCAAGAACACTTTGAATATTGTGTTGGATTTGGGGGTTTTCGATTAATTGTTGTTGAAATCACGATTTTGGATATTAATAATGGATTATTGATCGTATTGAAGAGGTTTTGTTGGTTTGAAACACTTCTTGGGGATTTGATGTTGGTATTATTGAGGTTTGGTCATAAACAATCGAAGTTTGGCCACAAAGTGTTCGATATAATGCCCCAATGAACTTGGTTTAATCATATCGACGTTTTGAGTTCGTTATATTCGTGTTTGATTCGTATATTGAATGGATTGTTGGTAATTGTATTATTCAAGGTTGTTCGAGCGACCGATATCTCAATTAGGATGTTGTTCGTGGAAGGATAATTGTCACCGGTGTTGTGTAAGTTAATTCTTACTCGGTTAAAAGGATATCCATTCCTTTTGTTGTTGTTTATTCATAATCATAACTCATTCATCATTGTATTAACCGTATCAATACTTGTCATTGTCAATTAATCACTTCAGTCACAAGGAACGACGGTTCCAATCATTTCATTGAGCTGTCATTCATTTCACTATCATTTCATGTCGGTGAGTCATTATTGATTTCGATGTCACTTTGTTATCTCGTGGCATTCCGGGTCATACTGGCGTGCCGGTTGGTATGTGTAGTATTTTCATGTCGGGCACATTTAAGTCGTGTGTTGGTTGTTGGCCTCACATTGGACTGTGCACACGAGTCGATTGCTTCGTGAGACTGATTAGGTACAAGACCACACGTGTATTCGATCGATACTCGTTGGTGGCTTGTGCACGGACACATTTCCATCCCGGGCATAGTGTGGCGCCACCCTTTGAGCCGTACTGTTAGTTGCTTCATACAGCATGTTTGATTGCGTATGTTTTCAACAAGATTGGGTTATAATCTAACCGATTCATTTTTTATCGAACTTGTGGTTTATACAGCATATTTATATGGTTGTGTTTATTCAACTCTTGAGGATTGTTGTTCTGTGTAACTGACCCCGTTGGGGCATATTGTTTTTCAGGTCATGGCAAGGCGAAAGCACGGGGAGAGCACGTTGACGGCGAGGAGTCCCAATGATACTAGAAGGGGGGCCCAGTCTTTTCAGTCATTTATGTTTCCTTCATTTATTCCGCTGCAGACATTCCATTTGAATACTCATTTCACTCAGTGTTGTATATTTTATCTCCATATAAAATATACATGTATTCTGTATTATCCTGGATGTGTTGTATGAAACTCCTCATCGGAGTAATCATTGTTGTAATGTGGTTCGGTACTACATTTACCCTGTGTAATTCATTCATTTTCATTCGCGTAGTGGGTCCCAGTCGGGGGTCCACGGCACTGTAATATACGCCTAGTTTGGGGTGTTACACTTACAACCACGGTCCACACGACGATGCTGGCTCAACAGTGATGTTACAAGCGACGCATAAATCAAATAACGTAAACAGACCCAACTAACCCGACTGCCATGATATCCATGAATCTTAGCTCCGATACCATATTCTTTAACACCCCAATATATTCGGAATAATTACAGCGCCGTAAATCCTTTGTATAAGAATTTACAAGGCTAATTTGAGAAATACGGAAATAATACTGAAGTGTCCTCCATGTAAAAGAAGTTTAAACCCTGTTCGACAGTACAAATGAGTCCAAGAATACAAAACATCTCCAAGACAACAACAACAACATAAGCGTACTCGAGTACTGGAAAATAACCATAAAATCAAAATAACAAAATCCACATCACTGAGCCACTTCATCGTCATGTCGGTACTGTGGCTGCCTCCCCGTTCCTCTGCTACCTGAACATCAAAACAAATGTCCACCCCCGAAGGGGTTAGCAAAACAATGCTAGTACAAGTATCTTAATACACAAATCATCAATGCATCATAAAACATACAAAACGGACTTCCGTCATCGGAATCCAACGATGTGAACCCTCACGATTCCATCAATACAATACAGGGTAATCCAACGATCCAGCGCCCTTGGTATATATCCCCATGATGATCCCGTCGGACCAACGCATGGTGGAAAACCCGTCCAACGATCAAGCGCCCTCAGCATAGATCCCCATGATGATCCCGTCGGACCAACGCATGGTGGACATTCGATCTAGCGCCCTCAGCATAGATCCTCATGATCCCCTCGGATCATTTACAACACAAACAATACCATTATGCATACACATATGCAAATCAACACGTTCATCAATGTAAATATCATGACAACTCAAAGAATATAATCTCATGTTCAACAACACGAATAAATCGTACACATGATCAACAATACAATATCAATAAGCTTAAAATACGATACTTGCCTCAAGATGGCAAGAATTTAAATACTCCCACAAATGTCACTCGCCCGGAGGTCGCCGCCCCTCGATCTATCACCTTGTACAAGGTAATAACAAGAATTTCAATAATCTTCCCGAAACTTACGTATGAGTCCCGAACGTCTAAAGTTATAAACGAATTATCGATAACGGAAAATCGGTTCTTGGTTCTATTTTCCGACGAGTGCTACGCTTGGAAAAAGACTTGCGAATTCATGAGATGGTAGTGGAACACAAGGTTGGCATCTAAAGTTTCAAGAACATTCAACATATCATTATGTTCCAAAATCCAAACTCAAATTCCGATTCTTACTTGAAGTTTCGGTTCGATGGCTAAACCGAATATTATGAGATAATCATGTTCATTCTAGTTCTAGGCAAATTCGTCTCTGCGATTCTTGTTCTTCCGTGGGTGATTTTCTTAACAAATTCTTCCTTCAAATGGTTGTTCCAATAATCCTATCAAGGTTCTACTCCTCTAAGAAGATTTACACAAGTTCATCAAGGCAAGTCTTATATTCGAACACACTCTATGTACAACTACACAATTTCATCAAACACGGGGGTAATCCTTACATTTGTTCATAAAAAGAGTGTTACGAAAGGATCATCAAGGTGTGTTAAATCTCAGAAATTTCATCCTTAAGGTTGGTGAAGATTATGACTTATCTCTAACCATGGAAACCTTAATTCAACCAATAAAAATCCTTTCAAACATGGTATTGGATTCATTATGATGAAACAAGCTCAATAATCTCAGGAAGAAGCTCATAATACAACTAAGAACAAAGTCTTCATCTTGGTGGAGAGTTAACATACCTTAAGAGACAAAGAAAATCTTGGATAAACTCTTCACCGGAAGATTGATCACCAAATCACACGGTCTAGGCTTCCCAAAATTGGATGTAGATGATGATATGAGGGCTATGGGGTGAGGGATAGTCTCAAGAACACCAAAATCAGCCAAAGTAAGAGTGGTAAATGAGATGAGGGTCGGGTCCTATAAATAGATTTTTAAACCATTACGTACATTAACCAAAGCCCATTACGTATGTAACATGGTTAGCGTACGCTATACTAGAACATTAGCGTGTGTTAACGCTCGGCCAGAGCTCGCTGGACTGTTTCTGCCATATGCTTACGTACGTTATCCTATAGGTGTTACGTACGTAACATATATGACCTTAGCGTACGTTAAAATCTTCTTCTAGCGTACGTTAAGCCATTGACTTGCATGTGCTGGAAAACCGTCCAGGTTCATGCTGGCAATCTCCCCGAATCTCCATCTGGTCCCCCCACGCCGACCCTTGTCGGATCTTTGACTTGACTGAGCTTACGTATGTTAAGCTCAACATATAACGTACGTTACACAGTAGACTTAGCTCACGTTAAGCGCAAGTCCGTAGCGTACGTAAGTACGTGCAGAATCATGCATGAAATGTTGAAGATATATAAAAACATTAGGGCACGAATACGGGAAACAAAATCTATGATTTATAACATCACGAAGTCGAAATAATACAAGGTCGAGTACAAGGTAAATACACCATTTATCCGGGCATTACAGTTATTGGCAGATGAGATCATAAGTCTTTGGCCAAAGCATTGGAGCTAGTTGTAACACCCCCAAAACCGACCGGGAATATTACAGCGCCGTGGGCCCCATATTGGAACCCACAAGGCTAAAATCATTTTCGCAAACGTTTAAAAATGTCAAAATGCCCTTTGAAAGTACACACACACGCAGCTGATAAAAACACAATTCAAAGAATACTGAAAGCAATTTTAAATATACACACGCAGCGGATAAAAACACAATTAATTACATTTGCAGCGGAATTAGAAAACCAGAAAAGAATACATAATCCCAACAATCACGCCATAGCCAGTATCACCGAAAAGCTCATCCCTTCACGACCGCTACTAGCTCGAACTCCGAGTACCTAAAAGATAAAGCCCACGACGGGGTCAGCCATAATACTCAACAATGATAACGATCACATCACAAAAACAATTACATATCAATGTAATCTATAGAGTAAGAACATTCCCCATGTATTTTACCGAAGTAACCTTACCAACCTGTCACAACCATAACAATCAATTCTTACCATATCCCACGCCTCGTGTCCTTAAGTAATGAACGAATTCAAATGTAATCACCTGTACTGTATCCGAAACACTACCAAGATTTCCAAACATAAACATATCTCGAGTATAGAATAATCTGGCCAAGTTCAATTCTGCTGGCTGGGTCGCACAATTGGATCCCAATACTGATAGAAACTGATATCACACGATACATCTGCAAATCAACTGTCCCGAAACAATGGCAAGTCCCGGATATAAATACAAAGCATGAATGCTCACACAATCAATAATGATAAATAATCGATGCATCACAACAGAAATATCAAGGACATGATATTTCCACACAAGATCGACAAAGGATCAACCACGAACGAGAATACCATGATGTGGTAACTCCAACAAGATCAATGACATAATCAATAACCGAGAATACCGACAATACGGCAAATTCCAACAAGATCAATAAAAGGTCGACAACTGAGAATACCGACGACACGGTAAGGATCAATAAAGAATTAATAACCGAGAATACCGACGATACGGTAAACTCCAACAAGACCAATAAGAGTCGACAACCAGAAATACCAACGGTACGATAAACTCCAATAAGATCAATAAAGGGTCAACAACCGAGAATACTGACGACACAGTAAACTCTAGCAAGATCAATAAGGACCAACAACCGGGAATACCAACGATACGGTAAACTCCAACAAGAGCAATAAGGAATCGACAATCGAGAATACCGACGACACGGTAAACTCCAATAACATCAATCAAGGACTAATAACCAAGAATACCAACGGTGAGACAACTCCGAAACGGAATCAATAAAGATCAATAACGAACGAGATTACCAATGACAGGGTGAACTCCAACGAGATTAATAAAGAATCGATATCAAATGAGTTGACCATCGATATGGTAACTCCGAACGAGATTAATAAAGGTTCAATGGCGAAAGATACACGAGAGAATGAAATCGTCAACCATATACAAATCATATATACGGGATTTCAAAGACAACCTGCATATCGAACAGATCCAATTATACATGGACTGTGAACGACCAATCAATAATCAAGATGGACGTCACGATACGCTCGATCCGGACATGTGTCCGTGTACAAGACAACCACGGGTATTGATCAGATACTCGTCTGTTCTCGTACCTAATCAGCCTCACGAAGTACGTCTCGTGTGCACGGTTCAATATGAGGTCGAAACCAACACATGCTACACGTGCCCGTCCTGAAAATCCTACACATGAACGATCAGAACGTATCTGACTCCAGATATGCCACGATACAACATGACAACAAATCTCGAAGAAACGCGTATCCATCAAGGATCAGAAGACTTCCCAAAAGAGAAACAATAACTCGATCATGAAAGACCGACACGACCACAATGTCGTATTTCCATCAGACAACAGTCCACATCATGCTCAACAATGCATATAATATTAACACATAAACCCCAAGGCAACAGTCAAGGGTCACGGAAGCATCTTACAGGAATACCCCAGAACATAGGTGCCATTTAGGTCTTATCCCCTAACACAGTTCATGCAATCACAAAATTCCCCAAGGTCGCAACCAAGGGTCACGAAAGTATCCACACAAGAATACCTCGGAACATAGGTGCCATATAGGTCTTATCCCCTAACACATCGGCCCAACAGATCACAGCTCAAAGGAAGAGCACATTACAAAATGTAACGACGATGGTGCACACTCACCACATGAAATATCAACACACACATGCAATAATGCAACATGATGATTATCATAATCTAACAATATTAATTTACCTCAAGTTGGAGATGCTAACCTTTCCACGACCAACCGCCCTGAACGAATACATGGTTTTATCCGACAATCCAAAATGAAGTACAGTCCATAACTAATACCAAACCACCACCTCGAGTTCAATATCGACATGATAACTATCCTTGATATCCAACTTCTTGTACTACAGACCAAATATGATTCACGTCTCCGATTCCATTAGACATCTTAAAGTCATATATATCATGATTTATCTTAGTCCAAAAATACCATACATACCACCATTCCGACAATTCATATATTCCATAATACCATTGCTATATGAATCATAAATGAAATGAAAACGAAATCATTTATTAGCATTATGAACTGAGCAAGCATAACTTGCCTCGATACCGATGCGATGAAGTTGTTACTAGTCCTGTCGTCTCCGTCTACAAGCTCCGCAGCCCCAGCTCATCCGCAGCACAACGGTTAACTTCAGCGATCACTAAACGCAACCTAATGCAATAATCAATTAATGATACGTTCAATAACAATCAACCACCGAAATGACCAACTAATCAAACTCGATGGTTCAACGATATCTCGATCATACGAAACCAACCCATATTAACTCTTAACAATACGAACACAAGCCGAAATTCGGTGTTCAATAATCCCAACAATGTTTTCAACATATAGTTGATATAACCGCAAGAATCGTAACAACAAAACCATAATCATCTTCATACGAATCCTTCTTCAATGATAACATCAAAATCCAAATTCAAGGAGAGGATTATCAAACATACCTCTAGAAGATGAAATACACAAGTAATCACTTGTTTTGAATAGCACGGTGCGAAGAAATCGACAAAAGGGAAGGGTACCGATTCAACTTCCTTCAAAAGTTCATTCCTAAATCACAATAATATCAATTCAATCACCATTCATACGAAAACGTATAGAATTTCCCAAGTTCTACTTATTGAGGTATTTCATCGAACACTTTGAAGGCATAGTCCAATTCAATCGATTATTCAAAGAAATACTCGAATTTGTTCCACAAAACTTCAAGAGTATTGAATGATTATGAGTATACCATCAAGTTCTATCAATAATCTGAATCAAAACGAAGCAAATCGGCCAAAACACCAAGAAATCTCAAGAACATCCAAAAACCAAAAGTTCATGTGTTCTTACCTTCGATCCGGGTGGAGGATGATGTTAATCCATGATTCCAACTTCCAAAACATGTTGTTATAAGTTGATTATACCCAAAACCATCATATTTGTTGAAGAAATCGCGGAAGGAACGAAGAAAAACGAAAAATGGCAAGTATGACTCGGTCCAGGCCTTATATAGGCGGGACCTGCCGGCACGTTACGTACGTAACCGGCCGTGGCTTACGTACGTAACCGTCCATGGCCTACCTTCGCCCACCGTCGACACTTACGCACGTAATCGGCACCGGCTTACATACGCATCGCCCTTACGGCCGTAATCGCCACCGCTTACGACGTAATCGGCCGATCTAGCCATCCCTGCGAGTCACTGCCGACCGTGATCGGCCATCCCTACGAGTCACTGCCGACAATGATCGGCCATCCCTGCGAGTCACTGCCGACCATACTCGGCCACTACGGTCCTCTCGTCCACGACTCAGCCAGCCGCCCCGTAACGTACGTAACACTTATTCCGTTGCGTACGTAATACATACGTTGACTTGCTACAGTACAATAGTCGTGTTACGTACGTAAACGTCCTGTATAACGTACGTAACACGTACGTTGACTCACCTGTCAACATCCTCCGCCGAAAGTTGTCGACACAGGGTCCCACCTTTCGACCACGACTCGATCGTCTGATTCCCATGTTACGTACGTAATGTCTCGGCCATAACGTACGTAAGTCTACCAATTTAACGTACGTAAGCTTCAACACATAACGTACATAATGGCTTCCATACTTAGCCATTTCCAGCAATTCCTGTCCAACATCTCGACATAACAAATGTGAACATACGACAATACTAAACACATATACGAAATCCCGAAAATATTCTCGTACGGTACGTCTGATGCACGATACCCCCAATTACAACTGTCGACCAAGTACGGCAATCATACAAATACCCATACGGTATATCCGACATCGAAAAGCACACCAAGCATGTAATATCCTAGAATCAAAATAACCTCGATGACATACTGGCACGACTATCACGGTTTCCAAAATTACCCACTCATATCGTGTCGGTCCAACTCTGTACAGTACATCCCAGATAAAATAATGCGAAAAATTCATAGTGAAATTCTAGGATATTACATATACACCCACTTAAATTAGTTTCATCCTCGAAACTCAACACCTGTCATAATCAGTATCTCAATCCCGAAATATCTCAAAATCACGACACCATACTCAATAATCATCATCAAAACTGAAATAATTGAATGAACATACTTATCGGTCCGTGAAGTCGATGATCTTCCGTGATACCAGCATACGACTCCCATACAAAGCCTCGACACAATAACAACACACCGGCATCGCAATACAGCAATTTGAAAATATTTCAAAAATTTTGAAGCCTCCAAAATCGGTTTGACTCAAAAGTTAGAAAATCATTTTCAAAAGTCACGCTACTACCGCACCGGTAGAGCCATAACACACACGCCCGGGTTTTACGAAACCCAAGCTCTGATACCATTTTCTGTAACACCCCCAAAACCGACCGGGAATATTCCAGCACCGTGGGCCCCATATTGGAACCCACAAGGCTAAAATCATTTTCGCAAACATTTAAAAATGTCAAAAAGCCCTTTGAAAGTACACACACACGCAACGGATAAAAACACAGTTCAAAGAATACTGAAAGCCATTTTAAATATACACACGCAGCGGATAAAAACACAATTAATTACATTTGCAGCGGAATTAGAAAACCAGAAAAGAATACATAATCCCAACAATCACGCCATAGCCAGTATCACCGGAAAGCTCATCCCTTCACGACCGCTACTAGCTCGAACTCCGAGTACCTAAAAGATAAAGCCCACGACGGGGTCATCCATAATACTCAACAATGATAATGATCACATCACAAAAACAATTGCATATCAATGTAATCTACAGAGTAAGAACATTCCCCATGTATTTTACCGAAGTAACCTTACCAACTTGTCACAACCATAACAATCAATTATTACCATATCCCACGCCTCGTGTCCTTAAGTAATGAACGAATTCAAATGTAATCATCTGTACTGTATCCGAAACACTACCAAGATTTCCAAACATAAACATATCTCGAGTATAGAATAATCTGGCCAAGTTCAATTCTGCTGGCTGGGTCGCACAATTGGATCCCAATACTGATAGAAACTGATATCACACGATACATCTGCAAATCAACTATCCCGAAACAATGGCAAGTCCCGGATATCAATACAAAGCATGAATGCTCACACAATCAATAATGATAAATAATCGATGCATCACAACAGAAATATCAAGGACATGATATTTCCACACAAGATCGACAAAGGATCAACCACGAACGAGAATACCATGATGTGGTAACTCCAACAAGATCAATGACATAATCAATAACCGAGAATACCGACAATACGGCAAATTCCAACAAGATCAATAAAAGGTCGACAACTGAGAATACCGACGACACGATAAGGATCAATAAAGAATCAATAACCGAGAATACCGATGATACGATAAACTCCAACAAGACCAGTAAGAGTCGACAACCAGAAATACCAACGGTACGATAAACTCCAATAAGATCAATAAAGGGTCAACAACCGAGAATACTGACGACACAGTAAACTCTAGCAAGATCAATAAGGACCAACAACCGGGAATACCAACGATACGGTAAACTCCAACAAGAGCAATAAGGAATCGACAACCGAGAATACCGACGACACGGTAAACTCCAATAACATCAATCAAGGACTAATAACCAAGAATACCAACGGTGAGACAACTCCGAAACGGAATCAATAAAGATCAATAACGAACGAGATTACCAATGACAGGGTGAACTCCAACGAGATTAATAAAGAATCGATATCAAATGAGTTGACCATCGATATGGTAACTCCGAACGAGATTAATAAAGGTTCAATGGCGACAGATACACGAGAGAATGAAATCGTCAACCATATACAAATCATATATACGGGATTTCAAAGACAACCCGCATATCGAACAGATCCAATTATACATGGACTGTGAACGACCAATCAATAAGACTCAAGATGGACGTCACGATATGCTCGATCTGGACATGTGTCCCTGTACAAGCCAACCACGGGTATTGATCAGATACTCGTCTGGTCTCGTAGCTAATCAGCCTCACGAAGTACGTCTCGTGTGCACGGTTCAATATGAGGTCGAAACCAACACATGCTACACGTGCCCGTCCCGAAAATCCTACACATAAACGATCAGAACGTATCTGACTCCAGATATGCCACGATACAACATGACAACATATCTCGAAGAAACGTGTATCCATCAAGGATCAGAAGACTTCCCAAAAGAGAAACAGTAACTCGATCATGAAAGACCGACACGACCACAATGTCGTATTTCCATCAGACAACAGTCCACATCATGCTCAACAATGCTTATAATATTAACACATAAACCCCAAGGCAGCAGCCAAGGGTCACGGAAGCATCTCACAGGAATACCCCGGAACATAGGTGCCATTTAGGTCTTATCCCCTAACACAGTTCATGCAATCACAAAATACCCCAAGGTCGCAACCAAGGGTCACGAAAGTATCCACACAGGAATACCCGGGAACATAGGTGCCATATAGGTCTTATCCCCTAACACATTGGCCCAACAGATCACAGCGCAAAGGAAGAGCACAATACAAAACGTAACAACGATGGTGCACACTCACCACATGAAATATCAACACACACATGCAATAATGCAACATGATGATTATCATAATCTAACAATATTAATTTACCTCAAGATGGAGACGCTAACCTTTCCACGACCAACCGCCCTGAACGAATACATGGTTTTATCCGACAATCTAAAATGAAGTACAGTCCATAACTAATACCAAACCACCACCTCGAGTTCAATATCGACATGATAACTATCCTTGATATCCAACTCTTGTACTACAGACCAAATATGATTCACGTCTCCATTTCCATTAGACATCTTAAAGTCATATATATCATGATTTATCTTAGTCCAAAAATACCATACATACCACCATTCCGACAATTCATATATTCCATAATAACATTGCTATATGAATCATAAATGAAATGAAAACGAAATTATTTATTAGCAATATGAACTGAGCAAGCATAACTTGCCTCGATGCCGATGCGATGAAGTTGTTACTAGTCCCATCGTCTCCGTCTACAAGCTCCGCAGCCCCAGCTCGTCCGCAGCACAACGGTTAACTTCAACGATCACTAAACGCAACCTAATGCAATAATCAATTAACGATACGTTCAATAACAATCAACCACCGAAATGACCAACTAATCAAACTCGATGGTTCAACGATATCTCGATCATACGAAACCAACCCATATCAACTCTTAAAAATACGAACACAAGCCGAAATTCGGTGTTCAATAATCCCAACAATGTTTTCAACATATAGTTCATATAACCGCAAGAATCGTAACAACAAAACCATAATCATCTTCATACGAATCCTTCTTCAACGATAACATCAAAATCCAAATTCAAGGAGAGGATTATCAAACATACCTCTAGAAGATGAAATACACAAGTAATCACTTGTTTTGAATAGCACGGTGCGAAGAAATCGACAAAAGGGAAGGGTACCGATTCAACTTCCTTCAAAAGTTCATTCCTAAATCACAATAATATCAATTCAATCACCATTCATACGAAAACGTATAGAATTTCCGAAGTTCTACTCATTGAGGCATTTCATCGAACACTTTGAAGGCATAGTCCAATTCAATCGATTATTCAAAGAAATACTCGAATTTGTTCCACAAAACATTAAGAGTATTAAATGATTACGAGTATACCATCAAGTTCTATCAATAATCTGAATCAAAACGAAGCAAATCGGCCAAAACACCAAGAAATATCAAGAACATCCAAAAACCAAAAGTTCATGTGTTCTTATCTTCGATCCGGGTGGAGGATGATGTTAATCCATGATTCCAACTTCCAAAACATGTTGTTATAAGTTGATTCTACCCAAAACCATCATATTTGTCGAAGAAATCGCGGAAGGAACGAAGAAAAACGAAAAATGGCAAGTATGACTCGGTCCAGGCCTTATATAGGCGGGACCTGCCGGCACGTTACGTACGTAACCGGCCGTGGCTTATGTACGTAACCGGCCGTGGCCTACCTTCTGTCCAGTCTGGTCGACACCCTTACATACGTAACCGGCAGCTGGCTTACGTACGTTACTGGCCCTTACGGCCGTAATCGGCCACTGCCTTACGTACGTAATCATCCAGTCCTAGCCATCCCTGTGAGTCACTGTCGACCGTGATCGGCCATCCCTACGAGTCACTGCCGACCATGATCGGCCATCCCTGCGAGTCACTGCCGACCATACTCGGCCACTACGGTCCTCTCGGCCACGACTCGGCCAGCCGCCCCGTAACGTACGTAACACTTATTCCGTTGCGTACGTAATACGTACGTTGACTTGCTACAGTACAATGGTCGTGTTACGTACGTAACACGTCCTGTATAACGTACGTAACATGTATGTTGACTCACCTGTCAACATCCTCCGCCGAAAGTTGTCGACACAGGTGTAACACCCCAAACTAGGCGGATATTACAGTGCCGTAGATCCCCGACTGGGACCCACCAGGCAAATGAAAATGAATAAATTACACAAGATAAATGTAGTACCGAACCACATTATATTACCAAATACTCCGATGAGGAGTTTAAGTACAACACACCAGACAATATCAATACTAGTGTATTTTATGTGAAGATAAAATCCACCACTGAATAAATAAACATTTCAAACGGAATTTTGCAATGGAAAATACAAATGATCAAATGGTCAAACCGATCAAACAAACGAAATGATTGGGGCCCCTACTAGTATCACTGGGACTCGCCGTCAACATGCTCTTCCCATGCCTTTGCCTTGCCGTGACTGAAAACAAAATCCCAACGGCCGCCATACGTAACAACAATCCTCAAGAGTTGAAATTACACAATCATGAATTAATCAAGTTATGAAATATTCTTAATTATGAATTACGCCAAGAGGAGTATCATAGTACGCCCGTAATGTTCTCGTGCAAGTGTACAACACCCGTCCGTGTACCTAATTAGTCTCACGAGACAATATGACTCGTGTGCACGGCCTAATGTATCGGTGAACCCAATACAATAACCATCGTGTGCCCGACTAAAAATTCCACAGTACACACCCGCCACGCAATATGAACCTTAAGGTCACATGAACGAGAATGACCATAATGAACGCCAATGAATAATTAATTAGACAAGGATAAAATGACTCACCGTTATGAAAGTAATAGTGACGTGATTGATAATCCAATGAAATGATTTGGAACCGCTCCTCGTGAATGAAATTATTATTCGACAATTACAAATCTCAAAATGATTATAATTATGATGAATGAATTATGATTATGAACAATCAACAACGAAAGGAATGAGTATCCTTTTAACCGAGTAAGATTTAACTTACACAACAACAATGAAGAATGTCCGTCACGAACAACGCCCTAACCAAGATACCGGTCGCTCGAACAACCTTAATTCATTACAATTACCAACAATCCGATTAATAACGAATTAAACACGAATAAAACGAACTCAAGACGTCGATACGATTAAACCAAGTTCATCGGGGCATTATATCGAACACTTTGAGGCCAACTTTGATTGTATACAACTAAACCTCAATAATATCAACTTCAAATCCCCAAGAAGTGTTTCAAATCAACAAAACATCTCCAATACGATCAATAATCCGTTATGATTATCCGAAAACGTGATCATAACAACAATTAGTCGAAAATCCCCAATTCCAATTCGATTTACAAGGTGTTCTTGAATAATCCTCAATAATCCAATGAATCCTTATACAAACTCATAATCATATACATATCCCTTCATATATCATGATTATAACGTCCAAAACATCCTATTTCAACACAAAATCAAGTCCAAAGTGTTGAAGGAATTACCTCTTGATGATCCAAGTGCTTCAATCCAAGAATACGCGTTAGATTGATTATCCAAGCTTCACGATCGAAAGGAGATGAAGAAAATCAAACACCCAAATGATTTGTGAAGGAAAAACCCTCCCTCAAGCCTTATCTCTCGGTTGAAGGTGAAGAAAATGCGTAAAATGGGTGAAATGATGAAAAAATGAATTTATAGGGGTTGATCGCTGCCGACACGGCGTGCCCGATCGGCACGGTCGTGTCGCGCAATGGCCGCCGGCCCGGCCGACAGTGACTCGGCCGTGTCCGATTGACACGGCCGCAGCACGCGGGCCTTCCGAAGCGACCGCCCGACGGCGACTCGGCATGACTCGACCGTGTCACGGGACACGGTCGGGCGTGTCAGCGATCGTTCGAGCTAATCCGGAAGAGTACGGCACGGGCCGTGTCGGGACGACACGGCCGAGCTGGTCGGCGTAAACTGCATTTTCCCGGACGAAATGCAGCACGGGCCGTGTCGGACGACACGCCGAGTTCGGCGCGATGATCGCCAAAATCAAAGCGACCATAACTCTCTCGTCGGACTCCGATTGACTCACCGTTTGAACCATTGGAAAGCTAACTCGATGCTCTATAATATTGCAAAGATTTAGAATTTTTGGAGTTACCAAAAATTAATGGTGATCTAACAAAGTCGAACTCATATGAGGAAAGTTGAAACGATGAACAATAACGATACTCAACTCGAAGTTTATACGAACGGTGAACACGGTGAATGAACATGATTGATGAATGATTATAATTGAGTGAAAATACACTGAGTGACAATTACAGATCGATAATTACCGAATGAAAATGAATGAATTACAACCGGTATTACATACTCCCCTTAAAAAGAGTTTCGTCCCCGAAACTAAGGGTCAAACAACTCGGGATAACACTCCCGCATATTCTCCTCGGTTTCCCAAGTGGCCTCTTTGACTCCGTGTCTAGACCACTGAATCTTGACCAAAGGGATCGTCTTATTCCTCAACTGTTTGATTCGCCGCTCTAAAACTCGCACAGACGCTCCTCATATGAATGATCGTCGCGATCTCGATCTCATCGAATCAAGTATGTGACTCGGTCCGCAACATACTTCCGCAACTGAGAGACATGAAACACATTATGAATTCGGCTCAACGCCGGAGGTAAAGCCAAACGATAAGCTAACTCGCCCACTCGATCCAAAATCTCAAACGGTCCAATGAATCTCGGACTTAACTTCCCCCTCTTCCCGAAACGGAAGATACCACGACTCGGGGATACCTTGACCAACACGTGGTCACCGTCTCGAACTCTAATGGTCGATTTACGGTTATCTGCATATGATTTCTGTCGACTCTGAGCGGTCAACAAATGATTCCTGATCAAAGTTACCTTTTCACGGGCGGCTATAAGTATATCGGGCTCGGTGCCGATTGATTCTGATAAGTCGTCCCAACACAACGGAGATCGACAACGACGACCATACAAGGCCTCGTAAGGTGCCATCTTGATCGAAGCATGCCAACTATTATTATACGTGAACTCGATCAATGGTAGTTGGGCTTCCCAATCGTCTTTCCAATCGAGGACATGCCCTCAACATGTCCTCGATGTCTCAGTATAGTCTCTCTCGATTGTCCGTCTGACCGAGGATGAAAGGCGATCGAGATTGAGCCGAGTTCCCATAGCACGGTGGAATCGATTTCCAAAATGAGATACAAATCGTCCGTCACGATCGGAAACGATACTCTTAGAGTACTGCGGCCTTACTATCTCCTTGATGAATAATCGCGACTTCTCGGGACCCCACGTATCCTTGATCTCAAGGAAATGAGCCGATTTAGTTAAACGGTCCACAATCACCTGCATCGTATTCATGCCACGACGACTCGTCGGCAAACTCGTGATGAAATCCATAGAAATGTCTTCCCACTTCCACTGGAATAGGAGAGGTTTCAGATACCCGCCGGTCGCTGATGTTCAATCTTGACTTGTTGGCAAGTTAAGCATCTCGAAACAAATTCCGCGACTTCTCGCTTCATATTACTCCACCAGTAATTTTGTTTCAAGTCCTTATACATCTTGCTAGACCCCGGATGAACAGAATAAGGGGTAGCATGAGCTTCTCTCAAAATCGAGTTTTTCAACTCATCATTCGCCGGCACGCACAACCGGTTCTTAAACCTCAAAAGTCCATCCTCGTGGACCACGAATCCAGGGGCTCTCCCCTGAGCCACATCCTCACGAATGCGCAACAATGCTGGGTCCGAACCCCGATTCTCCCCGATTGCATCCTCAAGAGATGATGAAATCTCTAACATACAAAGTCTGTCTCGAACTCGTTGAAGCCAGACCTCGATCTCGGGTCTAAGGAATTCCTGTTGGAGCTCCTTCTGAATTGTTAAACGAGCAAGCATCTGCTCCTGAATGGACTTACGACTCAAGGCGTCGGCGACAACGTTCGCCTTGCCCGGGTGGTAAAGGATCTCAATATCATAATCCTTGATTAGTTCTAACCACCGCCTCTGTCGCATATTTAATTCCTTCGAGTAAATATATACTTTAAACTTTTATGATCGGTGAATATCGACAAGTGACGCCATAAAGGTAATGACGCCAAATCTTCAAAGCGAACACCACTACCGCTAGCTCAAGGTCGTGTGTCGGATAATTAACCTCGTAAGGTCTCAACCGCCGTGAAGCATAGGCAATAACCTTCCTGCTCGCATGAGTACGCATCCGAGACCCCGTCCGACGCATCACTATAAACCACAAATCCCTCCGTCCCCTGCGGCAAGGAAAGTACAAAGCCGACATTAACCGGCTCTTGAGTTCTTCAAAACTCACGACACGCGTCGGACCACGTGTATTTCTTATCCTTCCGCAAAAGGTTCGTCAATGGTTGAGCAATTTTGGAAAATCCTTCCACAAACCTCCGATAATAACCGCTAATCCGAGAAAGCTTCGGATTTCCTTAACATTCTTCGGAGGTAACCAATCTGGATAGCCTCCGTCTTCGAGGATCAACACGCACTCCATCTCGATGAAATTACATGTCCGAGAAACGTCACTGGACATCCGTAACTCACATTTGGAAAACTTCCCATAAAGTTGTCCTCGTCTCAACACGTCGAGCACTTGATGAAGGTGAAACTCGTGTTCCTCTCGGTCACGAGAATAAATCAAAATGTCATCGATGAAGACAACAACAAACCGATCCAGAAAGTCGATGAAGACCCGATTCATTAACTCCATGAATACCGCAGGTGCATTAGTCAATCCGAACGGCATAACCACAAACTCATAATGACCATAACGTGTTCGAAACGCCGTCCTAGCGATATCCGACTCTCGAATCCGCAACTGATGATATCCAGATCTTAAGTCGATCTTGGAAAATACTCAAGCTCCTCAAGTTGATCCAAAAGGTCATCGATACGGGTAAAGGATACTTATTCTTGATTGTCACCTTATTCAACTCCCGATAATCGATACACAAGCGAAAAGAACCATCCTTCTTTTTGACGAACAGATCGTGCTCCCCACGGGACGCACTCGGTCGGATATAACCTTTCTCGAACAATTCCTCAAGTTGACTCTTCAACTCGCATTTCTCGGGGCCATTCGGCACGGTGCCTTCGATATCGGGACGTACTGTGCTCCAACTCAATCGTGAATTCCACATCTCTCTCGTGGAGGCAAACCGTAACTCGTCTGAAATACATCGGCATATTCCCTTACTACCGGAATATCCGACAACATTATCGATGATTCCTCGCTTTGGTCATATAGCACCAATAACCGACACATCCTCGATCGAGTAATCGCACCGTTTTCATCAAATTAATGACCTTACTGCAATGTAGGGATTACCTCCCTGAAATACACATTCAACCCCATCGTCTGAAATGATAGTAATCATACGCTTACGGACACTAATGATGGCATCATGACGATCCATCCAATCAATACCCAAGATGACGTCGTCTCTCGGCAAATCTACGACGATAAGGTTCGCTGGCCATACACGACCATGAAACTGAATAGGACAATCCTGAATCTCACGATTTCGATGATTCGTCTACCATCAGGTAGACCAATGACATAAGGCTCACAACTAGTAGCACTACCTAGACGTAGTCTACTCAAACATGATTCGGAAATGAATGAATGCGATGCACCAGTATCAAAAAGGGTACACACAGGTTGAGATAGAATATCGAGTGTACCTGAGATCATTTGGGCCTCGGGATCATCGGTCTTCTTCATCTCATAAATACGGGTTTGCTAGTCCCAGACCGACGCTCCTGTCACGACTATAGGCTCCACCTTTAGTCGCTCCCGCTGCTTAAACGACGCTGATTGAGTTGCATGATTCTGAACGGCCGATCGCTTTGGGGCCTGAGATGACGCCTGAGTAGGTTTGGAGTCCCTACGGCAAAAACGGGCCTTATGCCCAGCAATCCCACAATTATGACACGTGATCGTCTGTCTCGGACACTTGGTACTGAGGTGACCAAGTTCCCCACGGCTATAACAGTGATGGCCGAACCGGCCGCTCGAGACCGTGATTCCGCGGGTTTAGACGACACAGGGGTCGTTCGAAAGCGGAGCCCGCACGGGGTTTCTTGAAAGTTGTCTGACCGCCTTCAGACTGATTTCGATTCTTCGATTTCTTGCTAGCAGACGAAGGTTGCTGCTTAGCAATCTCTTTAGCAGTAAGCTCATAGGTGAGAGCTTTCTCGATGAATTCGGCCAACGAGGTGCAATTATGATTAAGTAACTGAAGTCTCATACGGGGTTTCAGCCTCTTGCTGAAATACTTGATCTTGTCCGCTTCTGAGTGAATGATAGATGAGGCGAACGGAAGAAGTTCCTGAAATTTTTCGGCAATGGCGAGAACATCATTATCCGCCGAAAGGTCGGGAGTGAGTAATTCCGACAACTTGGCCTCCCTGAGTGGGGCCGGATAGTACCTCTCCATCATGAGAGTCTTGAACTGATCCCAAGTACAAGATCCTTCGGTGGGCTTCAACGATAACCACCAAGAATGTGCGCTCTTACCCAGGTAGTAAGCTGCAACAGAAACTTTGTGTCCTTCCTGACACTCCACCATAGCAAACAACTTCTCGAAATGTTCGAGCCAATGAATAATATCTCGCTGCATTTGAGCCCTCGAAAGTCGGTGGCCTCGCGAGAGATGTCGCCGATGATATTGCTCACATTCCTATCTTGCCTCGGAGGTGGCGGCGGAGGAGCTGTTGATTTTGAGTAGTGGAGTTATGCATCGTCTCCATTAGTTGTGTCATCTCGAGTCATCTGGGCCATCATGCCCCGCATAAAGGCGAGTGGATCGATCCGAACACCTTCGACCGAGCGGTGTCCCTAGTACGACTCACGATAGAGAATGATCACGTCCAGTGAATGAGTAGCGGCGTCGCTACTAGATGAATTAGCATTATTTCTCGCATTTGCACGTGTATTCGCACGAGTTCTCGGATTCCGCCGCTCCACGGCCTCGTCCTCCTCGCCCTCTCGCGGCTCTTTCCATATCAAGTAGGAAAGTCACATGATGATTATATTTCCCGCATGAATATCATGTTATGATTATACTATGAAATGATGAAAATGAGCATACACGCTCCAATACAAATAATACATGAATGATTAATCGACGTGACATGATTATCTGATGAAGTTACTGAAATGATTATCTTGAATGAGTTAACAAGATTAATGATTTGATCTCTCAAATCAACAACTGAATAATGAAATGAATTGGGTGATTAATGAGTCAACCTGACCGTTCTGATCAAAGTGACAATGATGATTGAGGATTGTTAACTGATGAATTATGAATGAATGATTAATGCCAGAAATTATACCATGGCATTAGAAATCTTACAGTTCTTGGTCTGATTGGCTCGGCATTTGCACAGGTCACACGTGACGCGAAAGTCCAATGATACTAGTCCGATGACGATGATTTCAAACGAGACATGACTTGGAGGGTAGTATTCAAAACCACGCTCCGATACCAACTCTGTAACACCCCAAACTAGGCGGATATTACAGTGCCGTAGATCCCCGACTGGGACCCACCAGGCAAATGAAAATGAATAAATTACACAAGATAAATGTAGTACCGAACCACATTATATTACCAAATACTCCGAGGAGTTTAAGTACAAAACACAAGGACAATACCGAATAATAGTTTATTTTATGTGATGATAAAATTCACCACACTGTATATATAAACATTTCAATCGGAATTTTGCAATGGAAAATACAAATGATCAAATGGTCAAATCGATCAAACAAACGAAATGATTGGGGCCCCTACTAGTATCACTGACTCGCCGCCAACATGCTCTTCCCATGCCTTTGCCTTGCCGTGACTAAAACAAAATCCCCAACGGCCGGGCCATACGTAACAACAATCCTCAAGAGTTGAAATTACACAATCATGAATTAATCAAGTTATGAAATATTCTTAATTATGAATTACGCTGAAGAGGAGTATCATAGTACGCCCGTAATGTTCTGTGCAAGTGTACAACACCCGTCCGTGTACCTAATTAGTCTCACGAGACAATATGACTCGTGTGCACGGTCTAATGTATCGGTGAACCCAATACAATAACCATCGTGTGCCCGACTAAAAATTCCACACGCACACACCCGGCCACGCAATATGAACCCAGAAGGTCACATGAACGAGAATGACCATAATGAACGTCAATGAATAATTAATTAGACAAGGATAAAATGACTCACCGTTATGAAAGTAATAGTGACGTGATTGATAATCCAATGAAATGATTTGGAACCGCTGCTCCTCGTGAATGAAATTATTATTAGAAAATTACAAATCTCAAAATGATTATAATTATGATGAATGAATTATGATTATGAACAATCAACAACGAAAGGAATGAGTATCCTTTTAACCGAGTAAGATTTAACTTACACAACAACAATGAAGAATGTCCGTCCACGAACAACGTCCTAACCAAGATACCGGTCGCTCGAACAACCTTAATTCATTACAATTACCAACAATCCGATTAATAACGAATTAAACACGAATAAAACGAACTCAAGACGCCGATACGATTAAACCAAGTTCATCGGGCATTATATCGAACACTTTGAGGCCAACTTTGATTGTATACAACTAAACCTCAATAATATCAACTTCAAATCCCCAAGAAGTGTTTCAAATCAACAAAACATCTCCAATACGATCAATAATCCGTTATGATTATCCGAAAACGTGATCATAACAACAATTAGTCGAAAATCCCCAATTCCAATTCGATTTACAAGGTGTTCTTGAATAATCCCTCAATAATCCAATGAATCCTTATACAAACTCATAATCATATACATATCCCTTCATATATCATGATTATAACGTCCAAAACATCCTATTTCAACACAAAATCGAAGTCCAAAGTGTTGAAGGAATTACCTCTTGATGATCCAAGTGCTTCAATCCAAGAATACGCGTTAGATTGATTATCCGGCTTCACGATCGAAAGGAGATGAAGAAAATCAAACACCCAAATGATTTGTGAAGGAAAAACCTCCTCAAGCCTTATCTCTCGGTTGAAGGTGAAGAAAATGCGTAAAATGGGCTGAAATGATGAAAAAATGAATTTATAGGGGTTGATCGCTGCCGACACGGCCCGTGCCGATCGGCACGGCCGTGTCGCGCACTGGCCGATACCGCCGACAGTGACTCGACCGTGTCCGATTGACACGGCCGCAGTCACGCGGGCCTTCCGAAAGCGACTCGCCCGGCGCCGACTCGGCATGACTCGGCCGTGTCCCGGGACACGGCCGGGCGTGTCGGCGATGCTCCGAGCTAATCCGGAAGAGTACGGCACGGGCCGTGTCGGACGACACGGCCGAGCCCAGTCGGCGTAAACTTCGCATTTTCCGGACGAGTACGGCACGGGCCGTGTCGACGACACGGCCGAGTTCGGTCGATGATCGCCAAAATCAAACGACCATAACTCTCTCGTCCGGACTCCGATTGACTCACCGTTTGAACCATTGGAAAGCTAACTCGATGCTCTATAATATTGCAAAGATTTAGAATTTTTGGAGTTACCAAAAATTAATGGTGATCTAACAAAGTCGAACTCATATGAGGAAAGTTGAAACGATGAACAATAACGATACTCAACTCGAAGTTTATACGAACGGTGAACACGGTGAATGAACATGATTGATGAATGATTATAATTGAGTGAAAATACACTGAGTGACAATTACAGACTGATAATTACTGAATGAAAATGAATGAATTACAACCGGGTATTACAACAGGGTCCCACCTGCCGACCACGACTCGATCGTCTGATTCCCATGTTACGTACGTAATGTCTCGGCCATAACGTACGTAACTCTACCAATTTAACGTACGTAAGCTTCAACACATAACGTACGTAATGGCTTCCATACTTAGCCATTTCCAGCAATTCCTGTCCAACATCTCGACATAACAAATGTGAACATACGACAATACTGAACACATATACGAAATCCCGAAAATATTCTCGTACGGTGCGTCTGATGCACGATACCCCCAATTACAACTGTCGACCAAGTACGGCAATCATACAAATACCCATACAGTATATCCGACATCGAAAAACACACCAAGCATGTAATATCCTAGAATCAAAATAACCTCGATGACATACTGGCACGACTGTCACGGTTTCCAAAATTACCCACTCATATCGTGTCGGTCTCACTCTGTACAGTACATCCCAGATAAAATAATGCGAAAAATTCATAGTGAAATTTTAGGATATTACACTAGTTGTATTGGATACACGAGAGCTCAATGATCTCGATTTGCATTAATGCATGGATAGCGTCACGTATAGATAGGGTTTGACTGACCGTGACCCTATAACTTGATCGGGACATTTGAAAGAAGGGTTTATATGTATACTGGTATTCATGACAGAATGGTTCTTGAATGATCCCAATCATTCGTTCTCAGTTGGGGTACGGTGTAAGCCGCCAGGCTGGCTAGGTGGTGCTACTACTCTTTGGTTCCTCCCATTGCTGACTGAGACGGACCTACCGAGTCGCGCAATAGGATTGACGATGGAATGAATCAAGCTAATTCTCTCATTATGAATATTAGATATTGGATATCTAATTTTGGGACATTGGATATTTAAATTGATTTATTGGATAAATTGATTTACGGCCTAATGAAATAAATAAATTACTGGGTGATTAATTTAATTCATGAATATAATTATTTCTTAGAGAAATTAATTATATTATTTTGTATTTGATATGTTTAATTAATTAGATTAATTAATCGATATAAATACATCGAAACGGAATCGGAGTTTATCTGTTTGGACTCTCGGGAGTCTGAAACGAACTAAACTCGTCCGTTTCATCCTCATAGCCCCCCCCCCCCACCCCACTAATATACATGTATATGTATTGACTTGTCCATATCATGATGTTTGGAATATCATGTGTTGAGGGGACAAGTATCATATACATTATATGGTGGGGTTAGATTCTCATTACATGAGTTGGATTCTTGTGAGTTGAAAATACATAAGAAAAGTACTTTGATCTCTCATTCAATACACATGATTCCTTACATGAGTTGTAGTGAGAGAAAGTGAGAAAGGAGTTCTTCTTCATAGTCATCTTCTTCATCAACTTAGTTCTTGATTTTTCTTAGAGAAAATATAAAGACATAAAGAGAGTAAGATTAAAACACTTAGAGTGTAATAATCTTAATATACAAAGCTTCAACACTTGATTCTAGCCGTAACCTTAGAGGTTAATCGGGTGTTGTCATTCCGTTCATTTTTTCCGGCGCGTGACAAGTAGAGGCGTTGTATTTCAGTGTTGGATCGTTCAAGTACTGGAGTGCTTCGTCAGAAGAATTCAAGTAAAGCTTGGGGAATAGCTCAAGAGAAGGATTACATCTAATAAACGGACTACAAGGGTGAGTTTCTATATCTCTTGTTGAATTCATTTATATATATTCGTATATACGTAGCTCGATCGATCCTCGTAGGATCGGATCGAATTAATTTTCGCTTTACCGCTTCGGGCCTTCGTTTTAGGCATCGAATCTCAACAAAGGGTATCGAGCGTAGGTCTTGCGATCGTATATACGATATTGGCATTTGGAATACTTGATTAGATGGTGTATGATTTGGAATCATAATCGTATTAATCGTTGATTTTCTATTGTTCATCTAAAAATTAATTTTTCATGATTTTATGTTACAATATAAATCTATTTTTCTTTGAAAAACTGATTTAAATGAGTAATATAAAGATTAGAAAAATATTATTTTGGAATCGGGCGAAAAACGAGCCGAAAACGTAAACGACGGCTTGGAGTCATCGGCGCGCTCGCGATCGCCACTCGACCGCGGTCTCAGCTCCTGCCGGACATGCTCGGCAGCCTCTCGGCCATTGTCGGCAATGGTCTCGGTCCCTTTCGGTCCCGCTGATAGCACTGTTGGGCGCCTTTGTCGGGCAAGGTTCTACGTGTTTTTCGACTCCGTTTTTTATATTTCGTTCGATAATTAATTTCCCACAAATTAAATTGGATTTAATTTGACTAATATTTAATTATGGTAATTTTAATCTTAGGGGAATTAATTTAACGAAATATTTTATCGTCCGTGTTGTGTCAAGAATTAACACCTTCCGACCGGCGATCGCCTCGGAGGTCGGGCGACCGAGTCACTGCCGACCAGCGACCAGGCGATCGAGCCTTAACCCAGCGGACATGCTAGACTGGCCAACCGAAGGTCCCAGGACGAATCCCGGTGCCGAGCGATCGACATCAAAACGATCGCCTCTCGGTACTCGGCGACCGACCCTTGGCGATCGACAAGCGGGCGATCCTCTCTCGGCATCTTGCCGACCGACCCTTGGTGACTGCCTAAATGCCGACCCTCGGCAACTGGCCGATGGCGAGCTCTGATGACCAGCTAGGGACGACCGCCTCATGACGATCAGGGCCGATGGTCATCCAGGAACCTCAAGACTGGCACCACGTGCAAGGGTTACGGCCGTAATCGGCCACTGCCTTACGTACGTAATCATCCAGTCCTAGCCATCCCTGTGAGTCACTGTCGACCGTGATCGGCCATCCCTATGAGTCACTGCCGACCATGATCGGCCATCCCTGCGAGTCACTGCCGACCATACTCGGCCACTACGGTCCTCTCGGCCACGACTCAGCCAGCCGCCCCGTAACGTACGTAACACTTATTCCGTTGCGTACGTAATACGTACGTTGACTTGCTACAGTACAATGGTCGTGTTACGTACGTAACACGTCCTGTATAACGTACGTAACACGTACGTTGACTCACCTGTCAACATCCTCCGCCGAAAGTTGTCGACACAGGGTCCCACCTGCCGACCACGACTCGATCGTCTGATTCCCATGTTACGTACGTAATGTCTCGGCCATAACGTACGTAACTCTAAAAATTTAACGTCGTAGCTTCAACACATAACGTACGTAATGGCTTCCATACTTAGCCATTTCCAGCAATTCATGTCCAACATCTCGACATAACAAATGTGAACATACGACAATACTGAACACATATACGAAATCCCGAAAATATTCTCGTACGGTGCGTCTGATGCACGATACCCCCAATTACAACTGTCGACCAAGTACGGCAATCATACAAATACCCATACAGTATATCCGACATCGAAAAACACACCAAGCATGTAATATCCTAGAATCAAAATAACCTCGATGACATACTGGCACGATCACACGGTTTCCAAAATTACCCACTCATATCGTGTCGGTCTCACTCTGTACAGTACATCCCAGATAAAATAATGCGAAAAATTCATAGTGAAATTTTAGGATATTACACTAGTTGTATTGGATACACGAGAGCTCAATGATCTCGATTTGCATTAATGCATGGATAGCGTCACGTATAGATAGGGTTTGACTGACCGTGACCCTATAACTTGATCGGGACATTTGAAAGAAGGGTTTATATGTATACTGGTATTCATGACAGAATGGTTCTTGAATGATCCCAATCATTCGTTCTCAGTTGGGGTACGGTGTAAGCCGCCAGGCTGGCTAGGTGGTGCTACTACTCTTTGGTTCCTCCCATTGCTGACTGAGACGGACCTACCGAGTCGCGCAATAGGATTGACGATGGAATGAATCAAGCTAATTCTCTCATTATGAATATTAGATATTGGATATCTAATTTTGGGACATTGGATATTTAAATTGATTTATTGGATAAATTGATTTACGGCCTAATGAAATAAATAAATTACTGGGTGATTAATTTAATTCATGAATATAATTATTTCTTAGAGAAATTAATTATATTATTTTGTATTTGATATGTTTAATTAATTAGATTAATTAATCGATATAAATACATCGAAACGGAATCGGAGTTTATCTGTTTGGACTCTCGGGAGTCTGAAACGAACTAAACTCGTCCGTTTCATCCTCATAGCCCCCCCCCCCCCCCACCCCACTAATATACATGTATATGTATTGACTTGTCCATATCATGATGTTTGGAATATCATGTGTTGAGGGGACAAGTATCATATACATTATATGGTGGGGTTAGATTCTCATTACATGAGTTGGATTCTTGTGAGTTGAAAATACATAAGAAAAGTACTTTGATCTCTCATTCAATACACATGATTCCTTACATGAGTTGTAGTGAGAGAAAGTGAGAAAGGAGTTCTTCTTCATAGTCATCTTCTTCATCAACTTAGTTCTTGATTTTTCTTAGAGAAAATATAAAGACATAAAGAGAGTAAGATTAAAACACTTAGAGTGTAATAATCTTAATATACAAAGCTTCAACACTTGATTCTAGCCGTAACCTTAGAGGTTAATCGGGTGTTGTCATTCCGTTCATTTTTTCCGGCGCGTGACAAGTAGAGGCGTTGTATTTCAGTGTTGGATCGTTCAAGTACTTGGAGTGCTTCGTTCGTAAAGAATTCAAGTAAAGCTTGGGGAATAGCTCAAGAGAAGGATTACATCTAATAAACGGACTACAAGGGTGAGTTTCTATATCTCTTGTTGAATTCATTTATATATATTCGTATATACGTAGCTCGATCGATCCTCGTAGGGATTCGGATCGAATTAATTTTCGTTTTACCGCTTCCGCTGGGCCTTCGTTTTAGGCATCGAATCTCAACAGTGGTATCGGAGCGTAGGTCTTGCGATCGTATATACGATATTGGCATTTGGAATACTTGATTAGATGGTGTATGATTTGGAATCATAATCGTATTAATCGTTGATTTTCTATTGTTCATCTAAAAATTAATTTTTCATGATTTTATGTTACAATATAAATCTATTTTTCTTTTGAAAAACTGATTTAAATGAGTAATATAAAGATTAGAAAAATATTATTTTTGGAATCGGGGCGAAAAAACGAGCCGAAAACGTAAACGGACCCTGGCACTGAGTCGTCCGGCCGCCGCGGTGCCACTGACCGCGGTCTCCGAGCTCCCGCCGGACATGCTCGGCAGCCTCTCGGCCATTGCCCGGCAATGGTCTCGGTCCCTTTCGGTCCCGCCGATAGCTGTTGGGCGCCTTGTCAAGCGTTCTCGGCCGTGTTTTTCGACTCCGTTTTTTATATTTCGTTCGATAATTAATTTCCCACAAATTAAATTGGATTTAATTTGACTAATATTTAATTATGGTAATTTTAATCTTAGGGGAATTAATTTAACGAAATATTTTATCGTCCGTGTTGTGTCAAGAATTAACACCTTCCGACCGGCGATCGCCTCGGAGGTCGGGCGACCGAGTCACTGCCGACCAGCGACCAGGCGATCGAGCCTTAACCCAGCGGACATGCTAGACTGGCCAACCGAAGGTCCCAGGACGAATCCCGGTGCCGAGCGATCGACATCAAAACGATCGCCTCTCGGTACTCGGCGACCGACCCTTGGCGATCGACAAGCGGGCGATCCTCTCTCGGCATCTTGCCGACCGACCCTTGGTGACCGCCTAAATGCCGACCCTCGGCAACTGGCCGATGGCGAGCTCTGATGACCAGCTAGGGATGACCGCCTCATGACGATCAGGGCCGATGGTCATCCAGGAACCTCAAGACTGGCACCACGTGCAAGGGCCGAGACAAGATCCGCGAATCTCGGGCCATTGACCACAGCCTGGCAGAATCTCTCCACCAGCCGACAAGCCTCCGAAAGCTGTCAGTAGGTCCGCATGTTGACTGATTCCGGACACGTTATGGCCCCTTATTGGTCCGCCCAGCTGGCGCCAGCCACTGCATTGGACTTTATTCGGACTGCCAGCCACTACCTTGGACTTTAGCCCGACAGCCCAGGAGATCGGCACATTATTATATTGGCCGGCAGGCGATCGGCACATTATTATAATGGCCGAAAGGCGATCGCCCGCCTAAGGACAAGACTCGGCTGCCCCTATATATGCATGACTTCCAGCACTTGTCCAAGGGACCGAACTTTTACGGCACAAAGGCTCCAGAACAAAAACACTCTCTGGCAATATCGCGATTTGAGCATACAATACAGAAACAATATACAGCACTTGGCTAATCTCCAACTCTTGGCAACAGCTATCATTCGGTCCTTCTTCTCCCTTATCTCATCCAGTTATCGGCGGGGACGAAGAACATCGAGCTTCGCTCAAGAGCCGGATTAACAGAGTCTTTTTACACTCATTGTATCTAGATTTCTCACATTAATACTTGTATCCACGAATATTTGTATTAATAACATCTCGCGAGAGCATTCAAGCCCGGGCCTAACAAACCCGGCAAATCTTGTATTATTTATCTTCTCTCAGAAGTGCTCCCGCAATTGTTGTTTGTTGTCCGTCTTCCAGCAGTATTAATCTTCGGATAAATATTTTGGGCAACAACAATTGGCGCTAGAAGAAGGGGATCCAACCCTCGAATTTTTACACCTACCGTCCCGAAAAACACTCACTGTTCTAGGGGCAGATACTTGAAGTGACACTCACTGCACTTCAAATAAATCCTTCAGAAATCATGTCTTCCGCCTCCGCGTCGAAGAAAGCCGCTGACCAGCCGGCCAGACCCCCTGTTCCGTCCCAGTCCGAGCCGCAGCCGATGGTGGAAGGTAGCCGCCGCGGTCAGAGACGCCCGATCCCGTCCCGGGACGGCGGACCGAGCCTCTCGCTCGATCAGTTCCGAACCAATGAACATATCGAAGAGGCCATAGCCGCCCTTCAGGAGCGACGAAGTGCTCTCGACGCGCCTCCTGCTATCACCCCCTCGGTCTCCCGCCGGAAGTCCAAGCGGAAGCTCAAGGCGTTACTGGCCGAGCGATCGCCAGGAGGCTCCCATCCGCATGAAGAGGTGCTCGGCAGCCGGGGCACCTCTGTCCTCGATCGCCTGGGCAGCGACCCGACCTGGCGACCGGGGCAGTCCGGCCCCAGCTACGAGACGACGGAATTTGAGTCCGTCACCAGGAGCTCGGCCTACCCGGCTCCCAGAAGGCAATCCAGCCGCCTGGCTCCCGCTTGCCAAATTCCCGAGGTCGGCAGCAGCGGAGTCCGGAGGTCGGTACACGATCGCCTCGGCCCCCGCTCCCAAAGCCGAGCCGCGGCGATTGCCGCATTGCAACGTCAGCTCGACGATGTAAAGGCGCTCCTGCAATCCGGGGCAGGCGCCATGAAGACGATCGCCGCGCCAAGCGAGCCGCTCACGATCGACATCGAGCTCGCCCCGGTGCAGCACAAGATCGTTCCTCCTCAGACACCCGTGTACCAGGGGCGATCGGACCCCCAAACACATCTGCACAAGTTCAACATCTACATGACCGGGTGTGGGGCATCGGACGCGACCCGGTGCCGAATGTTCCCTCTGACGCTAGACGACCTCGCCCACCGGTGGTACACCTCATTGCCACCTTGGTCCATTGGCTCCTTTAACGAGCTGGCGCACGTCTTCACGGAACACTTCGCCACCAGGGTCGTCCGGCCAGAAGGTCGCCTTCGCATGATGCAAATCAAGCAGGGAGAAGAGGAGTCCGACTCGGACTACATCGACCGGGTGGACGTGATCATCCTCAGCGGCGAGCTCGTAAGTGATGAGACCGCCCTCTACGCGGTCCTAGGAGGTTTTCAGGGCTTCTCGCCTATGTTCAGGCATCTCACGAAGACCCTACCGACGACCTACGCAGCCTTCCGGGCTAGAGCCGCAGATTTCCTGTCCAGGCAAAGGCTTCTCCTTAGCCTAGGAGTACCGCGATCGGCGCCCGAGCGACGACCTCCAGTCTACCAGCCCGATCGCTACTATCCAGCAGGGCCGGAGGACTCGCTCACCGCATACAGTCCACCATTTTAAATGAGGGACTAACTCCCGCCCGATCGCCGATATCGACCTACGAATAAAGCGATCGGCTGCCGAGCGGCGATCGCCAGTCTTCTGGCCCGATCGCCGATCATCACGCTACATCATCAGCAACCCGGTGGACACGATCGCCATCTACAGTTCAGCATATAACATGACGGACTAAGGCATAAGATCGCCTCCACCGCACATCATAAATCCATGGTCCTGGCAGTCGATGGAACCGGCTGCTTCGGCCATGCAAGGTCCCTTTCGGCTGAGATCGCCCGCCCTTCGTTTAAATACGAGGCCGGCGTAGTCTGAGGGCTCTCCAACATTAATCAGTAGACACATGCCACAACCCCGTCTCAACGTACACCGTCGAGGTCGGCCATCTCCATGGCTGGCCGAGGTGGAAGCAGAGCTAACAAGCCGCGGGCGTGGAGTTGATTCATCCGACGCTGCCCCGCGCAAGGACTCCTCTAGACCGAGACCGCACGCCCTTCGTTTAAATACGAGGCGAGGCGCAGCCTAACAGAGGACCCTCATAATAAAGTGAGTCACGAGACACTCAATGTCTTCGCGCACCAAGACACGGTCATGGAGTCGGTCCATCGATCTCCGTGACTGTGCACGATTCCTCAAAACAAGCGAAACCACCAAGTTTCCATGGGGGATCGGCCAATGTTGTTTTTGCAGGTACAAGACCGAAAGATAGCTAAGCCAATCGACCATGATAGCCTAAGTCCGAGTCCTAAGTCAGCTCAGATCGCCCGTCCTCATCCATACGCGATCGCCAGCAAGAACCACCTCGCCCCATGTCTTCAACATAGGAGCAAGCTGGGGGGCAATTGTTGTGTCAAGAATTAACACCTTCCGACCGGCGATCGCCTCGGAGGTCGGGCGACCGAGTCACTGCCGACCAGCGACCAGGCGATCGAGCCTTAACCCAGCGGACATGCTAGACTGGCCAACCGAAGGTCCCAGGACGAATCCCGGTGCCGCGCGATCGACATCAAAACGATCGCCTCTCGGTACTTGGCGACCGACCCTTGGCGATCGACAAGCGGGCGATCCTCTCTCGGCATCTTGCCGACCGACCCTTGGTGACCGCCTAAATGCCGACCCTCGGCAACTGGCCGATGGCGACCTCTGATGACCAGCTAGGGACGACCGCCTCATGACGATCAGGGCCGATGGTCATCCAGTCGGCAAAGGCCGAACCTCAAGACTGGCACCACGTGCAAGGGCCGAGACAAGATCCGCGAATCTCGGGCCATTGACCACAGCCTGGCAGAATCTCTCCACCAGCCGACAAGCCGCCGAAAGCTGTCAGTAGGGCCGCATGTTGACTGATTCCGGACACATTATGGCCCCTTATTGGTCCGCCACTGCGGCGCACCACCGCATTGGACTTTATTCGATCGCCACCACTACTCGACTTTAGCCCGATGCCTCAGAGATCGGCACATTATTATATTGGCTGGCAGGCGATCGGCACATTATTATAATGGCCGAAAGGCGATCGCCCGCCTAAGGACAAGACTCGGCTGCCCCTATATATGCATGACTTCCAGCACTTGTCCAAGGGACCGAACTTTTACGGCACAAAGGCTCCAGAACAAAAACACTCTCTGGCAATATCGCGATTTGAGCATACAATACAGAAACAATATACAGCACTTGGCTAATCTCCAACTCTTGGCAACAGCTATCATTCGGTCCTTCTTCTCCTGGCCTATCTCATCCAGCAGATTATCGGCGGGGACGAAGAACATCGAGCTTCGCTCAAGAGCCGGATTAACAGAGTCTTTTTACACTCATTGTATCTAGATTTCTCACATTAATACTTGTATCCACGAATATTTGTATTAATAACATCTCGCGAGAGCATTCAATCCCGGTCCTAACAAACCCGGCAAATCTTGTATTATTTATCTTCTCTCGGAAGTGCTCCCGTAATTGTTGTTTGTTGTCCGTCTTCCAGCAGTATTAATCTTCGGATAAATATTTTGGGCAACAACAGTTCGGAACAAGTTAAAATTGATGGTTGTTTGAATTAATTGGATTAATTCATTTTGAATGAATCGATTGGATCGGTTCGTATTGTTGATTGGATCAATGTATCTCTATGCTTTCCATTTATATAGTATTTATTGGATGAATGCTTTTGAATGGGGATGTGGTTCGTGGACTTAGTTTTCTGAATTGTTTGTTTTATTCGATTGGGTTGTAAAGGCCGTTTTGAGCCTATTTATCTTACGAGAAATATTTGTATCTAGAATGCAATTTTCAATGTAAAATTTATATGTAATGACGAAGACCGGAGGAAGATCCGTTTCGAGAAGACGAAGATTCAAGACGGAGACTTGTAATTAGATTACGGAGTTTTTGTTTTCTAGGTGTAACACCCCCAAGATATTCGAGGTGTATTACAGCGCCGTGGACCCCTACATGGGATCCACTAGGCTAACACAAGAAAACACCTCTCGACTAACCGTCTCGGTTAGCAAGGAAACAATTGTTAACAACAAGAACATAAAACAACACGTCCGGTACAACCGGCATAATAAACATCAACCGACAAATACAGTAACTCCAACGAAGACCAATCACAATCCGAAAGGAAAAGCCTGAGTACTCGCGAGTACAATCTATAAGTTTACAATTTGGAAAACATCCACATCAAAAGAGACAGTAGGAAATAACAAGACTCAATTGCACATGTCAACAACCTTGGCCGACATCCTCGTACCATCCCAGCGCCCGCTCGTCTGGCTGAACATAACCTGAAATCCATAACAAGAATTTCCCCGACAACAGGTCCCCAAAGGGGTTAGCAATTACGCTAGTACAAGTATTCAAGGCAAACCAATCGTTTACACATTTCATAGTACATGCACCAATATCAATTTCAAAAGCCAAAACCAGACATGTCTTTTCCGGAAATAAACAGTCAAACAATTTGCCATGGGAACAGGGCTATACCATTGATCCCACTCCGTGATCCCTAAGGACCCTCACGAGCTGGCCATATTATAAAACAAATCACGCACACGCATCGCCTTGGGAACAGGGCTATACCATTGATCCCGCTCCGTGATCCCTAAGGACCCTCCCGAGCTGGCTAGCGAAACAAACTCGTGAATCCAGGGCTATACCATTGGATTCCCTACGTGATCCCGTCGGACCCTCCCGAGGTGAGCAATCACACACAATATACAATACCATTTCACGTTAAGCATAAAGGTTTCCAAAAATACTTGCCTTGAATTATTGACGACGCAACGAACGGAAAGGAAAGTCACCGACGAACGCTAGGAACCAATGAAACCGAACCTAACGATTCGAAGAATACAATCACAACCATTTCTAAATGAATACGGAATTGGAATACACCCGAAAACCCGCCTACGATTCATGTATATTCATATATAAACAACAACGAGGGCAGACCACAACCAAGCCCTCTCGATTCCGTAAAAACCACGAAATATACCATGAAACCGTAGGGAAACTAAGAATACCAACAAGATTAATCATATTCATCATGAACTAATCAACAAAACGGAACGAATCGGACAAAAATGCGAAAACCCCCAAATCTACCCAAAAGTAGGGTTCTAAAGATCTAACCTTGATTCGCTGGATCGAAGGATGTTATAGGATGATTTATCGGTGATATAAACTCAGAAACTTCATGGATTTGTTGTTTAACAACATGGCTTCATCCCCTCCAAAGCTCCAGCCGCGGACCGAAGAGAAAGGAAATGAAAAATGAATGAAAAAATGGCTGGTCTGTCATATATATACTGGGCCGGAACTAGCGTGCGCTAGCCTTCCCGGACTAGCATGCGCTATCGGCCAGTATCGGCCGAGCACTCTCGGCCATGGCCCGCATGACCCGGCACCATCGACCAATTCTACCGACCATGACTGTCCGCCCGACTCCCGCTAGCGTGCGCTACGGCCGGAAGCCTGCGCGCGCTAGCCGACTCCGCCCAAAGAGCCTCGGACTAACAAACTCACCTGTGCAACGTCGCTAGTCGGCCGACGCGGCGCTACCCTTCCGGTTAGCGTGCGCTACGACCGACGAAGCGTGCGCTACCGCCGATCCCGACCGAGTCCGTAACCTCGTAACCCCACCGCCTGCACTCCGATGGCGTGCGTTAAAGCCGGAGCACAGGCGCTACACCTACCGGTTAGCGCGCGCAGCCTTCCGGTCGTAGCGTGCGCTACGCTGGTTCCTGCCGCACCTGTCCGGCCTATGCCCGCAATCGTCCGGCCAGTCCCGCAACCGTCCGGCCAGTACCCGGCCACCAGGGCTCGACGACCCGATTTCTGAAAACCTACGGAACGAACACGACGAAAAGTTCGCGGACAACATCAACGGCCCGAAATGAAAAAAAATACCATAATTAATCATACGCGACCAAGAAACGGGTCGAGACAACAATTACAGATACGGATACCCGTAACTTTCAAGAAATTACAAAATGGCCCAAAATGCCCGGAAATTACGATACATGATCGAATAAACAAACCGAAGTTCACAACACGTCTAACAAAGTTAAACAGACTTGCGGGAAACTCGAAACAGCAGTTTCGGACGAGATTTGCAAGAATCGAACTCAAGTGCGGAAAAGTCGCTAAAAAGCACGGAACTCAACAAAACAACACCGAAACGGACTCGGATGACAAAAAGTGTAGAATTAATCATTCTCAGAATGACGCAACGGTCATGAGCGAGTCGTCAAAACGGACTCCGGCCGAAAAAAGAAATTTACCAAAAATCGAAAATTGCGGATATTACACTAGGAACGGTCCATGAACCACATGTTGGCAGCAACTAGGTTGTGAATGGTTGTTTCATATTGTATGAATGCCTCAAACGCGCTTAAATGAATTAATGTACAAAGTGTAACATTAATCTGTTAGGAGTATGCCCTCGAATGCCACTCAGAGGTTGTTGAGTGAGGGCATTGTACTTGTAATTATGTAAACCATTTATATAAGGCAAATGAATGTTTCTTTATTTACTGGTAGTTACTGGCATTCCTAACTCGTAAATAAAAATATAGAAACTAGTCCGTGTATTTGAGAGCAAAACGTTCCACTCCTTATTGGATAAGGGGTCGGCCTTTGGAAAGGTTTATAGCTCAAATACTTAATCGTCGCAAGTCGATGAAACTTGACTGGCGTTAAGTTTATGTGAAGACTTGTATGACTTGTTCTTTGACATGGAGAGTGCACATCGAACACTAATGGTTAATGGGAGCACACGTTATAGGTATGCTAATTGGATTAGTATACTCGAACCGACTCACCTCGATTCGTCACACGGATTTCACTCCGGACAGTCAATGACGGAATCGAAAGGTTGTGATAGGTATTCGTGAACCTTCGACTTGAGGATTTAGTAGGGATGTGCTTGTGACGTCAAGATTTTCATTAGAGTAGTTCGACCCCGTAGTTTAAGGCGGGGTCAACCTCGACGTGCATCTTGATGGGCAAGTAGCAGGTCCTACTGAATACCAAGATAGAATTCTTTCTCCCGTTAGTGAGCGGGTTATATGTCCTATGCGGTTATTGGCAGATGAGATCATAAGTCTTTGGCCAAAGCATTGGAGCTAGTTGTATTAGATACACGACAGCTCGATGATCTCGATTTGCATTAAGGCATGCATAGCGTCAAGTACAGATAGGGTTTGACTGACCGTGACTCTATAACTTGATCGGGATATTTGAAAGAAGGGTTTATACGTATACTGGTATTCACGACAGAATGGTTCTTGAATGGTCCCAATCATTCGTTCTCAGTCGGGGTACAGTGTAGGCCACCAGGCTGGCTAGGTGGTGCTACTACTCTTTGGTTCCTCCCATTGCTGACTGAGACGGACCTACCGAGTCGCGCATTAGGATTGACGACGGAATGAATTAAGCTAATTCTCTCATTATGAATATTAGATATTTGATATCTAATTTGGGACATTGGATGTCTAAATCGATTTATCGGATAAATTAATTTACGGCCTAATGAATTAAATATTTCACTAGGTGATTAATTTAATTCATGAATATAATTATTTATTGGAGAAATTAATTATGTTATTTTGTATTTGATATGTTTAATTAATTGGATTAATTAAACGACACAAATACATCGGAACGGAATCGGTGTTTATCTGTTTGGACTCGCGGGAGTCCGAAACGAACCGAACTTGTCCGATTTCTACATGGGCCAACCCCCACATTTCCACCCACTTTCATATGGACCCTTGTTCCATTCTTTAATGTTTTGATCATTGAGGTGGTGGGGCTTTGATTCTCATAATAATGAGATGTAACATGTGAAGAGTTGAATAAATGAAGAAGAAGACATCTCTCACTAATTCATTCCAAGTTTCCTACGTGAGAGTGTAGAGAGAGAGAGAGAAAAGACTTCTCCAAGTCTTCTTCATCTTTGTTCATCAACTTCTTCTTCATTTTTCTTGGAGGAAAAAATTGAGAGAAATTATTGAGAGATAAATTATACACTTAGAGTGTAGTAATAAATAGCTTCATCACTTAGCTCTAGCCGTATCCTCGGAGGATAGCAAGGTGATCGTCGTTCTGATCGTTTCTCCGGCGCGTGGCAAGTAGAGACGCGGTGCTTTCGGCGTTGGATCGTTCAAGAGCTTGGGGAATAGCTCAAGAGAAGGTTATCCATCTAATCAACGGACTACAAGGGTGAGTTTCTATATCTCTTGTGAATTCGTTTTTGATATTCGTATATACGTAGCTCGATCGATCCTCGTAGGGATTCGGATCGAATTAATTTTCGTTTTTACCGCTTCCGCTGGGCCTTCGTTTTAGGCACCGAATCCCAACAGTGGTATCGGAGCGTAGGTCTTGCGATCGTATATACGATATTAGCATTTGGAATGCTCGATTAGATGGTGAATGATTTGGAATCATTTTAGTCATAATCGTGGTATATGTTTTTACGTTCATTGTAGTTATATTTTTTGTAAGTTTATGTCTAAATATAAATCTTAATTTCTTGGAAATATGATTTATATTGAAGATATGAATGTTGGAGAATATAGATATTGGATATCCTATTAAAAACTAGTCCCAAATGCCGTTGGACGGTCCGAGGGGTCCTAAGTCGGGGCCGCGGCCTGTGGTCGCGGCCGGCACTGGCAGCCATCAGACTGTGGCCGCGCACGCCTCCAGGGGCCGCGGCACAGGCTGGCCGGCCGGGCAGCTGCCACTGCCGAGCGTGATCGGCCATGCAGCATGTCTGCCGGCATCTTTGCCGTGATGACTCGGTCATGGCGAGCCAATTTGCCCACTCGATTTCTTCGTATTCTTGAAAATTAATCTCCCGCATGTTAAATTGGATTTAATATGATTAAAATAATTTATGGTATTTCATTTTATAAGGGAAATTTGATTAATTGGAATATTTATGGTCGACCGAATTATTTTGAACGTTATCATATTACCGATTGTGTGAATCGATTGGATCGGTTCGTATTGTTGATTGGATCAATGTATCTCTACGCTTTCCATTTATTTAGTATTTATTGAATGAATGCTTTTGAATGGGGATGTGGTTCGTGGACTTAATTTTTGAATCGTTCGTTTTATTCGATTGGGTTGTAAAGGCCGTTTTGAGCCTATTTATTTTACTAGAAAAATTTGTATCTAGGATGCAATTTTCAATGTAAAATTTTATGTAATGACGAAGACCGGAGGAATATCCATTTCGAGAAGACGAAGATTCAAGACGAAGACTTGTAATTAGATTGCGGAGTTTTTGTTTTTTAGGAACGGTCCATGAACCACATGTTGGTAGCAACTAGGTTGTGAATGGTTGTTTCATATTGTATGAATGCCACAAACGCGCTTAAACGATTAATGTGCAAAGTGTAACGCTAATCGCGAAAATTCTCCCACGATAAATTATTAAGTTTATAAGGTTTCAAGGTTTTCCTTCCCTCCATCGAGTTTTCGGGAAATTGAAATCCAAACCGGATGTGCTATGCTTCCGAGTTATCGGGATAGTCGTTCGGGGAGGACGGATAAATTACCGAGAGCGCATTGGATGCCTTCGGTTGGAGCAAATTTTATCCCTAGAAACCTGATAGGTTGCCGGATAAGATTCAATTGTGAAACAGATTTGCGTCGATGGTATAAACTTAACTTGTTCACGAACCATAGAGACCGTATAGGTTGAGGGGAGTGAACAAGGGGAAAAAGAAGATCGAATCATCCATTAGATGGGTTGGTGTTGGACACCACTTTATGAAAATTAATAGACTAGAAACCTGTTCGGTTGCCCTCTATTAAGATTTATAAAGAACTCGATCACCACTATGAAGTAGAGCGACGATACTTCCGGATTTCACATGGGAGTGTGTTATTCCGATAAAAATAGTGGGATCTGGGTAACAATAATAGAAAAGACCTTAATTCTATACTCAGAACATAATTGAATGAGTCACTAATTAATCTATCGTACTTAATGCAGACTCAAATCTCAATATGACAATGAATCCACTCGCAATTCTACTCGAAAAGAACACCTTAATGGGACCTAATTTTGTGGATTGGCTCCGCAATCTGATGATTGTCCTCAGTATAGAGGCACTGGGATACGTCTTGGAGACGGACATTCCGGCGCCTCCATGGGACTCCGAGCCAATCAGAAGAGATTGAAAACCACGAAAAGTGGGTTAAGGATGACGTGAAAGTCCGTGCATATATGATGGCTTCCATGTCTAATGAGCTTCAGAGAGCTCATGAGAAAATGACTTCTGCTAGGCAGATTCTATCTCACTTAACCGAACTTTATGGTGAGCACAGCAGAACTGCTAGATATGAGATATCCAAGCAACTGTTTGGTGCAAGGATGAAGGAAGGTGAGAAGGTTGGGGAACACGTCCTCAAAATGATATCCATGATCGAGAGATTGGAGGCTCTTGATTTTAAAATGGATACTTCTCTCCAAACCGACCTTATCTTACAGTCTCTCCCTGATTCCTTCTCACAGTTTGTTATGAACTTCAACTGTAATGAGATTGCATGTAATTTAGCTGGGCTAATGAACAAACTTGTGACCGCTCAGTCTCAGATGAAGACTCCGCGGATGAAGGAGTCTGCTCTTGTGATTTCTTCTGGACCTCGGAGGTCTAAGAACAAGAAGAAAAAGACCAAGAAGCAAACAGGACCACAAGTTAAGGACCTTAAGGGTAAGGGCAAGGCCCCGATGGTTCCAAAGAACAAGAAGAAGAAGGATGCTTGTCTCAAGTGCGGTGAGCTGGGCCACTGGGCTAGAGACTGTCCGATTCTTCATGGCACTTCAGGTACAGAACTTTTAGTTTTGGAAAAAAATTGTTCTGCTACTGTATTTTCTACTTCCTGGATACTGGATTCTGGTGCTAGTTCTCATATTTGTACCGTGAATCAGGATCTAGAACAAAGTAGGAAGCTTGGAGCTGGAGAAGTTATGATCACAGTCGGAAGCGGGCATAGTGTCGAGGCGACCAACATAGGATCACTTCTTTTGGGTTTAGAATCCGGCTTTGTTTTTACTTTAGAAGATGTACTTGTTTTGCCTAAGGGGCACAAAAAAATTGTATCCATTCCGGTCATGGACCGAAAAGGTTTTTCATTTTTCATTGGTGATGGTTCCTGCAAAATTTATTTTAGAAATAAACTAGTGGGTACTGCTACATTGTTAAATGGATTGTATCATTTAAATCTCAGCAACAAAGTAGTTGTGAATACTATGACTAGAAAACGTGGTAGGGATGAAACCAATCAAGTTTTGAAATGGCATCTAAGACTTGGTCATGTTGGTCAGACCAAGGTTTACAAAATGGAAAAAGATGGACTTATGGGTCCATTGGGATCGGATCCATTTCCTACTTGTGAATCTTGCCTTAAAGGCAAAATGACTAAGTCCCCCTTCACAAGGACTTTTGAAAGAGCCGCTGATAAACTGGGATTAATCCATACTGACGTTTGTGGTGCATTGGAAGCAGCACGTGACGGATATCAATATTTCATTACGTTTAGAGATGATTATACTAGGTATGGTTATGTATACTTAATGAAACATAAATCCGAGGCCTTTGAGAAATTCCAGGAATTCAAGGCCCTAGTCGAAAAACAAACTGGTAATCATATCAAAGCACTTCGGTCAGACCGAGGTGGCGAGTATATGAGTACGGAGTTTGACGAGTTCCTTAAAGAACATGGAATAGTTTCACAACTAACACCTCCAGGTACTCCTCAGTTAAATGGTGTGTCAGAAAGAAGGAACCGGACCCTGTTGAACATGATTCGTTCCATGCTGGGCTATACTGACTTGCCGATTTACCTGTGGGGCTATCTTGAACAGATGTCCTTCTAAATCCGTTCCTAAAACTCCACATGAGATGTGGGAAGGAAGGAAACCAAGTCTTAATCATATTAGGATTTGGGGATGTCCCGCTTATGTCAAGAAGACTAAGGTGGAAAAGTTGGAAGCTAGGTCTGCGAAGGGACGTTTCATTAGATTCCCGTCTGGGACGATGGGATATCTATTCTACATGCCCGAAGATCGAAGGATCGTTGTTGCTTTACAAGCACACTTCCTGGAAGATGAGTTCATTCAGGAAGGCGGAGCAGGTAGAAGTATTTCTTTAGAAGAATACAATGAAACTCCTCGAGAGACACCTGTGCAAGAAACTGGAACCGAACTTTTTGAAACACAAGTACAACCACCTCGTAGGTCTAGTAGGGTGTCTCATTTACTTGAGAGGTATGGGCTTGTGCACTTGGAGGAGCTGGGTTTCCATGAGGTTCCAAGTGATAGCCAAGAGACCGAGCCGACGACCTATGACCAAGCGATGGTGGATGTAGACTCCGCGAAATAGCGTGAAGCTATGGAAGCTGAGATAGACTCGATGCATGTAAATCAGGTCTGGACTCTAGTAGACTGCCCCAAAGGCATAGTGCCCATTGGGAATAAGTGGATCTACAAGAGAAAGACTGATGGTGATGGCAAGGTTGACGCCTATAAGGCCAGGCTTGTGGCAAAGGTTTATACCCAAAAGGAAGGGATTGATTACCACGATACCTTCTCGCCCGTAGCCATGAGCAAGTCTATTCTCATGATTCTTGATATAGCTGCCTACCACGATTATGAGATATGGCAAATGGACGTAAAGACGGCTTTCCTTAATGGATTCCTCGAGGAGGAAATCTATATGGAGCAGCCTAAAGGTTTTGTATCCGAAGTCGATATTCAGAAAGTGTGCAAGCTTCAACATTCCATTTATGGACTGAAGCAAGCGTCGCGTAGTTGGAACCTTCGTTTTGACGAGGCGGTCAAAGAGTTTGACTTCGTGCAAAATGAAGAGGAACCTTGTGTATATAAGAAAGTTAGTGGGAGCAAGATCGCATTCTTAGTACTATATGTAGATGACATTCTACTAATAGGAAATGATGTGGGAATGCTCGATTACGTAAGCTTGGCTTTGAGTAATTTCTCCATGAAAGACTTGGGAGAAGCAACCTATATTCTTGGTATTCGGCTCTCTGGGATAGAGCGAAGAGAACAATAGGCCTTTCCCAAGCCCTCTATATAGATAAGATCTTAAAGCGATTTAAGATGGATGTTTCTAAAAGAGGGTTCCTACCGATGCAACATGGAATAAAACTCACCTTGAAGATGTGTCCTCAAAGTGAGGAACAACGCAAGGAAATGAGTAATATACCATATGCTTCGGCTGTGGGTAGCCTTATGTATGCTATGTTGTGTACAAGACGACATCGCACATCTTTGTAAGCGTGGTGAGTAGGTTTCGAGCAAACCCGAGCAGGAACATTGGATTGTAAAGAACGTTCTCAAGTACTTGAGAAGAACGAGAGATATGGTTCTTATGTATGGCGGTGGAGATTTGGATGTGGTGGGATTCACGATTCGGACTTCCAAGGACGAAGGACGACTCGATGTCCACTTACGGCTACATATTTACTCTTAATGGAGGAGCGATATCTTGGCGTAGTGCCAAGCAAAGCGGGACTGCTGATTCCACTGTCGGTGAGTATCAAGCGGCCTCGGAGGCTTCAAGGAAGGGTTACGGATTAAGAAGTTTCTAGGAGAACTTCAAATGATACCATGTCTTTGAAATGCTGTTCATTGTCTTTGCGACAACGACGGAAGAGCATGCCAAGGAGCCGAGGTTTCACAACACCAAACATATTGAGAGGAAGTATCATCTCGTAAGAGAATTTGTTCGCAAGGGATACATTGTCTTGCCTGAGTAGACTCGGCCGACAATGTCGCCGATCCAGACCAAGCCACTATCTCGGACTAGTGGGAGCGTCATCGGAGAACATGGGTATTAGATACCATAGTGTGTGGCATTGAGTGCAAGTGGGAGATTGTTAGGAGTATGCCCTCGAATGCCACTCGAGGTTTTGAGTGAGGGCATTGTACTTGTAATTATGTAAACCATTTATATAAGGCAAATGAATGTTTCTTTATTTCTTGGTAGTTCTTGGCATTCCTAACTCGTAAATAAAAATATAGAAACTAGTCCGTGTATTTGAGAGCAAAACGTTCCACTCCTTATTGGATAAGGGGGTCGGCCTTTGGAAAGGTTTATAGCTCAAATACTTAATCGTTCGCAAGTCGATGAAACTTGGTAGGCGTTAAGTTTATGTGAAGACTTGTATGACGTGTTCTTTGACATGGAGAGTGCACCGAACACTAATGGTTAATGGGAGCACACGTTATAGGTATGCTAATTGGATTAGTATACTCGAACCGACTCACCCTCGATTCGTCACACGGATTTCACTCAGGGACGATCAATGACGGAATCGAAAGGTTGTGATAGGTATTCGTGAACCTTCGACTTGAGGATTTAGTAGGGATGTGCTTGTGACGTCAAGATTTTCATTAGAGTAGTTCGACCACGTAAACGGAAGGAGGGGTCAACCTCGACGTGCATCTTGACGGCAAGTAGCGAGTCCTATCAATACCAAGATAGAATTCTTTCTCCGTTAGTGAGCGGGTTATATGTCCTATGCGGTTATTGCGAGATGAGATCATAAGTATTTGGCAAAGCATTGGAGCTAGTTGTATTAGATACACGATGACTCGATGATCTCGATTTGCATTAAGGCATGCATAGCGTCAAGTACGAGATAGGGTTTGGTAGCCGTGACTCTATAACTTGATCGGGATATTTGAAAGAAGGGTTTATACGTATCTTGGTATTCACGACAGAATGGTTCTTGAATGATCCCAATCATTCGTTCTCGGTCGAGTCTGATGTAGGCCACCAGGCTGGCTAGGTGGTGCTACTACTCTTTGGTTCCTCCCATTGCTGACTGAGACGGACCTACCGAGTCACGCATTAGGATTGACGACGGAATGAATTAAGCTAATTCTCTCATTATGAATATTAGATATTGGATATCTAATTTGGGACATTGGATGTCTAAATCGATTTATCGGATAAATTAATTTACGGCCTAATGAATTAAATATTTCACTGGGTGATTAATTTAATTCATGAATATAATTATTTATTGGAGAAATTAATTATGTTATTTTGTATTTGATATGTTTAATTAATTGGATTAATTAAACGATACAAATACATCGGAACGGAATCGGTGTTTATCTGTTTGGACTCGCGGAGTCAAAGCGAACCGAACTTGTCCGATTTCTACATGGGCCAACCCCCACATTTCCACCCACTTTCATATGGACCCTTGTTCCATTCTTTAATGTTTTGATCATTGAGGTGGTGGGGCTTTGATTCTCATAATAATGAGATGTAACATGTGAAGAGTTGAATAAATGAAGAAGAAGACATCTCTCACTAATTCATTCCAAGTTTCCTACGTGAGAGTGTAGAGAGAGAGAGAAAAGACTTCTCCAAGTCTTCTTCATCTTTGTTCATCAACTTCTTCTTCAGTTTTCTTGGAGGAAAAAATTGAGAGAAATTATTGAGAGATAAATTATACACTTAGAGTGTAGTAATAAATAGCTTCATCACTTAGCTCTAGCCGTATCCTCGGAGGATAGCAAGGTGATCGTAGTTCCGATCGTTTCTCCGGCGCGTGGCAAGTAGAGACGCGGTGCTTTCGGCATTGGATCGTTCAAGAGCTTGGGTAATAGCTCAAGAGAAGGTTATCCATCTAATCAACGGACTACAAGGGTGAGTTTCTATATCTCTTGTGAATTCGTTTTTGATATTCGTATATACGTAGCTCGATCGATCCTCGTAGGGATTCGGATCGAATTAATTTTCGTTTTTAACGCTTACGCTGGGCCTTCGTTTTAGGCACCGAATCCCAACATAATCGCGATAATTCTCCCACAACAAACTATTAAGTTTATAAGGTTTCAAGGTTTTCCTTCCCTCCATCGAGCTTTCGGGAAATTGAAATCCAAACCGGATGTGCTATGCTTCCGAGTTATCGGGGTAGTCGTTCGGGGAGGACAGATAAATTACCGGGAGCGCATTGGATGCCTTTGGTTGGAGCAAATTTTATCCCTAGAAACATGATAAGTTGCCGGATAAGATTCAATTGGGAAACTGATTTGCGTCGATGGTATAAACTTAACTTGTTCACGAACCATAGAAACCGTATAGGTTGAGGGGAGTGAACAAGGGGAAAAAGAAGATCGAATCATCCATTAGATGGGTTGGTGTTGGACACCACTTTATGAAAATTAATAGACTAGAAACTTGTTCGGTTGCCCTCTATTAAGATTTATAAAGAACTCGATCACCACTATGAAGTAGAGCGACGATACTTCCGGATTTCACATGGGAGTGTGTTATTCCGATAAAATAGTGGGAGCTCGGTAACAAGAATAAAAAAAACCTTAATTCTATACTCAAAACATAATTGAATGAGCCACTAATTAATCTATTGTAATTAATGCAGACTCAAATATCAATATGACAATGAATCCACTCGCAACTCTACTCGAAAAGAACACCTTAATGGGACCTAACTTTGTGGATTGGCTCCGCAATCTGATGATTGTCCTCAGTATAGAGGCATTGGGATACGTCTTGGAGACGGACATTCCGGCGCCTCCTGTGCGGACCCGAGCCAATCAGGAAGAGATTGAAAACCACGAAAAGTGGGTTAAGGATGACGTGAAAGTCCGTGCTTATATGATGGCTTCCATGTCTATTGAGCTTCAGAGAGCTCATGAGAAAATGACTTCTCCTAGGCAGATTCTATCTCACTTAACCGAGCTTTATGGTGAGCACAGCAGAAAGTTGCAGAACTGCTAGATATGAGATATCCAAGCAACTGTTCGGTGCAAGGATGAAGAAAGGTGAGAAAGTTGGGGAACACGTCCTCAAAATGATATCCATGATCGAGAGATTGGAGGCTCTTGATTTTAAAATGGATACTGCTCTCCAAACCGACCTTATCCTACAGTCTCTCCCTGAATCCTTCTCAAAGTTTGTTATGAACTTCAACTGCAATGAGATTGCATGTAATTTAGCTGGGCAAATTAACAAACTTGTGACCGCTCAGTCTCAGATGAAGACTTCGCGGATGAAGGAGTCTGCTCTTGTGATTTCTTCTGGACCCCGGAGGTCTAAGAATAAGAAGAAAAAGACCAAGAAGCAAACAAGACCACAAGTTAAGAACCTTAAGGGAAAGGGCAATGCCCCGATGGTTCCGAAGAACAAGAAGAAGAAGGATGCTTGTCTCAAGTACGATGAGCTAGGACACTGGGCTAGAGACTGTCCGATTCTTCATGGCACTTCATATAATACCCGGTTGTAATTTAGTCATTATCATTCAGTAATTTCATTCAGTAATTGTCACTATGTAATTTTTCCCTTGTTAATAATCATTCATCATCCACATTCATTCATCCGTGTTCACCGTTCGGAATAACTTCGAGTCGTGTATCGATATTGTTCATTATTTCAACCTTGCTTGGGAATCGAGACAAGAGTATTATCTTGATTGTTGTAATTGATTCATTAGTCGATGTTGACGTTGGAGTTCATGTCATTTCAAATCTCCTCATTGTTCAAATTGTGCTTTTGTTGGGCGAACCCTTGTAATCATTGCTTGGAACCACCGTTTTAGGGTTTCCGCACTTCCATTTCATGTTATTGTTTCCCAAATATTGATTCCTATTGCTTTTATTCTTTTCCCGGGTCATTTTTCATCATTTTAGGACCCACGGGGTGTGGGCCGCGGCACAAGGGAGTGTGGGCCGCGGCACAAGGGAGTGTGCGCCGCGGCATACACATGTTGCAGTTTTTGGCCGACCCGCCAGTACCGGGGGCCGCGGCTCCTGTCGGCAGGGCCGCGGCACGCTGCCGAGTCACTGTGCAGTTTTCTAGCCCTGTGCCACGCCACTCTCAGCCGGGCCGCGGCACACTGCCGAGCACTGGGGGCAGATTTTGGCCCTGTGCCGCGGCACACAGTGCAGGCTGCTCTATAATTTCGTTTTCTTTTAGAGGAACAAGCTCAATTGTTCATTTCACTTCTTCCTCTCTTCCTTGGGGTGATTTTTGGGCGATTTTGGGGTGTTTCAAGATCATCAAAACTCAGAGATTTCATCTTCTTCAAGTTGTAGTGTGGATCAACAACATATTTGTGGATTTTTTATCCTAATCTAAGGTAACTTTCTTCAACCCTTAAATTCGATTTTGAGTTGGAGCATGATGTTTTGGATGGTATAATCATGAATTGTGATGGATATACGTATGATTATGAGTTTTTACGAGTTATCATCGGATTGTTGGAAGTTTTTCTCAAGAACACTTTGAAGGTTGACTTGGAATTGGGTTTTGTAATTTAATGATATCGTAAACTCGATTTGAGCATTTCGTTTGGATTATCGATTATATTGATGGTGTTTTGGTGGTTTGGATCATTCAATAGAAGTTGGTTTTCGATACAAATGGGTTTAGTTGTTTAAGAAGGGAATTTGTTTCCAAGGTGTTTGTCGAAATGCCCCAATGAACTTGGTTTAGTCGTATCGACGTTTTGAGTTCGTTATATTCGTGTTTGATTCGTATGTTGAATGAATTGTTGGTATTTGTGTTATTCAAGGTTGTTCGATCGACCGACATCTCATTTAGGACATTGTTCCTGGAAGGACATTCTTCATCGGTGTTGAGTAAGTTAATTCTTGCTCGGTTAAAAGAATATTCATTCCTTTCGTTGTTGTTCATTCATAATTATAGTTCATTCATAATGGATTAACTGTATTGAGACTTGTAATTGTCAATTAATCACTTCAGTCACGAGGAACGACGGTTCCAATCATTTCATTGAGCTATCATTCATTTCACTAGCATTTCATCTCGGTGAGTCATTATTGATTTCGATGTCACTTTTGTTATCTCGTGGCATTCCGGGTCATACTGGCGTGCCGGTTGGTATGTGTAGAATTTTCATGTCGGGCACATATTAAGTCATGTGTTGGTAGTTGTCCTCACATTGGAATGTGCACACAAGACGATTACTTCATGAGACTGATTAGGTACAAGACCACACGTGTATTCGATCGATACTCGTTGGTGGCTTGTGCACGGATACATTTCCATCTCGGGCATAGTGTGGCGCCACCCTTTGAGCCGTACCGTTAGTTGATTCATACAGCATGTTTGATTGCGTATGTTTTCAACAGGATTGGGTTATAATCTAACCGATTCACTTTTGATCACATGTGTTCGACGGTTTCAGATTTTTGATCGAACTTGTGGTTTATACAGCATATATGATTGTGTTTATTCAACTCTTGAAGATTGTTGTTCTGTGTAACTGACCTCGTTGGGGGATTTTGTTTTTCAGGTCATGGCAAGGCTAAGGCATAGGAAGAGAACGTTGACGGCGTGGAGTCCCAGTGATACTAATAGGGGGAGTCCTTTTCATTCACTCGTGTTTTCTTTATTTTATTTCCGCTGAAGACTTCCGTTTGAGTACTCATTTTATTCAATGTCGTATGTTTTATCCTCATATAAAATATACATGTATTATGTATTATCTTGGGTGTGTTGTATGAAACTCCTCATCGGAGTAATTAATGATGTAATGTGGTTCGGTACTACATTTACCTTGTGTATTTCTATCATTTTCACTCGCCTGGTGGGTCCCAGTCGGGGGTCCACGGCACTGCAATATCCGCCTAGTTTGGGGTGTTACAGAGTTAGTATCGGAGCGTGGTTTTGAATACTACCTTCTGAGTCATGTTTCATTTGAAATCATCATTCATCAGACTAGTATCGTTGGACTTTCGCGTCACGTGTGACCCGTGCAAGAGACGAGCCCTTCAGACCAAAGAATAGTAAGATTTCCTCATTTATTATTTTCATTTGTAATCATGTCGATCATGTTAACTCATTAACCACTCAGTACATTTCACTGTTCAGTTGTTGATCTTGAGGATCGTATCATTAGTCGTGTTAACTTGTTCAAAATAATCATTTCAAGAATTTCATCAGATAATCACGTCACCTCAGTTGATCATTCATATAATCATTTTGTTTGAGCGCGTATGCTCATTTTGATCATTTCATAACGTAGTCATAATGTGATATTCATGCGAGATATGTAATCATTTCGTGACTTTCCCACTTCAGTATGGAAAGAGCTGGCAGAGGATGCGGGGGAAGAGGTCGTGGTACGGGCCGAAACCCGAGAGCTCATGTGAATACACGTGCGAATGCTAGGAATAATGCTAATTCATCGAGCAGTGATGCTGCCACTCATTCACCTGGGCATAATCATTCACTATCAGAGAGTCGTACTCGAGACATAGCTCAGTCAGAAGGTGTTCGGGTTGATCCACATACTTTTATGCAGGGCATGATGGCCCAAATGACTCAGATGGCACAACTGATAGAAACGATGCATAGCACAGCTACTCAGAATCAACAGGCTCCTCCGCCGCCACTTCAGAGGCAAGAGAGGGGTGTGAGCAGTATCATTGGCGACATCTCTCGCCAAAGACCACCTACTTTTGAGGGTTCATCTGAACCGGCAGATATCATTCACTGGCTTGAGTATTTCGAGAAACTGTTTGCTATGGTGGACTGTCCTGAGGGACACAAAGTTTCAGTCGCGGCTTACTATCTGGGTAAGAGCGCTCATTCATGGTGGTTATCGTTGAAGCCCACCGACGGATTTTGTACTTGGGAACAATTCAAGACTCTCATGATGGAGAGGTATTATCCGGCCCCACTCAGAGAGGCCAAGTTATCAGAATTACTCACTCCGGACCCATCAGCGGACGACGATGTTCGCACCATCGCCGAGAAATTTCAGGAGCTACTTCCTTTCGCCTCGTCCATTATTCATTCTGAGGCGGACAAGATCAAATATTTAAGCAAGAGGTTGAAGCCTCGTATGCGGATGCAGTTGATTAATCACAATTGCACCACTCTGGCCGAATTCATTGAGAAAGCTCTTACTTATGAGCTTACTTCTAAGGAGATTGCTAAGCATCAACCTTCATCTGCTGGCAAGAAGTCAAAGAATCATAATCAGTCTGACGGCAGTCAGGCCACTTTCAAGAAACCTCATGCGGGCTCTACTTTTTCTGAGCGACCTCCTATGGCGCCTAAACCCGCGGAATCTTAGTGCCGAGCGGCCAGTTCGGCCATCACCTGTTTCAACTGTGAAGAACAGGGTCATTTCAGTACCAAGTGTCCGAGGCAGACTGTCACATGCCATAACTGTGGAATTGCGGGGCATAGGGCCCGTTTTTGCCGAAGGGACTCCAAACCCACTCCGGCGACATCTCAGACCCCAAAACAGTCAGCGGTTCCGAATCAGGCCACTCAGTCCGCGTCATTTAAGATGACAGGAGCTAACAAAGGCGGAGCCAAGAGCTATCAGACGGGATCGTCTGGTTCGGGGGCCGGCAAGCCCCGAATTTACGAGATGAAGAAGACCGACGATCCAGAGGCCCAGATGATCTCAGGTACACTCGATATTCTATCTCAACCTGTGTGTACCCTTTTTTATACTGGTGCATCGCATTCTTTTATTTTCGAATCATGTTTGAGTAGACTACGTCTGGGTAGTCCTACTAGTTGTGAGCCTTATGTCATTGGTCTACCTGATGGTAGAAGAATTATCCAGAATCGTGAGATTAAGGATTGTCCGATTCAGCTTCATGGCCGTGATTGGTTAGCAGACCTAATTGTGGTAGATTTGCCGAGAGACGACGTCATTTTGGGTATTGATTGGGTGGATCGTCACGATGCCGTCATTAGCGTTCGTAAGCATTTGGTCACTATCATTTCAGATGATGGGGTCGAATGTGTTTTTCAGGGAGGTAATCCCAGTTGTTCCGGTAGAGTCATCAACTTGATGAAAGCAGTGAAATTACTCAATAAGGGGTGTGTCGGTTATTGGTGCTATATGACTAAGACCGAGAAATCATCAATAATGTTGGCGGATATTTCGGTAGTGAGAGAATATGCCGACGTATTTCCAGACGAGTTACCTGGTTTGCCTCCACAGAGAGATATGGAATTCACGATTGAGTTGTAGCCTGGTACATCTCCAATATCGAAGGCACCGTATCGGATGGCCCCGACCAAAATGCTGGAACTAAAGAATCAATTGGAGGATTTGATCGAGAAGGGTTATATCCGGTCGAGTGCGTCACCGTGGGGAGTACCGGTATTATTTGTCAAGAAAAAGGACGGTTCTTTTCGTTTGTGTATTGATTACCGAGAGCTGAACAGGGTGACGATCAAGAATAAATATCCCCTACCCCGTATTATGATCTTTTGGATCAACTTCAGGGAGCTTCAGTATTTTCCAAGATCGATTTAAGATCTGGGTATCATCAGTTGCTAATCCGAGAGTCGGATATTGCTAGGACGGCGTTACGGACACGCTATGGTCATTATGAGTTTGTGGTAATGCCGTTTGGGTTAACTAATGCACCTGCGGTATTCATGGAGTTAATGAATCGGGTTTTCATCGACTATTTGGATCGGTTCGTGGTTGTCTTCATTGATGATATTTTAATTTATTCTCGTGACCGGGAGGAGCACGAGTTTCACCTTCATCAGGTGCTCGACGTGTTGAGACAAGAGCAACTTTATGGGAAGTTTACCAAATGTGAATTCTGGATGTCCGAAGTGACGTTTCTCGGACATGTAATTTCATCAGACGGAGTTCGTGTTGACCCTCAGAAGACGGAGGCTATCCGAGATTGGCAACCTCCGAAGAATGTTAAGGAAATCCGAAGTTTCCTCGGGTTAGCTGGTTATTATCAGCGATTTGTGGAAGGATTTTCTAAAATCGCTCAACCCATGACGAACCTTTTAAGGAAAGATAAGAAATACATGTTGTCCGACGCGTGTCAACAGAGTTTTGAGGAACTCAAGAGCCAGTTAATTTCAGCACCTATCCTTTCTTTACCACAAGAGACGGAAGAATTTGTGGTCTATAGTGATGCGTCTGGACAGGGTCTAGGATGTGTACTCATGCAGAACGGAAAAGTTATTACTTATGCTTCACGGCAATTGAGACCTTACGAGTTAAATTATCCGACCCACGACCTGGAGCTAGCAGCCGTGGTATTCGTATTAAAGATTTGGCGTCATTATCTTTATGGCGTTACCTGTCAGATATTCACCGATCATAAGAGTTTAAAATATATATTTACTCAGAAGGAGTTAAATATGCGACAGAGACGGTGGTTGGAACTAATCAAAGATTATGATATTGAGATACTTTACCACCCGGGCAAGGCAAACGTTGTCGCTGATGCCTTGAGTCGTAAGTCCGTTCAGGAGCAGATGCTTGCTCGACACGCTCGAAGGAACTTCAGCAAGAATTACTTAGGCATAAGATCGAGGTTTGGTTACAGCGTGTTCAGGGACAGCTTTGTATGTTGGAGATATCATCGCCACTTGAAGAGGCAATCAGAGTGAATCAGGGTTTGGACCCGTTTTTTTTGCGCATCTGCGAAGATGTGGCACAGGGGAAATCCCCTGGCTTTGTGGTCCATGAGGATGGACTCTTGAGATTTAAGAATCGGTTATGTGTACCGGCGAATGACGAGTTGAAAAACTCGATTTTCAGAGAAGCCCATGCTACCCCTTATTATATTCATCCGGGATCCAGCAAGATGTACAAAGACTTGAAACAAAACTACTGGTGGAGTAATATGAAGCGTGAAGTCGTCGAGTTTGTTTCGAGATATCTCACCTGTCAACAAGTCAAGATAGAACATCAGCGACCAGCGGGTATGCTGAAACCGCTCCCTATTCCGGAGTGGAAGTAGGAGGATATTTCAATGGACTTCATAACGCGTTTGCCGACGAGTCGCCGTGGCATGAATACAATCTGGGTAATTGTAGATCATCTAACTAAGTCATCTCATTTTCTCGAGATTAAGGATACTTGGGGTCCCGAGAGACTTGCCCAGTTGTTCATCAAAGAAATAGTGAGATTGCACGGTACTCCTAAGAGTATTGTTTCTAATCGTGACGGGCGATTCGTGTCTCATTTTTGGAAATCAGATCATCGTGCCATGGGAACTCAGCTTAATTTCAGCACAGCTTTTCATCCTCAGTCCGATGGACAATTAGAAAGGACTATTCAGACATTGGAGGACATGTTGAGGGCATGCGTCCTCGATTGGAAAGACGATTGGGAAGCCCAACTACCCTTGATCGAGTTCACGTAATAATAATAGTTGGCAGGCTTCGATTAAGATGGCACCTTACGATGCCTTGTACGGTCGTCGTTGTCGATCTCCTTTGTGTTTGGATGACTTATCAGAATCAATCGGCACCGAGCCCGATATGCTTATAGCCGCCCGTGAGAAGGTAGCTTTGATCAGGAGTCGTTTGTTGACCGCTCAGAGTCGACAGAAATCTTATGCAGACAATCATCGCCGACCATTAGAGTTCGAGACAGGTGACCACGTGTTGGTTAAGGTATCCCCGAGTCGAGGTATCTTTTGTTTCGGGAAGCAGGGAAAGTTGAGTCCAAGATTTATTGGACCGTTTGAGATTTTGGATCGAGTAGGCGAGCTAGCTTATCGATTGGCCTTACCTCCGGCGTTGAGCCGAATTCATAATGTGTTTCATGTCTCTCAGCTACGGAAGTATGTTGCCGACCCAAGTCACATACTTCAGTTCGACAAAATCGAGATCGCAGATGATCATTCGTATGAGGAGCGTCCCATACGAGTCTTAGAGCGGAGAATAAAATAGTTGAGAAATAAGGCGTTTCCTTTGGTTAAAATTCAGTGGTCTAGATACGGAGTCGAAGAGGCTACTTGGAAAACCGAAGATAGTATGCGGGAGAGTTATCCCGAGTTGTTTGACCCTTAGTTTCGGGGACGAAACTCTTTTAAGGGGGGGTGTATGTAATACCCGGTTGTAATTTAGTCATTATCATTCAGTAATTTCATTCAGTAATTGTCACTATGTAATTTTTCATTTGTTAATAATCATTCATCATCCACATTCATTCATCCGTGTTCACCATTCGGAATAACTTCGAGTCGTGTATCGATATTGTTCATTGTTTCAACCTTGCTTGGGAATCGAGACAAGAGTATTATCTTGATTGTTGTAATTGATTCATTAGTCGATGTTGACGTTGGAGTTCATGTCATTTCAAATCTCCTCATTGTTCAAATTGTGCTTTTGTTGGGCGAACCCTTGTAATCATTGCTTGGAACCACCGTTTTGGGGTTTTCGCACTTCCATTTCGTGTTATTATTTCCCAAATATTGATTCCTATTGCTTTTATTCTTTTCACGGGTCATTTTTCATCATTTTAGGACCCAAGGGGTGTGGGCCGCGGCACAAGGGAGTGTGCGCCGCGGCACACATATGTTGCAGTTTTTGGCCGACCTGCCTGTACCGGGGGCCGCGGCTCCTGTCGGCAGGGCCGCGGCACGATGCCGAGTCACTGTGCAGTTTTCTAGCCCTGTGCCGCGGCACAATGCCGAGTGTTGGGGGCAGATTTTGGCCCTGTGCCGCGGCACACAGTGCAGACTGCTCTATAATGTCGTTTTTTTGAGAGGAACAAGCTCAATTCTTCATTTCACTTCTTCCTCTCTTCCTTGGGGTGATTTTTGGGTGATTTTGGGGTGTTTCAAGATCATCAAAACTCGGAGATTTCATCTTCTTCAAGTTGTAGTGTGGATCAACAACATATTTGTCGATTTTTCATCCTAATCTAAGGTAACTTTCTTCAACCCTTAAATTCGATTTTGAGTTGGAGCATGATGTTTTGGATGGTATAATCCTGAATTGTGATGGATATGCGTATGATTATGAGTTTTTATGAGTTATCATCGGATTGTTGGAAGTTTTTCTCAAGAACACTTTGAAGGTTGACTTGGAATTGGGTTTTGCAATTTAATGATATCGTAAACTCGATTTGAGCATTTCATTTGGATTATCGATTGTATTGATGATGTTTTGGTGGTTTGGATCATTCAATAGAAGTTGGTTTTCGATACAAATGGGTTTAGTTGTTTAAGAAGGGAATTTGTTTTCAAGGTGTTTGTGGAAATGCCCCAATGAACTTGGTTTAGTCGTATCGACGTTTTGAGTTCGTTATAATCATGTTTGATTCGTATGTTGAATGGATTGTTTGTATTTGTGTTATTCAAGGTTGTTCGATCGACCGACATCTCATTTAGGACATTGTTCATGGAAGGACATTCTTCATCGGTGTTGAGTAAGTTAATTCTTACTCGGTTAAAAGGATATTCATTCCTTTCGTTGTTGTTCATTCATAATTATAGTTCATTCATAATGGATTAACCGTATTGAGACTTGTAATTGTCAATTAATCACTTCAGTCACGAGGAACGACGGTTCCAATCATTTCATTGAACTATCATTTCATCTTGGTGAGTCATTATTGATTTCGATGTCACTTTTGTTATCTCGTGGCATTCCGGGTCATACTGGCGTCCCGGTTGGTATGTGTAGGATTTTCATGTCGGTCACATATTAAGTCGTGTGTTGGTAGTTGGCCTCACATTGGACTGTGCACACGAGACGATTACTTCGTGAGACTGATTAGGTACAAGACCACACGTGTATTCAATCGATACTTGTTGGTGGCTTGTGCACGGACACATTCCCATCCCGGGCATAGTGTGGCGCTACCCTTTGAGCCGTACCGTTAGTTGATTCATACAGCATGTTTGATTGCGTATGTTTTCTACAGGATTTGGTTATAATCTAACTGATTCAATTTTGATCGCATGTGTTCGACGGTTTGAGATTTTTGATCGAACTTGTGGTTTATACAGCATATATGATTGTGTTTATTCAACTCTTAAGGATTGTTGTTCTATGTAAGTGACCCAGTTGGGGGATTTTGTTTTTCAGGTCATGGCAACGCTAAGGCACGGGTAGAGAACGTTGACGGTGTGGAGTCCCAGTGATACTAGTAGGGGTCTCCAGTCCTTTTCATTCACTCGTGTTTTCTTTATTTTATTTCCGCTACAGACTTGCGTTTGAATACTCATTTTATTCAATGTCGTATGTTTTATCCTCATATGAAATATACATGTATTATGTATTATCTTGGGTGTGTTGTATGAAACTCCTCATCGGAGTAATTAATGATGTAATGTGGTTCGGTACTACATTTACCCTGTGTATTTCATTCATTTTCACTCACCTGGTGGGTCCCAGTCGGGGGTCCACGGCACTGTAATATCCGCCTAGTTTGGGGTGTTACACTTCAGGTACAGAACTTTTAGATTTGGAAAAAAATTGTTCTGCTACTGTATTTTCTACTTCCTGGATACTGGATTCTGGTGCTAGTTCTCATATTTGTACCGTGAATCAGGATCTGGAACAAAGTAGGAAGCTTGTTGCTGGAGAAGTTATGATCACAGTCGGAAGCGGGCATAGTGTCGAGGCGACCGACATAGGATCACTTCTTTTGGGTTTAGAATCCGGCTTTGTTTTTACTTTAGAAGATATACTTGTTTTGCCCAAGGGGCACAAAAACATTGTATCCATTTTGGTCATGCACCAAAAAGGCTTTTCATTTTTCATTGGTGATGGTTCCTGCAAAATTTATTTTAGAAATAAATTAGTGGGTACTACTACATTGTTGAATGGATTGTATCATCTAAATCTCAGCAACAAAGTAGTTGTGAATACTATGACTAGAAAACGTGGTAGGGATAAAACCAATCAAGTTTTGAAATGGCATCTTAGACATGGTCATGTTGATCAGACCAAGGTTTACAAGATGGAAAAAGATGGACTTATGGGTCCATTGGGATCAGATCCCTTTCCTACTTATGAATCTTTCCTTAAAGGCAAAATGACTAAGTCCCCCTTCACAAGGACTTTTAAAAGAGCCGCTGATAAACTGGGATTAATCCATACCGACGTATGTGGTGCTTTGGAAGCAGCACGTGACGGATATCAATATTTCATTACGTTTACAGATTATCATACTAGGTATGGTTGTGTATACTTAATGAAACATAAATCCGAGGCATTTCAGAAATTCCAAGAATTCAAGGCCCTAGTCGAGAAACAAACTGGTAATCATATCATAGCACTTCGGTCGGACCAAGGTGGCGAGTATATGAGTACGGAGTTTGACGAGTTCCTTAAGGAACATGGAATAGTTTCACAACTAACACCTCTAGGTACTCCTCAGTTAAATGGTGTGTCAGAAAGAAGGAACCGGACCTTGTTGAACATGGTTCGTTCCATGCTGGGCTATACTGACTTACTGATTTACATGTGGGGGTATGCACTCCTGACTGCTGCTTACATCTTGAACAGATGACCTTCCAAATCCATTCCTAAAACTCCACATGAGATGTGGGAGGGCAGGAAACCAAGTCTTAATCACATTAGGATTTGGGGATGTCCCGCCTATGTCAAGAAGACTAAGGTGGAGAAGTTGGAAGCTAGGTCCGCGAAGGGACGTTTCATTGGATTCCCATCTGGGACGATGGGATATCTATTCTACATGCCCGAAGATCGAAAGATCGTTGTTGCTTTACAAGCACACTTCCTGGAAGATGAGTTCATTCAGGAAGGCGGAGCAGGTAGAAGTATTTCTTTAGAAGAATACAATGAAACTCCTCGGGAGACACCTGTGCAAGAAACTAGAACCGAACCTTCTGAAACACAAGTACAACCACCTCGTAGGTCTAGTAGGGTGTCTCATTTACCATTAACCGCATAGAAAATTTACCTGCTCACTTACAGGAAAAAAAATTCTATCTTGGTATTTATAAAGACTGCTACTTGCCCACTAAGATGGATTTCGAGGCTGATCCCACCAACCGGTGATTGGATCGAACTACTCTAGTGACTAACTTAATGTCATAAACACATATCCTACTGAAACCTCAAGTCAAAGGTCCACATATACCTATCACAACCTTCCGATTCAGTCATTGAAAATCCTTGGGTGATATCCATGTGACGAAATCGAGGTGAGTCTTGTTTGAGTATACTAATCCCATTAGCATACCTATAACGTGTGCTTCCACTAATCCCTAGTGAAGACAGGCACTCTACATGTCAGAGTACACGTTATACAAGCATTGTCTAATCTTACTGCCTAGTTAAGTTTTATCGGCTTGCAAACTAATTAAGCATTCGAGCCCTAAACACTTCTAGTGCCTATCTTCTTATCTCCATAACGAGTAGAATGTTTGCTCTCAAATGCAAGGACTATTATTTTATATACCAAATCACAATGCCTGTGATATACAATAATATAGAAATAATATATGCCTTATTTAATATAATATTCATAATTACAATACAGTGCTCTCACTCTCTCATCCCCTGAGTGGCATTCGAGGGGATATTCCTAACAAGTTTTTCAAAGTCGAACCTTCTGCACAACACTTTCCAAAAAATGTCCTATCTTATTTTTATTAACACTATTACATCTCTAATATATCTATGACAACTCACGAATCCCTTACTTAGTCCGGATAATTTCTCTAACCTTTATCAAATAATTTATCAGATAATACAACGTCGCACACCGCTTCATTCTACCAGTGATTATTCGAAGGGATTAGAAAATACCACCTGACATCTTAAATTCCATTCACATAAAATCACTAAAATAATTCACCATATCAATATTACAATAAAATCATTGAAAAAATACATTGCATGAAAAATCAGGATATTACAGTCTTCGGCGTACCATGCAATCGGACTATCTCCGCAATAAACACTCGTACCAACTTCTCGGGTCCCCAAGTATCCTTAATACCCAGAAAATGAGCCAACTTGGTTAGATGATAAACTATTACCCATATCATATTCATACCCATTCTGGTCCTTGGCATACTGGTGATAAAGTCCATCGATATGTCCTCCCACTTCCATTCAGGAATCGGAAGTGGCTTCAACAATCCGACAGGTCGCTGATGTTCAATCATAACATGTTGACAAGTTAAACACTTTGAGACATATTCCGCTATGTCCCTCTTCATATTTCCCCACCAGAAATTCTGCTTTAGATCCTTGTACATCTTACCGGTGCCAGGATGAATAGAATAGGGCACGCTGTGAGCTTCCTTCATGATCGTCTGTTTCAAAACATATTCATCGGGGAAGCAAAGGCGACTCTGGAATATCATAACTCCATCATCATGTATCAAGAATCCTGGGGTCTTTCCTTTGTTCACTTAATCTTGTAACCGAAAAATTAGAGAATCATCCAACTACTTAGATTTGATTTCTTTGATTAACGACGAAGTTAATTCCATCACGCACAGTTGCCCTTGGACTCCTTGCGAACATACTTCAATTCCTTCGTGAATCGATTCTCGTTGAATGCTAGATTGGGACGTAAGTGTTTCCAACATTCGAATAGAAGCAGGTTTGCGGCTCAGTGCATCAGCTACCACGTTCGCTTTGCCTGGATGATAAAGGATTTCCAGGTCATAATATTTGATCAATTCTAGCCATATCCTCTGTCTCATGTTTAATTCCTTCTGACTAAAAATATACTTGAGACTCTTGTGATCTGTGAAGATCTGACAGTGAGTGCTGTACAAATAATGTCGCCAAATCTTCAGGGCAAAGACAATGGCTGCTAACTCTAGATCATGCGTCGGGTAGTTAACCTCATACGGTTTCAACTGTCGAGAGGCATAGGCAATCACCCTATCCTTCTGCATCAACACGCAACCCAGACCCTGATTTGAAGCATCGGTGAAAACCACGAACCCATTAGTTCCATCTGGTAGTGCTAATATTGGCGCCATGGTCAGTCTTCTCTTAAGTTGGTAGTCCGACATTTCTCATCCCAAATGAATTTCTGAGCCTTCTATAACAGCTGAGTAAGCGGACGAGCAATTTTGGAAAATCCTTCCACAAAACGACGATAATACCCAGCAAGTCCTAAGAAACTTCGGACTTCCTTTACGTTCTTAGGAGATTCCCACTCCAAAATTGCCTCAACTTTCTTCGGGTCTACCTATACTCCGTCGGTTGATATCACGTGCCGAAGGAACGTTACTTCCTTATGCCAGAATTTGCATTTGGAAAGTATTGCATAAAGTTGGTCAGCTCTCAAATTATTCAAAACAATTCGCAAATGTTCTGCATGCTCTTCTGGATCCTTCGAATAGATCAAGATGTCGTCGATTAAAACGACCACAAATTTATCCAAGTATTCTAAGAATACCCAATTCATCAATTGCATAAACACAACCGGAGCATTAGTAAGACCAAATGGCATCACCACAAACTCATAGTGCCCGTATCGGGATCTGAAAGTGGATTTCGGTATATCAGATTCCTTAATCTCAAGTCGATCTTCGAGAATACCGTCGCCCCCTGCAGTTGATTTATTCTTGATATTTTTATTCTTAATCGACACCTTGTTTAGAAATCTGTAATCAATACACAATCGGAGGGATCCGTCTTTCTTTCGAACAAAAAGAACGGGCGCACCCCAAGGAGAAACACTAGGTTGAATGTAACCCTTCTGCAATAATTCCTCAAGCTGTTTCTTTAACTCATACATCTCGGTTGGCGCCATACGGTATGGTGCTCTGGAAATAGGTGCAGCTGCTGGTTCTAATTCGATATTAAACACTATAGCTCTATGTGGAGGTAATCCAGGTAGTTCGTCAGGGAATACGTTTGAGAATGTGTTCACAACTGGAATAGATGAGAGCTCTACTGCTTCTTCCTTCTTCATGGCATAACACCAAAACCCGGTACAACCCTATTTCAGCAATTTAATCACTTTCATGGCTTTGATCATTTTTCCTGAGCTTCTGGTCTCCATCCTTCGAATAAGTGTTTAGATCCGTCATCAGTAATAATCGAGATAACTCTCTTCCTGTAATTCAAAATATCCCTATAACGATCAAGCCAATCGTCTCCAAGAATTAAATCGTCACCATGGATGTCGACCACAATAAGATTGACGACCAATTTCTCCCTCCTATATACACCAGAAAATTTCTAGCTTCTAGATTTCCCACAATTCTCTCTCCACTCGGCAGACTCACAACATAAGGTTAACAATCATGCAAACATGAGATTTTCAAACGATTAACATAGTTCAATGATATGAAATAATGCATAGCTCCTGAATCGAATAAGACACTAACTGGTTGCAAAAGAATCTGAATCGTATCTGATGCAACAGCAGTATTCTGATCATCAGACCTCCTCATCTCATAAAGGTGCGAAGGAACGGACCCAGCACTGGATGCTTCTATTTTCCCAAAATTCTGATGTTGAAGACCACTCTGCTGTGTTAGGTTCACACTCGTCTCTTTCAGAACTTGTGCTGAAGTGCGAGCTCCAAATGATCTAGTCACATTTCCGCAAAAAGTTGCACGATGCCCTTCTTGCCCACATTCAAAATAGGTCACAGAAGGAGCGGAGCAATCACGTCGAACATGCCCTGGTCATCCACAGTTATAAAACTTCTTCGTTGCATCGGTAACCGTTGATGCCGTCCTGAACTTCTTTCTGCCTCGAGAAGGATACAGAGGCCTCTTGGGCGAATAGAATGAGGACTGGCCCTTGCGGGTCCCACCACTCTTGCTCTCGGTGAAGTTGCCAGACACTTTCTGCTTCTTTGATTCCGCAAATTTCTCCACTGCTGTCTCTTTCATCTCGTAAGACAGTGCTTTGTCCTGATACTGTCAAAGAGTAGTACATTCAAATTCGGACATATATTGTTGGATCTCCGGCTTCATCCGCATGTCTAAGTGAAAAATCTTTTCCGCCTCGGTCCTGACCAGATGTCGCACACAGGTCAGCTGGTGATTAAAAGTCTTAATCATGTCTGTCACAGATGCCTCCAGATTTTGCAGTGAGAAAAAATCTCGGACTCTAGCCTCTCTAACTGGACAGGGAAAATATTGTGCTTCCATCATTAATTTGAATTATGTCCAGTCAGCATTATGATCCTCAGGTCGAATGGATTCCCAGCAGTCGAAAGCTTCCCCAGTCAGAAAATACTGGGCGATCGGAACTTTTCGGTCATCGGGATAATTAATTCCTGCAAATATCTTCTCCAGTTCTTTCAGCCAGTGGTCCCACGTAGGCATCTCTGAAGAACCGTCAAATTTCGGTGGGTGTAATTTGACCACTTCTGAAATCCACTTATCTCCCCGATTGTCTTCGTTACGTTGTTGGCCCATCATTGCTTGCATGCGGTCAACCACATGAGCAAATTGGGTCATCTGAGTGACCACTTGTTGAAGCACTCCCGGCATGTTAGGATTTGCATCTTCCTCCATACTTCGTGCTCGGTCATTATTTACCGATTCCTGTTGTCCTCCAGAACGGGAATCAACTCGAATAGCCGACAAATCTGGGGTAGACGATGAATCTTCCTGTCTCGCATTAGCACGTCCATGTCCACGACCGCATCTGCGTCCACGACCTCCTCTAAACATACTGTAAACACAAATACTCAATACCCAGAGCAAAATTTTCTAAAATTCGTCAGTATCTATGAAACACGAAATAATTAAAATGGTAGCATATGAGATTAGGAAACTTACAACCAAGGTCCACATGACGACGCAGACTGTACAGTGATGTTACACGTGACTGATAGATCAAACGACATAAACAGACCCAACTAAACCCAACTGCCAAGATATCCATGAATCTTAGCTCTGATACCACATTCTGTAACACCCCGAGATATTCGGAATAATTACAACGTCGTAAACCCTTTATATAAGAATTTACAAGGCTAATATTAAAAGGAATACTGAACAATGCAAAAGTACCACAAATAGGAGTAATTTAATAACCGGTTTAATCATCCAAACAACCCGAAACAATCCATTATTACAGACTTCTCAAATCATCAAAAGAACATACGTACTCGAGTACAAAATACCAAACCAGAATACCCAAACAATACAACGGATAACATCACTGAGCCCCTTCGTCATCATGTCGGTACTGTGGTTTCTTTCCCACTCCTCGGCTACCTGAACATCAAAATAAATGTCCACCCCCGCAGGGGTTAGCAAAACTATGCTAGTACAAGTATCATAATATACAAAATCAGATATGCAACAACGATGCATAGCAAAATACAAAACGCGGAATTCCTCTACTGGAATCCAATGATGCGAATCCACACGATTCCATAAACACAACACAAGGTAATCTAATGATCCAACGCCCTCATCATAGATCCCACGATGATCCCGTCGGACCAACACGAGGTGGAAAAGCCGTCCAATGATCCAGCGCCCTTAGCATAGATCCCAAGATGATCCCGTCGGACCAACCCGAGGTGGACAACTAATCCAGCGCCCTCAGCATAGATCACACGATCCCTTCGGATCAATACAACATATACAATACAACTATGCATACACATATGCAAATCGATATGTCCATCAACATGAACAACATATGAATCAATAACCTGAACAACGTCATGACACTTCAACTTGAATGATCTCATGTTTAACAACATGAATAACAATATGCATAATCAAAAGCATCAACATTAAACCAATAGTCAAATTACGATACTTGCCTTAAAGATGGCAAGAATTAAATACCCCAACGACTGCCAATACGCCTGAAGATCGCCGCCCGTCGATCGATCACTTTGCAAGGCTCGAACCTTGTTCAAAAGAAATAACAAGGGATTCAACATACTTCTCAAAACTAATGTACGAGCATTGAACGCCCTAAGTCATATTTGAGTTAACATTAGCGTAAGTCCGTTCACGGTGTATCCACTCGATGAAAGCTAAGCTGGAAACAATGACGTACTTCATACGAATCGAACGACCACATCGAAGATGAAATGACGGCGTCTACGGACTCATGGATATACATGTTACACATTCCAAACCTCAATCTTGATTTCTAATTCCAATAAATGTATGGTTCGGCTAATCTTACAATTCTTAACAAAGGCGTGATTCAAGAAACAAGCATACCAATCGTACTTCGCAAGGGAACGATACTACGGTGTTCCGGGTTTGATTCTATCGACATAGCTGGTTCATTTCAAGCTTGAATATGAAGAAGTTTGTTAAACCGAACACCTCTATCAAAAACACGAATTATTGTCGGTGAAATATCTTAGTAATCTCAGAAAACTCACTAGAATCATGCTCATAATTTGTAACAAACTCAGGACACTACATCTTAAGGTTCTATCTCAACAAGGTTCGATTAATACTCTTAACAATGAAGGAGAATCAAAGTATAACCGAATCTATTCTTCTAAAAACATGGTGTTCGACTCCTCACGATAATAATAAACTTGGTAATCTCAAAAACAGGTTCAAAATATCATTAAGAACATGTAATTTAGTTGGTGAAGGATCAACATACCTCAATATAAAGAAGAACAACGAAATACTTGGTGAAACTCAACACCGAAAGCTTGAACACCAATCTACAAGGGTTTACGATCCTCAAAATCGAGCTGAGATGATGAAATGAGAGAATTTTGGTGTTGGGGAGTTCTCAGGATGCAAAAATCGGCCAAGGGGTAAGGAGGAAATGAAATGGAGGTTGATATCTATAAATAGAATTTAAACCATTACGTACATTAAGGGCAAAGCCTTACTTAGGTTATCGCCTTAACGTACGTTACCCTCAAACCTTAGCATATGTTAGCGTCCGGAAGTAGTTCACTGCCTCAATTCTAGCTTCCCTTACATACGTAATCCAAAGCCTTTACGTACGTAATACTATGAACATAGCGTATGTTATCACCCATATCTAACGTACGTTAAGCATGGTTGACCTACTTTATTGAAAAGCCGTCCAGGTTCACGCGGGGTAATTTCGGCGAATCTCCCTCTAGCCCCCACACGCCGACCCTTTTCTGATCTACCTTGACTGAAGGTTACGTATGTTACGATACGATTATAACGTATGTTATATTCAACATTTAATGTACGTTATGCTCAATATCTAGCATACGTTATGACGTGCAGATGCATGCATGCATGAATGTGTAGGAAACTAAAAAACGCAGGAATATGAATACGGAAAACCACACTTCGATTAATTATACCACATAATCAAACGTTACAAGTTCAGATACATATAAAATACACAATAATTATCCGGGCGTTACACTGACCAAGTGAACCGGTAGCGCGCGTTGAGCTTTATAATAGCTCAAATTTAGCCTTTACTTCCTGATTTAATCTTCTTAATAGGAGATAAAAACACGTTACATACATTTGAGTTGGAATTCTATGACAACTCGAGTTTATTGATTAGATTCGAGCATTTTATATTGAAAGTTGGCTATAATAGCTTAGATTAAGCCTTTGCTTCTTGATTAAGTCTTGTTAATAGGAACCAAACGATGACACCGCTAATCCCAATAACATGGAAGAATGTTAAGAGGGAAAAGATCGAGCACGGGAACCAGAAAAAGAAATTGTTAACGTGGAAGAAGGTTTCGAGGCAAATGATCGAGCAATTGGTTCACAAAATGAAATCATTGGCACATCCGAAGAAGTCGAGGGCTTCATTGAAGTCGTGAGCAAATATAAAAAGAAAAAAGTGAAGGAGAAGAAAAATCGAGCTAATGGGTTTGTGTGTCGTAATCGGGATGTCTTTGTATTTCCTATTTTTTCTTGTGTTAGTGTTGGCCGTGTTAGGGATTTGGCCACCTGAAAAATTGTAGTTTCTAACTTTGTTGTCCGTTTAAAATGGCTTTGTAAGGGAATAGGCCCCCCTATCCTTGTTTGTTCTATTATAATATTTTCTTTTTTAAAAAAAAGTATGAACTAATTCAGACTATAAAAAAAAAGTCGTGTTAATAGGAGATAAGACCACATTACATGTATTCGAGTCGAAACTCTATAAAAACTCGGGGTTATTGACTAGATTCGAGCCTTTTGTACTCAGAATTGACTAAAACAGCTCTGAATAATCTTTTACTTCTTGATTACGTTTTGTTGTAGCAAGGACTCGCACAATAGCTCTGATTAAGCCTTACTTCTTGATAAGTCTTGTTAATAGGAGATAAAACCACATTATAGGTATTCGAGTAGGAACTCTATGAAAACTTGAGTTTATTGATTAGGTTCGAGCCTTTTTTACTCAGAATTGGCTATAGCGCTCCCATTAAGCTTTTACTTATTGATTGAGTCCTATTGTAGCAAAGATTGACTATAATAGCTCTGATTAAGCCTTTACTTCTTGATTAAATCCTGTTAAGAGGAGATAAGACCATGTTACATGTATTCGAGTCGGAACTCTACGAAAACTCGGGTTTATTGATTAGATTCGAGCATTTTATATTGAGAATTGGCTATAATAGCGTATATTAATCCTTTACTTCTTGATTAAGTCCTGTTAATAGGACATAAGACTATGTTATATGCATTCGAGTCCAAACTCTATGAAAACTCGGGTTTATTTATTAGATTCTAGCATTTTATATTGAGAATTAGCTATAAGGGTGGTGGCAATGGCAGCGGTATGGGTTGCGGTATGCCCCATACCGGTGGTGAACACCACTGCCAGCTCCACGGTATGCTTCACAGGTATGGGTGAGCGGCATATGATGCCGCAGAGGCATGGAAGAAAAGGAGCAAAATGTGACCGTTGTCATTTATTGTTTTGAGAGGTATGAAAAAAGGGTTGAGAGGTATGGGTTGCCACTAAAAAAGGGTTGGAAGGTATGGAAAAAATATGAATGAGGTGGAATGATATTATTGGTGGGTTGGGAGGTATGGGGTTTTTTGAGAGGCATGATTGCCACCACCCTAGTAACTAAGATTGTCTCTTCATTCTTCATCTGTTCTTCATATGTTCTTAATCTGTTTTTGAATTTTCCAGAGGTTATCAGCCTAGTATACTGACAACGTCTTTTTTTTTCTGCTTTTTTTTTTCTCCTTTTTTTTTATCTGTTTTTGAATGGCAGATAAAACAATTCCAGATGGAGATTATCCCCAAGCGTTGAACCTCTCGACATATATCACATGTGGGGCGCCCCACACCACAAATAAAATTAGGGGGAGTTATTAAGACCCCCCATATTACTAACCAAACCCTCCCTACGGAGGGTTTGTCTTTTTTTTTTTTGTTTTTTCTATTCTTTGTTTTTTTTTGTGTGTTATGTTTTTTTTAGTGTTTATTTGTTATGTATTTTTTGTGTAATGTTTTTTTAGTTTTTATTTGTTATGTTTTTTGTGTTATGTTTTTTGTATTCGTCTAATGTATTTCTATTTAATTAAACAACAACAACAATAATACGTTAAAGATTAACACATTAAACAACTACAACAACTGTTATTATTCAACTAAACAACAACAACATTAACACATTATTTAAAAACAACACCATCAAATATAGTGCATTTACTATGTTTGTGCTCTTATATTTAGAGCACTGGGTGCGGTCGTGCCGGCATTCTGGTGCCGAGGGAAAAAAGTGTTGTCACGTTATCAAAAAGCTCCATGGCACCAGAAACCCCACGGCACCACATTTTGCCCGTATCCGTTGGCACCAGAAATTTTGGTTCCGTCGGCCATTTTTTTTTCTTTTACATAAAATAAAATATACACAATATAAATTAAAATAAACTTCATTACTTAAAAAAAAAAACACATTACAGAAAAAAAACACATTACATTAAAAAAAATACAAACTAATTATTCAAGTTCCATAAATGCTCCACAAGATCTTGTCGAAGGTCTTCGTGAACTTTTCTATCTCGTAGTTCTTTATTTTTTCTAATATGTAAATCACATCTTTCGATCCAAGTATGAGGCATGTTCGGGCGTGGATCGACGAACGTATCTCTTAAATTCACTTCGAATCCTTCGTCTTCCAATATCATGTTGTGTAACATTATACAACAATACATGATTAGTTTCAAAGTGTTGATTTGCCAAGCACGTGCGGGTTGTCGTATAATCTCCCAACGACGTTGTAGGACTCCGAAAGCTCGTTCAATATCTTTTCTAGCACTTTCTTGAACCCTTTTGAAGTTCAAGTATTTTTCCGACCTTGCAACACTAAACGTTTTCACAAACACGGACCATGTCGGATAAATGCCGTCGGCTAAATAGTAACCTTTTTTATATGTATGTCTGTTTACTTCAAACGGACATTCCGAAGCTGTATCGGCAAGTTCATCATCAAATATCGGGGAACCATATAACACATTAAAATCATTATTTGCCCCTGGAACCTTAAAATATGCATGTCAAATCCATAATTTTTTATCCGCAACCGCTTCCAACATAAGAGTTGGGTATTTATGATCACGTCTTTTGAATTGAGCTTGTAAGGCATTTGGAAAAAAATTTCAATCCCAATGCATACAATCAATACTCCCGAGCATTTCCGGGAGTTTATGTTTTTCTTCATCCAATGCATATATTTTTTCAATGTCATTGGGAAGTCTGTACGCTCCCTATTGTGGGTGAGTATTGGGGAGTGGTGAATTTTCATCCAGCGTCAAATAAATGTAGTGAGCACAGTCGTCGTCCCCCACACGGGCAACCATGAGGGGCCACTAATAACAAAACTGATCCCTCGAGCTATATTTTACACCCAATCAGTTAATTATTCGGGAGAACTGAACACCTAAAAATACATTACAACTTTTATAAAAAATTAATCGAACCAAACCGTGACCACCCGTACTGAATATAACAAAAAAAGTAATCGAATCAAATAAAAAAATATTTTTATTTGTTACAACTTTTTAAAAATAACTTTTTGTTACAACTTTTTAAAAAAAAATACTTTTTTTGTTACAACTTTTTTTTTCAACTTTTTTATCGTTGAAATTAAAAAAGAAATATATATATATATATATAAGGGTTTGATAGGGGGGTTTGTATAACAAACCCCTTAGTAAGCATGTTATGATACACCTGTCTGTAGCAATTTTTTAGAGTGATTAATTAAGGACGGTTTATTAATGGGTGTTTTTTTAATGCTATGAAAATTAGCTGTTAGGAAGGGTAGGTTCAAATCTGAAGTTTGGGGAATAACCCCAGTATTAATTTTATGGGGTCTGTTATACAGACCCCCTACGACCCCCCTATCAAATCCCTATATATATATATTTATATTTTTTTTCTTTTTTAATTACGGGGGGTTATTCCCCAAACTTCAGATCTGAACCTATCCTCCCTGACAGCTAATTTTCATAGCATTAAAAAAATACTCCCTCACATTCTTTTTATATGACGTTTAAGATATTCTATTTATTTGCAAAATATTTGACGTTTTGAAACTTTTTCACAATATTGCCCTCATTCAACTCCTTTAACATTAATTACTCGTAATATGATTATTCATATCCTGCCTTCTCCATTGTATAAGGCATGTATAATTAAGAATAAATTATCATTAAATAAGGTTATATTGGGTAAAATAATTTTTTATTAATAAGTGTGCGGTAGCTTAGGAAGACATACAAAATGAGTAGGAGGGAGTACCCACTAATGAACCGTCCTTAATTAATCACTCTAAAAAATTGCTATAACATGCTCGGGACTGGATCCTCTGCTGTGCACCGCAAAGATAACTTTGTCGGAGTGCACATACACTGTGTGGCATGCGCGTGGCGGATCGTGTGACAGTGCCTTGACACGCGTCTGTGTCTTGTGGAGGATCCGGATCCCACATGCTCACTTAATACATGGGGCGGCTGCTTCAACCATCATTTTAGACCTCACACCTCACGAGGTGCTTTCTCAAATAGGTAAGGTAATGGTGGTCTCTCTGCTCTTGGTGGAAAAAATGCATCGTCCGATTTTCTCTCTCCTGTTGTTTCGGTTGACACATCATTTCCTCACGCGGCAGCCTGTTCTATTGTTTCCGGCGGCCATTCCCATATCGGCACCGTCGATGTTCTTGTCGGAAAAAATCTAACTCCCATTCCTGCGGCCATGGTTCATGGATCTCCGGCTATGGTTGGGGGTCTGTCTAGTTTCGAGGCAGCAGGAGGTTCCACAGCTTCTCCGGTGGTCGGCTTTGCTGGGTCCTCGGCATTTGAGTATGCTGCGGTGGCGGTTGGGGGCCTTGGTCCGTCGGTTGCGCCTCTTTCTTCGGTGGCGGTCGCGGTTGGTGATGCGAATGGCGAAGGTTTGCCCGTGCCCGGTCTAGCGGCGGGTTTGAACCACAAAAAGCCCAGCCCTCCTTTCCTAACCCCTGCGAATCCAGCAGAGTGTGCTGCCCCAGCTCCGATCGGCATCCAGGAAGCTCTGCGGGAGAAAGCGGCAGTCATCGCCGGAAGTGTTCTCAAATACCTGCCTCCTTCCGTTCCGCCCCTCGTGGAGGGTCTTGAAGAAGGTGAGATTTTTTTGGTTCGGAACTCTATTGATTTTGCTGCTCCTTCTCCCACCAGGTCTGTCATCGCCGCTCCGGCGCCTGCCACGCCGATGCCGTCAACAGAGGTCCTTCCTCGAATGTTCGGCTTGGTCAGGTGGACCTCTCTGGTGCCATCCCGACTGCTGTTTTCTCGTCCGAGGAATGTGTACAGGTATCGGGTATCTATAAAAATGCACTTATCGGTAAGTTTTCCTTTGGGGAACCAACTAATGATGTCATTTCTAAACACTTGCAACAATTTGGATTTGGTCCCTGTTGAGTCCAGTTTTTAAACTTCAAATATCTCCTTATTAATCTCCAAAACGATAATTTTTGTGCTAAATTATGGTTGAAACGGGAGTTGACCATCTTCGGATATCCTATGCGATTATTCAAATGGTATCCTTTTTTTTACTTTAAACATGAACCAGATATAGTTCCGATTTGGGTTAAAATTCATGCCTTACCAATCCAATGGTTTGATTTACGCGCTCTTCATACTGTTGGTTCCCTTATTGGCACGTTTGTTAAAGCGGATGATAACACTCTAAATAGGAACAGACTTCAATTTGCCCGAATTTGTGTTGAAACTAGTCTCACAGATGTGTTGCTTAACTCGGTTGGCATCAAGTGTAATGGTGTTTTAACTGAGTTAGAAGTCGAGTATGAAAAATTACCCCGGTATTGTCGGCATTGTCGACATTGTCGACATGTCGGTCATGACATTGGCGCTTGTTATATTAAAAACCCATCCTTAAAACCCAAAACGTTCGAGAATAAATTTCAAAACAAAAATAATTTGGAGAAGGGTAAAGAAATAGAGAAAGAAAAATGGGTGCACTTTGGCTAGACTAATGTAAAGTCCCCTTCGAAAAATAAAAGTCTAAAGAGTACGATAATTTCTATTGATGATAAAGGACCAGGCTCATCTGATAGGCCAGTTAATATTTCTAATGCTGGTTTGGGAGATGATGCAGAAAAAATGCTAGCTTTGGACTGGGATAAGGGAGCGCGGGTGGATACGAGAAATATGTTTGAGGTGTTAGAAAATGAGGAGGAAAATCCCTCCCCCAACTTGCCCTTCGAGCCACAATCGGAAAATATTTCTTTGGCTATTTCGAACTCTGTTCAGATTCTTTCAGATGATTTGGTGCTGGATCTCCCATTAAAAAATTTGAAACATGATAATTTTCCTTTTGACCCCTCAGGCCTGGTCGAGGTGAATCTTTTGGAGGAGGTGGAAATAGAGGTGGTATTCGGGCCGGGGCCGGGCCGGTCCGGTCCGGGCTGCTAAAGCCCGCTCCATTTAAGGCCCGGTCCGGTCCTTCTTTTTTGGCGGGCCGGGCCGGGCCGGTCTTTTTTTACAAAACATGAGGCCCGGCCCGGCCCACAACCCATTATGTTCATGGCCCGGGCCGGGCTGTTCACGAGCCGGGCCGGGCCGGGCTGGGTTGAATATTTTTTTTCTTCATTGTAAGACAGAAATTTTATTACAAACACCAACAAAATGAACTTGAACTTTATTATAAAGAAAGAACAACTCTCTCCCCCTCTCTCTCTCTCATTTTTCTCCTCTTCAAGTTAATTAAGAAGTGCTCCTATAGTGCATCGGACTATTATCGGGTGTGAAATGTTAGTGGACATAGAATGTTGAAATGTACTCTCACTACTGCATGCCTCCTGAACATAATAAGATGTGATTTACTAAATGAAAATTGAATTTTGTACCTTTTTCAGGCTATAAATTGAGGAAAGAAATAAAAAATCCTATTGGGCATTTCCAGTTCACGGTCTTTAAATGTGCTAAACGGATCGGGCCTTCCCGGTTCACGGGCTAACACGGGCCCGGGCCGGTCCGGGCCGGGTTTCTAAAACAAAGGCCCCTAAGGCCCACATAACCTAAATGTACACGGGCCGGGCCGGGCCAAATAGTAAACGGGCCGGTCCGGGCCGGTTTTTAAGCGTGCCGGGCTGTTCTGCGACCGGCCCACATACCACCTCTAGGTGGAAAAAAATAATGCTCACCAACCCTGTATTAATGGGGAACAAAAATTCAAATCTATATGTAAACCCTATATTCATGATACTGAACTGCAGGAAAGTGTGCCCAATATTTGTGGGGCCATCATGACTAATAGTATTGCTGAACTTTTTGATTCTTCTACTGAATAATTTGCAGGTTCAGAAAACTACAACTCGGACAGGTCTGCACAATGTTTTAAAAGGCGCGAGGCGAGTTTGAGGCGTTTTGGCCGGACGAGGCGAAGCGTAAGCTTCGAGCCGCATTGAGGCGTAAGCCTCGTTTGAAATAAAAAAACTCTAAGAATCTCATAAAAATATCATATTATTGATATAAATTAGTAAAAGAGCAAAACAAATAAGAATTAGGATACTAAAGTACCATATGATTGAGGCATAAGCCTCAATTTTATTTTATTTTTCTCTAATAAAATTAAAAAAAAAGTATAAATTAGGATTTTTTTTTTTTAAATTTAATTTCATTCTCTATCAAAATTTCATATTTAATTTTGTTATTTTCAAATACTTAATATCATTTACTAAAATAACAATCTTATGTATTTTTTTAAATAAAAGAGAGCAATAACCATAAATTCATATTGTAACTGTAAAATTTACTCATAAAATTTAATTAGGTCATAAATTTAATTTTTTCAATTTTATTTTGTTTTTCTTTAATAAAATCACAAAAAAAAATAATAAAATAAGCTTTATATAAAATAAATTACATTCTCTCCCAAATTTTATATAAAATTTATCATTTATTCTTTTTATTACTTTTAAAAAAATAAGAATCTCATAATAAAATAATAGTGATAAGGTTAATTAAGTGATAAACCACTTATATTAATAAAATCTTATCCTTATTAATAAGACTCTATTCCTACATTATCTCATAATAAAAATCTCATAATAAAATAATACCGACACAATTAATTAAGTGAAATAATAGTGACAAAGTTAATTAAGTGATAAACAACCTTATATTAATAAAACCCTATTTTTCTTTTTCCTCACACCCATACCGTCCACAGTCCACCCTACAAGAGAGAGCCGCCACCTTGTTTTCTTCCATCTCAAGATATCAGGTATTTTTTTTTTGGAAAAGCCTCGATCCTATCGGGAAATAGAGGTCCGCCTCGTGGGCTGCCTCAGAGAAACGCGCCTCAAGGCGCGCCTCAAGCCCGCCTCACAGGTGCGAGGCGTAAGCCTCAGCGGTACTGGTAGAGGCGCTGCCTCAGAGGCGGTTTTCCGCTGCCTCGCCTCAAGGCGCGCCTTGAGGCGCACGCCTCGATCGCCTTTTAAAACATTGTGTCTGCATACTTCATGCAGTCCTTTTTTGGACAATCCTTGTCTGATCATATTGACACAGATTTTATCCCGATTGGAACTGAAATCATTCCTTTTAAGGAAAATCATAAAAATCCAATTCTCGGGCTCCCGAAACGGGCAGACATGGAAAATCAAAAAATTATCACCAAGCTTCTAATATAATAAAAAAGAGGACTAGGAGTGGAGCTATCCATAATGATTAGTACACTTTTTTGGAATATTAGAGGAATTGAGAACAAACCTGCCCAAAACAAACTTCGTATGTTAAAATGAAAGCACAAGTTTAACATATTGGCTCTTATTGAACCAAAAGTTGATTTGGACCCTAATTATTTTCTCCAGAAATTTAGCTTTTCTAACGTGTGTGCGAATGTTAGTAATCATATATGGCTTTTCACGGATTCTGACACTCACGTCAAGATTCTTAATAATAAGGATCAAATGTTCCATGTGGAAGTCTTTTGTAACTCCCTCCCCACTTCTTTCCTTTTAACTGTGGTGTACGGGAGGTATACCAAAATCGAGAGAAAGGACCTGTGGGATGATCTTCTCTCTGTTAGTCAAAGCCAGATCCCTTGGATGGTTGGGGGAGATTGCAACATTATCCTCCAACCTGACGAGAAAAAAGGAGGGGCTGTCCCGATCCAATAAAATATGGAAGAGTTCAATGATGCTCTTTTACATTGCAACCTATCTGATGGTGGATTCACGGGCACCCCTTACACCTGGTACAAGGATGGTGTATGGCAAAGGTTGGATAGGATCCCGTTCTCCCCGGCTTGGTACAGTGGTTTCCAGTGTCCCTCCATTAGGCATCTTCCTAAGTATCGGTCTGATCACAATTCTTTGTTTTGTCAATATAGCCCTAAATCCTTTAAACCCAAGGCTTCTTACAGATTTCAAAATATGTGGATTAGGCACCATCTTTTTTTACCAATTGTAAAGGAGTCTTGGGACCTCCATACCAATGCTACAGGGATGTTTAAACTTTTGGAAAAGCTATCGAGGCTAAAATACACCCTTAAGGAGTGGAATCAGGTTATTTTCGGTAATATTTTTTCTCAAATTGATCAGGCCCAGTACGCGGTGGAAGTTGCCAAAAAATGGGTTTGACCAAGATCCTTCCACTATCAATCTCATCCACCTTAAAAAAATGAACGCCAACCTTACCCTTATTCTGTCCATGGAAGAGGATTTTTGGAAACAAAAATATAATATGAAATGGACATTTGAAGGGGAGAGGAATAGCAAATTCATTCACAATTTAGTGGAAAAAAAAAAGACAGAGAAACTTTATTCATGAAATTCGGGATAGTGGTCGTACGATCACGGATCCCGAGGAAATTTATAACTCCGCAGTCTCTTACTTCTCTAATTGTTTTGCGGAGTAAAATCAATTTCTTGAGGACATTGACCCTCGGGTTGTGCCGAATATAATCTCGCATGATCAAAATAATAGTCTGTGTATTATTCCCACAATTGATGAAATTAAGGTTTGTCTCTTTGACATGGACGGGGATAGTGTTCCCGGGCCTGACGGTTTCAATAATAAATTTTTCCAAAGTTGCTGGGATATTGTGTGTTGGGATGTTCTAGAAGCTGTTTTTGAATTTTTCTGTGGTTTTCCGATGCCACGTGCTTTTACTTCGACCACTATTACACTTATTCCCAAAAACAACAATCCTAGATTGTGGAAAGATTTTCGGCCGATTAGTTTGTGCAACACTACTTATAAAATCATTTTGAAAATTCTTAGCATGAGGCAAAATTCTGCCCTTTATGATTAATCCTGCCCAATCGGGTTTCATCAAAGGTAGAAATATCACGGATAATATTTTGACGGCCCACGAGGTTACTCATGACATCTCGCTTTCGATTACCAATACTATTATTAAACTTGACAGGGAAAAAGCTTATGATAGGATTAATTGGATTTTCATATTTCAAGTAATGTCTAGCTTTTGTTTTTCTACTGTCTGGATTAATTTTATTAAAAATTGTATTTCTAATTGTTTGTTCTCGATCCTTGTGAATGGGCAATCGGTTGGGTTTTTTAAAAGCGAGAGAGGTATTCGGCAAGGGGATCCACTGCCCCCTCTCATTTTTGTGATTATTGCAGACTATATTTCTCGGAGTATTGATCAAATGTTCTTGAATAATCCATCGATGAACTACAAGATTAAGAAAAAAGTGAAAATTACGCATCTTGCTTATGCCGATGATATTCTCATTTTTCTTAATTCTTCCAAAAAAAGTCTCCATATATTTTACAAGTGCATCACCCATTATGAGAATATTTCGGGACAGAAGATCAATAACCACAAGAGTAATTTTATTTTGAATAATCCAAATTCCCACGATATCAAGGGGTTTAATAGAGCTGATTTACCGATTATGTACTTAGGCGCCCCTCTTTGGAAAGGTTTTCAATCCTTCGATATGTATGAGCCCTTGATTACGAAAATTAAAAACAAGATTCTTACTTGGAACCATCATTTACTGTCCACGGGGGGCGCCTTCAATTAATTAAATTGCTTCTTAACTCCATTGCTTTATATAGCTTATACGTGCTTAAACCTCCTGATAATGTCATTATTTTCATAGAAAGATTGTTCAACAAATTTCTATGGGGAACTAATGACAATAAACGTAAGTTACATTGGGCTTCTTGGAATCGGCTTTGTTTTCCTACGGATGAGGGGGGTCTCGGTTGTCGATATCTTCATGACATTATCCAGGCAGCCGAGATTAAATTGTGGTGGAGATTCAGAACCTCCAACCATATTTGGTCCAATTTACTTCTTAAAAAATACTGTTCTCCGCTCCACCCCATGATTATCAAATTCAACCCCAAAAGTTCTCTCATTTGGAAAAACCTTTGCCGCATTAAATATATTACTAATGATAAAATCTTTTGGCATAATGGTAATGGTAAAGTGTCTATTAGGCATGACATTTGGTGCGATTTGAGCCCCTTAATCAATTTTCGCCAAAATAAATCTAAAGATATTATTGCTTGTGTTTGGACTAATGATGAATGGGATAGGAGGAAAATCAATCGCAAACTCCCGTTTGGCATTTGTGATCATATTTGCTCTTTACATATTACTCCTGGAGAGAATAAACCTGTTTGGACTCTATCCTCAAACGGTCTTTCTTGCTTCAAAGCAGCTTGGGATTTAGTTTGTCAGAAAAAACCTATCAATAATATTCTTCGTTATTGTTGGAATCCTTTAATCACACCTACCAGTTCCCTATTTATGATTAAGGTCCTCAATAAATGGATTTCCACGCCGGATGGGCTCGTGCGTAGGGGCATTATTGCCACTAATTCGTGTGTTTGCTGTAATGGGGATGCAAATTTTCCTCACCTCTTTATTAATGGCCCGCTTGCTAAAGAAGTTTGGAAGGTTTTTCATAACCTTGCGGGGATTAAAATCCTTATTTCCTCCAATTTTAATCTCATCATTGCTAATTGGTTTGGTAAAACGAAGGGCAAAACTGACATTTTTCACATTATTCCCATTTTGATTCTATGGTTTCTTTTGTGTTGACAAAAGGGTGGATAATGTTCCTTTCACGCCTAAACGTGTGTGTGTTAGCGTATTTGGAAATACATTAACAACATAAAATTAAAAGGCAAAATTAGTAGACAGTTTTGGAAGGGAGCGGATCGAATTGCAGATTTTATGGGCATCAAACTTGCCCCGGGGTCGCGATATTCAACCAGGGTTGTCCGTTGGATTAAGCCGCAGGAGGGGTGGTGGAAATGAAATTCGGACGACGCCTTGAAGTGTAATTCGGGCGGTTCGGCCGCTGGGGGAATTGTTCGGGATCACCTCGGCAATCCTCTTATCGTGTTCTCCGAATTTCTTGGAACTCAAACAAACAACTTTGTGGAAATTTACGCTATTTGGAGAGGGCTGGAGTTTTGCATTCATCACAATTTTAAAAAAGTTTAGGTGGAAGTATACTACAAAATTGCACTTCAATTGATTAATCATTCCACTTCCTACCACTGGAAAACTCAGATTCGATCTCTTATGGATAAAATTGAGATCCATTTCTCTCATATCTTTAGAGAGGGTAATGCCGTCGCTGACCTCTTAGCCAACGAAGGATGTGATCGTCAATATTTTCACCTCCACAATGTCTCCAATCTTAGAGGGAAAATCCTCGGACTTATTAAACCGGATAAAATGGCCTACCCGTATATTAGGATGAGAAAAATTCATGTGTAATATTTAGCGGGTTTAATGGTTAATTGCATGTTGGGCGTGTAGAGGGCTTCGTCCACCCTCATTTTTTAGATTAATAATATATTCTGTTTAAAAAAAAGTCTTATTAATAGGAGATAAGACTACGTTACATGCATTTGAGTCGAAACTATATGAAAACTCGGGTTTATTGATTATATTCGAGCCTTTTGTACCCAGAATTGTCTATAACAGCTCCGATTAAGCTTTTACATCTTGATTAAGTCTTGTTGTAGCAAGAACTGACTATAATAGCTCAGATTAAGCCTTTACTTCCTGATTAAATCTCGTTAATAGGATATAAAACCACGTTACATGCATTCGAGTCGGAACTCTATGAAAACTCGGGTTTATTTATTAGATTCGAGCATTTTGTATTGAGAATTAGCTACAATATCTTAGATTAAGCCTTTACTTGATTAAGTCTTGTGAATAGAAAATAAAACCACATTACATTTATTTGAGCCGGAACTTTACGAAAACTCGGGTTTATTGATTATATTCAAGCATTTTATATTGAGAATTGGATAATAGCTTAGATTAAGTCTTTTACTTCTTGATTAAGTCTTGTTAATAGGAGATAAAATTACATTACATACATTCGATTGGTAACTCTACGAAAACTTGGGTTTATTGATTAGATTTGAGCATTTTAAATTGAGAATTTGCTATAATAGCTTAGATTAACCCTTTATTTCTTGATTAAGTCTTGTTAATATGAGATAACACTACGTTACATGCATTCGAGCCGAAACTCTATGAAAACTCGGGTTTGTTGATGAGATTTGAGCCTTTTGTACTCAGAATTGGCTATAACAGCTCCGATTAAGCTTTTACTTCTTGATTAAGTCTTGTTGTAGCAAGGACTGACTATAATAGCTCAGATTTAGCCTCCACTTCCTAATTAAATCTTGTTAATATGAGGTAAAACCACGTTACATGTATTCGACCCGAAACTCTACGAAAACTCGAGTTTATTGATTATATTCGAACATTTTATATTGAGAGTTGGCTACAATAACATAGATTAAGCCTTTACTTCTTGATTAAGTCTTGTTAATAGGAGATAAAACCAAATTACATACATTCGAGTGGTAACTCTACGAAAACTCGGGTTTATTGATTATATTCGAGCATTTTGTATTGAAACATGGCTATAATAGTTTAGATTAAACCTTTACTTCTTGATTAAATCTTGTTAATAGGAGATAAGACTAAGTTACATGCATTAAAGTCGAAACTCTATGAAAACTCGAGTTTATTGATTAGATTCGAGCCTTTTGTGCTCAGAATTGACTATAACAGCTCCGATTAAGCTTTTACCTCTTGATTAATTCTTGTTGTAGCAAGGACTGACTATAATAGCTCAGATTAAGTCGTTACTTCCTGATTAAATCTTGTTGATATGAGCTAAAACCACGTTACATGCATTCGAGTCGGAACTCTACGAAAACTCGAGTTTATTGATTAGATTCGAGCTTTTGTATTGAGAATTGGCTACAATAGCTTAGATTAAGCTACTTCTAGATTAAGTCTTTTTTATAGGAGAAAACACCATGTTACATGCATTTGAGTCGGAAATCTATGAAAACTCGCGTTTGTTGACTAGATTTGAGCTTTTTGTACTTAGAGTTAGATATAACAGCTCCGATTAAGCTTTCACTTATTGATTAAGTCTTGTTGTAGCAAGGACTGACTATAATAGCTCAGATTAAGCCTTTACTTCCTGATTAAATCTTCTTAATAGGAGATAAAAACACGTTACATTCATTCGAGCTCGGGTTTATTGATTAGATTCGAGTATTTTATATTGAAAGTTAGCTATAATATCTTAGATTAAGCCTTTACTTCTTGATTAAGTCTTGTTAATAGGAGATAAGACCACTTTACATGCATTCGAGTCGAAACTCTATAAAAACTCGGGTTTATTGATTAGATTTGAACCTTTTGTACTCAATATTGGCTATTACAACTCCAATTAAGCGTTTACATGTTGATTTAGTCTTGCTGTAGCAAGGACTGACTATAATAGCTCAGATTTAGCCTTTACTGTAACACCCCAAACTAGGCGAATATTACAGTGTCGTGGACCCCCGACTGGGACCCACTAGGCGAATGAAAATTAATCAATTAAGTGATATAATTGTAGTACCGAACCACAGTATATCAATAATTACTCCGATGAGGAGTTTCATTACAATACACCCAAGATAATACCGAATACATGTATATTTTATGTGAAGATAAAATATACAACACTGAATGAAATGAATATCCAAACGGAAGTCTGCAACGGAAATAAAATAAGAAAAACACGAGTGAATGAAAGGACTGGGGACCCCTACTAGTATCACTGGGACTCCTCGCCGTCAGCGTTCTCTTCCCGTGCCTTAGCCTTGCCACGACCTGAAAACAATATCCCCCAATAGGGTCAGTTACACAGAACAACAATCCTCAAGGGTTGAATAAACACAATCATGATATATCTTAAATTATGAAATGATGCTGAAGAGAGGCATCATAGTACGCCCGTAATGGTATGTGCACGAGCACAAGACGAGTGTCCGGACACACCCGCCCTTGTACCTAATTAGTCTCACGGAGATACATTACCGTGTGCACAGTCCAATGTGTCGGTGAACCCAACACATGACCATCACGTGCCAGACTAAAAATTCCACACATCCCCACCCGGCCGCGCAATATGAACCCAAAAGGTCATATGAACAAGAATGACCATGAAGAATATTAATGAATAACAATCCGACAAAGTCAAGAATGACTCACCGAGATGAAATGATACTGAAATAAATGATAGCTCAATGAAATAGTTGGAACCGTCGTTCCTCGTGAATGAAATGATTAATTGACAATTACAAGTCTCAATACGGTTAATACATTATGAATGAATTATGATTATGAATGAACAACAACAAAAAGAATGAATATCCTTTTAACCGAGTAAGAATTAACTTACTCAACTGGTGAAGAATGTCATTCCTCGAACAAACGTCCAAAAAGGGATGTCGGTCGCTCGAACAACCTTGAATGATAATTACCAACAATGCTCAATATACGTATCAAACATGATTATAACCGACTCAAACGTCGATACAACAATATCCAAACTCATTGAGGCATTCTAGCGAACACTTAGCAAACACACATCCTTCGATAATATCCAAATCTCGAATATATCAAAACCCACTCCAAAATGAGTATTTCAAACCAACAAAACACATTCAATGATATCAATAATCCCATAGGAATCCACAATACGAGTTAACGACAGCATCTAATCGAAAACCCCCAAATATCAAAGTCAACTCCAAGGTGTTCTTGAATCAAACCCCAACAATACGTGAAATCCAAAATATATGTTATCAAATATGAAGAAATACATTTATCCAAGGTAGATAATCCATATCTAACATATTCCAACAATATTCCAAGCTTACACGAATAAATCGGAAGGAAAAACCCAAAACTCCGAAATTCTAGATTCAAGAAATCATTACCTTGATTTGAAGTATTGGAGATGATGAAGTGATGATTAATCCAACTCAAAAGCTTGAAGATGATGATAGGTGATAGTAGCTCGAAGAACACTCTCCAAGTCATCCAAAATCACCCGGAATCGCCCAAAAACGAAGTGAGAAATGAAAATGACGAAGAAAGGGCTGAACTGTCCTATTTATAGAAATCTCAGTTTAGCGCGCGCTAGCTCCAGTTCTTAGCGTGCGCTAACGGGTGTTTTAGGTAGTCCAGTACCCACTGTCCGTAAACGGTAGCGTGCGCTACGTACCTTTTTGTAGCGTGCGCTACAGCTGTACACTTAGTGTGATCTAACCCCAGAATGTTAGCATGCGCTAATGAATTATCTGATGCCCAGTACTGGAGTCCAGAACCTACTGTCCTCTGGTCTGTTCGCGGTAGCGCGCGCTACCCTCAATATTTAGCGTGCGCTACTACACCGTTTGTGTACGCTAAAAACCACTCATAGCGCGCGCTAAGAAATAATCCAATTCAGTCCAGTACCCACTGGACTCTGCCTGTCCGACCTTAGCGCGTGCTACACCAAAATGTATAACGTGCGCTACTACAACCCACTAGCGCGCGCTACTTACCATTTGTAGCGTGCCCTACTTATAACTCACCTGCAGTTCAGTGCCTTCTGGACTATCAGCCTGAACAACATTAGCGTGCGCTAATGCTGAGTGGTAGCGTGCGCTACCTATACTCAATTAGCGCGCGCTAAAGAGAGTACGTAGCGTGCGCTACTCCTCACACACAGCCCACAACAAAGATGACAATGATGATACGCTCGTCCCGACTATCCAACCGGGTTGAATGATGAAAAAACTGATACGTGATACCAATATACTCCGAACGGTGAATACAATGATTGAATATGAGTGACAAATGATCAATAATGAGTGAAAATTACTGAGTGATAATTACTGAATGATAAATACTGAATGATAATGACTGAATTACAAACGGGTATTACATACACCCCCTTAAAAGAGTTTCGTCCCCGAAACTAAGGGTCAAACAACTCGGGATAACTCTCCCGCATACTATTCTCGATTTCTCAAGTAGCCTCTTCGACTCCATGTCTAGACCACTGAATTTTAACCAAAGGAATCATCTTGTTCCTCATCTGTTTGATTCGCCGCTCTAAGACTCATATAGGATGCTCCTCATATGAATGATCATCGGTGATCTCGATTTCATCGAACTGAAGTATGTGACTCGGGTCAGCAACATACTTCCGTAACTGAGAGACGTGAAACACATTATGAATACGGCTCAACGCTGGAGGTAGTGCCAGTCGATAAGCTAACTCGCCTACTCGATCCAAAATCTCAAACGGTCTAATGAATCTCAGACTCAACTTTCCCCTCTTCCCAAAACGGAAGATACCTCGACTCGGAGATACCTTGACCAAAACGTGGTCACCTGCCTCGAACTCTAATAGTCGACGACGATTATCTGCATAAGATTTCTGTCGACTCTGAGCAGTCAACAAACGACTCCTGATCAAAGTTACCTTCTCACGGGCGGCTATAAGCATATCGGGATCGGTGCTGATTGATTCTGATAAGTCATCCCAACACAAAGGAGATCGACAACGACGACCGCACAAGGCCACGTAAGGTGCCATCTTAATCGAAGCATGCCAACTATTATTGTACGTGAACTCGATCAACGGTAGTTGGGCTTCCCAATCATCTTTCCAATCGAGAACACATGCCCTCAACATGTCCTCCAAAGTCTGAATAGTCCTCTCTGATTGTCCGTCGAACTGAGGATGAAAAGCTGTACTGAGATTAAGCTGAGTTCCCATAGCACGATGAACTGATTTCCAAAAATGAGACACGAACCGTCCGTCACGATCGGAAACGATACTTTTAGGAGTACAATGTAGTCTCACTATCTCTTTGATAAACAACTGAGCAAGTCTCTCGGGACCCCACGTATCCTTAATCTCAAGGAAATGGGCTGATTTAGTTAAGCGGTCCACAATTACCCAGATTGTATTCATGCGACGACAACTCATCGGCAAACTCGTGATGAAGTCCATTGAAATATCTTCCCACTTCCACTCTGGAATAGCGAGAGGTTTTAGCATACCCGCCGTTCGTTGATGTTCTATTTTGACTTGCTGACAGGTCAAACATCTCGAAACAAATTCCACGACTTTTCGCTTCATATTACTCCACCAGTAATTTTGTTTCATGTCCTTGTACATCTTGGTAGACCCCGGATGAACGGAATAAGGGGTAGCATGAGCTTCTCTCAAAATCGAGTTTTTCAACTTGTCATTCGCTGGTACGCGCAACCGATTCTTGAATCGCAAAAGTCCATCCTCGTGGACCACAAACCCAGGGGCTTTCCCCTGAGTCACGTCATCTCGAATGCGTAACAGAATTAGGTCCGAACCCTGATTCACCCTGACCGCCTCCTCAAGTGGCGATGAAATCTCTAACGTACAAAGTTGCCCTTGTACTCGCTGTAACCAGACCTCGATCTCGGGTCTCAGAAATTCCTGCTGAAGTTCCTTCTGAACTGTTAATCGAGCAAGCATCAACTCCTGAACGGACTTACGACTCAAGGCGTCGGCGACAACGTTCGCCTTGCCCGGGTGGTAAAGTATATCAATATCATAATATTTGATTATTTCCAACCACCGTCTCTGTCGCATATTTAACTCCTTCTGATCCAATATATACTTTAAACTCTTATGATTGGTGAATATCTGACAGGTAACGCCATACAGATAATGACGCCAAATCTTCAATGCGAATACCACAACTGCTAGCTCCAGGTCGTGGGTCGGATAATTAACCTCGTAAGGTCTCAATTTCTGTGAAGCATAAGCAATAACTTTCCCGATCTGCATTAGTACACATCCGAGGCCCTGCCCGGACGCATCACTATAAACCACAAATCCTTCCGTCCCTTGCGGTAGAGAAAGGACAGGTGCTGAAATTAACCGGCTCTTGAGTTCCTCAAAACTCTGTTGACACGCGTCGGACCACGTGTATTTCTTATCCTTCCTTAAAAGGTTCATCATGGGTTGAGCGATTTTAAAAAATCCTTCAACAAATCACCGATAATAACCAGCTAATCCGAGAAAACTTCAGATTTCCTTAACATTCTTCGGAGGTTGCCAATCTCGGATAGCCTCCGTCTTCTGAGGATCAACACGTACACCGTCTGATGAAATTACATGTCCGAGAAATGTCACTTCGGACATCCAGAACTAACATTTGGAAAACTTCCCATAAAGTTGCTCTCGTCTCAACACGTCGAGCACCTGATGAAGGTTAAACTCGTGCTCCACCCGGTCACGAGAATAAATTAAAATGTCATCAATAAAGACAACCACGAACTGATCCAAATAGTCGATGAAAACCCAATTCATTAACTCCATGAATACCGCAGGTGCATTAGTTAACCCAAACGGCATAACCACAAACTCATAATGACCATAGCGTGTTCGGAACGCCGTCCTTGCGATGTCCGACTCTCGAATCCGCAACTGATGATATCCAGATCTTAAGTCAATCTTGGAAAATACTGAAGCTCCCTGAAGTTGATCCAAAAGATCATCGATACGGGGTAGAGGATACTTATTCTTGATCGTCACCCGGTTCAATTCCCGGTAATCAATACACAAACGGAATGAACCATCCCTCTTCTTGAAAAATAACACTGGTGCTCTCCACGGGGACGCACTCGGTCGAATATAACCCTTCTCGGTCAAATCCTCTAATTGATTCTTCAACTCCTGCATTTCGGTCGGGGCCATCCGGTACGGTGCCTTCGATATTGGGGACGTACCGGGCTCCAACTCGATCGGGAATTCCACATCTCTTTGTGGAGGCAAACCAGGTAACTCTTCTGAAAATACATCGGTATATTCTCTCACTACAGGAATATCCGTCAACATTACTGATGGTTTCTCGGTCTTGGTCATATAGCACCAATAACCGACACACCCCTGATTGAGTAATCTCACTGCTTTCATCAAGTTGATGACTCTCCCAGAACAGCTGGATTACCTCCCTGAAATACACATTCGACCCTATCGTCTGAAATAATGGTGACCATACGCTTACGGACACTAATGACGGCATCGTGACGATCCATCCAATCAATACCCAGGATGATGTCGTCTCTCGGTAAAACCACCACGATTAGGTCTGCTAACCAATCACGACCATGAAGCTGAATCGGACAATCCTTAATCTCACGCAATAATTCTTCAACCATCAGGTAGACCAATGACATAAGGCTCACAACTAGTAGCACTACCCAGGCGTAGTCTACTCAAACATGACTCGAAAATGAATGAATGCGATGCACCAGTATCAAAAAGGGTACACACAGGTTGAGATAGAATATCAAGTGTGCCTGAGATCATCCGGGACTCTGGATCGTCGGTCTTCTTTATCTCATAAATTTGGGGCTTGCCGGCCCCCGAACCGGACGCTCCCGTCTGATAGCTCTTGGTTCCGCCTTTATTTGCTCCTGTCGTCTTGAACAATGCGGACTGAGTGGCCTGATTCTACACCACTGAATGTCTCGGGGACTGAGATGATGCCGGAGTAGGTTTAGAGTCTCTTCGGAAAAAACGGGCCTTATGCCCCGCAATCCCACAGTTATGGCACATGACAGTCTGCCTCGGACACTTGGTGCTGAAATGACCCTGTTCTTCACAGTTGAAACAGGTGATGGCCGAACTGGCCACTCGTGACTGAGATTCCGCAGGTCTAGGCACCATAGGGGGTCGCTCAGAAAAAGTAGAGCCCGCACGAGGTTTCTTGAAAGTGGCCTGACTGCCGTCAGACTAATTACGATTCTTAGACTTCTTGAGAGCAGATGAAGGTTGTTGCTTAGCAATCTCCTTAGCAGTGAGCTCATAAGTAAGAGCTTTCTCAATGAAATCGGCCAGAGTGGTGCAATTGTGATTAAGCAGCTGCATCCACATACGAGGCTTCAACCTCTTGCTGAAATATTTGATCTTGTCCGCCTCAGAGTGAATAATGGACGAGGCGAAAGGAAGTAGCTCCTGAAATTTCTTGGCGATGGCAAGAACATCATCGTCCGCTGAGAGGTCGGGAGTGAGTAATTCTGACAACTTGGCCTCTCTGAGTGGGGCCGGATAGTACCTCTCCATCATGAGAGTCCTGAGTTGGTCCCATGTACAAGATACATCGGTGGGCTTCAACGATAACCACCATGAATGTGCGCCCTTACCAAGATAGTAAGCCGCAACTGAAACTTTGTGTCCCTCAGGACAGTCCACCATAGCAAACAGTTTCTCGAAATGCTCAAGCCAGTGAATGATATGTGCCGGCTCAGATGAGCCCTCGAAGGTAGGCGGTCTCTGGCGAGAGATGTCGCCAATGATGCTGCTCACACCCCTCTCTTGCCTCTGAGGTGGCGGCGTAGGAGCCTATTGATTTTGAGTAGCCGAGTTATGCATCGTCTCCATCAGTTGTGCCATCTGAGTCATTTGGGCCATCATGCCCTGCATAAAAGCGAGTGGGTCAACCCGAACACCTTCTGACTGAGCTGTGTCCCGGGTACGACTCCCTGATAGTGAATGATTACGTCCAGATGAATGAGTGGCAGCGTCACTGCTCGATGAGTTAGCATTATTCCTAGCATTAGCGCGTGTATTCACACGAGCTCTCGGGTTTCGGCCCGCACCACGGCCTCTTCCCCCGCGTCCTCTGCCAGCTCTTTCCATACTGGAGTGGAAAGTCATATGATGATTATATATCTCACATGAATATCACATTATGATTATATTATGAAATGATGAGAATGAGCATACGCACTCAAACACAATGATTACATGAATGATCAATTGAAGTGACGTGATTATCTGATGAAATTCTTGAAATGAAATGAACTGAGTAATGAAATGAACTGAGTGATTAATGAATTAATATGATCGACTTGATCAAAAATGAAAATGATGAAAGAGGATTGTTAACTGTTGAATGATGAATGAGTGATTCTATAGCCAGAAATTATACCATGGCGTCAGAAATCTTACTGTTCTTTGGTCTGAGGGGCTCGACTCTTGCACAGGTCACACGTGACGCGAAAGTCCAATGATACTAGTCTGATGAACGGTGATTTCAAATGAGACATGACTCGGAAGGTAGTATTCAAAACCACTAGCTCCGATACCAACTCTGTAACACCCCAAACTAGGCGAATATTACAGTGCCGTGGACCCCCGACTGGGACCCACTAGGCGAATGAAAATTAATGAATTAAGTGATATAATTGTAGTACCGAACCACAGTATATCAATAATTACTCCGATGAGGAGTTTCATTACAACACACCCAAGATAATACCGAATACATGTATATTTTATGTGAAGATAAAATATACAACACTGAATGAAATGAATATCCAAACGAAAGTCTGCAGCGGAAATAAAATAAGGAAAATACGAGTGAATGAAAGGACTGGGGCCCCCTACTAGTATAACTGGGACTCCTCGCCGTCAGCGTTCTCTTCCCGTGCCTTAGCCTTGCCATGACCTGAAAACAACATCCCCAACGGGGTCAGTTACACAGAACAACAATCCTCAAGGGTTGAATAAACACAATCATGATATATCTTAAATTATGAAATGACGCTGAAGAGAGGCATCATAGTACGACCGTAATGGTATGTGCACGTGTACAAGACGAGTGTCCGGACACACCCGCTGATCGCTAGAATTCGCGTAGTATGGTTTTCAAATCCGATCAATTTTAAAATTTGTAAAACCTCGAAGTATTTCCAAGGTGTCGAACCCAAGGGAATTGATATGTCGAAAATAAAGGAATTAACTCTACTCAAAATTTGACTGCTATTTAGGAATCCGAAAATTTGATTTGTTTCTAATTATCTAACTTTAAAAATCGAAATATAAAAATTAAATAAAAGATGAATTATCTAAATCAAGCAAATAAAGCAAATTAGCAAGATAAAATCACAAGTGAAAGCTAATTGATCCTAGGGTAGTATCATCTAATTGAGTTCACACAATCCATTCACTTGATTCCTTTTCCCCAAATTTTAATTCAATCCTAGAAATAATCACTCAGCCGATCTAGAATTCCGATCAAGGCAACCTAGAAAGATAGTTAATTTAAACCCTTTCGCCTGTGGCTCAAAGAATTTAAATCACTTAAAAAGCGCCAACTTATTTATCTATGATTTATCTTACTCCACTTAGGTCTTAAGATCAAATCATATTGTGCATCAAGTATTTCCACTAATTAATTAATCCTTCCGGGCAAAATTAATTAGCTAACATGCATCGATTAAGGGCCCTTTAATCTAGCATGAGATTTAACACATCTTGAACACAAGCCTAGGATGAAAGGTAAAAAGGTAATCAAAGGGACATCATGTGAACATCAATTAAAATTACTAACCCTAGAATCAATCAATGGATTTAGCCAGACATAATCGAAATTAAACAAGAAATAGATGGAGAATGCATATTATTAATATGAAAAGAGAGATTACAACCCTTCCGGATGAGCTCTGAGTCTTCAATCTCCGAAAAAGTAGAAAAATAATAATAATTGCTTCCTTCCAAAAAGTTCTCGTCTCCAAGGAATTAATCTTGCCCAAAAAAATGTAAAAGTCTGCTAAAGATGATGAAGGATGATAAAGGATGGTGGAAGATGATAAAAGATGGTAAACTAGGTCTAGGAGGAGGTGTATATAGCCTATGGGAGTTAAACTCCCGATTAGCCCTAATCTAGGAAACAAAATCTATCCAAAAGAGTCACAATCCGTCAAAATTCGAGAACTCATGAGCAATTTATCGGACGCACCTATCGGCCGATAGTCGCCCGATAGTTGGTTTGTCGGTCGACTTCACTCGATAGGGCTTGGACACCTTTTCGATGCACCTATCGCCGATAGCCGCCCGATAGGTGGTCTGACTTTTGCAAAAATCCGTTTCTTCCGTCCGTTTGACTCGACTCTCGGTCCTTTGTCTCGTTTTGGGTCCTTTTGGCTCTAAAAACCTGCAAACACACTAAAACCAACCCAAACGCGTAATACGGCTCGACTAATCATAAATAAGCCAAATACGAGTACATTAATCACGAAACGAGATAAAAACCTAGTATAAAATCCTAGAAAAATGTGGTAAAATTACCACTTATCAAACCCCCCCCCCAAACTTGAGCGTTGTTCGTCCCGAACAACAAAAAGAAAAGAAAAAGAATGTCGTGAATCATCGTGCAACTCATAGTGTTCAACCTAATCAATACTATTCTGTAATTCTCTCTAAATAATCCGAGTGTCGTAAAGCGAGCCGCACTTTCGAATAATGATTCCGCAAAGTAGTCATGTTCAGTCCTAATCATTCGTTCATGAAGAAAATCCAGCTCAAAGATTAACAAAACGTGAGTCAAATCGACCGTCAATATGAAAGGCTAAAATAAACAAGCTAGTTCGTCCAGTTACACAGTCTAGTGGCACAATTTTCCCGAGTTTCATAACAAATAAACCTCGGACAGTATTCCCTTATATATATGTTCAAGAATTTGATTCGAGTTGACCACTAGGTTAGGATCTCGGGATGTTTCATCGGGGTAATCCTAGGGTGGAACTTCCATTCTCATGTATTAGGAAACCGTTTGACGTAAAAGACACTCATGGGGCACATGGATGCTTCTAGTTACTAAGTTCCCGTCTAAAGAGGAGAAACAACTCGAATATATAATTTCCGCATGTCCGAATCAAGGTCGCCGTTTTGCGCGAGAGTAAACAGCGGGTCACGCGAATACCCCCGGTTACTAGGTTCCCTATCATTGGCACATGTGAAATATCTAAATCACTAGTCTAATCAGGGTCGTCGTTTTACGCGAGGGTAAACAACGGGTCACGCGAATGCCCCCGGTTACTAGACTTCCCTTCATAGAACAACATTATCTCGACTTTTGGGAAAAACTGACCGACTCTAAACTCAATCTAAGTGCCAACACGACTAAAGAAACAGTACGACTCACTATCCGGAAGATGTAACCAAACGTATTGACGGTGATTTTAAAACAAGTATGTATCGTCTCTTATCTGCCAAGACCTCTACAATCACGAAAAATTTTGGACCTAAATGAATACTATGCAAAACAGAAATAATTGACTACAACTCGACTAAAACTCGACCGTTTCTTCAGAGAGAAAAACAGGGTCGTAACATCGGTATCACACAAATAGAAGCACGAAAAATTCACGAATAAAGAAAAACTAAGACAAGCAAGGCTATCTAAAAAATTTTACGCAAAGTAGACCAAAATCTAAAAAATAAAAAATTTACCCAAGCAAGGCATCAAAGCAAACAACGAAAAGCAAATAAAAGCAAACACGAAAGCAAAAAACTACTACGACCTAAAAAATAGAAACTAGCAAACACACCAAACGAAAATGAAGCATAAAAATCTAAAAACTAAGCAACAAAAACCAAATCCACGCAACACCAATATGAGAAGCACAAATAAAAACAACGGGCACCAACACAAGCAAATAGTGATACAAGGCATACAAGGTACTCACACATGCCGAAATTAACAAAGCCGCACTTCTCCCCCCCCCCCCCCCAAACTTATTTCGCATCCCAAAGGAGGAATAAGTTTGAAAAGAGAAAGGAGTGGCTTTGTTAACGGAGTACCTGATCACTGCGGCGGAAATGGCGGGTTTGTCGGTGATCTCGGATCATAGCGGGCATGTGAATCGGGGAAAGGAGCAAAGTGGTACATCTCGTGTACCATTCGGTTGTATTGGTCCTCCTGGGCCCACCTATCTTCCTGCCTCTTCCTCCCTTGCTCCCTCCAAGCAATCTCCTCTTGTCGCCACACTCTGTCCTCTTCGGCTCGTTTCTCCACTAGCTCGTACAACTGATTGACCCGAGTGGCAACAGCACCCACCCGAGTCTCAACCTCGCCCAGCCGAGTTCCCGAAGAACCAAACTCGGTTGTCAAAGAACGCATACTCGCCAAATGATAATTGTCTTGCGCCTGCATACTCTCTTCGTGCATCTCTCTCTCTCTCTCAAAAAATCTCGACTCAAAAGCCTCAAAATCCGGAGCTCTCATCTGAAAACGACTACCTCCACCGGTGGGAATCTCGTCACGGCTACCCCCCTCGGGTATATCATCCAGCTCCTCCTCTGCTCCCTCCAAGAACGGCTCATCAATGGTCACCTCCCGGCGTTGCCTCTTACGAGACGCATCCAAAGGTCGGATAAGTGCCAAATGAGCCTCGGAGCTCATACTCCACCTCGCATATACATCGGACGCGTCGCCCATCACAGAGGTCAAGGTCGGAGAGGGGAGTCGGAAGAGGGACATGGTTTTGTTCCGACCGTGCAATTTCCAGTCGAACCCCTTGGTGAAGGCAAGCATCTCTTGCCTCTGCAGTGCCGGTTTATCCAAATAGATGTCTCAGGACACCGGCTCTCCACTAATGCGCACCCCGAGATGCTCCGCGATAGGGGTCACGAACGCCCCAATCCCAATCCTCTGCTTCCCGGTCAGCCGGGCTTGTTTCTCCATGTGCTCAATCAGAAAACATCCGGCGTGCTTCCGCCTACCGTTCAAGGCCGACCATAAAAGGTGAAGATCAGTGGACAAGCACATCCCCAAGTCGGTACGGCTCAAAATCATCGAGGTGAACAGACGGTGGACATAACGGAGAACTGGGTTCCTGATCGAGGAGGCCTTGGCATACGTCGGATTATAAATGAGAAGCGTCTCCTCCCTGGGGTAAATCATCTTGGACCACAGCTCTATGTTTTCTTTGGCATGATCGCCCTGATGGAATGACCCGTCCTCGGCCCCGTTGATAATGGCGTTAACTTCGTCGGCCGAGAGCTCCCTTTCTGTGTTGTCGAGGTTGAAGCGAATAGATGCCGGAGTCCCGTGCTCCCTAAAAACCTCAAGTGTGGACAGAAACTCCACGGTGAGCACGTGGTAAGCGAGATAGTTTGCCCGAAAAATGTGCTCAAACCCGCACTGTCTCGCTAGTAACATAATATCATCGTATATCCCCATACCCGAGCCGTCTCCTCATGCAAAAATCGGAAATGTTTGTGTGGCATTCCGATAAGGCGCAACCACCTTCTTTTAGACTCAGATCCAGTCAATCTTAGCTTGAACTTCTTCTGGTCGAGCGCAATGGGATCTAATAGCCGCACTACCTTCGTCGGAGCCCTTTCCTTCTCTGTGGTTGCCTTAGACTTTCCGGCCTTACACGGCTTCGACTTCTTGCTTTGCTTTCCAGCCATTTCAAAGTTCCTACAAAACAACCATCCAATCAATATCCAATAAGTAACTCATAATGCAAACATTCAACAAGCGTCGACATAATCCAATAATCCCACAATATCAACTAAGAGCCCTATAATGTCCAATAAACATCAAAATCATAGACCCGACAGCCATATATTACGATCAACAAATCACACAACCTCCCCCAAACTTCGACTCCCCCATTTCATATTCAAAGGAACAAAATCACATCCCATAATAACAAAACTACATACTTCGATCATAATAGGACAAATTCTCTCCAATCCAATCTAATTCATTCAAAATTCGAATCATCATCAACAATTTAACTCATATCAATCCCAATTAACAATTCAATTCAATAAATTTACCCAATTCCAACAAATTCGAAATTAGGGTTCTTCCAATTTGGGGGTTTTTTTCAAAATTCGTTCAATTTCATCAATTAATCCCCCCAATTCGAAGTACCCATGAACAATCAAGCATAGATAACATGTTTCCATCAAGATTCTATCAACAATCGGGCATAAAATTCAAAGAACATCAAAGTCTAACAAAAGCCCCCAAAAAGTGGATCCCCAATTCGAAATTCAACAAAACTCCAAAAAGAATCCGTCAAAGTGCTTCAAAACATGTATAGAATTGAAAAACAAGAGGATTAAGTGTCGAAATTAAGTACCTTGATCGAATTTGTAAGGAAGAACAATAGAGAAAATCGCCCCTTGTTTCTTATCGGCCGATATGTGTGTGTGTGTGAGAAAAACGGGTGGGAGAAGTGTATAAAAGGGGTTATTAATCAACCGGGTCGAAGCGGATACTGGGCCGGGTATGTCCTATCGGGCTGGCCTATCGGCCGATAGGCTGGGCCGATAGGCACTCCAGAAACTTACGTACCTTACTATCGGGCGGGATATCGGTCGATAGGGTCTGCCTATCGACCACTGCTTGTAACATTTAATTTTTTTTAATTTTCCTCAGCCTATCGGCCGGGCCTATCGGCCGATAGGATCGCCGATAGGTTCGTCTGTCTTAAAAAAAATTTCAACTTTTTTCTATTTCGCATACTTGGTCCCGTTTTCGCTTGGATATGGCGATTAAAGACTTGCAAGTATCCAAAACTCGGCGTGCATGGATTAGAACTAAACAAAACTAACAAAGCTACTACGAAACTAGAAACTACAAAAATCACGCAAACGAACAATCGAAAACAAACGAATAAAACGAACTAATATACATACGTTGGGTTACCTCCCAACAAGTGCTACGTTTAACGTCTTTAGCTAGACGATACCTCATTCATTCCGGGTCTTCGAGGTAAGTAACATACTTCTCTTCGTGGTGCAACGGCTTGAAATAGTGCTTCATCCGATGTCCGTTCACCATAAACTTGTTCCCATCTTCTTTCATCACGACACATGATCCGTTTTGATTTACTTGAAAGACGGTGTATGGACCAGTCCACTTTGACATCAACTTCCCGGAAATAGACGGCCGAGAATTGAAAACGAGCACTTCATCTCCCGGACGAAGTCCTTCTTCCGAATGCGATCATCGTGAAACTTTTCGCTCTTTCCTTGTAAATCCTCGCATTTTCGAAAGCCTCGTTTCTCCACTCGTCGATTTCAGTGACTTCTCTCTTCTCGATCCACTAGCCTCAAGAAATTCAAATTAATCCGTCTAGTGGCCCAATACGCTTTAACTTCCACTCCACCGTAAATGACAGGATTTCCCAAAGACGAGCTGGTATGGAGACATTCCAATTGGAGTTTTATACGCGGTCCGATAAGCCCAAAGTGCATCATCTAGATATTTTGCCCAGTCCTTCTTGTTTGTGACCGTCTTCTCTAAAATTTGTTTGATCTCCCGATCAAGTAGCTCGGCTTGTCCATTAGCTTGCGGATGATAGGCGGACGTAATCTTATGTTTAACTCCATATTTTGCAAGAAGGGTTCCTAACCACCTATTATTAAAGTGGCTCCCCCCGTCACTCAACAAAGCTCGTGGAGTCCCGAAACGAGTCAAAATGTTCTTATTAAGAAATTTAATCACCACTTTCGAATCGTTCGTAATCGTCGGCATCGCCTCAACCCATCTCGACACGTAGTCGACCGCAAGTAAAATATACGAATAGCCTCGTGATTTTGCAAACGGGCCCATAAAATCGATACCCCATACGTCAAACAACTCTACTTCCATAATAGCGTGCTGCGGCATCTCGTCTCTTTTTGCTATGTTCCCCAATCGTTGGCATCTATCGCAATGTTTCACAAAAGCTTGGCAATCTTTATGAATAGAAGGCCAATAGAAGCCACATTGGTACACCTTCATGGCCGTTCGATTCGCTGCAAAATGACCCCCAATCGGTGCACTATGGCATTCTTTAATTATCCTTTGCCATTCGCTTTGTCGAACACACATGCGAATAATCCCGTCCGCGCACCTCCGATAAAGAATAGGGTCTTCCCAATAGTAAAATTTAACGTCATGGAAGAATTTCTTTCTTTGATGAGAAGAAAGACCCGTTGGAACATGCTTGATAGCAAGGAAATTAACATAGTCCGCGTACCATGGTGTATCGTCGGCCAAGGCTAGGATATGCTCGTTCGGAAAGTTCTCCTTTATTTCGACCCTCGAATCTTCTCCCTCAACCGGCTTCTCGAGACGGGAAAGGTGATCGGCAACAACATTCTCGCACCCCTTCCTATCCCGGATCTCCATGTCGAACCCTTGTAGAAGGAGTATCCATCTCACTAATCTCGGCTTCGAATCCTTCTTGGCAAATAGATAGCGAATCGCTGCGTGATCGGTATGAACAATAGTGTGAGTGCCCACAAGGTAAGGTCGGAATTTGTCGAATGCATAGACCACAGCGAGCAACTCTTTTTCCGTCGTGGTGTAGTTCATTTGGGATGAATCCATCGTCTTACTCGCATAATAAATTACCCGGAAAAGCTTATCCCGTTTTTGACCCAAAACGGCCCCAACGGCCCAATCGCTCGCGTCGCACATCAACTCGAATGGTGCACCCCAATCCGGAGTGATCAAGACCGGTGTCGAAATTAAGGCTCGTTTCAATGTCTCAAACGCCCTCAAGCAATCATCATCAAACTCAAATTTCACGTCTTTCTCGAGCAAGGAACATAACGGCTTCGTGATTTTTGAGAAATCCTTTATGAACCGTCTATAGAACCCCGCATGGCCTAGGAAGCTTCAGATCGATTTAACATTGGTTGGAGGCAGTAATTTCTCGATAGCAACCACCTTCGCTCGATCAACCTCCAATCCTTCCGAAGATACTTTATGCCCCAGCACTACTCCCTCTTGCACCATGAAGTGACATTTCTCCCAATTTAGAACAAGGTTCGTCTCCTCACACCGGGCAAGTACCAAAGATAAATTTTTCAAGCAATGGTCGAAAGATGAACCAAAAACTGAAAAATCATCCATAAATACCTCCATTATGTTCTCGACTAATCCGTGAAAGATGGCCATCATGCACCTTTGAAAAGTTGCGGGTGCGTTGCACAAGCCAAACGGCATCCTCCGGTAAGCGAATACCCCATAAGGGCACGTGAAAGCGATCTTGTGTTGGTCTTCCGGAGCGATAGCAATTTGATTGTACCCCGAATACCCGTCCAAAAAGCAATAATACTCATGTTCGGCCAAACGATCTAGCATTTGATCAATAAATGGAAGTGGAAAATGATCCTTCCTCGTCGCCGCATTAAGTAGCCGGTAGTCGATACAAACTCTCCATCCCCTGACTAGCCTTGTCGCGATTAATTCATCTTTCTCGTCCTTGATCACGGTCATACCCCCTTTCTTAGAGACGACTTGAGTAGGACTCACCCACTCACTATCGGAAATCGCATATATCATCCCGGCATCTAACAATTTGAGCACCTCTTTTCTCACAACCTCTTGCATTGCCGGATTTAATCTTCGTTGCGGTTGCACCCTCGGCTTATGATCGTCTTCTAGCAAAATCCGGTGCATACAAATAGAAGGGCTTATTCCCTTAATGTCTGAAATCGTCCATCCAATCGCCCCTTTGTGTTTTCGCAGCACCCGTAATAGCTTCTCCAAGTTAGTAGGTCCGAGAGAAGAAGAAACTATCACGGGATAGGACTCGTTCTCGCCCAAGAAGCAATATTGTAAGTGACCCGGCAACGGCTTAAGTTCTAACTTCGGCACCTCGATCGATCGGTCCTCAGCGACAACTCCCCCTTGAACGGGTTTGTTGACATCAAGATAGCATACGTCCCTCTCATTAGATCGAAACTCGTTCGCCTCCAACATTCGAACATACTTTGGCAAATCCTCGTAAATTTCTTCAACATCGGAATGTGAGTAAATGGATTGTGAAATGCAATGCTCCAACAAGTCGGTCGGGGGCGGCATAATAGACTCAATTGCATAACATTCCTCGGGCGCATCCTCGGGCTTCTTCATCGCGTCATAGATGGAAATCTTGATTTTGATCATTAACCCGAAGGTAAGATCACCCTCTTGGACGCCGATAAGTGCTCTCCCGTCGCTAGAAACGGTCTCCCAAAGATCAATGGTTGATTCTCGTCCTCGGGCATGTCAAGAACTACGAAATCGGCCGAAGACTAAGTGTTGGACTCTAACGAACACATCCTCCACAACTCCCTCGGATAAGAGATCGACCAGGTCCGCCATGAGTAGAGAAATGGTAGTCGGTTTCATCTCCCCAATCTTCAACCTCTTAAAGATGGATAGAGGCATAAGATTGATGCTTGCCCGAGATCACACAACACATTCTTGAACATTTGGTCGCCAATCATGCATGTCAAAGTAAAACGTCCGGATCCTTACCTTGAGCGGGAGCTTGTTTTGAATGATAGCGCTACACTCCTCTGTCAAATTTATTGTTTCAAACTTCGCCAACTTCCTCTTGCTTGCCACAGCGTCTTTCAAGAATTTAACGTACCCCGGCATGTCTCTCAAAGCGTCTAGAAGTGGAATGTTGATATTCACCTTTTGAAACATGTCAATAAACCGTTGAAGCTTTTCATCATATTTCGACTTGGCCAATCGCTGTGGAAATGGAGCTTTTACCTCAAAATCCTTCACATTCGAACCTAAAGGAGCCTTTCGACCGATAGGGGGGTCGATAGGCTCAATTTCTGGACTTCTGTCTGGGTATCGTGTGGGCCTATCGGCCGATAGTCTTGGCAAAAAGTCCTGCTGCGTTTCATCTGCCTTCTCGTTCTCGGCTCCCGTTTCTAGTACATCCTTGTTTCCAGATTTCTCAACTTCAGCCCCATGATTACTGTACCTTGTCCCACTCCGAATCTCGATTGCGTTGCATTGTTGCGTCTTCGGGTTGGTCTCGGTACTGCTCGGAAAATGGCCCGGCTTATGAAATCCGGCTTGGGCGTTCGCCATTTGACCCATTTGGGTCTCCACCATCGACATCTGCTTTGTCAAGGCTATCACTGAGTTTCCAATAGATGTCACACTATGCTCGAGAGTCCCGAACCTCTTGTCTACTTTATAAATAAAATCTTTTTGACTCGCCTCTAATCGTTCCAACATCTCTTCCATCGGTGTCTTAGCAATCGGCTCTTGAATAACCCCGTTTTTCACGTTAAATCCCGGTGGTGGCTGAAGAGCATTGTTCGGGTTGGCATAGGAGAAATTAGGGTGGTTTCGATTGTTCGGATAATAGTTCCCCCTATTCCCCCCTTGCCAGAAGTTTCCTCCTTGCACGTAATTTGCATCCTCTTCAATTGCAATAGGCTCGTTTAGCTCTTCAAAAACTGCATTGACTCCCAAAGTCTTCTTTCTTAGCATCTCAAGCTCTTTTTGTTGTCTTTCAAATTTCGCCTTCAAATCACCGTAGGCGTCCTCGTCACCGGATGGGACCTTTCTTCTCGTCATCTTCCTATCGGTCACCTCCTCGTAATCATTGTTGACCGCTAGCTCGATGAGATTCTTGGCCTCTTCATAATCGTTAGCAAGAAATCCCCCTTTCGAGGAATAGTCCAACTCTCTTCTAGCCTTCCTCGTCAAACCCCGATAAAACCGAATGTAGATTTCCTCCTTGTCAATTCCATGCTGTGGGCATTTGCGAAGTAGCTTCTTAAATCGGATCCATGCCTCGTATAAGTATTCATCCTCATATTGCTCGAATTGCAAGATATCATTGATTTGTTTTTGCACCTTCGAGGGAGGATAGAACTGTGCTAAGAACAACCGAGTCATCTCTCTCCAAGTACCAATTTCCTTCCGATCTAGGCTCTTGTACCAATCTAGCGCATCGTCTTCTAAGGAGAACCGGAATAGGCGGAGCTTAATGACATCCGGAGGCACTCCGTTTTGCTTGATGGTGGCACATATGTCCAAAAACGACTCAAGATGAGCGTTTGGATCTTCATTAACTCCTCCTCCGTATATTTGAGACTTCACCGTAGCGATGAGGGACGGCTTAAGCTCGAAGTTGTTGGCATCAATCTTCCCCCAACCTCCTTCTTGATAATCGTCCAGCTTAGGTCGAAAGCGGGCATTCAAAGGGATCTTCTCGGGACGAGCGAGTTCTCGTGGTGGGTCAACAATGCCGGCCATGGTATCAACGATAGGTATAGAAATAGTCTCGGTTCTCGCTTCTTGCTTCTTCCTCCTCAAAGACTTCTCGATTTTCGGATCCAAAGGAAATAAATCCTTTCCTTGGGATCTTGTGATCATGCACCGCCTACAAGGAAGAGAAAACAAGATGTGAGGAAACGAGATCGAATATTAATAATAATAGTATACAACCTAAAGTAACAATCTCTTCTTTTTCGAATTATCCCTTTAAGTTTTCTATCAATTCCCCGGCAACGGCGCCAAAAATTGATCGCTAGAATTCGCGTAGTATGGTTTTCAAATCCGATCAATTTTAAAATTTGTAAAACCTCGAAGTATTTCCAAGGTGTCGAACCCAAGGGAATTGATATGTCGAAAATAAAGGAATTAACTCTACTCAAAATTTGACTGCTATTTAGGAATCCGAAAATTTGATTTGTTTCTAATTATCTAACTTTAAAAATCGAAATATAAAAATTAAATAAAAGATGAATTATCTAAATCAAGCAAATAAAGCAAATTAGCAAGATAAAATCACAAGTGAAAGCTAATTGATCCTAGGGTAGTATCATCTAATTGAGTTCACACAATCCATTCACTTGATTCCTTTTCCCCAAATTTTAATTCAATCCTAGAAATAATCACTCACCGATCTAGAATTCCGATCAAGGCAACCTAGAAAGATAGTTAATTTAAACCCTTTTCCCTTGAGCTCAAAGAATTTAAATCACTTAAAAAGCGCCAACTTATTTATCTATGATTTATCTTACTCCACTTAGGTCTTAAGATCAAATCATATTGTGCATCAAGTATTTCCACTAATTAATTAATCCTTCCGGGCAAAATTAATTAGCTAACATGCATCGATTAAGGGCCCTTTAATCTAGCATGAGATTTAACACATCTTGAACACAAGTCTAGGATGAAAGGTAAAAAGGTAATCAAAGGGACATCATGTGAACATCAATTAAAATTACTAACCCTAGAATCAATCAATGGATTTAGCCAGACATAATCGAAATTAAACAAGAAATAGATGGAGAATGCATATTATTAATATGAAAAGAGAGATTACAACCCTTCCGGATGAGCTCTGAGTCTTCAATCTCCGAAAAAGGAGAAAAATAATAATAATTGCTTCCTTCCAAAAAGTTCTCGTCTCCAAGGAATTAATCTTGCCCAAAAAAATGTAAAAGTCTGCTAAAGATGATGAAGGATGATAAAGGATGGTGGAAGATGATAAAAGATGGTAAACTAGGTCTAGGAGGAGGTGTATATAGCCTATGGGAGTTAAACTCCCGATTAGCCCTAATCTAGGGAACAAAATCTATCCAAAAGAGTCACAATCCGTCAAAATTCGAGAACCCGCGGAGCAGCCTATCGGACGCACCTATCGGCCGATAAATTTCGCCCGATAGTTGGTTCGTCGGTCGACTTCACTCGATAGGGCTTGGACACCTTTCGGATGCACCTATCGGCCGATAGGCTGGCCCGATAGGTGGTCTGACTTTTGCAAAAATCCGTTTCTTCCATCCGTTTGACTCGACTCTCGGTCCTTTGTCTCGTTTTGGGTCCTTTTGGCTCTAAAAACCTGCAAACACACTAAAACCAACCCAAACGCGTAATACGGCTCGAGTAATCATAAATAAGCCAAATACGAGCACATTAATCACGAAACGAGATAAAAACCTAGTATAAAATCCTAGAAAAATGTGGTAAAATTACCACTTATCACCCGCCCTTGTACCTAATTAGTCTCACAGAGGTACATTACCGTGTGCACAGTCCAATGTGTCGGTGAACCCAACACATGACCAGCACATGCCCGACTAAAAATTCCACACATCCCCACCCGGCCGCGCAATATGAACCCAGAAGGTCATATGAACAAGAATGACCATGAATAATAATAATGAATAACAATCCGACAAAGTCAAGAATGACTCACCGAGATGAAATGATAGTGAAATGAATGATAGATCAATGAAATAGTTGGAACCGTCGTTCCTCGTGAATGAAGTGATTAATTGACAATTACAAGTATCAATATGGTTAATACATTATGAATGAATTATGATTATGAATGAACAACAACAAAAGGAATGAATATCTTTTTAACCGAGTAAGAATTAACTTACTCAACCGGTGAAGAATGTCCTTCCTCGAACAAACGTCCAAAAAGGGATGTCGGTCGCTCGAACAACCTTGAATGACAATTACCAACAATGCTCAATATACGTATCAAACATGATTATAACCGACTCAAACGTCGATACAACAATATCCAAACTCATTGAGGCATTCTAGCGAACACTAAGCAAACACACATCCTTCGATAATATCCAAATCTCGAATATATCAAAACCCACTCCAAAATGAGTATTTCAAACCAACAAAACACATTCAATGATATCAATAATCCCATAGGAATCCACAATACGAGTTAACGACAACATCTAATCGAAAACCCCCAAATATCAAAGTCAACTCCAAGGTGTTCTTGAATCAAACCCCAACAATACGTGAAATCCGAAATATATGTTATCAAATCCGAAGAAATACATTTATACAAGGTAGATAATCCATATCTAACGTATTCCAACAACAATCGAAGCTTACACGAAGAAATCGGAAGGAAAAACCCAAAACTCCGAAATTCTAGATTCAAGAAATCATTACCTTGATTTGAAGTATTGGAGATGATGAAGTGATGATTATTCCAACTCAAAAGCTTGAAGATGATGATAGGTGATAGTAGCTCTAAGAACACTCTCCAAGTCGTCCAAAATCACCCGGAATCGCCCAAAAATGAAGTGAGAAATGAAAATGACGAAGAAAGGGCTGAACTGTCCTATTTATAGAAATCTCAGTTTAGCGCGCGCTAGCTCCAGTTCATAGCGTGCGCTAACGGGTGTTTTGGGTAGTCCAGTACCCACTGTCCGTAAATGGTAGCATGCGCTACGTACCTTTTTGTAGCGTGCGCTACGGCTGTACACTTAGCGTGCGCTAACCCCAGAATGTTAGCATGCGCTAACGAATTATCTGATGCCCAGTACTGGAGTCCAGAACCTACTGTCCTCTGGTCTGTTCGCGGTAGCGCGCGCTACCCTCAATATTTAGCATGCGCTACTACACCATTTGCGTACGCTAAAAACCACTCATAGCATGCACTAAGAAATAATCCAATTCAGTCCAGTACCCACTGGACTCTGCCTGTCCGACCTTAGCGCGCGCTACACCAAAATGTATAACGTGCGCTACTACAACCCACTATCGCGCGCTACTTACCATTTGTAGCGTGCGCTACTTATAACTCACCTGCAGTCCAGTGCCTTCTAGACTGTCAGCCTGAAAAACATTAGCGTGCGCTAATGCTGAGTGGTAGCGTGCGCTACCTGTACTCAATTAGCGTGCACTAAAGAGAGTACGTAGCGTGCGCTACTCCTCACACACATCCCACAACAAAGATGAAAATGATGATACGCTCGGCCCGACTATCCAACTGGGTTGAATGATGAAAAAACTGATACGTGATACCAATATACTCCGAACAGTGAATACAATGATTGAATATGAGTGACAAATGATCAATAATAAGTGAAAATTACTGAGTGATAATTAGTGAATGATAAATACTGAATGATAATGACTGAATTACAAACGGGTATTACATTTACTTCTAGATTAAATCTTGTTAATAGGAGATAAAACAACATTACATGCATGCGAGTCGGAACTCAACGAAAACTCGGGTTTATTGATTAGATTCAAGCCTTTTATATTGAAAATCTGCTCTAACAGCTCCGATTAAGCTTTTACTTCTTGATTAAGTCTTGTTGTAGCAAGGACAGACTATAATAGCTCAGATTTAGCCTTTACTTCGTGATTAAATCTTGTTAATATGAGGTAAAACCACGTTATATGTATTCGAGCCGGAACTCTACGAAAACTCGAGTTTATTGATTATATTCGAACATTTTATATTGAGAATTGGCTACAATAGCATAGATTAAGCCTTTACTTCTTGATTAAGTCTTGTTAATAGGAGATAAAACCAAATTACATATATTCGAGTGGTAACTCTACGAATACTCGGGTTTATTGATTAGATTCGAGCATTTTGTATTAAAAATTGGCTATAATAGCTTAGATTAAACCTTTACTTCTTGATTAAATCCTGTTAATAGGAGATAAGACTAAGTTACATGCATTAGAGTCGAAACTCTATGAAAACTCGAGTTTATTGATTAGATCCGTGCCTTTTATACTCAGAATTGGCTATAATAGCTCCGATTAAGCTTTTACCTCCTGATTAATTCTTGTTGTAGCAAGGACTGACTATAATAGATCAGATTAAGCCTTTACTTCCTAATTAAATCTTTTTAATAGGAGATAAAACCACGTTACATGCATTCGAGTCGGAACTCTACGAAAACTCGGGTTTATTGATTAGATTCGAGCTTTTTGTATTGAGAATTGGCTACAATAGCTTAGATTAAGCTTCTGTAACACCCCAAAAGGCGGCTATTACAGTGCCGTGGACCCCACACTGGGACCCACCAGGCGATATCCAAAACAGATTAAATAAATATTATTTGTGATACCGAACCACAATGAATAGTCATTACTCCGATTAGGAGTTTACTAAAAATATGGCCAACGGCCTTATAATACACAGGATCCGAAAAAAAACAAGTATAAACCATATGGAGATGGAAAATACTTCAAATGTCAATACAGCCAGATAGTAATTTGAATGAAGCAGAAAATAAAATAACATAACACGGTTTAACATAACCGGACAACAAATGATGTGGGCCCCCCAAACTACTATCCTTCGAACCCTTCGCCGTCAGCATGCTCTTCCCGTGCCTTGCCTTTGCCTCGACCTAAAATACAATACAAGTATTTCGCCCATAACACAGGGTCAGATATACATGATAATCAATTCTTCCGACATTATACAATTCACATATATAGATCTCAAGAAAATCATTCCGACTATTAATCATACCCCTCGGGCGTATGAAACAATCAGTCACAAACCATCGAACACATCCAATCATACATGGACTATGAACGATTAACAATATAGCTCAAGATGGACATCACAGTACGCCCGATCCGGAAATGTGTCCGTGTACATGTCCACCCCGTATACGGAATCCAGAATATACGTGTGACAATGTACCTAATTAGCCTCACGAACTACGTCTCGTGTGCACAGTCCAATACGGAAACATCCACGTATGACTATAAAAGTGCCCGGCTAAAAATCCTACACAATATCCAATCGGCACGCAGATATGATTCCGGAAATGTCACGATACAACATGACAACGAAGTTCAACGAAATACATATCCGATTAAGGATCAAGGAAACTCACCGAAGTGAAAATAAAGACCAACGAGATCAACGATTCAAAGTGACGTGTTTGGGAATGCAACACCCATGATGAAACGGAACAACGTCAAGGACAATGTCAAATCACGATAAGCAGTTCATAAACATTTCATACACACGAAATATATAACCATCACATGAATCTAATCATCATTATAACCAAGCAAGATAACTTGCCTCAATACGGAGACGAGAATAGTCCTCTTCTTGTCGGAACGAACGAACAGTCCTCGACTAATATTGTTTACTCGAACAATCAACCTTAAAAGAAATACATTTTACTCAATAACATATTCGTATAATTATCAATATAGGATTAATAAGACGTCATCCTACAATCCTTTAGAATAGTTTGCTATCTCCAATTATCGAAGCCTTATGTCAGGAGTTCTTTTAACATCATTACAACCATAAAAATCGGTTTACAATACTTACCGAATGTTCGCATGGTTCATCATAAACAAGAGTTCTATCAAGGGTATGTTGAATAACCAATTATAATGTTAAGATCATCTTATGATGATTAAACTTTCCAAAACATTGAAACGTTGAAAGGTAAAATCTGCACATTTATGATCATTCTCCTCTCATCTAAATTGAATATTAAGCTTACAACAAGTTTATTAGTTCTGAGATTACACCATATCCATGAGGGTTATCAAAATCTTTGTTTACAAGGCTGGAAGATTCATTAACATCATGATGAATTCACCATCTATCTAGTATGATGATCAAAACAAACTAAGTTCTCAACACATTAGATTAATAAAAAGTTGTTGTGTTGGTTTCACAATTATCCTTAACCATTCAAAATCTTGCTGAGCTAAACATAAGGAGAATACGATTCTTAAGAAATCTGAGTAAGAAGACATCCTTCTACTACTAACATCGCCAAGTTCTTCCCAAGGTAAGTGAAAACTTAAAATGGTGTTTAATCACTTTATGATAACAACTTTATTAGTTAAATCCAAATATGGTGAAGTTAACTGATTCAAAGGTATTTTACTGAGCTAAATTCGTCCAACAAGATGAGCATGATAGTCACAACGTGGTTAGAATCACTATATCATCAAGAACACATCCATCTCAAACCCTTATTTATCATATTCATCAAAAGTGTTAAAAATGTTGGATTAAAACTATGTTTTACTTGATTAATCTACTCTAGGTGAAGTATAATTCGTTATTAACATCAACATATGAAAATGATGCCGAGAGGAAGGTACACCTACCTCCAGAAATGAAGAACAACTTCAATGCTATGAGAAAATATACTCCAAGCTCAAGAACACCTCCTAATCTCTAAGGAAATGAGCCCCACTCCAAGATTTAAGGCTTAGAAGCAAGTTGGGGGAGGTTGATATCGGTTTGGGAGTGCAGAGGGACGATATATGGAGAGAGAATCGGTTTGGAGTTGTGAAGAAATGAAAAATAGGCTGGTCCTATAAATAGACTGTACATACTTAGTGCACGCTATCAGAACAGTTTAGCGTACGCTAATACACTTACGTACGCTAACCGGTCGATATTACGTACGTAAGTGGCTTACAGTGGCTACTGTCTTGAATTCGCAGGTCGTTAGCGCACGCTAATGAAAAATGGGTTACGCACGCTAATAAAAGTTGACTCTGGCCGACATGACAGCTCAGACCTTACTCACATGCATGCCAACGGCTAAGGAGTTCACGTGCTGAAGTCAACTGATGCCAGATTCCCTCTTAGCGTACGCAACAGAGGAAACATTACGCACGCTAAGGCACAGGATTAGCATACGTTAATCGTACTATGCAGCGTACGCTACATCAACAGAAAAATTCGAAAATGCAACTCTCTAATTAACATCGAATCATAACATATGAAATGAAATAACAACGATATGAAATTCAAATCTATAATACCTCAACATAATACTAAATTCAACGACTCATGATAATCAGATTATCCGAATAATACAATGACAGGTAAAAATGAAAAGTTACAGTCGGATATTACATACTCTCCCCTTAAAAAGAGTTTCGTCCTCGAAACTAAGGGGTAAATAACTCGGGGTATCTCGCTCGCATACTATCCTCGGTCTCCCACGTAGCCTCCTCGACTCCGTCTCGTGACCACTGAACCTTCAGTAGGGGAATCGTCTTGTTCCGTAACTGCTTGATCCTCCTCTCGAGTATCCGCACAGGGCGATCCTCGTACGAATGATCCTAGGCTAATTCAATCTCTTCGAACTGAAGTACATGGCTCGGATCAGCAACATATTTTCTCAAATGGGAAACATGAAACACGTTGTGAATCTTACTCAAAGTCGACGGTAAAGCTAGTCGATAGGCCAGATCACCTACACGCTCCAAAACCTCAAATGGCCCAATGTACCTCGGGCTCAGCTTGCCCCTCTTCCCAAAACGAAAAACACCTCGGGTAGGAGATACCTTCATTAACACATGGTCACCAATTTCGAACTCAAGCGGTCGTCGACGGTGGTCAGCATAAGACTTCTGTCGACTTTGAGCCGTTAACAACCGACTCCTAATCAAAGTGATCTTCTCCCGAGCTGCTAATAACATATCGGGTTCCGTACCCAGAGATTCTGACAGTTCGTCCCAACACAAAGGGGACCTACAGCGACGGCCATACAATGCTTCATACGGTGCCATCTGAATCGAAGCGTGCCAACTATTATTATAAGTGAATTCCACCAAAGGCAGCTGGGCTTCCCAATCGTCCTTCCAATCAAGAGCACATGCTCTCAACATGTCCTCTAGAGTCTGGATGGTTCTCTCAGACTGACCATCGGTCTGTGGATGAAAAGCCGTACTGAAATTCAACTTCGTGCCCATCGCACGATGAACTGCCTTCCAGAAGTGTGACACAAATCGCCCGTCACGGTCTGATACAATACTCTTGGGGGTACCGTGTAATCCCACAATTTCCTTAATAAACAGCTGGGCCAATCTATCGGGACCCCACGTGTCCTTAATCTCCAAGAAGTGGGCTGATTCGGTCAGACGGTCCACAATCACCCAAATCGTATTCATTCCTCGACGACTCGTCGGCAAGCTAGTAATAAAATCCATAGATATGTCCTCCCATTTCCACTCGGGAATCGGGAGTGGTTTCAGCATTCCTGCGGGTCGCTGGTGCTCAATCTTAACCTGCTGACAGGTTAAACATCTCGAAACAAATTCGGCAACCTCACGTTTCATATTCCCCCACCAATAATTCTGCTTCAAATCCTTATACATCTTGCTAGATCCCGGGTGAATAGAGTACGGGGTAGCATGGGCTTCTCTCATGATAGAGTTTCTAAACTCTTCGTCAGCGGGTACACAAACTCGATTTCTAAAACGTATCAATCCATCCTCGTGGATCACGAATCCAGGGGCTTTCCCTTGGGTTACTTCATCCCGAACTCGAGATAAGAATGGGTCCGTAATTTGCTTCGATTTGATCATATCATCAAGAGACGAAGAAATCTCAAGGGTGCAAAGTTGTCCCTGAACACGTTGTAACCAAACTTCAATTTCTGACCTCATAAGGTCCAACTGCAACTCTCTCTGTCTTTGTCAAGATTTCGGCATCGCACTGTTTTACGGCTCAAAGCGTCGGCAACCACATTTGCTTTACCTGGATGATAAAGGATCTCGATATCATAGTCCTTGATTAATTCTAGCCACCTTCTCTGTCTCATGTTGAACTCCTTCTGAGTAAAAATGTACTTTAGGCTCTTGTGGTCTGTAAAGATCTGGCAGGTAACTCCATAAAGATAGTGACGCCAGATTTTCAAAGCAAACACCATGGCTTCTAACTCCAAGTCATGGGTCGGATAGTTAACTTCATAGGGTCGCAATTGTCTCGATGCATAGGCAATCACTTTCCCTTCCTGTATTAGTACACACCCCAGACCCTGTCTCGACGCGTCACTATACACCAAAAATCCTTCCGTTCCTTTTGGTAAGACCAAAACAGGTGCCGAAATCAATCGACTCTTGAGCTCTTCAAAACTTTGCTGACATGTTTACGACCACAAATACTTCTTGTCCTTTCGTAGTAAGTTAGTCATCGGTTGCGCAATTTTAGAAAATCCTTCTACGAACCGTCGGTAGTAACCTGCTAGGCCGAGGAAACTACGAACTTCCTTCACGTTCTTCGGTGGTAGCCAATCTCGAATGGCTTCCGTCTTTTGTGGGTCCACCCTCACCCCTTCGGCTGATACCACATGCCCGAGAAAGATAACCTCAGGCATCCAAAATTCACACTTAGAAAATTTCCCATAAAGCTGTTCCCGCCTCAATGTATCAAGAACTTGGTGGAGGTGACGCTCGTGCTCTTTGTGGTCACGAGAGTAAATAAGAATGTCGTCAATAAAAAAGACTACAAAGCGATCCAGATAGTTAATAAAAACTCGATTTATCAACTCCATGAATACCGCCGGTGCATTAGTCAGTCCAAATGGCATCACCACAAACTCATAATGCCCATAGCGAGTACGGAATGCTGTCTTCGAAATGTCAGACTCTCGAATCCTCAACTGATGATAACCAGATCTCAAGTCGATCTTAGAAAACACGGCAGCTCCCTGAAGTTGGTCCAATAAATCATCAATACGAGGCAAGGGATACTTGTTTTTGATGGTTACCCTATTCAGCTCACGGTAATCAATACATAAGCGCAGAAATCCATCTTTCTTCCGTACAAATAACACTGGTGCTCCCCAAGGGGACGCACTAGGTCGAATATAGCCCTTGTTAGTCAACTTCTCAAGCTGGTTCTTTAATTCTTGCATCTCAGTCGGAGCCATACGGTACGGTGCTTTTGAGAGCGGGGACGTACCTTGTTCTAACTCAATAATAAACTCCACATCACGATGAGGAGGTAAGCCTGGCAACTCGTCTGGAAATACATCTGGGTAGTCTCGGACTACCGGAATGTCGGTCAATTCAACTGGTCGATCTGCTGTTTTGGTCATGTAGCACCAATAACCAATACACCCTTGATTAAGCAGTTTCACTGCTTTCATAGCGCTGATGACTCTCCCAGAACGACTGGGATTATCACCTCGAAAAATACACTCGAAACCATCATCGGAAGTGACGGTTACCATTCGCTTGCAGACACTGAGTAATGCATCATGACGATCCATCCAATCGATACCCAAGATTATATCATCCTTAGGTAAATTGACTACAATCAGATTTGACAACCACTCACGGTCGTTCAAACGAATCGGATAGTCCTGGACTTCACGATTTCCAATAATTCTTCTACCATCAGGTAGACCAATCACGTAGGGCTCACAATTGATAACATGGTCTAGAGGCAAACGACTTAAACAAGAAGAAGATATAAAGGAGTGTGAAGCACCGGTATCAAAAAGAACACACACAGGCTGGGAGTGGATCTCGAGTATACTTGAAATCATGCTGGCCTCGGGATCGTCAGCTTTCTTCATCTCGTAAATCCTGGGTTTCGCAGTTCCGGCACCAGGTGTATCACTTTGATTTCCACGGCCCATTCCCCTATTCGCCCCGGTGGTCTGATAGGAAGCGGATGGAGGCGTCCGGTTCTGGACAGAGGATTGAACTGGGGCATGAGACGCTACTGGTTCAGGTCCTGGCCCACCCCTGCAAAAACGAGCACGGTGACCAATCTTGCCACAAGTATGGCATGTGACGGCAGGCTTCGGGCATTTGGAGCTGAAATGCCCCTGGTCTCCGCAGTTATAGCACACAACAGATGAGGGGACCGCTCGAGAGTGCGATCCAGCTGGCTTCGACGCCATGGGTGGTCGATCAGAAGGGTTTGGCAATGGTAGGGCTTCTGAATGTCCCGGTTACTCTCGATGCAGTTACGGTTTCGACCTTTTGTTGTTGGATCGTGGTTGTTTCTTGGAAATCTCCTTCGCGGTGAGTTCGTACTCCAGAGCTTTCTCGATGAACTCTGGTAAGGTAGTACAGTGGTGATTCAACAGCTGCATTCTCATTCGGGGTTTAAGCCTCTTGAGAAAGTATTTGATCTTATCGGCCTCTGTTCGGATAATTGTCGTGGCGAAAGGATGGAGTGCCTGGAATTTCTCAGCAACAGATAATACATCATCGTCTTCAGATGGGTCGGGGTTCAATAGTTCCGACAGTTTGGCCTCACGGAGTGGCCCTGGATAGTAACGGTCTAGCATGAGGTTTTTAAATTCCTCCCAAGTGTAAACACCATCAGCTGGCCTTACTGAAAGCCACCAGGTATGAGCGCCTTTGCTAAGATAATACGCGGCTACCGAGACGCGATTCTCTTCCGGGCAGTCCACCATCTGGAAAAGTTTCTCAAAATGCTCGATCCAATGCACAATGTCAGCAGGCTCAGAGGAGCCTTCAAAAGTCGGTGGTCGCTGGCGAGAGATGTCGCTGATAATCCGACTCACGAGTCCGCCAATCACAGGAGGAGGATGAGCCCCCTGTTGCTGGCCAGTAGCGGCCCTCTGCATAGCTTCCATTAGTTGACCCATCTGGGTCATCTTTGTCATCATGCCCTGTATTACGACGTAAGGATCGACACGCGCATCCCCACGTCCACTGTGGTGCGATTGTTCCCTAGAAGGTGAACCACTGTCTGCGGAACTCTGATCCGCATTCGCGGGTCTGTTGGCTCGAGGTATCGGGATTCGGCCCCTTCCGCGGCCTCGTCCCCCTCTGCCACGACCTCTCAGGTTTCTTTCCATACTGAAAGAATCAATCATAGTGATAACCATAAGTACAGTTCAAGATACTAAAATTCATGCTAAGTTAATAGCAACAAGGAATCACACATTCAAGGAAAACGGTTATCGATACCACGAATGTCGCACCGAATATTATATCGTTGTCAAGTCGAACAATTTCAATTATATAATCAATTCAGCATTTACCTCGGATTATCAATCAGATAAATCCTATCACAATTCCTCGAAATAACATGATCAACAAGGAGACCCATACTGATATCAATATCATGCCAGTAATTAAATCATGGCTCATAAAGTACATACCGTATTTGGCTCGTAGGGTCAAGCGCTTGCACAGGTCACACGTGACACGAAGGTCTCTTGATACTAGTTCATTTCTCAATGACTCATAAAAAGGAAACAACTCTCCGATACCATCTTCTGTAACACCCCAAAAGGCAGCTATTACAGTGCCGTGGACCCCACACTGGGACCCACCAGGCGATATCCAAAACAGATTAAATAAATATTATTTGTGATACCGAACCACAATGAATAGTCATTACTCCGATTAGGAGTTTACTAAAAATATGGCCAACGGCCTTATAATACACAAGATCCGAAAAAAAACAAGTATAAACCATATGGAGATGGAAAATACTTCAAATGTCAATACAGCCAGATAGTAATTTGAATGAAGCAGAAAATAAAATAACATAACACGGTTTAACATAACCGGACAACAAATGATGTGGCCCCCCCGAACTAGTATCCTTCGAACCCTTCACCGTCAGCATGCTCTTCCCGTGCCTTGCCTTTGCCTCGACCTAAAATACAATACAAGTATTTCGCCATAACACAGGGTCAGATATACATGATAATCAATTCTTCCGACATTATACAATTCACATATATAGATCTCAAGAAAATCATTCCGACTATTAATCATACCCCTCGGGCGTATGAAACAATCAGTCACAAACCATCGAACACATCCAATCATACATGGACTATGAACGATTAACAATATAGCTCAAGATGGACATCACAGTACGCCCGATCCGGAAATGTGTCCGTGTATATGTCCACCCCGTATACGGAATCCAGAATATACGTGTGACAATGTACCTAATTAGCCTCACGAACTACGTCTCGTGTGCACAGTCCAATACGGAAACATCCACGTATGACTATACAAGTGCCCGGCTAAAAATCCTACACAATATCCAATCGGCACGCAGATATGATTCCGGAAATGTCACGATACAACATGACAACGAAGTTCAACGAAATACATATCCGATTAAGGATCAAGAAAACTCACCGAAGTGAAAATAAAGACCAACGAGATCAACGATTCAAAGTGACGTGTTTGGGAATGCAACACCCATGATGAAACGGAACAACGTCAAGGACAATGTCAAATCACGACAAGCAGTTCATAAACATTTCATACACATGAAATATATAACTATCACAAGAATCTAATCATCATTATAACCAAGCAAGATAACTTGCCTCAATACGGAGACGAGAATAGTCCTCTTCTTGTCGGAACGAACGAACAGTCCTCGACTAATATTGTTTACTCGAACAATCAACCTTAAACGAAATACATTTTACTCAATAACATATTCGTATAATTATCAATATAGGATTAATAAGACGTCATCCTACAATCCTTTAGAATAGTTTGCTATCTCCAATTATCGAAGCCTTATGTCAGGAGTTCTTTTAACATCATTACAACCATAAAAATCGGTTTACAATACTTACCGAATGTTCGCATGGTTCATCATAAACAAGAGTTCTATCAAGGGTATGTTGAATAACCAATTATGATGTTAAGATCATCTTATGATGATTAAACTTTCCAAAACATTGAAACGTTGAAAGGTAAAATCTGCACATTTATGATCATTCTCCTCTCATCTAAATTGAATATTAAGCTTACAACAAGTTTATTAGTTCTGAGATTACACCATATCCATGAGGGTTATCAAAATCTTTGTTTACAAGGCCGGAAGATTCATTAACATCATGATGAATTCACCATCTATCTAGTATGATGATCAAAACAAACTAAGTTCTCAACACATTAGATTAATGAAAAGTTGTTGTGTTGGTTTCACAATTATCCTTAACCATTCAAAATCTTGCTAAGCTAAACATAAGGAGAATATGATTCTTAAGAAATCTGAGTAAGAAGACATCCTTCTACTACTAACATGGCCAAGTTCTTCCCAAGGTAAGTGAAAACTTAAAATGGTGTTTAATCACTTTATGATAACAACTCTATTAGTTAAATCCAAATATGGTGAAGTTAACTGATTCAAAGGTATTTACTGAGCTAAATTTGTCCAACAAGATGAGCATGATAGTCACAACGTGGTTAGAATCACTATATCATCAAGAACACATCCATATCAAACCCTTATTTATCATATTCATCAAAAGTGTTAAAAAGGTTGGATTAAAACTATGTTTTACTTGATTAATCTACTCTAGGTGAAGTATAATTCGTTATTAACATCAACATATGAAAATAATGCCGAGAGGAAGGTACACCTACCTCCAGAAATGAAGAACAACTTTAATGCTATGAGAAAATATACTCCAAGCTCAAGAACACCTCCTAATCTCCAAGGAAATGAGCTCCACTCCAAGATTTAAGGCTTAGAAGCAAGTTGGGGGAGGTTGATATCGGTTTGGGAGTGCAGAGGGACGATATATGGAGAGAGAATCGGTTTGGAGTTGTGAAGAAATGAAAAACAGGCTGGTCCTATAAATAGACTGTACATACTTAGCGCACGCTATCGGAACAGTTTAGCGTACGCTAATACACTTACGTACGCTAACCGGTCGATATTACGTACGTAAGCGGCTTACAGTGGCTACTGTCTTGAATTCGCAGGTCGTTAGCGCACGCTAATGAAAAATGGGTTACGCACGCTAATAAAAGTTTACTCTGGCCGACATGACAGCTCAGACCTTACTCACATGCATGCCAACGGCTAAGGAGTTCACGTGCTGAAGTCAACTGATGCCAGATTCGCTCTTAGCGTACGAAACAGAGGAAACATTACGCACGCTAAGGCACATGATTAGCGTACGTTAATCGTACTATGTAGCGTACGCTACATCAACAGAAAAATTCGAAAATGCAACTCTCTAATTAACATCGAATCATCACATATGAAATGAAATAACAACGATATGAAATTCAAATCTATAATACCTCAACATAATACTAAATGCAACGATTCGTGATAATCAGATTATCCAAATAATACAATGACAGGTAAAAATGAAAAGTTACAGTCGGATATTACAGCTACTTCTAGATTAAGTCTTTTTGATAGGAGATAAGACCATGTTACATGCATTTGAGTCGGAAATCTATGAAAACTCGCGTTTATTGATTAGATTCGAGCCTTTTGTACTCAGAGTTAGATATAACAGCTACGATTAAGCTTTCACTTCTTGATTAAGTCTTTTTGTAGCAATGACTGACTATAATTGCTCAGATTAAGCCTTTACTTCGTGATTAAATCTTCTTAATAGGAGATAAAAACATGTTACATTCATTCGAGTCGGAATTCTATGACAACTCGGGTTTATTGATTAGATTCGAGTATTTTATATTGAAAGTTGGCTATAACATCTTAGATTTAGCCATTACTTCTTGATTAAGTCTTGTTAATAGGAGATAATACCACATTACATGCATTCGAGTCGAAACTCTATAAAAACTCGGGTTTATTGATTAGATCTGAATCTTTTGTACTCAAAATTGGCTATAACAACTCCAACTAAGCGTTTACTTGTTAATTTAGTTTTGTTGTAGCAAGGAGTGACTATAATAGCTCAGATTTAGCCTTTACTTCCAGATTAAATCTTGTTAATAGGAGATAAAACCACATTACATGCATTCGAGTCGGAACTCTACGAAAACTCGGATTTGTTGATTAGATTCAAGCCTTTTATATTGAAAATTGGCTCTAACGGCTCCGATTAAGCTTTTACTTCTTGATTAAGTCTTGTTGTAATAAGGACTGACTATAATAGCTCAGATTTAGCCTTTACTTCCTGATTAAATCTTGTTAATAGGAGATAAGACCACATTACATGCATTCGAGTTTACTGATTAGATTCGAGCATTTTATATTGAGAATTGGCTATAATAGCTCAGATTAAGCCTTTATTTCTTGATGAAGTCTTGTTAATAGGTCATTTTTTGGTCACTAGCAACCTCTTTTTCATGCTTCTCTCTAAAAATTTTTCTCCCCCTTCTCTCTACAATCTTCTTACCATATTCATCTGTTCTTGAGTTTTCCGAACGTTATCTTCATACTCCACTGATGACGTCTTTCTTTTTTCTCTTTTACACCACCTAGTGCGGCGGCTTTCCTTTTTTTTATTCCTGCTCTCATGGCAGAAAAAACATCTCCTCATGGGGCAGCCGCCCTCCCAACATCTACATGTGATAACATTAATAACACCGCCAGTCAACTATACAGCTCCCTAAAATCAGATCCTGCTCCCTTAAAAAATAAATCACCCGTGGTAATCTTTCAAATATCAAATACAAATGTGGTTATAACCCAGATTTCAGATCTCAATATCCCTGTTAATCTCACGTCTAACTTCGACAACCCAAAACCAGATAATGTTTTCTCTAGCTCCAAAAATACGTCTGACCCGCTTCAAGGCACCTCTTCAGATCGGGAGCCCAGCCTTGTCGTCGGTCCTGCATAAGGTCCCCTCATTTCTCCTGCGGTGGTCATCTCCTCAAAATGTCCGGAGGATTTGGCGGGCGATGTTCATGGTGGCGACTTGACGGCGGAGGTGGCTGCGGGTTCAGCACATAAAAACCCTCCTTCTCAACCCGTGGTGGCGAGTTTGGCCTCTAAAAACCCCCATCCACCTACTCAAATCGACGCCCAAGCGCCATTACCTCCGAACCCAACAACCAAAACACCTCCCGACCTCCTGTCCTTCTCAGATATTGTCCCTTGCTAATCAGATCACTGAAAACATCAATAAGTATTCCGTCTGTAAAGAGGCGGCGTTCGTAGATCGCTCGAGGCCGAGAAACCCTGGTTTTAGCAGGAACACCATGCCAAGGGAGGTTTCTGGAAATGAGTCTTCAAGTCTGGAAGAAGGAGGAATTCCGCCAGTGGAACCGGACCCGAGCGCTCCAGGAACATCTCAAAAACCTGGTGTGAACAAATCTTATCGTGATGTCATTACAATGGAAGACACTGATGATTTCAAATTCGGTTCAGTTGATTTGTCTGACACCAACCCCACGGTAATCTTCTCTAAGGTCGAATGTGACTCAGTTTCCGAATACTACAAATTTGATCTCATTGGCAAATTTACATACGGTAAACCGTCGAATCAGGTAATATCCCAACAACGGCGGAGGTGGCTGCGGGTTCAGCACATAAAAACCCTCCTTCTCAACCCGTGGTGGCGAGTTTGGCCTCTAAAAACCCCCATCCACCTACTCAAATCGACGCCCAAGCGCCATTACCTCCGAACCCAACAACCAAAACACCTCCCGACCTCCTGTCCTTCTCAGATATTGTCCCTTGCTAATCAGATCACTGAAAACATCAATAAGTATTCCGTCTGTAAAGAGGCGGCGTTCGTAGATCGCTCGAGGCCGAGAAACCCTGGTTTTAGCAGGAACACCATGCCAAGGGAGGTTTCTGGAAATGAGTCTTCAAGTCTGGAAGAAGGAGGAATTCCGCCAGTGGAACCGGACCCGAGCGCTCCAGGAACATCTCAAAAACCTGGTGTGAACAAATCTTATCGTGATGTCATTACAATGGAAGACACTGATGATTTCAAATTCGGTTCAGTTGATTTGTCTGACACCAACCCCACGGTAATCTTCTCTAAGGTCGAATGTGACTCAGTTTCCGAATACTACAAATTTGATCTCATTGGCAAATTTACATACGGTAAACCGTCGAATCAGGTAATATCCCAACAACTTAAACTTGATGGTTTTGGACTATGCGAAGGGGATTTCCTAAATGGTAAACATGTACTCATCAATTTGACTAGCAAATCTCTTTGTGACAAGCATTGGATAAAAAGAGAAATGTTTTTGCAGGATTTCCTATGAGATTATTTCAGTGGTCTCCAACATTTAATTTCAAGCAGGAACTGGCCTTAGTTCATGTGTGGATTAAAATTCATGGATTACCATCTCAATGGTTTGATGTTCGGCTTAAAACTATAGCGAGTCTTGTTAGTAATTTTGTTAAGGTTGATGATTTTACGCTTAATCGGGCCAGAATGAATTTTGCCAGAATGTGTGTGGTTATTAACTTGGAAGAACCCCTTATTAAAAAAATTAATCTCCAGATGGAGGATGTAAAGTCTGAATATGATATATAATTTGAAAAAATACTAAAATATTGCCAACACTGCAAACATATTGGCCACGACGTTGCGGAATGCTATATTAAAAACACAGCCCTAAAACCCGCTGTCTTTACACACAAAAACCTTGGAAAAAAAATTAACTACGTTGCAGAAGATATCTCTAATCAAAAAACTAATGATGGTTTTGTGCTGGTTGGTAAATCCCAAAAACGTACAGGTTCTAAAAGTCCAAACAAGATTAACACCTTCAGCCCTGGATCTCCGAGAGTCGGTGATTAAAATAAATTTTAGGCCCTTGCGGTTTCACAGGAGTCGGAGGAGGTCAGCAAGGGGGGCAGTGGAAATATGGTTCAGATGGACAGTCCCATCCAGGTCCCTCTTTCACCCAAAAATGTTAAACCTACACCATATGGAACCTGGAAACCAGGGAACTGAAAATCTGGCAATAAAACCACATAGCCCAAAAGCAACTGATCATCCCCCGGAAATATTGGATGAGGCACCAATTAAAAAAAAGAGGGATTCGGCCGGGGCTTCGGTCAGTCCAACTGACGTTGATAATGTCATTAGGGGCAACATTACAGACGTAATAGTTTTTAAACCCCCTGATATTATTTTGACTGACTTTGAAACTCTTGTTGATGTTAGGATACCAAACGTGGACTCCCCAATTGAGAATTGTGATGCGGGCAGCAGCTGTGACCATTTTTCTGAATCAAAAGACGATCTGGATTATGATACATGTGGAGGTTCTGACAGGCCTGCAAATTTGAAAAAACCAACACGGGAGCAATCTCGCTCGGATAAAAATGATGAATGTTATGATCTTGAAGTGGATAGCTTATCCAGAATGAATATTAAGGATATAGCCAATACTTCTGGTAAGAAGAGGCACGACAAAATTAAAACCCAATCTAATAATATTCCAAAAAGGAGGACGAGGAGTAGTACTACATATCAATGATTGGTACACTTTTTTGCAATATTAGAGGTATTGGGAACAAACCAACCCAAAACAAAATTAGAATGCTCAAAAGAAAACACAAATTTAACAATTTGGTTCTCATTGAACCTAAAGTGACTTTGGATTCCAATTTTTTTCTGAAACGATTTGGGTTTTCTAATGTTTGTTCAAATATTAGTAACCACATATGACTTTTTTCTGAACCTGGTATTCGGATCAATATTTTACAAAATACAGTGCAATTGCTTCATGTCGAAGTGGTTTGTACTTCCCTTCCCTACCCCTTCCTTTTAACTGCGGTTTATGGTAGAAATACCAAAATTGAGAGAAGGGACCTCTGGGATGATCTTCTCTCCGTTAGCAATAGCCAGATACCTTGGATGGTTGGGGGAGATTTCAACATTATCCTCTAACCAGACGAGAAAAAAGGAGGGGCTGCCCCAATTCAATCAGAAATGGAGGAGTTTAATGATGCTTTATTGAACTGCAACTTGACTGATGGTGGATTTGTGGGATCCCCTTACAGCTGGTATAGGGATGGAGTGTGGCAAAAATTGGATAGGATCCTTCTCTCCCCAGAGTGGTATTCGGCTATTCCTTTCATGTCCATTAGACACCTCCCTTAAATATAAATCAGACCATAACTCAATGTTGTGTGAATTTAGTAATAATATCTCTAAACCCAAATCGTCCTTTCGATTTCAAAATATGTGGGTTAAATATCACCTTTTCATACCTACTGTGAAGGAATCTTGGGAACTTTTTACCAATGCTTGAGGGATGCTTAAACCCGTTGAGAAGCTGTCGAGGTTAAAACACACCCTTAAGGAATGGAATAAGTTTCAATTCGGGAATATTTTTACTAAAATTGATCAAGCGCAATATGCGGTGGAAGTTGCCGAAAATGACTTTGATCTCATCCCCTCCACTAATAATCTCATCTACCTTAAAAAAATGAACGTCAACCTTACCCTTGTACTATCCATGGAAGAGGATTTTTGGAAACAAAAATCTAATGTGAAATGGATGATTGAAGGAGAAAGGAACAACAAATTTTTCATTCCATTGTGAAAAAGAAAAGACATAATAACTTTATTCACTCGATTCGGGACAATGATCGCAGGATCATGAATCCCGAGGAGATAAGTGAGTCCGCGGTTTCATATTTCTCCAATTGTTTTACAGAGCAAAACTTGTTTTTAGACGACATCGACCCCCGCGTGGTCCCCAATAACATATCCAATGAGGTTAATAACATTCTTTGTAGTATTCCTACTATTGATGAAGTTAGAGGTTGTTTTTTTGACATAAATGGTGATAGTGTTGCCGGTCCGGATGGATTTAATGCTAAATTCTTCCAAATATGTTGGGATATTGTTTGTTGGGATGTTTTGGATTCCGTTGTGGATTTTTTTGGTGGTTCCCCATTGCCTCGGGCCTTCACTTCGACCACCATTACACCCATCCCAAAAAATAATAACCCTCAATCATGGAAAGATTTTTGCCCCATTAGCTTATGCAACACATCTTATAATCATCTCGAAAATTCTTAGTAAAAGACTTGGTAAAATTCTCCCATCCATTATCAATCCGGCTCAGTCGGGCTTCATCAAAGGTAGGAATATTACGGATAATATTTTGACGGCTCACGAAGTTACTCATGATATTTCTCAATCGGCTACTAATACCATTATTAAACTTGACTTGGAAAAAGCATATGATAGGATCAATTGGAATTTTATTTTTCAAGTGATGTCTAGCTTTGGGTTTTCTAATGTTTGGATTGGTTATATCAAATAGTGCATTTCCAATTGTTGGTTTTCGATCCTTGTGAATGGGCAGCCGAGGGTTTTTTCAAAAGCGGGAGAGGTATTCGACAAAGGGACCCTCTTTCCCCTCTTATTTTTGTGATTGCCGCGGATTACTTCTCTAGGAGTATTGATCAAATTTTTTCCAATAATCCTTCGATGTACTATAAGCTTAAGAAAAATGTGAAAATCACCCATCTTGCGTATGCCGATGATATTATCATTTTTCTTAATACTTCCAAAAGAAGTCTCCACATTCTCAATAATTGCATTACTCACTATGAGAATGTCTCTGGGCAAATGATAAACAACCACAAAAGTAATTTTATTATGAACAAACCGACCCCTCAAATTGCTAGTTGGGTGCAAAGAATATCGGGGTTTAATAAAGTTGAATTACCATTACGTATCTTGGCGTACCTTTATGGAAAGGGATTCAATCCTTTGATATGTACGGTCCCCTCCTCTCGAAAATTAAAAATAAAATCACTACTTGGAACCACCATTTGCTTCCGACGGGGGTGCCTTGAATTAATTAATTCGGTTTTAACTCCATTGCCTTTTATAACTTACAAGTGCTTAAACCCCCTAGCAATGTCATTCTTTTCATAGAAATATTATTCAACAAATTTCTTTGGGGAACTAATGACAACAAACGGAAGTTGCATTGGGCGACTTGGAATCGACTTTGTTTCCCCAAGGACGAGGGAGGTCTTGGGTGTCGGGATCTCAATGACATTATTCGGGCTGCCCATGTTAAAATGTGGTGGAGATTGAGAACATCTAATAACATTTGGTCCAATTTCTTACTGCAAAAATATTGTTCTCGAATCCACCCCATGATTATTAAACTTAACCCCAAAAGTTCTCCTACTTGGAAAAACCTTGTGGTATTAGATCGATTGCAAATGATAATTTTTTTTGGCATAGTGGTAATAATGATGTGTCATTTTGGCATGAAAATTGGTGTGAATTCAGCCCTCTCATCAACTTCTACCATACTAAGTCCAAAGATAAAATTGGTTCTTATTGGAATAATGGGGAGTGGGATAGGGATAAAATTAGTCGCAAGCTCTCGCTTGGCATTTGTGATCATATTTGCTCGCTACCTACTTTCCCCTCCATCATCAAGCCTTCATGGACTCCCTCCCCTAATGGGATTTTTTTCTTTCAAAACTGCTTGGGAGCTGGTCCGTAAAAAAAACCTCCGCATAATATTCTACGGTATTGTTGGAATCCACTTACCACACCTACCATCTCTCTTTTTATGGTTAAGGTGCTTAATAAATGGATCTCAACGCCGGATGGTCTCTTGCGGAGGGGAATTGTTGCTACCAATAATTGCTATTGTTGTAATGGTGTTGAAGATCTTCCACACCTCTTTCTTCATGGCCCGGTTGCTAAAGATGTGTGGAAGTCTCTTCATAACCTCGCCGGTATTAAAATTCTTGTGTCCTCCAGCTTTAATCTTGTCATTGCCAATTGGTTTGGTAAAGCGAAGGACACTCTGCACATTTTTCACATCATTTTGATACTCATTCTATGGTTTCTTTGGTGTTGTAGGAACGATAAGAGGGTTGATAATATTCCATTTACGTCGAAACTTGTGTTCAAGCGTATTTGGAACTACATTAACAACATTAAAGTTCGTGGCAAAATTAAAAGAATTTTTTGGAAGGGGGCTGATGCAATTACAGATTTCATGGGCATCAAACCGAGTCCGGGTCCTAAATATCAAACTCAAGCAGTTCGTTGGATTAAGCCGGATATTGGATGGTGGAAACTCAATACGGATGGTGCCGCGAAATGCAACCCAGGCGGTGCGGCCGCGGGGGGTATTGATCGGGTTCATTTCGGGAATCCACTTTTCATGTTTTCAGAATTTCTTGGGGCTCAAACAAACAATTTTTCTGAAATCTACGCCATTTGGAGAGGGCTTGATTTATGCATTGAACACAATTTTACAAAAGTTTGGGTTGAGGTCAACTCGAAGGTTGCACTTCATTTGATTGAGAATTCCTCTTCGTGTCATTGGCAACTCCAAGTCCTAATTTGTAAAATTCGGGATATCGTGGGAAAATTCGATATTCGTTTCTTCCATATTTTCTGTGAAGGAAATGCCGTAGCTGATTTTTTGGCCAATCAAGGATGTGACCGTCAAGATTTTCACTTCCATGATATCTCCAATCCAAAAGGGAAAATCCGTGGCCTTATTAAACTTGATAAAATGGCTTATCCTTATATTAGGAGTAGAAAAGTTTATGTATAATATAATTATTGATGGGGCGAACCCCAACAACATTTGCCTAGCTTGGGGGTCGGCTCTTCAAATTTCATCCGTTGGGGCGTGTAGAGGGTCTCGTCCCCCCTCCTTTTTTCGGAGGTGTAGAGGGACTCGTCCACCCTCGTTTTTTCGCTATGATATAAAATCTGCCCGTTTAAAAAAAAGTCTTGTTAATAGGAGATAAGACTACGTTACATGTATTCGAGTCGAAACTCTATGAAAACTCGGGTTAATTGATTAGATTCGAGCCTTTTGTACTCATAATTGGCTATAACAGCTCCGATTAAGCTTTTACTTCTTGATTAAGTCTTGTTGTAGCAAGGACTGACTATAATAGATCAGATTAAGGCTTTACTTCCTGATTAAATCTTGTTAATAGGAGATAAAACCACATTACATGCATTCGAGTCGGAACTCTACGAAAACTCGGCTTTATTGATTAGATTCGAGCATTTTGTATTGAAGATTGGCTACAATAGCATAGATTAAGCCTTTAATTCTTGATTAAGTCTTGTTAATATAATACCCGAGATTTCTGATATGTATTTGGAACTTGTGATATTGTAATTGTTGCACTTTGATCTGAGTATTATTCTCCGTATTTCATATTCCGGTGTAGTTGAGCGTATGATTTCATGAATGTGATTTATAAATTGTGTTTCTGCGCTTGTGGCGCACGCTATCATCTAAGTGTAGCGTACGCTAACTTGGATCCATAGCGCACGCTTCGAAAGAACCTTAGCGCACGCTATACATGGTCAATATGATTGAGACGTGTGGTAGGTGAGATCAGGCTGGGGATCTTGGTCGGATTGTGTCGGGATGAACCTGGACGGCTTTCGGGAAAAAGCCAAGTCAACGCGTTAGCGCACGCTACTCACATGAGGGTAGCGCACGCTAAAGGCTGAGTACAGTGAAATCAGTAACGTTTCAAATAGCCGTTAGCGCACGCTATGAATATGGGCTAGCGCGCGCTAATAACCATTTTCTATATATAGGACAACATCCTTTTTCATATTTTCAGATTTTTCACTTCCCCATTCGAATTCTTGAACTTAGAAAGACACTCTCTTCACCTAAACACTTCTTGCCGGCATCCTAGCTCGTGTTGAAGATTGTAGATCATTGGAGGATTGGTGTTCAAACCTTCGGCGTTGGATTGCTTCGAATTTCCTCCTTGTTCTTCACTACTTTGAGGTAGGTGATTCTTCACCAATATTAGTAGTATTCTGAAGGACGTTTTGATCATGTTTATCTAGTCAGTTAAATTCGTTAATAGTCGAACATCATGTGTTAGAAGGATATTTTTGACGTTTCGGCACTTATTCATCGTATAATCCTTTGAACCTTTTTAGTATATAGACTCCTAAGCATATTCATGTATCTTCAAACCGATTATGACCAGTAGGTGGAGATTATCAAGTTGTTATGTTTTACACATTGGAATCATGCGTTTTGTAACGTAGGACGAAGGGAACTTAGGATACTTTCTCGAGATCAAGATGAATTATGGTGTAGTAATGATGATACGTATCCTGGTGTCTCGTAGTCATTTAATCCATAAAGATCTTTCATAAACCGTATGAGCATGATATGCATGGAGTTGGCATGTATTAACACTGAGGATTTCATGAGTTTTCATCACCTTTAGCTCAAGTTTTACCCAGTAGTGACTGCCATGCACGATTAGCGCATGCTAAGATGTATATATTAACGTGCGCTATCGAGAATGAGTAACGTGTGCTACGTTGGATACGTAACGTACGTTATATCATCAGGCAGGCAATTCGCTCAGAGAAGACTGCCGATAACAGCTAGCGACGCTAAACCTCGGTCATTTGCGTACGTTAACGGGCGGTGCTTAGCGCACGTTACATAGAGTACGTAGCGCGCTAAGTGGTTCGCATGTAATTCATTTTTTTAGAGCTTGCGCCGTAAACCGGATTGTTAGACGCTCGCATTTAATTGAGAGGAATTATTTATTATTTCTTAGGTCCGAGCCTTTCATAGGGGACGATCGAGGGGCGGTGACATACGGACGCGTGTCATTTGTTGGAGTATTTCCATTCTTGCCATTCTCGAGGCAAGTATCATATGTTGAGTTTGATTTATATTGGAACCTTAATCATGCTTATGGTTTTGTTCATGTTGTCAAATATGAGATGTATTTCTGTAATTTCTCGTGGTATTCGTTGTTAATTGTTCGTATTGATGAACATATTGAAATGCATATATGTATGCATAATTGATTGGTTTATGGTATAAATGATCCGAGGATCATGGGGATCTATCCGAGGGCGCCGGATCGAATGTCTACCATGCGTTGGTCCGACGGATCATCATGGGGATCTATGCCGAGGGCGCTGGATCGCCGACGTGTTTTCCACCATGCGTTGGTCCGACGGGATCATCATGGGGATCTATACCAAGGGCGCTGGATCGCCGGATTACCTCAGTATTGTGTTGATGGAATCGTGAGGATTCACATCGTTAGATTCCGATGACTAAGTCCGCTTGCATGTTTTATGATGCATTGATGATTTATGTATTATGATACTTGTACTAGCATTGTTTTGCTAACCCCTTCGGGGGTGGACATTGTTTTGATGTTCAGGTAGCCGAGGAGCGGGGAAGCAACCACAGTACCGACAGGACGATGAAATGGCTCAGTGATGTGGTTGATTTTTATTGTTATTGTGATTTATCTTCTTGGTTCATTTAGTACTCGAGTACGTTTGTTTTAATAATGTCATTTCGATATGGTTGTATAAGTTAACTCATTGGATCAGTTGAACCAAATCTGTATTTTGAACTTCAGTTGTACGATTGGATTATATTTACATTTCTTTTAAATTAGCCTTGTAAATCCTTACTTAAAGGGTTTACGGCGCTGTAATTATTCCGAATATCTCGGGGTGTTACAGATAATAGAAAATAAAACCACATTACATGTATTCGAGCCGGAACTCTACGAAAAATCGGGTTTATTGATTATATTCAAGCATTTTATATTGAGAATTGGATATAATATCTTAGATTAAGTCTTTTACTTCTTGATTAAGTCTTGTTAATAGGAGATAAAATCACATTATATACAGTCGAGTGGTAACTCTACGAAAACTTGCATTTATTGATTAGATTCGAGCATTTTATATTGAGAATTAGATATAATAGCTTAGGTTAAGCGTTTATTTCTTGATTAAGTCTTGTTAATAGGAGATAAGACTACGTTACATGCATTCGAGTCGAAACTCTATGAAAACTCGGGTTTATTGATTCGATTCGAGCCTTTTGTACTCAGAATTGCTATAACAGCTCCGATTAAGCCTTTACTTCTTGACTAAGTCTTGTTGTATCAAGGACTTACTATAAGAGCTCAGATTTAGCCTTTACTTCCTGATTAAATCTTGTTAAAAGGAGGTAAAACCACATTACATGTATTCGAGCCGGAACTCTACGAAAACTCGAGTTTATTGATTATATTCGAGCATTTTATATTGAGAGTTGGCTACAATAGCATAGATTAAGCCTTTACTACTTGATTAAGTCTTGCTAATAGGAGATAAAACCACATTACATACATTCGAGTGGTAACTCTATGAAAACTCGGGTTTATTGATTAGATTCGAGCATTTTGTATTGAAAATTGGCTATAATGTAATACCCGGTTGTGAATTCATTTATTATCATTCAGTATCTGTCACTCAGAATTTTTTTTTTCATTCAGTAATAATCATTCATCATTCATATTCAGTCAACTATGTTCACCATTCGGCGTATTTTGGGATCATCACTGTTTGAGATCGAGCCGAGATTATTGTCATCATCATCATCATGTTTTTATTTGCAGTTTGAGAGGTAGCGCACGCTACACATTGTGGTTAGCGCGCGCTAGTGAGGTACATGTAACGCACGCAATGATTCAGTATTAGCGCACGCTAGCGCAAGTGAGGCGCATACCCGTAAGGTACTGGGCTGATTTGGGAAATTCGTAGCGCACGCTACGAGTGGTAAGTAGCGTACGCTAACTATACTGGTAATGCACGCTAAAACTTCAGAGTAGCGCACGCTAGCGCCGTAATGCAGGACATGAGGTTACGGACTCCGTGATTTCGATATCAACTATCGTGTAGCGCACGCTAACATAAGGTTAACGACGCTAAGAACAGCCGTTAGCGCACGCTACCAAAGGTACTTAGCGTACGCTAACGATTCATCAAGGGGTACCGATTACCTTGCACACGCGTTAGCGCACGCTAACATCGGGAGTTAGCGCGCTAAGTCGGGACAAGATAAATAGGGCGATTCGGTCCAACTTTCGTCATTTCTTCATTTCTCAATCATTTCGACGAGCTCGGGCGATTCGGAAAGGTCTTTTCGAGCTGCAATCATCTAGCATCATCTTCAAGCTCCTAAGTTGGATTAATCATCATCTAAATCAGTTTCATCACTCCAAATCAAGGTAATGATTCTTGGATCTAGAATTTCGGATCTTGGGTGTGTTGCTTTCGATCTCTTCGTGTAAATCGATATTATGTTGGAATATGTTAGATATGGATTATCTATCTTGGATACATGTATTTCTACGGATTCATTGGTGTAATTTTCGGAATTTGTGAATAATTGAGGAATTGTTCAAGAACCCTTACGGGTTGACTTTGGAATTTTGGGGGTTTTCGACTAAATGTTGTTGAAATATCGTTCTAAGTATTCCTATTGGATTATTGATAGTATTCATGAGTTTTTGTGGGTTTGAATCATTCATTGGGAGTTGGTTTCGGATGTAATTGAGTTTTGGTTGTAAACAATTGGAGATTGTTTACAACGCGTTTGTTTAAATGCCCCAATGAGTTTCGGTATTGTTGTATCGACTTTTGAGTTGGTTGTGATCATGCTTGATTCGTGTATTAAGAGAATTGTTGGTTTTTGTGTTGTTTAAGGTTGTTCAAGCAAATGTAATTTCATTAAGGACGTTGATCGTGGAAGTACCTTCTCACCTTCGGTTTGAGGCAAGTTTTATACTTGTACTAGTCAATGAGCTAATGTCATCATGTATGTGTATGAATGTGTTGTATCATTCCGAGACTTAGTCTCTTCATGAATTCATTGATATCAAGAGATCGTTCGATACGATACCTTTCGGCAATTTTGCCAAATGTTTATTGTTGTTCGTTAACGGCCGATTCAAGGCATTGTGATACTCATTATTAATGTCATTGTCGATAGCCGGTTCGCGGTATCGATGTATCGATTGTTGTTAATATAGATGTCAATTAAAGACATCGTTGAGATCATTGTTATTCCTGTTTGGATTGTCATTAAAACTGTACAGGCCGATTAAAGGCATTGGCTTATTCATTTCTCGCCTTCGCCGCTTGCAGAACCGATTAAAGGTGCCGAGACATCCTTCATATCATTGTTATCGAATTGCCGTTCTCAGGCAAATCGAAATGTTCAATCATTCACTAAATCATTGTTATCGATTGACCTTTCTAAGGCAATCGAGGTATTCACTCATTCATCGTATCATTGTTATCGATTGGCCATTCTCAGGCAAATCGAAATGTTCAATCATTCACTGCATCATTGTTATCGATTGACCTTTCTAAGGCAATCGAGGTATTAAGACTTCCGCTTCGATATTCATATACACACTCCGACCGATGCATATTCACTTTTCCGGGCGAATTCGTATAATTAGTGGTACCGGAGCTAAGGTTATTTCCTTGTCGAAATTTTCTTTGCAATTTCTTGTTAAAACTATCTCGTGACTCTCTTATCATGGATTTTTCCGACGTTGATTTCATGGAGAAACTCCGTGAGGCACTACACAGCTTATAAGAGCCACGTTTGCAAGCTAGAAGAGGAGGATATGACGCACATTCACCGTGTCATGTAGATGAATTTAAATTAAATGAACTTCCGGAATATGTCGGAGGTACCGATCCCGAAGTCTGCTTGGAGTGGGAGAGAAAGATTGAACGCATGTTCAAGTTCAAAAACCTTAACAATGAGAAACGTTGCAAATATGTGATTCTCAAGTTAGGGAAAGGTGCTTCCCTGTGGTTCGAAGGTGTGAAAACACAACGAGCTCGTGCGGGAAAGGAAAAGATCTGTTCTTGGGATTCTTTAAAGAAGAAAATACGTAAAAGGCATGTCCCGACATCACATCGGTTAACCTTGTACCGAAGGATTGCCGAATTCATGCAAGGGAAACTAAGTGTGGGAGAATATATTGAAGACTTTGAAGGCTTGGCCTTAATGGGAGAACTCGAAGAAAATGAAGAACAAAGAATGTCACGTTTCTTACGTGGCCTAAACCGAAACATTGCAAATACAGTGGAATTATACCCCTACGGGGATTTTGACACTTTATGCAGACTATGCATAAAGATAGAAGCTCAAAACAAAGTGAAGTTTGCCAAACCCGAATTTCCATACAAATTCAGAAATTCAAGTACCGGCTCAAGTTCGACTGCGAAACTTACCGTGCCTATTCAAGTCCCTACCCCGGCCCCGAAGATTCCTCATGGGTCCAAAGAGACGAGCTTGACTAAAGTACGATGCTATAAATGTCAAGGTTTTGGTCACTATCAAAATGCATGTCCAAACAAACGGGTGGTGACGTTAAGAGAAGCTCTTGCGGTCCGAGACGAACTTTTAGTCGAGGACGAGAAGGAAGGACTTGGTGACGTATTTAACATGGAGGCCGAGGAAGAAAATGAGGAATTTGAGGCTTATGACGCGCCGGAATATGATACTGCTTTAGTACTTCGAGCTCTTCATACCAAAATCATTCCAAATGATATGGAGCAAAGGGACCAAATCTTTCATTCCAAATGCCGAGTCGGAGAAAAATGGTGTAGTTTGATAATCGACGGAGGAATTTGCACGAATGTAGCTTCCAATGAGATGGTTACAAAACTCGGTCTAACTACTACGACTCACCCGAAACCGTATGCTTTATATTGGCTCGATGATGGAAGTAAAGTGAAGGAGTCGAGACAAGTACGGGTCAACTTAACTATGGGACCATACGGAGACGATGTGTTATGTGACGTACTCCCGATGGACGCATGCCACGTACTTTTGGGACGACATGCAAGAAGGTGACGAGTGGAAGACGGCCTTCGAAACGAAAAATAGATTACATGAATGGACCGTTATGCCATTCGGTCTTACAAATTGATACGGAATTGACTAGTCCGAATAAAGAAAATGAAGCAAGGATTGACGTAAATGGCCTTACAACGCGTCATGTACATACGGTGATATTTTTAGGCGAGAAAACGGACACAAGCCAGAAAATGACACGACCTACCGGAAAATGTCCAACCTGCCGGAAAATATCGAGCCTGCAGGAAAATATCACAACCTGCCGGAAAATGCCGAGCACTGCCGACCGAACTGTAATATCCGGAATTTCTACTACTGTTGTTTGATATTATTTTATCCGAGTTATATTGTACAGCGTGGAATCTGTACAGTATGGATAAAATAAATAAATAAAGGACTGAGATGTCAGTATCGGTATAATTGTCGTATCTTGTCGACAGTTGCATTTGAGGATATTGTGTATCAGGTTATCGTACTTTCGATATAGAGTATATCGTATAAGGATGTTATTGGATTCAGTATATGTATTCAGTAAGTGTATATGTGTTTTCGGTATGTCGAGACAAAGTGTAATTTGAAATTGGCTAAGTATGGAATACTTAGCGTACGCTAATGTTGAAGACTTACGTACGCTAAATCATAGGAGTTACGTGCGTTATGACCGAGACATTACGTACGTAACAAGAGGAATCGGACAGTTGGGCGGTGTCGGCGGCTTTGGCGCAGATGTGGGACAGTGAGTCAACGGATGGAGTTACGTCGTTATACGGGGTGTATTACGTACGTAATACGAGTATAATCTTGTAGCAAGTCAACGTCGTGTAACGTGCACGCGGAATAAGTGTTACGTGCGTTACAGGCGGCGGCGAGTCGTGGCGAGAGGACCTGCAGTGGCCGATCATGGTCGGCAGTGACTCGCATGGGTGGCCGATCACAGTCGGCAGTGACTCGCTGGGTGTAAGAACTGGCCGATTACGTACGTAAGGTAGTGTCCGGTTACGGCCGTAAGTGCCCGTTACGTGCGTGGCGGTGCCGATTCGTACGTAAAGGCTGCCGAGAGAAATGGACAGAAGGTTAGGCCGCGTCCGGCTACGTACGTAAGGACCCGCCGGTTACGTACGTAACTGGCCGGCAGGTCTCGGCCTATATAAGGCCTGGACCGAGTCACCCTTGTCATTTTTCATTTTTCTTCATTCCTCTCGCGATTTCTTCAGCAAAGTTGATGGATTTGAGTAAGAACATCATGTAGCAACATGTTTTGGAAGTTGGAATCATGGATTAACATCATCTTCCATCCGGATCGAAGGTAAGAACACCTAAACACTTGTTTTTGGATATTCTTGGAGTTTCTTGGTGTTTTGGCCGATTTGATTCGTTTTGGTTCAGATTATTGATGGAACTTTGTTGTAATCTCGTAATCATTCAATACTCTTGAAGTTTTGTGGAACAAATTCGAGTATTTCTTCGTTAAAATGATTGAATTGGATTATGCCTTCAAAGTGTTCGATGAAATGCCTCAATGAGTAGAACTTGGGAAATTCTACATGTTTTCGTATGAATGGTGATGGAATAGATTGTGTTATGATTATTCTTGGTAATTATGGGAATTTTGTTAAGGGAGGATAATGAATTGATGATCAAATACCTTGATTATGTCGTTATGATTGTGGAATCGTAGTAATCTCAATGTTCTTGATAGTTTGTTGAAATCCATGATGTTATGAGAAGTGTATATGTTGAAGAACATGATTACATACCCCTTGAATTGTGAATAAGGATTGTTTAGATGTTAGAACACATCGGATTATGCCGTTTGGGGACTTTGAATGTGATTTCGGAATAAGTTGTGGAACTCTTGGAATATGATTATCTATAATTAATCGGATTGTCCGGATTGATGATGATAATCGGTAATTGGTTTTATTACGAATATACAAGGAGGAAACTTGTAAGTATTTAAGATTGAATGTGGAATCGTAGTGTTGTCTTGAATTCGTGTTTGATTGGTTTGAGTTGTATTGTTTGGTTTTGTGTATGATTGAGGTATTGTTGAGCCGTTGAGTTTGATTGGTTGGCTATGTCGGTTATTGATCGTTATCGGATTGTATGTTAATCGATTATTTCAATAGGTTGAGATTATTGATCGGTGAGTATAACCGTATGTTGCGGTCATGTTCGAGTATGTTCGTGAATTGCTTCGGTCGGGGCCGAGGAGCAATTTGTTCTGTCGGTACGTGTAAGCGATAGCTTAACGTATGTTTTTTTTTAAACTGTTGAGTTTTGGTATTTTGGGCCTTGTGGTTTCAAATGAGTTTTTACGACGGTTTGATAAACGAGTTTTTTTTTAATCTTCGAATGTTTTTAGTAGATAATACCGTCGTTAGCCTCTTGGGCGTTTGTAAATATTTTCGAAAATTTCCTTCAGCCTTGTGGGTTCCATCTCGGGGCCCACGGCGCTGTAATATTCCCGGTCGGATCTGGGGGTGTTACAGAATATGGTATCAGAGCTTAGGTTGAGAAAACCTAGGCATTTGGGTCGAGTTGGGTCGTGTTTTTGTTGCGTCATTCGAGTTGTCGATTAACAAATATTAGAGCCGTGAGTCTTTGTTGTTCACTCAGGCTTGTGCATTATCGGATTTGCCAGTATCTTACTGGGCTTGTTATAACTTTTCCAAATGATGTTAACAAGATTCTCTGTAATGAGATGTATTGTGTTCTCGAGTCGAACTGATTTGGCAAACGTATGTTTTGAAAATATCCATGTCGAGTATTTTCTAGAGTCGAGACATGTGCCAGTATCACGGGGAATCGTCGGCTTCACGATCTGTAAGTATTTGGATTTTTGAATTTCATTGAGATTTATTGCCGTTCTAAGTTGATATGTTTTGAGATTCAGCAGATATCATGCGTTACAGTATGAGATGTCAGAGTGGGACAGGATTGATGATCTTGAGAAACTATGATTTTGGAAATCAGTATGTTGAGTAGATTTTGGAACGGAATTGTGCATTTGGGAGAAGGTTGTGGATGGTTGAGAAAAACATGTAGTCATGATAGATCATTTTGTGATACATGAAACTGCTTTTGAGCATTTGAAAATGATACTTTTCAAAATGAATGTCTTACTGATGTTTTACGGAAAACGATTTTGGGCCGAGACCCAATCGATTTTGAAATGGTTTTATAACTCAGGACTTGGGGTCCGAAATGAGTTTTTACTTTTTAAACTTCTTGTAATGTGGAATGAGATACGGGCTGAGACCCTAATGTTTCAAAAGACTTTCCTGTTTTCTAAAACTCCCGAGATTTGTAAAACACGTTATCAATTGTTTATCTACTTTATCACTACCTTTCGGGGTTTTGATTTATTGGTTCAAATGGAAATTCTCGGGAAGTCTTTCGCCGTGTTTGATTTGTTGAATTGTTTCAACGTTTTGTCATATCATATTTGAGGTGATCCAGGATGGATTAAAGATTGACGTTGCGAGTAGTAGGTGGAGGAAGACTTTTATCAGAGTCTATATATTAAGATTTTGGAATTTCATCGTGTGGTTTTCCGATGGAATATCAGTGAATTTGGTGACAAGCTGAATTAGTATACAGGAGTATGGATATGGTCAAGCATTTGCATAAATCCCATTTTATTTAATCGTGTGTATTTGAAAAGAATTTTTATCGAGAACTTGCCACGAGCGAGCCAGTTGGTTCGAAAATTGATTTTGCAGTCTTACCAAAAATTTATGTTTTGAGTTCTGAAAATTTTGAAAGAATTTTCGAAAATTTGTCCTCTTGACGAGACTATATGATTTCAAACTGGTTTTGAAAATATGATTAATAACCATACGCATTTAGTGTATATTCCATATCATGGTGAAGTTGTGAGTGTGACTCACGAACTGGTTATGACATTCCTATGGTGCGATGAAAAGGGATCCGAACTTTGGTATGGTCATTTGGTTATGCAAGGATGATCGATTGATTTATCGTATAAGAGAAATATGCCGTATGTTGTAGAATCATGCATATAATATAATTTTGGAACTTTGGATTTTGTGAAACTGGGGCATATGTGCTATGCGATTCCATTGGTATGATAATATTGTGACTTTACCATAATGATTTTAAATGATTTCTTTTGTAGATTTGGGGATGGTGACCCCATGTTGGTTGTTTTAGATGTCGAGCGGTCGTTTCCACTCCAGGTATGATTGGTTATTTTAAATGACTTGATTGGTTGTTCATATGCCAAGGAATATGCTCACCAGTCGAGTATGTTTATTGAGATCCACGGTATGTGATTGGTGTGTCGTTTTGAGAACTTTATTCGTCCGTATATATGTCTCTATGGTTCTGTGTGTATCGTGTTGGAATTTACCGTGTGAGGGTATTCCTGATTATTATTGCTCCTTCGTTGGTCATATTGGAGTTTATCACGTTGATGATATTTTCGATTGTGTTTTGACCTCTGATTGGTCATATTGGAATTTATCATGTCGATGATAAATTCGGTTGATTGCTGATCATTGTTGGTGATCATCTGAGTGTTCGAATTTTGTGTCGATGATTTGAGATTGGTTGTCATTATTTTGGACAGTTGTTTCACAGATATATCGGATATTATTTGTCTTATCAAAATTGGAACTTGATCATGCGATCAGGCAAACAGGATTTGTCACGGATAGATTATTTCATCTGACGCTGATATAATTTTGTTGAGACTCATGGAATTGTGATTGTAAGCGTATTGAGGCTATACAGTGAGATCGCTTGCTAGTATCTCCGGAGATCGTCGACCTGCGTATTTGTAAGTATGTGGTTTTGGATATTCAGAATGATGATGATTGATCGTGTCGTGATGGTTTTGGGATATTTTAGTTGAACGGTTTGTTTCTTTTATGACGGATTTCAAGTTTCGAGGACGAAACTTATTTTAAGTGGTGTAGTATGTAATATCCGGAATTTCTACTACTGTTGTTTGATATTATTTTATCCGAGTTATATTGTACAGCGTGGAATCTGTACAGTATGGATAAAATAAATAAATAAAGGACTGAGATGTCAGTATCGGTATAATTGTCGTATCTTGTCGACAGTTGCATTTGAGGATATTGTGTATCAGGTTATTGTACTTTCGATATAGAGTATATCGTATAAGGATGTTATTGGATTCAGTATATGTATTCCGTAAGTGTATATGTGTTTTCGGTATGTCGAGACAAAGCATGATTGAAATTGGCTTAGTATTGAATACTTAGCGTACGCTAATGTTGAAGACTTACGACGCTAAATCATAGGAGTTACGTACGTTATGGCGAGACATTACGTAACAAGAGGAATCGGACGATTGGGCGGTGTCGGCGGCTTTCGGCGCAGATGTGGACAGTGAGTCAACGGATGGAGTTACGTCGTTATACAGGGTGTATTACGTACGTAATACGAGTATAATACTATAGCAAGTCAACGTACGTGTAACGTACGCAACGGAATAAGTGTTACGTACGTTACGGGGCGGCTGGCCGAGTCGTGGCCGAGAGGACCTGCAGTGGCCGATCATGGTCGGCAGTGACTCGCATGGGTGGCCGATCACAGTCGGCAGTGACTCGCTGGGTGTAAGAACTGGCCGATTACGTACGTAAGGTAGTGTCCGGTTACGGCCGTAAGTGCCCGTTACGTACGTAAGCAGCTGCCGGTTACGTACGTAAGGCTGCCGAGCGAAATGGACAGAAGGTTAGGCCGCGTCCGGCTACGTACGTAAGGACCCGCCGGTTACGTACGTAACTGGCCGGCAGGTCTCGGCCTATATAAGGCCTGGACCGAGTCACCCTTGTCATTTTTCATTTTTCTTCGTTCCTCTCGCGATTTCTTCAGCAAAGTTGATGGATTTGAGTAAGAACATCATGTAGCAACATGTTTTGGAAGTTGGAATCATGGATTAACATCATCTTCCATCCGGATCGAAGGTAAGAACACCTAAACACTTGTTTTTGGATATTCTTGGAGTTTCTTGGTGTTTTGGCCGATTTGATTCGTTTTGGTTCAGATTATTGATGGAACTTTGTTGTAATCTCGTAATCATTCCATACTCTTGAAGTTTTGTGGAACAAATTCGAGTATTTCTTCGTTAAAATGATTGAATTGGATTATGCCTTCAAAGTGTTCGATGAAATGCCTCAATGAGTAGAACTTGGGAAATTCTACATGTTTTCGTATGAATGGTGATGGAATAGATTGTGTTATGATTATTCTTGGTAATTATGGGAATTTTGTTAAGGGAGGATAATGAATTGATGATCAAATACCTTGATTATGTCGTTATGATTGTGGAATCGTAGTAATCTCAATGTTCTTGATAGTTTGTTGAAATCCATGATGTTATGAGAAGTGTATATGTTGAAGAACATGATTACATACCCCTTGAATTGTGAATAAGGATTGTTTAGATGTTAGAACACATCGGATTATGCCGTTTGGGGACTTTGAATGTGATTTCGAATAAGTTGTGGAACTCTTGGAATATGATTATCTATAATTAATCGGATTGTCCGGATTGATGATGATAATCGGTAATTGGTTTTATTACGAATATACAAGGAGGAAACTTGTAAGTATTTAAGATTGAATGTGGAATCGTAGTGTTGTCTTGAATTCGTGTTTGATTGGTTTGAGTTGTATTGTTTGGTTTTGTGTATGATTGAGGTATTGTTGAGCCGTTGAGTTTGATTGGTTGGCTATGTCGGTTATTGATCGTTATCGGATTGTATGTTAATCGATTATTTCAATAGGTTGAGATTATTGATCGGTGAGTATAACCGTATGTTGCGGTCATGTTCGAGTATGTTCGTGAATTGCTTGTCGGGGCCGAGGAGCCCGTAGATGAAGGCATTGTGTAGTAGCGGCTTCATCATCGTATCGGTATCGAGGCAAGTTATTACTTGCTCGATTTATAATATTTAATGAATGGTTTTGATTTCATTCGTTTATAATTCGTATAGCAATGTTTATAATCGTAATCACAGGAGATTTGGAATTATAGGTGGTATTCGAGTTTGGAATTTAAATCATAATGTATATGATTTACAATTGTCGTTGGTATACTTGTTATCGAGGATACATCATGGTATTGACAAAGCGTGAATTATCTACCGTCGTGATGTTTTGGATCGGTGAATATTCGTAATAATGGTTAGTGATGGTTTAGATATCGAGATTACTCTCGAAGGACTCGGAGCAAGTATTTTAATCATTTCGTCATTTGTGTCGATCATGTCGTGATACATTCGTGTATCGTTGTTGTCATGCATTTGTGCATTGTTGTTGTCGTGTATTGTGCAATTGTTGTTCGTGCGCTTTGCATTGTTGTCATATGTCCACCATGCGTTGGTCCGGCAGATCATCATGGGAATCTATAGTTTGTGTCGCTGGATCATTTGCCGATGTAATGCCACCATGTGTTGGTCCGACGGGATCATCATGGGAATCTATAGCTGTGTGCGCTGGATCGTTGGATTACCATATGTATTGTTGTTGTGCATATGTATATTATGGGTTTGCCATAAGTATACATTGTCGTTATTGTTGTGATCATATTGACGTTGTCATATGAGTATGCATTTGTAGGTCTTGTGTTAGGACCATGTCCGTATGTTGTGTTGATCTGATCTCGGATTAGACTGACGTGATGGTAATGGTATTTCATATCTCGAGGTATGTTCTATATTTCTTTTGGTATTTGTCCTTGATGGACAAACGGTTATCGTCTTGGGATTTGATGATGTTATTTGAGGGATCGTATTGGTCAGAACTGGTATATTTCCATATCGTGAGTTGGTTATGACAGTTTAAGAATCTTGAGTATTGTTGAGGTACAATACAGATATTATGTTCGAGTTTATTGGTTAATCGAGTACAGGATGTGAAATGTGATAATGGTTATTCTGATGGGAATTGGTTGAGTAAGCAAAGTTATGGCGGTAAGATTACGTTGGTCGTATTCTTATGTTGTATTCTCATTGGTATGTAATTATTAATGTGATGTGACGGTTATCATTGTTGGATATTATGGCTGACCCCGTCGTGGGATTTTTTTTTAGGTTCTTGGAGTATCGAGCTTGTAGCGGTCGTGAAGAGATGAGCTTCCCGGAGGATACTGGCTAGGACATGTATTTGTGTATTGAGTTTCTGATCAGTCGCTGTATTCCGCTGCTAGAGTATTTTAAGTTGTTTGTCTTTTCCGCTGCGTGAGTATTTTTAAATGACCTATTGGTATCTGGTAACTTGGGTTACTTTGGGAAATCGTTTTCTAAATTTGTTCTGTCGGTACGTGTAAGCGATAGCTTAACGTATGTTTTTTTTTAAACTGTTGAGTTTTGGCATTTTGGGCCTTGTGGTTTCAAATGAGTTTTTACGACGGTTTGATAAACGAGTTTTTTTTAATCTTCGAATGTTTTTAGTAGATAATACCGTCGTTAGCCTCTTGGGCGTTTGTAAATATTTTCGAAAATTTCCTTCACCTTGTGGGTTCCATCTCGGGGCCACGGCTGTAATATTCCCGGTCGGATCTGGGGGTGTTACAGAATATGGTATCAGAGCTTAGGTTGAGAAAACCTAGGCATTTGGGTCGAGTTGGGTCGTGTTTTTGTTGCGTCATTCGAGTTGTCGATTAACAAATATTAGAGCCGTGAGTCTTTGTTGTTCACTCAGGCTTGTGCATTATCGGATTTGCCAGTATCGTACTGGGCTTGTTATAACTTTTCCAAATGATGTTAACAAGATTCTCTGTAATGAGATGTATTGTGTTCTCGAGTCGAACTGATTTGGCAAACGTATGTTTTGAAAATATCCATGTCGAGTATTTTCTAGAGTCGAGACATGTGCCAGTATCACGGGGAATCGTCGGCTTCACGATCTGTAAGTATTTGGATTTTTGAATTTCATTGAGATTTATTGCCGTTCTAAGTTGATATGTTTTGAGATTCAGCAGATATCATGAGTTACAGTATGAGATGTCAGAGTGGGACAGGATTGATGATCTTGAGAAACTATGATTTTGGAAATCAGTATGTTGAGTAGATTTTGGAACGGAATTGTGCATTTGGGAGAAGGTTGTGGATGGTTGAGAAAAACATGTAGTCATGATAGATCATTTTGTGATACATGAAACTGCTTTTGAGCATTTGAAAATGATACTTTTCAAAATGAATGTCTTACTGATGTTTTACGGAAAACGATTTTGGGCCGAGACCCAATCGATTTTGAAATGGTTTTATAACTCAGGACTTGGGGTCCGAAATGAGTTTTTACTTTTTTTAAACTTCTTGTAATGTGGAATGAGATACGGGCTGAGACCCTAATGTTTCAAAAGACTTTCCTGTTTTCTAAAACTCCCGAGATTTGTAAAACACGTTATCAATTGTTTATCTACTTTATCACTACCTTTCGGGGTTTTGATTTATTGGTTCAAATGGAAATTCTCGGGAAGTCTTTCGCCGTGTTTGATTTGTTGAATTGTTTCAACGTTTTGTCATATCATATTTGAGGTGATCCAGGATGGATTAAAGATTGACGTTGCGAGTAGTAGGTGGAGGAAGACTTTTATCAGAGTCTATATATTAAGATTTTGGAATTTCATCGTGTGGTTTTCTGATGGAATATCAGTGAATTTGGTGACAAGCTGAATTAGTATACAGGAGTATGGATATGGTCAAGCATTTGCATAAATCCCATTTTATTTAATCGTGTGTATTTGAAAAGAATTTTTATCGAGAACTTGCCACGAGCAAGCCAGTTGGTTCGAAAATTGATTTTGCAGTCTTACCAAAAATTTATGTTTTGAGTTCTGAAAATTTTGAAAGAATTTTCGAAAATTTGTCCTCTTGACGAGACTATATGATTTCAAACTGGTTTTGAAAATATGATTAATAACCATACGCATTTAGTGTATATTCCATATCATGGTGAAGTTGTGAGTGTGACTCACGAACTGGTTATGACATTCCTATGGTGCGATGAAAAGGGATCCGAACTTTGGTATGGTCATTTGGTTATGCAAGGATGATCGATTGATTTATCGTATAAGAGAAATATGCCGTATGTTGTAGAATCATGCATATAATATAATTTTGGAACTTTGGATTTTGTGAAACTGGGGCATATGTGCTATGTGATTCCATTGGTATGATAATATTGTGACTTTACCATAATGATTTTAAATGATTTCTTTTGTAGATTTGGGGATGGTGACCCCATGTTGGTTGTTTTAGATGTCGAGCGGTCGTTTCCACTCCAGGTATGATTGGTTATTTTCGTCGACTTGATTGGTTGTTCATATGCCAAGGAATATGCTCACCAGTCGAGTATGTTTATTGAGATCCACGGTATGTGATTGGTGTGTCGTTTTGAGAACTTTATTCGTCCGTATATATGTCTCTATGGTTCTGTGTGTATCGTGTTGGAATTTACCGTGTGAGGGTATTCCTGATTATTATTGCTCCTTCGTTGGTCATATTGGAGTTTATCACGTTGATGATATTTTCGATTGTGTTTTGACCTCTGATTGGTCATATTGGAATTTATCATGTCGATGATAAATTCGGTTGATTGCTGATCATTGTTGGTGATCATCTGAGTGTTCGAATTTTGTGTCGATGATTTGAGATTGGTTGTCATTATTTTGGACAGTTGTTTCACAGATATATCGGATATTATTTGTCTTATCAAAATTGGAACTTGATCATGCGATCAGGCAAACAGGATTTGTCACGGATAGATTATTTCATCTGACGCTGATATAATTTTGTTGAGACTCATGGAATTGTGATTGTAAGCGTATTGAGGCTATACAGTGAGATCGCTTGCTAGTATCTCCGGAGATCGTCGACCTGCGTATTTGTAAGTATGCGGTTTTGGATATTCAGAATGATGATGATTGATCGTGTCGTGATGGTTTTGGGATATTTTAGTTGAACGGTTTGTTTCTTTTATGACGGATTTCAAGTTTCGAGGACGAAACTTATTTTAAGTGGTGTAGTATGTAATATCCGGAATTTCTACTATGTTGTTTGATATTATTTTATCCGAGTTATATTATGCAGCGTGGAATGCATGCAGTATGGATAAAATAAATAAATAAAGGACTGAGATGTCAGTATCGGTATAATTGTCGTATCTTGTCGACAGTTGCATTTGAGGATATTGTGTATCAGGTTATTGTACTTTCGATATAGAGTATATCGTATAAGGATGTTATTGGATTCAGTATATGTATTCCGTAAGTGTATATGTGTTTTCGGTATGTCGAGACAGGCGGTAACAGTTGAAATTGGCTAAGTATGGAATACTTAGCGTACGCTAATGTTGAAGACTTACGTACGCTAAATCATAGGAGTTACGTACGTTATGACCGAGACATTACGTACGTAACAAGAGGAATCGGACAGTTGGGCCCGGTGTCGGCGGCTTTCGGCGCAGATGTGGACAGGTGAGTCAACGGATGGAGTTACGTACGTTATACAGGGTGTATTACGTACGTAATACGAGTATAATACTATAGCAAGTCAACGTACGTGTAACGTACGCAACGGAATAAGTGTTACGTACGTTACGGGGCGGCTGGCCGAGTCGTGGCCGAGAGGACCTGCAGTGGCCGATCATGGTCGGCAGTGACTCGCATGGGTGGCCGATCACGATCGCGGTGACTACCGGGTGTAAGAATCGGCCGATTACGTGCGTAAGGTAGTGTCGATTCTGGCCGTAAGTGCCGTTACGTACGTAGCACCGCCGATACGTACGTAAGGCCGCCGGCGAAATGGACAGAAGGTTAGGCGCGTCGGCTACGTGCGTAAGGACCCGCCGGTTACGTACGTAATCGGCGGCAGTCTCGGCCTATAAGGCCTGACCGAGTCACCCTTGTCATTTTCATTTTTCTTCGTTCCTCTCGCGATTTCTTCAGCAAAGTTGATGGATTTGAGTAAGAACATCATGTAGCAACATGTTTTGGAAGTTGGAATCATGGATTAACATCATCTTCCATCCGGATCGAAGGTAAGAACACCTAAACACTTGTTTTTGGATATTCTTGGAGTTTCTTGGTGTTTTGGACGATTTGATTCGTTTTGGTTCAGATTATTGATGGAACTTTGTTGTAATCTCGTAATCATTCAATACTCTTGAAGTTTTGTGGAACAAATTCGAGTATTTCTTCGTTAAAATGATTGAATTGGATTATGCCTTCAAAGTGTTCGATGAAATGCCTCAATGAGTAGAACTTGGGAAATTCTACATGTTTTCGTATGAATGGTGATGGAATAGATTGTGTTATGATTATTCTTGGTAATTATGGGAATTTTGTTAAGGGAGGATAATGAATTGATGATCAAATACCTTGATTATGTCGTTATGATTGTGGAATCGTAGTAATCTCAATGTTCTTGATAGTTTGTTGAAATCCATGATGTTATGAGAAGTGTATATGTTGAAGAACATGATTACATACCCCTTGAATTGTGAATAAGGATTGTTTAGATGTTAGAACACATCGGATTATGCCGTTTGGGGACTTTGAATGTGATTTCGGAATAAGTTGTGGAACTCTTGGAATATGATTATCTATAATTAATCGGATTGTCCGGATTGATGATGATAATCGGTAATTGGTTTTATTACGAATATACAAGGAGGAAACTTGTAAGTATTTAAGATTGAATGTGGAATCGTAGTGTTGTCTTGAATTCGTGTTTGATTGGTTTGAGTTGTATTGTTTGGTTTTGTGTATGATTGAGGTATTGTTGAGCCGTTGAGTTTGATTGGTTGGCTATGTCGGTTATTGATCGTTATCGGATTGTATGTTAATCGATTATTTCAATAGGTTGAGATTATTGATCGGTGAGTATAACCGTATGTTGCGGTCATGTTCGAGTATGTTCATGAATTGCTTCGGTCGGGGCCGAGGAGCCCGTAGATGAAGGCATTGTGACTGGTAGCGGCTTCATCATCGTATCGGTATCGAGGCAAGTTATTACTTGCTCAGTTTATAATATTTAATGAATGGTTTTGATTTCATTCGTTTATAATTCTTATAGCAATGTTTATAATCGTAATCACAGGAGATTTGGAATTATAGGTGGTATTCGAGTTTCGGGAATTTAAATCATAATGTATATGATTTACAATTGTCGTTGGTATACTTGTTATCGAGGATACATCATGGTATTGACAAAACGTGAATTATCTACCGTCCGTGATGTTTTGGATCGGTGAATATTCGAATAATGGTTAGTGATGGTTTAGATATCGAGATTGCTCTCGAAGGACTCGAGCAAGTATTTTAATCATTTCGCCATTTGTGTCGATCATGTCGTGATACATTCGTGTATCGTTGTTGTCATGCATTTGTGCATTGTTGTTGTCGTGTATTGTGCCTTTGTTGTTGTGCGTTTGCATTGTTGTCATATGTCCACCATGCGTTGGTCCGGCAGGATCATCATGGGAATCTATAGTTGTGTCGCTGGATCATTTGGACAGGTAATGCCACCATGTGTTGGTCCGACGGGATCATCATGGGAATCTATAGCTGTGTGCGCTGGATCGTTGGATTACCATATGTATTGTTGTTGTGCATATGTATATTATGGGTTTGCCATAAGTATACATTGTCGTTATTGTTGTGATCATATTGACGTTGTCCTATGAGTATGCATTTGTAGGTCTTGTGTTAGGACCATGTCCGTATGTTGTGTTGATCTGATCTCGGATTAGACTGACGTGATGGTAATGGTATTTCGTATCTCGAGGTATGTTCTATATTTCTTTTGGTATTTGTCCTTGATTGACAAACGGTTATCGTCTTGGGATTTGATGATGTTATTTGAGGGATCGTATTGGTCAGAACTGGTATATTTCCATATCGTGAGTTGGTTATGACAGTTTAAGAATCTTGAGTATTGTTGAGGTACAATACAGATATTATGTTCGAGTTTATTGGTTAATCGAGTACAGGATGTGAAATGTGATAATGGTTATTCTGATGGGAATTGGTTGAGTAAGCAAAGTTATGGCGGTAAGATTACGTTGGTCGTATTCTTATGTTGTATTCTCATTGGTATGTAATTATTAATGTGATGTGACGGTTATCATTGTTGGATATTATGGCTGACCCCGTCGTGGGATTTTTTTTAGGTTCTTGGAGTATCGAGCTTGTAGCGGTCGTGAAGAGATGAGCTTCCCGGAGGATACTGGCTAGGACATGTATTTGTGTATTGAGTTTCTGATCAGTCGCTGTATTCCGATGCTAGAGTATTTTAAGTTGTTTGTCTTTTCCGCTGCGTGAGTATTTTTAAATGACCTATTGGTATCTGGTAACTTGGGTTACTTTGGGAAATCGTTTTCTAAATTTGTTCTGTCGGTACGTGTAAGCGATAGCTTAACGTATGTTTTTTTTTAAACTGTTGAGTTTGGGCATTTTGGGCCTTGTGGTTTCAAATGAGTTTTTACGACGGTTTGATAAACGAGTTTTTTTTAATCTTCGAATGTTTTTAGTAGATAATACCGTCGTTAGCCTCTTGGGCGTTTGTAAATATTTTCGAAAATTTCCTTCAGCCTTGTGGGTTCCATCTCGGGGCCCACGGCGCTGTAATATTCCCGGTCGGATCTGGGGGTGTTACACGAACTCGGTCGTGTCGTCCGACACGGCCCATGCCGTACTCGTCCGGAAATGCCAAAGTCACTATCGGCCGAACCCGACCGTTTCGTCCGACATGGCCCGTGCCGAGATGTGCCGGATAATCCAAACTGACTGCCCAGACGCCCGACCGTGTTCCTGGACACGGTCGAGTCAATGCCGAACGTCCCTGTCGCGTTGCGCCCGTGCCGAGTCACTGTCGGACGAGTCACTGTCGGATGTCCTTGTCGCACCGCACTGTCGAGTCGCTGTCGGACGTCCTTGTCACGCTGCGACCGTGTCAAGCGGACACGGTCGAGTCACTGCCGGTCGTTGTCGCGCCGCGGCCGTGTCGCCTGGCACGGCCCGTGTCCTGCCGGCAGATTGCTCCCTTTTTATAGTTTTTTTTGTGTGTTTGTCTTTTCCTTGCCTTTTACTCATTTTAGGGATTGTGTTTCCCCTAAAATTATGATTGTTGTTCCTTTTTTATTTTATCGTTGATTTGTTTTGATTATTCAAAGATTTTATAAATCTTTGAATTATTTTCTTTTATTATGGGAAGACTTGAAGTCTCCTATATATAGCCTTGTATAATGAATTTGAATGTTGAAGTATAAGAATACACATTTTGTTTTCTATTCTTGGTGAATGCTTTTCATCAAATCTTTGATTTTTTTTTTTGGGAAAAGTCAATTGCATTAAATTAATAAGAGTGGCCAACAAGGCTGGCCAGTACACAGCAACCATTACAGAAGGTGCACCAACAGCACGTAAAAGAAAAAATAAAAGAGAGTTACACTGAAACTACCAAGCAACCCTCCAAATACGCCTAACAGCGACCGCAGATAAGGAATTAGGCGGCCAACGCTGAGAGATAATGTCCCGAACAAGACCAATCCCCTGGAAAGTGACTGTGTGGGGATCTCGACGCCTTTGACCGAATCTCCTTTCATTACGCTCCTGCCAGAGTAAGTAGACCAACGCCGCTAAAAAAATACGGTATGCCACGTTAACCACATGCCTACCTCTCCACCTCTTAGCCGCCCAAAGAATACCCGTACTCCACTCAGAGTGAGGCCAACTAAATTTTACCTCCCTCCTAGCAATAAAGATACACCTACTAGAGTAAGGGCACATGAAGAATAAGTGAGAATGAGACTCTACCGCCATCCCACAAAGGACGCAAATACCATCCTCATGCTGCAGCCAAGGCTTATCCATCGTCGACAGACGCTCCTGAATAGCCAATCATAAGATGAAGGAGTGCCTAGGAATCTTCCCGGGCCCAAGAAGGAGAGGGCCCCACGGAACAGAAGGAGAATATGCTTTAATGAACCGAAGAGCAGACGAGGAAGAAAATGAACCTGAGCTATGCGGTCTCCAAGAGATACGATCCTGGCCTCCAATGATAGGAGGGAGGGCAGAAACAACCTGCTGAAACTCGGAACGATCTACCACCGGCCAAACCCAATGACCATCAGAAATAACAGAGCTAAGACGGGCATGCACATCAATGCCAGTACAAAGAGGCGCTCTAGGCAGAGAATGCCTAATCAAACCCATAGGGTGCCAAGGGTCCGACCATAAACGGAAGGAAGAGCCATCCCCAACAGAATACTGAAACGCCCCCATGACAAGCGGACGCAACTTCAGCAGCTGTTTCCAATACCAGGAAGATGCAGCAGAGATAGGAATATCCCAAAAAGAACACTGCTGAACTCAATGCAAACGAACCCAGCTAACCCAAATAGAACGAGGAGACCCAGCAAGGAGAGCCCAAATATGGCGGGTCATAAGGGCCTGGTTCTGAACCCTCAACGGAATAATACCAAGGCCACCACACACAACAGGTAAGCAAACCTTAGACCAAGCCACTTTAGCATGCCCAGAGTCACCCAAACCTTTCCATAGAAAACGCCTTAAACGCTTTTGATACGGAATTGACTAGTCCGAATAAAGAAAACGAAGCAAGGATCGACGTAAATGGCCTTACAACGCGTCATGCACGTACGGCAACATTTTTTGGCGAGAAAACGGACACAGGCCGGAAAATGACACAACCTGCCGGAAAATGTCGTCGCCTGCCGGAAAATGTCGAGCCTGCCGGAAAATATCGCACCTGCCGGAAAATGCCGAGCACTGCCGGCCGAACTCGGCCGTGTCATCCGGCGCGGCTCGTGCCGAGATGTCCCAGAATTGTGAAACTGACTGTCGGCCGAACCCGACCGTGTCGTCCAACACGGTCGAGTCACACTCTTCCGGATAAGGAGATCTCGCTGTCCGACCAACCCAACCATGCCAGGCGACACGGTCGGGTCCTGCCAAACGTCCTTGTCACGCCGCACGGTCGAGTCACTGTCGGTCCCTGTCGCGCCGCGCCCTTGCCGAGTCACTATCAGACGTCCCTTTCGCGCCGCGCCCGTGTCAAGCGGACATGGTCGAGTCACTGCCGACGTCCTTGTCAGCGCCGCGCCCGTGTCGAGTCCCTGCCGGCACCTGTCGACCGCGCCGCGGCCATGTCACGGGACACGGTCGAGTCCCTGCCGGCAGCCCACATATTTTATACACTTTTATGTATTTTTTACTTCTCTTTTCCTTTTTACTTATTTTAGGGATTATATTTTCCCCATTTTGTGATTTATTTTCCTTGTTTTTATTTTATGTTGATTTGTTTGGATTATTCAAAGATTTTATAATCTTTGAATTATTTACCTTTTTTTTGTTTGATTCCTTACACTAAGGCTTCACCTCCTATAAGTAGGAGTTGATTATCATTTGTAAAGATATATAGTATGATGAATGTTGAAGTATAAGAATACACATTGTGTTTTCTATTCTTGGTTAATGCTTTTCATCGAAACTTGATTTTTATTCGACGCGTTTTCGAGTATTAATCCGATTGATTCTCAATAGGTCTTGGGAAGAAATCACCTTATCGAGTTATAGGTCTAATTCGATAAACCCTTGTTCTTGATCGTTCAAGTCTTCTTGTTCGATATTTTTATTGTTATATCCGATATTATTCCCACAAAATACATCCAAAACACCCCTAATCGTAAAAAGCATTCCGCTACGATATTCTTACGCACACTCTGAACGATACGTATCTGCCTCTCCCAGATAATTCGTATCATAAGTGGTATCGGAGCCCAGGGTCATCTCCTTCGGCGATTTATTCAACGATTTCTTGTGAAGAACTATCTCTTGATTCTTGTTATGGATTTTTCCGATCTCGATTTCTCGATCAAACTCGGTGACGCACTAAACGGCTTACCGAAGCAACATATGCAAGCAAGACGCAGAGACAACGCCAACGATATTGATTTCTTGGCTAAATTCCGCAGCATACCGGAGTTCCACGGATCTAGGCACCATGCTTGTGAGGAGCATGCGGACTTCAAGGCTGCCCCAATCAACCGCCGCGTTTCGCTGGTGACAAAGCACCTCCGCAGTAGCGCCGCCTTCTGGTGGCAAAAATTGAAACAGTCCCGTTCACAACAACGTAAGCCTAAAATTACAGATTGGCAAAAATTCAGAAAATATTTCAATCGAAGGTTCAAATCCCCATCTTACCACCAATCCTTCGACGCCCCGCCACCGACCTTCGATCTAAGGTTTATCCCCATCGAAGAATTTCCAGCAAGGCCATTTTTCGATAAAGATGATGTCCCTACCACCATTTTCGACGGAGTAGACGAGACAGAGGTTTCAACGCGGCAATACAACGAAGAAAGTGGGTTGAGCATGTTTCCATAATTGACGAACTTGGATCTTTCTATTATGAACATGGGCCAATTAATTGCGTTGGCCAAATTGACCAAAACGGGATTGATGAGCCAAGTGAATTATGGTCAGATGAACATTTGACACAAGTCGGGCCTTTTAAAGTTGTGGAAGACAAAATTGAGCTTGGTACTAAAATTGATCGGTTAGAAGAAAACGACAATTTTGGGCCTAAATTTCATATCGACTCAGTTTCTGGTGATAGACTTATTGTCTTGGATGATTACCAAATTGAGGTTAGTAAAATATTTTGTGATGGGCCATTATTGGAGGAGCCCAACAATATTAAAACGGAGAGTTGGTCAGATTATGACGGACCGCCAGCATTTGATGAGGAACCAGTTGTTGAAGAGGAATCCGTAATAAATCCTGTGTTTCCCATTCTTGATGGTGAAACCGATGTGGAATTATCGGTGTTTCCACTCGAGGATGAACCCGATGTGAAATTAACCGTGCGACCCATTTCAGATGTCCACTCATGTCATGATATCGGTATTACCGGGCGGAGTAATTATTATTATTTTATTAATAATGATAGTTATTTTGTTGGTGATTCTCGATGGCCCCCCACTACCTATCGTCTCAAGATTTTGGGCCATGTACGCACTGCGGACATTTTCGAGATCAAATACGTAGAGGCTTTAGTGAATTATCTTGATGACGAAGGGATTTCGGAATTGAGGACAATTCCCTTTAAAGGGGGAGGGGATGATACGGAATTGACTAGTCCGAATAAAGAAAACGAAGCAAGGATCGACGTAAATGGCCTTACAATGCGTCATGCACGTACGGCAACATTTTTTGGCGAGAAAACGGACACAAGACGGAAAATGACACAACCTGCCGGAAAATGTCGTCGCCTGCCGGAAAATGTCGAGCCTGCCGGAAAATATCGCACCTGCCGGAAAATGCCAAGCACCGCCGGCCGAACTCGGCCGTGTCGTCCGGAACGGCCCGTGCCGAGATGTCCCAGAATTGTGAAACTGACTGTCGGCCGAACCCGACCGTGTCGTCCGACACGGTCGAGTCACACTCTTTCGGATAAGGAGATCTCGCTGTCGGACCAACCCGACCGTGCCAGGCGACACGGTCGAGTCCTGCCAAACGTCCTTGTCACGCCGCACGGTCGAGTCACTGCCGGTCCCTGTCGCGCCGCGCCCGTGCCGAGTCACTGTCAGATGTCCCTGTCGTGCTGCGCCCGTGTCAAGCGGACACGGTCGAGTCACTGCCGACGTCCTTGTCAGCGCCGCGCCCGTGTCGAGTCCTTGCCGGCGCCTGTCGACCACGCCGCGGCCGTGTCACGGGACACGGTCGAGTCCCTGCCGGCAGCCCACATATTTTATACACTTTTGTGTATTTTTGACTTCTCTTTTCCTTTTTACTTATTTTAGGGATTATATTTTCCCCATTTTGTGATTTATTTTCCTTGTTTGTATTTTATATTGATTTGTTTGGATTATTCAAAGATTTTATAATCTTTGAATTATTTTCCTTTTTTTTGTTTGATTCCTTAGACTAAGGCTTCACCTCCTATAAGTAGGAGTTGATTATCATTTGTAAAGATATATAGTATGATGAATGTTGAAGTATAAGAATACACATTGTGTTTTCTATTCTTGGTGAATGCTTTTCATCGAAACTTGATTTTTATTCGACGCGTTTTCGAGTATTAATCCGATTGATTCTCAATAGGTCTTGGAAAGAAATCACCTTATCTAGTTATAGGTCTAATTCGATAAACCCTTGTTCTTGATCGTTCAAGTCTTCTTGTTCGACATTTTTATTGTTATATCCGATATTATTCCCACAAAATACATCCAAAACACCCCTAATCGTAAAAAGCATTCCGCTACGATATTCTTACGCACACTCCGAACGATACGTATCCGCCTCTCCCGGATAATTCGTATCAGCTTTTCAATTAGGGCAATCACACCCTTAGGCAGAATAAAAATACAGGCCCAATAAATGTGAAGAGCAGATAACACAGACCAAATAAGCTGGCAACGACCGGCCATGGACAGAGATCTACAAGCCCAGTCAAATCTTTGAATTTTATTCAACACGTTTTGAGTATTAATCCGATTGATTCTCAATAGGTCTTGAGAAGAAATCTTCTTATCGAATTATAGGTCTAATTCGATAAATCCTTATCCTTGTTATTGATCGTCCAAGTCTTCTTGATCGATGTTCTTACCTTATCCGATATTATTCCCATAAAATACACCCAAAAACACCCGACTCGTAAAAAGCCTTCCGCTATCTTACACTTACACACACTCCGAACGATACGTATCCACTCTTCCGGTTTAATTCGTATCATAAGTGGTATCGGAGCCCAAGGTCATCTCCTTGGGCGATTTCTTCAACGATTTCTTGTGAAGAACTATCTCTTGACTCTTGTTATGGATTTCTCCGATCTCGATTTCTTGATGAAACTCCCTGACGCACTAAACTGCTTACCGGAGCAACGTATGCAAGTAAGACGCAGAGACGACGCCAACGATATTGATTTCTTGGCTAAATTCCGCCGCATACCGGAATTTCACAGATATACTAATCCAGATGCGTGCATAGATTGGCTCCATGCTTGTGAAGAACACTCGGACTTCAAGGCTGCCCCGATCAACCGCCGCGTTTCGCTGGTGACAGGGCGCCTCCGCGGTAGCGCTGCCTTCTGGTGGCAAAAATTGAAACAGTCCCGTTCACAACAACGTAAGCCTAAAATCCAAGATTGGCTTAAATTCAAAAAATATTTCAATCGAAGGTTCAAATCCACATCTTACCACCAGTCGTTGTTTCCCCACCACCAATCCTTCGACGCCCCTCCGCCAACCTTCGATCTAAGGTTTATCCCCATCGAAGAATTTCCAGCAAAGCCATTTTTCGATGAAGACGATGTCCCTACCACCATTTTCAATGAAGTAGACGAGACAGAGGTTTCAACGATGCAATACAACGAATAAAGTGAGTTGAGCCATGTTTCCCTAATTGACGAACTTGGATCTTACTATTTTGAGCATGGACTAGTTGGTTGTATTGGCCAATTTGACAAAGACGGACCAAATTATGTTAATGGTGAGGAACTTGTTAGTGTCATGGAAATTGGGCCGGATTATGAAGGGCCACCAGTATTTGATACCGAACCAGTTGACGAAGAGGAACCCATAATTGATTCCGTGTTTCCCATTTTTGATGGTGCACCCGACGTGAAATCATTAATGCTTCCCATTTTTGATGTTGTGCCCGACGGCGATCCATATCTCGATGTAAGTTGTTTTGAAGATTTTTCTCCAAACTCCAATGAGGTGTTTTCGGTTCTTGATACGGAGCAAGAAGATGTTATGATTCCAGAACATCTATATCTTGAGCCTTACCAAGATTTTGATATGAAAGTTGACGACGAAGCGTTTTTCCCAGGGCTTGAAGTGGCATCCGATGAAGAGCGGCCTATTATTACTGTCGTGCTTCCCAATTTAGATGTCCGGTTATATGATGATTCATATCGTGATATAGGTATTACCTCACAGAATAATTATTATTATTTCATTAACAATGATAGTTATTTGTTTGGTGATTCCCGGAGATCCCATATTACCTACCGTCTCAAGATTTTGGGCCATATACGCTGATGCGATTATTATGTCTCCAAACGAAGTAAACGAAGTAAGAATTGACGTAGGTGACGATACCACGTTGCATGCACATGCACCTACGTACTTTGGTGAGAAAACAAATGCGGAAATGGGAATGATCTTAATAATCGGAATCGGGATAACTTAGACGTATCAAAACATGCATACGTATGCATGTTCATGCATACAAAATCGGCCATTTGGGGAAGATTTCGGCCGATTGTGACATGCATCCATGAAGGATCTTTTGTCCTCACTACTTTAATATTTGCTTTCATTTTCAAGTCCACCATATCAAGATCAAGGATAGAGATTTGATTCACTCCACTCCTTTGAAGACAAATCGGCCGAACCACAAAGAGAAGAAGATGCCAAGAAGTCCCTTTCATGTTCAAGTCCTTATCTTACAAAGATATCATATGAGAAAGATGATTATCTCATCCCTTCAAGTACCCCACGGCCAAAATGAAGGAGGAAGAAGCCAAGCATGTGTTGTTTTCAATCTTTGTCAAAAGTCTTGATAGTTTAGTTTATTATTTGCTTGTCTTTTAACTTGATTTTGTGTGATCTTGTTTGAACTTATTAGAAGTTGTAATGGCTATATATTAGCCTCATCCTCAACCTTTAATCATCACTTTGGAAGCTTTAAAAAACGAAATACATTGTACATGTATGCTTGTTGAATGATTTTCAGTACAACTTGATTATAATTCGACGCGTCTTCGAGTTGAAATTTTAATCGATTCTCAATAGGTCTTGAGGAGAGATTGCTTTATCAAACTATAGGTCTAGTTTGATAATTTACTTTCATAATTATCTTGTTTACGTAAGCCGAATTTCCCTACTTTCTGTTAATTCTTACGAGTGTTACACATATCGAGTGTTGAGAGGTTAAAAGATATATCCGCTGCATTTTCCGGCGAATTTACGTTAATCTTATATGTTAATTCATATCATTAGTAAAGTGAAGGTGTCAAGACAAGTACGGGTCAACTTAACTATGGGATCATACGGAGACAATGTGTTATGTGACGTACTCCCGATGACGGAAGCCCAAGGTATCAGAGTTGTGCCAAGAAAATTATAAGTGGTTCGATGACGGAAGTAAAGTGAAGGTGTCAAGACAAGTACGGGTCAACTTAACTATGGGCTCATACGGAGACGATGTGTTATGTGACGTACTCCCGATGGATGCATGCCACGTACTTTTGGAACGACCATGGATGTTCGACCGAGATGTTTTACATCGAGGTCGGAGTAATAAATATGAATTACAAGACAAAGGAAAGAAGATTGTGCTCAAACCAATATCCCCACAAGCTGTCCGTTCGATGAGTTCTAGTAGAGTGGAGAAACCGAAACTTACCATGCTTGCCAGCGAAAGAGAAATGGAACATGCCATTAATGACGGGGAGCGAGTATATTTGGTGATGTTTAAAGAGACATGGGACGAGAACATGGGAGTAGAAAACGGAGGAGAGTTAGATGTGTTGTTACACGAATTTGAGGATGTTTTTCCCGAAGAATTACCGTCGGGTTTACCACCTATTCGCGGTATCGAACACCAAATTGATCTTATACCGGGAGCACCACTTCCTAATAAAGCCGCTTATAGATGTAATCCCGAGGAGACGAAGGAGTTACAAAGACAAGTCGAAGAGCTTTTGGACCGCGGGTATGTCCGGGAGAGTTTGAGTCCGTGTGCGGTTCCGGTCTTACTTGTCCCTAAGAAAGATGGTTCTTGGCGGATGTGTGTGGATAGTCGGGCCGTGAACAATATCACTGTCAAGTATCGGTTCCCTATCCCGAGACTTGATGACATGTTAGACGAACTACATGGTTCGGTGATCTTTTCAAAAGTTGATTTACGAAGTGGATATCATCAAATCCAAATGCGAGAAGGTGATGAGTGGAAGACGGCCTTCAAAACGAAAAATGGATTATATGAATGGACCGTTATGCCGTTCGGTCTTACAAATGCACCTAGTACCTTCATGATACTGATGAACAGAGTGCTTAAACCATTTCTGGGGAAGTTCATGGTTGTATATATGGATGACATTCTAATCAATATTCAATCACTACAAGAACATTTCGGGCACTTAAGGCTAATCTTCGAAACCTTGAGGGACCGAAAATTGTATGGAAAAAAAGAGAAGTGTTCGTTCCTAGTCGAAAGTATAGTCTTTCTTGGCTATGTCGTTTCAAAGGACGGGGTGGCGGTTGATCAAACAAAAATCAAAGCAATTAAGTCTTGGCCGACCCCTACGACCGTGACGGAAGTGAGATCATTTCACGGACTTGCTTCTTTTTACCGGAGGTTTATTCGAGACTTTAGCACCATTTCAAGTCCGATAACGGAGTGTTTAAAAAAGGGACCATTTGTATGGAACGGGGCTGCCCAAGGAGCTTTCGAGAAGTTAAAGGCCAAATTATGCGAAGCACCGATTCTAACACTACCCGATTTTTCTCAACCATTCGAAGTTGAATGTGATGCTAGCGGAGTTGGAATTGGAGCGGTTCTTATTCAAGGTAAACGACCTATCGCTTACTTTCGGAGAAGTTGAACGGAGCTCGGTTGAATTATTGTACTTACGATAAAGAATTCTATGCTATCGTACGGGCCCTTGATCATTGGAGTCATTATTTACGGACGAAGCATTTTATTCTACACTCGGACCACGAATAATTGAAGTACATTAACGGGCAACAAAAACTGAGTCCGAGGCATGCCAAGTGGGTGGAATTCCTACAATCATACTTTTCATCCAAGTACAAAGACGGTAAAAGCAATGTCGTTGCAGATGCGTTATCTAGGAGGTATGCTTTACTTTCTACGCTGGAGGTTCGGTTACTTGGTTTTGAAATGTTGAAGGAGTGTTATGAAAATGATGCGGATTTTGGAGAAATTTTTACAAGTTGCAAATCTGGTCCGTTCGGGGAGTTCATATTACAAGATGATTTCCTATTTAAAGGGAATAGGCTATGTGTTCCAAAACAGGCGGTTCAGGAGTTATTGGTCCGGGAGGCTCACGGAGGAGGTTTAGCAGGACATTTTGGCATGGCTAAAACATTGGAAGTACTAAAAGAACATTTCTTTTGGCCTAAAATGTTAAAAGACGTTTACAATGTTTTAAGTAAATGCGTAACATGTCACATCTCAAAGAGTTCGTTCAAACCGAGAGCGTATATGCCTCTACCGGTTCCAAAAAGACCGTGGGAAGATGTATCCATGGATTTTATCGTCGCTTTACCCCGTACTCAACGAGGTAAAGATGCTATTATGGTGGTTTTTGATCGGTTCTCAAAAATGGCTCACTTCGTGGCTTGCCACAAAACCGACGACGCAAGCAACGTGGCCGATTTATACTTCCGAGAGGTGGTTCGTTTACATGGAGTTCCGAAGACTATTGTTTCAGATCGTGATTCGAAATTCCTTAGCTATTTTTGGAATACTTTATAGAGGAAAGTGGGTACAAAGCTCTTATTTAGCACTTCGCACCATCCTCAAACCGATGGTCAAACCGAAGGCACAAATCAAACGTTAGGAATGTTGTTGCGAGGACTTGTGAATAAAATGCAAAAGGATTGGGACGTGAAACTTGCTCATGCGGAATTTGCCTATAACCGATCCCCTACACATGCTACGGCACATTCTCCTTTTGAAGTCGTTTACGAGTTAAATCCTTATATACCCTTAGACTTGATTCCATTGCCGAAGGACGAGTTGGTACACAAAGATGCGGAATCGAAACTTAAATCGATGATCAAGTTGCACGGACAAATACATGATCGAATCAAAGAGGTGAATGACGCATACAAATGGAAATCCAACAATCACAGAAAACCGAGACTATTCGAAGTAGGTGACTTGGTTTGGGTACACTTAAGAAAAGAGAGATTTCCTAACAAACGCAAGAACAAGCTTATGTCGAGGGCCGAGGGACCTTACAAAATCGTGGGTAAAGTGAACGACAATGCGTATAAAGTAGAACTTCCGGGCGATTATGGGGTACACGCCACTTTTAACGTGGGCGATCTATCAGCTTACCTTGACGACGAGGGAATCACTGAATTGAGGTCAATTCCTTTCAAAGGGGGAGGGGATGATGCGATTATTATGTCTCTAAACGAAGTAAGCGAAGTAAGAATTGACGTAGGTGACGATACCACGTTGCATGCACATGCACCTACGTACTTCGGTGAGAAAACAAATGCGGAAATGGGAACGATCTTAATAATCGGAACCGGGATAACTTAGACGTATCAAAACATGCATACGTATGCATGTTCATGCATACAAAATCGGCCATTTAGGGAAGATTTCGGCCGATTGTGACATGCATCCATGAAGGATCTTTTGTCCCCACCACTTTAATATTTGCTTTCATTTTGAAGTCCACCATATCAAGATCAAGGATAAAGATTTGATTCACTCCACTCCTTTTAAGACAAATCGGCCGAACCACATGGAGAAGAAGATGCCAAGAAGTCCCTTTCATGTTCAAGTCCTTATCTTACAAAGATATCACATGAGAAAGATGATTATCTCATCCCTTCAAGTACCCCATGGCCGAAATGAAGGAGGAAGAAGCCAAGCATGTGTTGTTTTCAATCTTTGTCAAAAGTCTTGATAGTTTAGTTTATTATTTGCTTGTCTTTTAGCTTGATTTTGTGTGATCTTGTTTGAACTTATTAGAAGTTGTAATGGCTATATATTAGCCTCATCCTCAACCTTTAATCATCACTTTGGAAGCTTGAAAAAACGAAATACATTGTACATGTATGCTTGTTGAATGATTTTCAGCACAACTTGATTATAATTCGATGCGTCTTCGAGTTGTAATTTTAATCGATTCTCAATAGGTCTTGAGGAGAGATTGCTTTATCAAACTATAGGTCTAGTTTGACAATTTACTTTCATAATTATCTTGTTTACGTAAGCCGAATTGCCCTACTTTCGGTTAATTATTACGAGTGTTACACATATCGAGTGTTGAGAGGTTAAAAGATATATTCGCTGCATTTTTCGGTGAATTTACGTTCATCTTATACGTTAATTCGTATCATACACACTGCGAATATTTTCGAATTCAAGTACGTGGAGGTTTTAGCTATTTCATCTGGAAACGACGGGAGTTCGGAATTGAGGACAATTCCCTTTAAAGGGGGAGGGAATGTTACGGAATTGACTAGTCTGAATAAAGAAAACGAAGCAAGGATCGACGTAAATGGCCTTACAACGTGTCATGCACGTACGGCGACATTTTTAGGTGAGAAAACGGACACAAGCCGAAAAATGACACAACCTGCCGGAAAATATCACAACCTGCCGGAAAATGTCCAATCTGCCGGAAAATGTCGAGCCTGCCGGGAAACATCGCAACCTGCCGGAAAAAGCCGAGCACTACCGACCGAAATCGGCCGTGTTGTCCGACACGGCCCGTGCCGTACTCGTCCGGAAATGCCAAAGTCACTGTCGGCCGAACCCGACCGTGTCGTCCGACATGGCCCATGCCGAGATGTGCCGGATAAGCTAAACTGACTGCCCAGACGCCCGACCGTGTTCCTAGACATGGTTGAGTCAATGCCGAACGTCCCTGTCGCGCTGCGCCCGTGCCGAGTCACTGTCGGACGTCCTTGTCGCGCCACGCGGTCGGGTCGCTGTCGGACGTCCTTGTCACGCCGCGACCGTGTCAAGCGACACGGTCGAGTCACTGCCGGTCGTTGTTGCGCCGCCGCCGTGTCACCTGGCACGGCCCGTGTCCTGCCGGCAGATTGCTCCCTTTTATAGTTTTTTTTGTGTCTTTGTCTTTTCCTTGCCTTTTACTCATTTTAGGGATTGTGTTTCCCCTAAAATTATGATTGTTGTTCCTTTTGTATTTTATTGTTGATTTGTTTTGATTATTCAAAGATTTTATAAATCTTTGAATTATTTTCTTTTATTATGGGAAGACTTGAAGTCTCCTATATATAGCCTTGTATAATGAATTTGAATGTTGAAGTATATGAATACACATTGTGTTTTCTATTCTTGGCGAATGCTTTTCATCAAACCTTTGATTTTTATTCGACGCGTTTTTGAGTATTAATCCGATTGATTCTCAATAGGTCTTGAGAAGAAATCTTCTTATCGAATTATAGGTCTAATTCGATAAATCCTTATCCTTGTTATTGATCGTCCAAGTCTTCTTGATCGATGTTCTTACCTTATCCGATATTATTCCCATAAAATACACCCAAAAACACCCGACTCGTAAAAAGCCTTCCGCTATCTTACACTTACACACACTCCGAACGATACGTATCCACTCTTCCGGTTTAATTCGTATCATAAGTGGTATCGGAGCCCAAGGTCATCTCCTTGGGCGATTTCTTCAACGATTTCTTGTGAAGAACTATCTCTTGACTCTTGTTATGGATTTCTCCGATCTCGATTTCTTGATGAAACTCCGTGATGCACTAAACTGCTTACCGGAGCAACGTATGCAAGTAAGACGCAGAGACGACGCCAACGATATTGATTTCTTGGCTAAATTCCGCCGCATACCTGAAATTCACGGATATAGTAATCCAGATGCGTGCATAGATTGGCTCCATGCTTGTGAAGAACACTCGGACTTCAAGGCTGCCCCGATCAACCGCCGCGTTTCGCTGGTGATACGGCTCCTCCGCGGTAGCGCCGCCTTCTGGTGGCAAAAATTGAAACAGTCGTTCACAACAACGTAAGCCTAAAATCCAAGATTCGCTTAAATTTAAAAAATATTTCAATTGAAGGTTCAAATCCACATCTTACCACCAGTCGTTGTTTACCCACCACCAATCCTTCGACGCCCCTCCACCAACCTTCGATCTAAGGTTTATCCCCATCGAAGAATTTCCAGCAAATCTATTTTTCGATGAAGACGATGTCCCTACCACCATTTTCAATGAAGTAGACGAGACAGAGGTTTCAATGATGCAATACAACAAAGAAAGTGAGTTGAGCCATATTTCCCTAATTGACGAACTTGGATCTTACTATTTTGAGCATGGACCAGTTGGTTGTATTGGCCAATTTGACAAAGACGGACCAAATTATGTTAATGGTGAGGAACTTGTTAGTGTCATGGAAATTGGGCCGGATTATGAAGGGCCACCAGTATTTGATACCGAACCAGTTGACGAAGAGGAACCCATAATTGATTCCGTGTTTCCCATTTTTGATGGTGCACCCGACGTGAAATCATTAATGCTTCCCATTTTTGATGTTGTGCCCGACGGCGATCCATATCTCGATGTAAGTTGTTTTGAAGATTTTTGTCCAAACTCCAATGAGGTGTTTTCGGTTCTTGATACGGAGCAAATGCGATGAAGATGGAGGTGTTGTTAGGAATAAAGCCAGACTTGTTGCTAAAGGCTATGCACAATGTCAAGGAATGGATTTTGATGAAACCTATGCACTTGTTGCAAGATTAGAAGCCATCAGACTTTTCCTTGCATATGCAGCATTCAAGGATTTTGAAGTCTACCAAATGGATGTGAAGAGTGCCTTTCTAAATGAAATTTTAGAAGAAGAAGTCTATGTAGAGCAACCCCCTGGATTTGTCAAAGGTGACAAAGTCTACAAGCTTCTAAAAGCCCTATATGGACTCAAGCAGGCACCAAGAGCATGCTATGAAATATTATCTGTGTTTCTTGAGAAGAATGGTTTCAGCAAAGGAAAGGTGTACAAGACCTTATTTAGAGTAGAGCATGAAGGCCACATATTATTAGTGCAAATATATGTAGATGATATCATATTTGGCTCGACCAACCCGGAGCTGTGTGAAAAATTCTCAAATCTCATGCAAGGAGAATTTGAAATGAGTATGATGATCCATCCAATCAATACCCAAGATAACATCGTCTCTCGGTAGATCTACTACGATCAGGTTTGCCAACCAAACACGGCCATTAAGCTGAATCGGACAATTCTCAATCTCATGATCCCCGATAATTCTTCTACCGTCAGGTAGACCAATGATAAAAGGTTCACAAATAATAGCACTATCCAAATGAAGTCTACTCAAGCATGACTCATAAATGAATGAATGCGATGCACTAGTATAGAAAAGGGTACACACAGGTTGAAATAGAATTTTGAGTGTACCTGAGATCATTCGGGCCTCCGAGTCGTCGGTCTTCTTCATCTCATAAATTCGAGGCTTGCCGGCCCCTGAACCGGACGCTCCCGTATGATAGCTTTTGGCTCCGCCTTTATTTGCTCCTGTCATTTTAAAAGATGCTGACTGAGTAGCCTGATTCTGAATAGCTGACTGCTTTGGGGTCTGAGATGTCGCCGGCGTAGGTCTGGAGTCTCCTCGGTAGAAACGGGCCCTATGCCCAGCAATCCCACAGTTATTACATGTGACCATCGGCCTCAGACATTTCGTGCTGTAATAGCCCTGTTCACCACAATTGTAATAGGCGATGGCCAAGCTGGCCGCTCGGGACTTAGATTCCGCAGGCTTGGGCGCCGTAGGAGGTCGCTGTGAAAAAGTAGAGCCCGTACGAGGCTTCTTGAAAGTGGTTTGGTTGCCTTTAGACTGATTACGCTTCTTCGAGTTCTTGTCGGAAGATGAAGTCTGATTCTTAGAAATCTCCTTAGCAGTAAGCTCATAAGCAAGAGCTTTCTCGATAAATTCGGCCAAAGTGGTGCAATGATGATTAAGCAATTGAAGCCTCATACGAGGTTTCCACCTCTTACTGAAATACTGGATTTTATCCACCTCGGAGTGAATAATAGATGAGGTGAAAGGAAGAAGTTCCTGAAATTTCTCGGCGATGGCGAGAACATCATCGTCCGCTGAAAGGTTGGGAGTGAGCAATTCTAATAACTTGGCCTCTCTGAGTGGGGCTGGATAATACCTCTCCATCATAAGAGTTTTGAACTGGTCCCACGTACAAGCTTCGTCGGTGGGTTTCAGAGATAGCCACCATGAGTGAGCGCTCTTACCCAGATAGTAAGCCGCGACTGAAACTTTGTGTCCTTCGGGACACTCCACCATAGCAAATAGTTTCTCGAAATGCTCCAGCCAGTGAATAATGTCCGCCGGCTCAGATGAGCCCTCGAAGGTAGGCGGCCTCTGGCGAGAAATATCGTTGATGATGCTGCTCACATTCCTCTCTTGCCTTTGAGGCGGCGGCGGAGGAGCCTGTTGATTCTGAGCCGTTGAGTTCTGCATCGTCTCCATCAGACGTGCCATCTGAGTCATTTGGGCCATCATGCCCTGCATAAAAGCGAGAGGATCAACCCGAACACCTTCTGATTGAGTTGTGTCCCATGTACGACTCCCTAGCAGTGAATGATCATTTCTGGGTGAATGAGTGGCAGCGTCGCTGCTCGATGAATTTACATTATTCCTCGAGTTCGCGTATGTATTCACACTAGCTCTCGGATTTCGGCCGCACCGCAGCCTCTTCCCCCGCGTCCTCTGCTAGCTCTCTCCATACTGAAGTAGGAAAGTCACACGATAGTTATAGATCTAGCATGAATACAGCATTATGATGAAGATATGAAATGATAACAATGAGCATACGCGCTCTAACACAATGATCGTATGAAGGATCAGCTGAAGTGACATGATTATCTGATGAAATTTTGAAATGATTAACTTGAACAAGTTGACAAGATTAATGAAACGATCCTCAAGATCAACAAATGAGTGATGAACTGAACTGAATGATTAATGAGTTAACATGATCGTCATGATCAAATGAATTGATGATTGAGGATTGTTGACTGATGAATGATGAATGAGTGATTCTTATTGCCAGAAATTATACCATGGCATTAGAAACATTACAGTTCTTTCGGTCTGAGGGGCTTGACATTTGCACAGGTCACACGTGACGCGAAAGTCCAATAATACTAGTCTAACGACGATAATTTCAAATGAGACATGACTCGGGAGGTAGTATTCAAAACCACACTTCGATACCAACTCTGCAACACCCCAAGCTTGGCGGATATTACATTGTCGTGGACCCCCGACTGGGACCCACCAGGCGGATGAAAATTAATCAATTACACAATACAAATGTAGTAACGAACCACATTACATCATCAATTACTCCGATGAGGAGTTTCAAATACAACACACCCAGGAAACACTGAATACATGTATATTTTATATGAAGATAAAATATACAACACTGAACAAATGACAATCCCAAAAGGAAGTGCAGCGGAAAATATATAGCAAGGCAACATGTATGAAATGAAGGGACTGGGGCCACCTACTAGTATCACTGGGACTCCTCGCCGTCAACGTTCTCTTTCCGTTCTTTTGCCTTGCCATGACCTAAAAACAATATCCCCAACGGGGTCAGTTACACAGAACAACAATCCTCAAGAGTTGAACAATATACAACAATCACATGAATGAAAAAAGTATTAGAGTTGAATGATGAGTATCACAGCATGCCCGAATGGAATGTGTGAGTGCACAAGTAGCCGAGTGTCCGGAGCCCCGCATATACACCCGCAACTTGGCCTAATTAGTCTCAAAGAGGTACTTTACCGTGTGCATAGTCCAAATATGTCCGGAGTCCCGCATATACACATGACCATAGTGTGCCCGACTAAAAATTCCACACATACGCTGATACGAATTATCGCGGAGAGGTGGATACGTATCGTTCGGAGTGTATGTATGAATATCGTAGCGGAAGTCTTTTTACGATTAGGGGTGTTTTGGATATATTTTGTGGGAGTAATATCGAATATGACAATGAAAATTCGAACAAATGAAAAATGGAAGTAATATCTGAAAAAGTGATAATATCGATCAAGAAGACTTGAACGATCAAGAACAAGGGTTTATCGAATTAGACCTATAACTCGATAAGGTGATTTCTTCCCAAGACCTATTGAGAATCAATCGGATTAATACTCGAAAACGCGTCGAATAAAAATCAAATTTCGATGAAAAGCATTCACCAAGAATAGAAAACACAATGTGTATTCTTATACTTCAACATTCATAATACTTTTTATCTCATACAAGGCTAATCAACTCCTACTTATAGGAGGTGAAGTCTCCTACTACTAAGGAAACAAACAAAAAAAATAAAATAATTCAAAGATTTATAAAATCTTTGAATAATCAAAACAAATCAAATAAATTACATACAAGAAACATAAATCACAAAATGGGGGAAACAGAATCCCTAAAATAAGTAAAAAGGAAAAGAGAAGTCAAAAATACACAAAAGTGTATAAAATATGTTGGCTGCCGGCAGGGACTCGACCGTGTCCCGTGACACGGCCGCGGCGCGGTCGACAGGCGCCGGCAGGAACTCGACACGGGCGCGGCGCTGACAAGGGCGTCGGCAGTGACTTGACGGTGTCCGCTTGACACGGGCGCAGCGCGACAGGGACGTCTGACAGTGACTCGGCACGGGCGCGGCGCGACAGGGACCGGTAGTGACTCGACCGTGCGGCGTGACAATGACGTTTGGCACGACTCGACACGGGCGCGGCGCGACAAGGACCGGCAGTGACTCGACCGTGCGGCGTGACAATGACGTTTGGCAGAACTCGACCGTGTCGCCTGGCACGGTCGGGTTGGTCGGACAGCGAGATCTCCTTATCCGGAAGAGTGTGACTCGACCGTGTCGGACGACACAGTCGGGTTCGGCCGACGATCGATTTCACAGTGCAGGACATCTCGGCACGGGCCGTGCTGCACGACACGACCGGCCTCGGCCGATTGCTCGGCGGCCCAGTAGTGCGATATTTTCCGGCAGGCTCGACATTTTCCGGCAGGCGACGACATTTTCCGGCAGGTTGTGTCATTTTCCGGCTTGTGTCCGTTTTCTCACCTAAAAATGTTGCTGTACATGCATGACGCGTTGTAAGGCCATTTACGTCGATCCTTGCTTCGTTTTCTTTATTCGGACTAGTCAATTCCGTATCATCCCCTCCCCCTTTAAAGGGAATTGTCCTCAATTCCGAAATTCCTTCGTCATCAAGATAATTCACTAAAGCCTCTACGTATTTGATCTCGAAAATATCCGCAGTGCGTACATGGCCCAAAATCTTGAGACGATAGGTAGTGGGGAGCCCTCGAGAATCACCAACAAAATAACTATCATTATTAATAAAATAATAATAATTACTCTGCCAGGTAATACCGATATCATGTCATGAGTAGACATCTGAAATGGGACGCACGGTTAACTTCACATCGGGTTCATCCTCCAGAATTGAAAACACTGATAATTTCATGTCTGATTCACCATCAAGAATGGGAAACACGGGATTTATTACGGATTCCTCTTCAACAACTGGTTCCTCATCAAATGCTGGCGGTCCATCATAATCTGACCAACTCTCCGTTTCAATATTGTTGGGCTCCTCTAATAATAGCCCATCACAAAATATTTTACTAATCTCAATTTGGTAATCATCCAAGACAATAAGTCCATCACCAGAAACCGAGTCGATATGAAATTTAGGCCCAAAATTGTCGTTTTCTTCTAACCGATCAATTTTAGTACCAAGCTCAATTTTGTCTTCCACAACTTTAAAAGACCCGACTTGTGTCAAATGTTCATCTGACCATAATTCACTTGGCTCATCAATCCCGTTTTGGTCAATTTGGCCAACGCAATTAATTGGCCCATGTTCATAATAGCAAGATCCAAGTTCGTCAATTATGGAAACATGGCTCAACTGTAACACCCCAAACTAGGCGGATATTACAGTGCCGTGGAACCCCGACTGGGACCCACCAGGCGAATGAAAACTGATGAATTAAATAATATAATTTTAGTACCGAACCACATTATATTACCAAATACTCCGATGAGGAGCTTAAGTACATTCCACCAGGACAAAACAGAATACTAGTATATTTTATATGAAGATAAAATACACCACCCTGAATAAATAAACGTCTCAAACGGAATTTGCAGCGGAAATACAAATGAAGAGAAATAAGAATGACTGAAATGACTGAATTAAGCGGAATGACTGGGGCCCCCTACTAGTATCACTGGGACTCCTCGCCGTCAACATGCTCTTCCCGTGCCTTTGCCTTGCCGTGACCTGAAAATAAAATCTCCCAACGGGGTCAGTTACACAGAACAACAATCCTCAAGGGTTGAAAATACACAATCATTATATAACTGAAGTTATGAAATATCGTTAATTATGAATTACGCTGAAGAGGAGTATCATAGTACGCCCGTAATGTTCTGTGCAAGTGTACAAGACGAATGACCGGACACACCCGTCCTTGTACCTAATTAGTCTCACGGAGGTAAGTGTTACCGTGTGCACGGTCCAATGTATCGGTGAACCCAATACATGACCATCGTGTGCCCGACTAAGAATTCCACACAGCCACACCCAGCCACGCAATATGAACCCAGACGGTCATATGAGCGAGAATGACCACAATGAATTTCAATGAATAATAATTCGACAAGGTCAAGCATGACTCACCGAGATGAAAATAATAGTGACGTGATTGATAACTCAATGAAATGATTGGAACCGTCGTTCCTCGTGAATGAAGTGATTGTTCGATAATTACAAGTCTCAATATGGTTAATACAATGATGAATGAGTATGATTATGAATGAACAACAACAAAAGGAATGAATATCCTTTTAACCGAGTAAGAATTAACTTACACAACAATGATGAAGAATGTCCGTCCACGAACAATGTCCTAAATGAAATGTCGGTCGCTCGAACAACCTTGAATAACACAATTTACCAATAATTCGATCATTACACGAATCAAATACGATCATAACCGACTCAAACATCGATACAACAATATCCAAACTCGAATATATCGAAACCAACTCCAAGATGAGTATTTCAAACCATCAAAACACTTTCAATGATATCAATAATCTCATAGGAATCCACAATTTCAAGATTACAACAACGTCAAACGGAAATCCCCAAATTATCCGAAGTCAACCCCAAGGGTTCTTGATATAAATCCCCAAAATAGCCATTAAATCCATAGGAATACATTTATCCAAGGTAGATAATCCATATTTAATATATTCCAACAACAATCCAAGCTTACACGAAGAAAACGGAAGGAAAAACCCAAAAATCCAAAATTCTAGATCCAAGAGATTAATACCTTTGATTCGATGAGATGAAGATGATGAAATGATGATGAATCCAAATGATGAGCTTGAAGATGATGATAGATGAATACACCTCGAAGAAAACTCTCCAAATCGTCTGAAATCGCCCAAAACCGAAGAGAAAATGAGAAGGAATGATAAATTACGAAATCTGGGCTACACTGTCCAATTTATAGTCACTCCAGGTTAACGTGCGCTAGCCCTTGTGCGTAGCGTGCGCTAACGGGTATTTTGGGTAGTCCAGTACCCACTGACCGAAAACGGTAGCGCGCGCTACGTACCTTTTTGTAGCGTGCGCTACGGCTATGCACTTAGCGTGCGCTACCCCAAAATATTAGCGTGCGCTAACGAATTATATGATGCCTAGTACTGGAGTCCAGAACCTACTGTCCTCTGATCTGATCTCGGTAGCGTGCGCTACAACCAACAATTAGCGTGCGCTACTACACCGTTTGCGTACGCTAACAATCACTCATAGCGTGCACTATGAATTAATCCAATGCAGTCCAGTAGCCACTGGACTCAACCTGATCCGTCCTTAGCGCGCGCTACACCAAATATTAGCGTGCGCTACTACAACCCACTAGCACGCGGTACTTACCATTCGTAGCGTGCGCCACTTATAACTCACCTGCAGTCCAGTACCTTCTGGACTACAGCCAGGGTAACATTAGCGTGCGCTAATGCTGAGTGGTAGCGTGCGCTACCTGTACTCAGTTAGCGCGCGCTAAAAAGAGTACGTAGCGTGCGCTACTCCTCACGCACATCCCACAATGAAAATGACAATGATGATAAACACGGCACGAAACTCCAATTAGATTAGTGATGAATGACGATTGATGCACGATACAATTACTCTGAACGATGAATACCATGATTGAATATGAGTGACAAATGATCATTAATGAGTGAAATTACTGAATGATAAATACTGAATGATAATTACTGAATTACAACCGGGTATTACATACACCCCCCTTAAAAGAGTTTCGTCCCCGAAACTAAGGGTCAAACAACTCGGGATAACTCTCCCGCATACTATCCTCGGTTTCCCAAGTAGCCTCTTTGACTCCATGTCTAGACCACTGAATTTTAACCAAAGGAATCGTCTTATTCCTCAATTGTTTGATTCGCCGCTCTAAAACTCGTATAGGACGCTCCTCATATGAATGATCATCAGCGATCTCGATTTAGTCGAACTGAAGTATGTGACTCGGGTCGGCAACATACTTCCGCAACTGAGAGATGTGAAACACATTATGAATTCGGCTCAACGCCGGAGGTAAAGCCAATCGATAAGCTAACTCGCCTACTCGATCCAAAATCTCAAACGGTCCAATGAATCTCGGACTCAACTTACCCCTTTTCCCTAAACGGAAGATACCACGACTCGGGGATACCTTGACCAACACGTGGTCACCTGCCTCAAACTCTAATGGTCGACGACGGTTATCTGCATATGATTTCTGTCGACTTTGAGCGGTCAACAAACGACTCCTGATTAAAGCTACCTTCTCACGGGCGGCTATAAGCATATCGGGCTCGGTGCCGATTGATTCTGATAGGTCATCCCAACACAAAGGAGATCGACAACGACGACCGTACAAGGCCTCGTAAGGTGCCATCTTAATCGAAGCATGCCAACTATTATTATACGTGAATTCGATCAATGGTAGTTGGGCTTCCGAATCGTCTTTCCAATCGAGGACGCATGCCCTCAACATGTCCTCTAATGTCTGAATGGTTCTCTCTGATTGTCCGTCGGACTGAGGATGAAAAGCGGTACTGAGATTAAGCTGAGTTCCCATAGCACGATGAACTGATTTCCAAAAATGCGACACAAACCGTCCATCACGATCGGAAACGATACTTTTAGGAGTACCGTGCAGTCTCACTATCTCTTTGATGAATAACTGGGCATGTCTCTCGGGACCCCAAGTATCCTTAATCTCAAGAAAATGAGCTGATTTAGTTAAGCGGTCCACAATTACCCAGATCGTATTCATGCCACGACGACTCGTAGGCAAACTCGTGATGAAATCTATAGAAATGTCTTCCCACTTCCATTCTGGAATAGGGAGAGGTTTCAGCATACCCGCCGGTCGCTGATGTTCAATCTTAACTTGTTGATAGGTTAAGCATCTCGAAACAAATTCTGCGACTTCTCGCTTCATATTACTCCACCAGTAATTTTGTTTCAAGTCCTTGTACATCTTGCTAGACCCCGGATGAACAGAATAAGGGGTAGCATGAGCTTCTTTCAAAATCGAGTTTTTCAACTCGTCATTCGCCGGTACGCACAACCGATTCTTAAATCTCAAAAGTCCATCCTCGTGGACCACGAATCCAGGGGCTTTCCCCTGAGCCACATCCTCACGGATGCGCAACAATGATGGGTCCGAACCCTGATTCTCTCTGATTGCCTCCTCAAGTGACGATGAGATCTCCAACATACAAAGCTGTCCCTGAACTCGCTGAAGCCAGACCTCGATCTCGGGTCTAAGAAATTCCTGCTGAAGCTTCTTCTGAACTATTAAACGGGCAAGCATCTGCTCCTGAACGGACTTACGACTCAAGGCGTCGGCGACATCGTTCGCCTTGCCCGGGTGGTAAAGGATCTCGATATCATAATCTTTGATCAGTTCCAACCACCGTCTCTGTCGCATATTTAACTCCTTCTGAGTAAATATATACTTTAAACTCTTATGATCGGTGAATATCTGACAGGTAACACCATATAGATAATGACGCCAAATCTTCAAAGCGAACACCACGGCTGCTAGCTCCAGGTTGTGGGTCGGATAATTAACCTCGTAAGGTCTCAATTGCCGTGAAGCATAGGCAATAACCTTTCCATTCTGCATGAGCACACATCCGAGACCATATCCGGACGCATCACTATAAACCACAAATCCTTCCGTCCCCTGCGGCAAGGAAAGTACAGGTGCTGACATTAACCGGCTCTTGAGTTCCTCAAAACTCCGTTGACACGCGTCGGACCACGTGTATTTCTTATCCTTTCGCAAAAGATTCGTTAAGGGTTGAGCGATTCTAGAAAATCCCTCCATAAATCGTCGATAATAACCCGCTAATCCGAGGAAACTTCGGATTTCCTTAACATTCTTCGGAGGTAGCCAATCTCGAATAGCCTCCATCTTCTGAGGATCGACCCGAACTCCGTCTGATGAAATTACGTGTCCGAGAAACATCACTTCGGACATCCAGAACTCACATTTGGAAAACTTCCCATAAAGTTGTTCTCGTCTCAACACGTTGAGCACTTGATGAAGGTGAAACTCGTGTTCCTCCCGGTCACGAGAATAAATCAAAATGTCATCGATGAAGACAACAACAAACTGATCCAAAAAGTCGATGAAAACCCGATTCATTAACTCCATGAATACCGCAGGTGCATTAGTCAATCCAAATGGCATAACCACAAACTCATAATGACCATAGCGTGTTCGAAACGCCGTCCTCGCGATATTCGACTCTCGAATCCGCAACTGATGATATCCAGATCTTAAGTTGATCTTGGAAAATACTGAAGCTCCATGAAGTTGATCTAAGAGATCATCAATATGGGGTAAGGGATACTTATTCTTGATTGTCACCCTATTCAACTCCCGATAATCAATACACAAGCGAAAAGAACCATCCTTCTTCTTGACAAATAACACTGGTGCTCCCCACGGGGACGCACTCGGTCGAATATAACCCTTCTCGAACAACTCCTCAAGTTGGTTCTTTAATTCCTGCATTTCGCCGGGCCATCCGCACGGTGCCTTCGATATCGGGGACGTACCAGGCTCCAATTCAATCGTGAATTCCACATCCCTCTGTGGAGGCAAACCAGGTAACTCGTCTGGAAAAACATCGGCATATTCCCTCACTACCGGAATGTCCGTCAACATTACTGATGATTTCTCGGTTTTGGTCATATAGAACCAATAACCAACACACCCAGTAATCTCACTGCTTTCATCAAATTAATGACCTTACCAGAACAGCCGGGATTACCTCCCTGAAACAAACATTCAATCCCATCGTCTGAAATGATAGTGATCATACACTTACGGACACTAATGATGGCATCATGACGATTCATCCAATCAATACCCAAGATGACGTCGTCTCTCGGCAAATCTACTACGATCAAGTCCGTTGGCCATGCACGACCATGAAGATGAATCGGACAATTCTGAATCTCACGATTACCGATAATTCGTCTACCATCAGGTAGGCCAGTGACATAAGGCTCACAACTAGTAGCACTACCCAGACGTAGTCTACTCAAACATGACTCGGAAATGAATGAATGCGATGCACCAGTATCAAAAAGGGTACACACAGGTTGAGATAGAATATCGAGTGTACCTGAGATCATTCGGGCCTCTAGATCATCGGTCTTCTTCATCTCATAAATCCAGGGCTTGCTAGTTCCGGCACAAGACGCTCCCGTCTGCTGGCTATAGGCTCCACATTTAGTCGCTCCTGTCGTTTTAAACGACGCTGATTGAGTGGCCTGATTCTGAACGGCTGACTGCTTAGGGGCCTGAGATGACGTCTGAGTAGGTTTGGAGTCCCTACGGCAAAAATGGGCCTTATGCCCAGCAATCTCACAATTATGACACGTGATAGTCTGTCTCGGACACTTGGTACTGAGATGACCAAGATCCCCACAGCTAAAACAGGTGATGGCCGAACTGGCCGCTCGAGACTGAGATTCCGTGGGTTTAGACGTCACAGGAGGTCGCTCAGAAAAAGCAGAGCCCGCACGAGGTTTCTTGAAGGTTGTCTGACCGCCTTCAGACTGATTACGATTCTTCGATTTCTTGATAGCAGACGAAGGTTGCTGCTTAGCAATCTCCTTAGCAGTAAGCTCATAAGTGAGAGCTTTCTCAATGAATTCGGCCAACGTGGTGCAATTATGATTAAGCAACTGAAGTCTCATACGGGGTTTCAGCCTCTTGCTGAAATACTTGATTTTATCCGCCTCTGAATGAATGATGGATGAGGCGAAAGGGAGATGTTCCTGAAATTTCTCGGCAATGGCGAGAACATCCTCGTCTGTTGAGGGGTCGGGAGTGAGTAATTCTGACAGCTTGGCCTCTCTGAGTGGGGCCGGATAATACCTCTCCATCATGAGAGTCTTGAACTGATCCCAAGTACATGATCCTTCGGTGGGTTTCAACGATAACCACCAAGAATGAGCGCTCTTACCCAGGTAGTAAGCCGCAACTGAGACTTTATTTCCTTCGGGACACTCTACCATCGCAAGTAACTTCTCGAAATGTTCGAGCCAATGAACAATATCTGCCGACTCAGACGAGCCCTCAAAAGTAGGTGGCCTTTGGCGAGAAATGTCGCCGATGATACTGCTCACATTCCTCTCTTGCCTCTGAGGTGGCGGCGGAGGAGCCTGTTGATTTTGATTAACTGAGTTGTGCATCGTCTCCATAAGTTGTGCCATCTGCGTCATTTGGGCCATCATGCCCTGCATAAAAGCGAGTGGGTCAACCCGAACACCTTCTGACTGAACTGTGTCCCGGGTACGACTCCCCGATAGTGAATGATCACGTCCAGGTGAATGAGTGGCAGCATCGCTGCTCGATGAATTAGCATTGTTTCTTGCATTCGCACATGTATTCACACGAGCTCTTGGGATTCGTCCCGCACCACGGCCTCGTCCTCCGCGTCCTCTTCTTGCTCTCTCCATACTGATGTAGGAAAGTCACGTGATGATTATATTCCCCGCATGGATATCACGTTATGATTATGACATGAGATGATGGAAATGAGCATACACGCTCTAACACAGTGATTACATGAATGATTAACTGAGGTGACATGATTATCTGATGAAATCATTGAAATGATTATCTTGAACAAATTAACAAGATTAATGATATGATCTTCCAGATCAACAACCGAGTAATGAAATGAACTGAGTGATTAGAGAGTTAACATGACCATCCTGGTCAAAATGAAAATGATGATTGAGGATTGTTAACTGATGAATTATGAATGAATGATTATTGCCAGAAATTATACCATGGCATTAGAAATCTTACAGCTCTTTCGGTCTGATTGGCTCGGCATCTGCACAGGTCACACGTGACGCGAAAGTCCAATGATACTAGTTCGATGACGATGATTTCAAATGAGACATGACTCGGAAGGTAGTATTCAAAACCACTCTCTGATACCAACTCTGTAACACCCCAAACTAGGCGGATATTACAGTGCCGTGGACCCCGATCGGGACCCACTGTGCGAATGAAAACTGATGAATTAAATAATATAATTGTAGTACCGAACCACATTATATTACCAAATACTCCGATGAGGAGCTTAAGTACATTACACCAGGACAAAACAGAATACTAGTATATTTTATATGAAGATAAAATACACCACCCTGAATAAATAAACGTCTCCAACGGAATTTGCAGCGGAAATAGAAATGAAGAGAAATAAGAATGACTGAAATGACTGAATTAAGCGGAATGACTGGGGCCCCTACTAGTATCACTGGGACTCCTCGCCGTCAACATGCTCTTCCCGTGCCTTTGCCTTGCCGTGACCTGAAAACAAAATCCCCCAACGGGGTCAGTTACACAGAACAACAATCCTCAAGGATTGAAAATACACAATTATGATATAACTGAAGTTATGAAATATCCTTAATTATGAATTACGCTGAAGAGGAGTATCATAGTACGCCCGTAATGTTCTGTGCAAGTGTACAAGACGAATGACCGGACACACCCGTCCTTGTACCTAAATAGTCTCACGGAGGTAAGCGTTACCGTGTGCACGGTCTAATGTATCGGTGAACCTAATACATGACCATCGTGTGCCCGACTAAAAATTCCACACAGCCACACCCAGCCACGCAATATGAACCCAGACGGTCATATGAGCGAGAATGACCACAATGAATTTCAATGAATAATAATTCGACAAGGTCAAGCATGACTCACCGAGATGAAAATAATAGTGACGTGATTGATAACTCAATGAAATGATTGGAACCGTCGTTCCTCGTGAATGAAGTGATTGTTCGACAATTACAAGTCTCAATACGGTTAATACAATGATGAATGAGTATGATTATGAATGAACAACAACAAAAGGAATGAATATCCTTTTAACCGAGTAAGAATTAACTTACACAACAACGATGAAGAATGTCCGTCCACGAACAACGTCCTAAATGAAATGCCGGTCGCTCGAACAACCTTGAATAACACAATTTACCAATAATTCGATCATTACACGAATCAAATACGATCATAACCGACTCAAACGTCAATACAACAATATCCAAACTCGAATATATCGAAACCAACTCCAAGATGAGTATTTCAAACCATCAAAACACTTTCAATGATATAAATAATCTCATAGGAATCCACAATTTCAAGATTACAACAACGTCAAACGGAAATCCCCAAATTATCCGAAGTCAACCCCAAGGGTTCTTGATATAAATCCCCAAAATAGCCATTAAATCTGTAGGAATACATTTATCCAAGGTAGATAATCCATATATAATATATTCCAACAACAATCCAAGCTTACACGAAGAAAACGGAAGGAAAAACCCAAAAATCCAAAATTCTAGATCCAAGAGATTAATACCTTTTATTTGATGAGATGAAGATGATGAAATGATGATTAATCCAAATGATGAGCTTGAAGATGATGATGGATGAATACACCTCGAAGAAAACTCTCCAAATCGTCCGAAATCGCCCAAAACCGAAGAGAAAATGAGAAGGAATGATAAATGACAAAATCTGGGCTACACTGTCCAATTTATAGTCACTCCAGGTTAACGTGCGCTAGCCCTTGTGCGTAGCGTGCGCTAACGGGTATTTTGGGTAGTCCAGTACCCACTGACCGAAAACGGTAGCGCGCGCTACGTACCTTTTTGTAGCGTGCGCTACGGCTATGCACTTAGCGTGCGCTACCCCAAAATATTAGCGTGCGCTAACGAATTATCTGATGCCCAGTACTGGAGTCCAGAACCTACTGTCCTCTGATCTGATCTCGGTAGCGTGCGCTACAACCAACAATTAGCGTGCGCTACTACACCGTTTGCGTACGCTAATAATCACTCATAGCGTGCGCTATGAATTAATCCAATGCAGTCCAGTAGCCACTGGACTCAACCTGATCCGTCCTTAGCGCGCGCTACACCAAATATTAGCGTGCACTACTACAATCCACTAGCGCGCGCTACTTACCATTCGTAGCGTGCGCCACTTATAACTCACCTGCAATCCAGTACCTTCTGGACTGCAGCCAGGGTAACATTAGCGTGCGCTAATGCTGAGTGGTAGCGTGCGCTACCTGTACTCAGTTAGCGCGCGCTAAAAATAGTACGTAGCGTGCGCTATTCCTCACGCACAGCCCACAATGAAAATGACAATGATGATAAACACGGCACGAAACTCCAATTAGATTAGTGATGAATGACGATTGATACACGATACAATTACTCTGAACGATGAATACCATGATTGAATATGAGTGACAAATGATCATTAATGAGTGAAATTACTGAATGATAAATACTGAATAATAATTACTGAATTACAACCGGGTATTACAACCCACTTTCTTCGTTGTATTGCGGCGTTGAAACCTCTGTCTCGTCTACTCCGTCGAAAACAGTGGTAGGGACATCGTCTTTATCGAAAAATGGCCTTGCTGGAAATTCTTTGATGGGGATAAACCTTAGATCGAAGGTCGGTGGCGGGGCGTCGAAGGATTATTGGTAAGATAGGGATTTGAACCTTCGATTGAAATATTTTTTGAATTTAAGCCAATCTTAGATTTTAGGCTTACGTTGTTGTGAACGGGACTGTTTCAATTTTTGCCACCAGACGGAGGCGCTTTGTCACCAACGAAACGCGGCGGTTGATTGGGGCAGCCTTGAAGTCCGCATGCTCCTCACAAGCATGGAGCCAATCCATGCACGCATCTAGATTACTAGATCCGTGGAACTCTGGTATGCTGCGGAATTTAGCCAAGAAATCAATATCGTTGGCGTTGTCTCTGCGTCTTGCTTGCATATATTGCTCCGGTAAGCCATTTAGTGCGTCACCGAGTTTGATCGAGAAATCGAGATCGGAAAAATCTATAACAAGAATCAAGAGATGGTTCTTCACAAGAAATCGTTGAATAAATCGCCCAAGGAGATGATCCTGGGCTTCGATACCACTTATGATACGAATTATCGCGGAGAGGCGGATACGTATCGTTCGGAGTGTATGTATGAATATTGTAGCGTAAGTCTTTTTACGATTAGGGGTGTTTTGGATGTATTTTGTGGGAGTAATATCGAATATGACAATGAAAATTCGAACAAATGAAAAATGGAAGTAATATCGGAAAAAGTGATAATATCGATCAAGAAGACTTGAACGATCAAGAACAAGGGTTTATCGAATTAGACCTATAACTCGATAAGGTGATTTCTTCCCAAGACCTATTGAGAATCAATCGGATTAATACTCGAAAACGCATCGAATAAAAATCAAGTTTCGATGAAAAGCATTCACCAAGAATAGAAAACACAATGTGTATTCTTATACTTCAACATTCATAATACTTTTTATCTCATACAAGGCTAATCAACTCCTACTTATAGGAGGTGAAGTCTCCTACTACTAAGGAAACAAACAAAAAAAATAAAATAATTCAAAGATTTATAAAATCTTTGAATAATCAAAACAAATCAAATAAAATACATACAAGAAACATAAATCACAAAATGGGGGAAACATAATCCCTAAAATAAGTAAAAAGGAAAAGAGAACACAAAAGTGTATAAAATATGTTGGCTGCCGGCAGGGACTCGACCGTGTCCCGTGACACGGCCGCGGCGCGGTCGACAGGCATCGGCAGGAACTCGACACGGGCGCGGCGCTGACAAGGACGTCGGCAGTGACTCGACCGTGTCCGCTTGACACGGGCGCGGCGCGACAGGGACGTCTGACAGTGACTCGGCACGGGCGCGGCGCGACAGGGACCGGCAGTGACTCGACCGTGCGGTGTGACAATGACGTTTGGTAGGACTCGACACGGGCGCGGCGCGACAAGGACGGGCAGTGACTCGACCGTGCGGCGTGACAATGACGTTTGGCAGGACTCGACCGTATCGCCTGGCACGGTCGGGTTGGTCGGACAGCGAGATCTCCTTATCCGGAAGAGTGTGACTCGACCGTGTCGGACGACACGGTCGGGTTCGGCCGACAGTCAGTTTCACAATTCTGGGACATCTCGGCACGGGCCGTGCCGGATGACACGGCTGGGTTCGGTCGGCAGTGCTCGGCCAGTTCCGGCAGGTGCGATATTTTCCGGAAGGCTCGATATTTTCCGGCAGGCGACGACATTTTCCGGCAGGTTGTGTCATTTTCCGGCTTGTGTCCGTTTTCTCGCCTAAAAATGTTGTTGTACGTGCATGACGCGTTGTAAGGCCATTTACGTCGATCCTTGCTTCGTTTTCTTTATTCGGACTAGTCAATTCCGTATCATACGCCACCCGGTCACGAAACACAATCCCGGAAGGTCACAAAAACAAAAGCGACCAAGATGAGAGGTAATGAATAAAATCCGATAAGGATAAATAACAACTCACTGAGATGACATAATGATACAACGAGTGATAGCTTCAATGAAAATAATTTGTAACCGTCGTTCCTCATGAGTTACATGATTAGTTGATGATTACAAGTCTCGACATAAATCATATATTATGAGTGAATTACATGTATGAATGAACAACAACGTAAGGAATGAATATTCCCTTAACCGAGTAAGAATTTACTTACTCAACACCGGTGAAGAAAGTCCTTCCTCGAACAAACGTCCTAAAAGAGATGTCGGTCACTCGAACAAACTTGAATAACACAATTACCAATCATCCGCTTAATAAACGATTCAAATGTGATCACAACCCACTTCAAAAGTCGATACAACAATATCCAAACTCATTGCGGCATTATGACCAACACTTAGCAAACCTTTACCCCTTGATTATAATTAACTCCAATTATATCGGAACCAAACTCCAAAATGAGTAGTTCAATCCAATAAAACACCTTCAATGATATCAATAATCCAATGGGAATCCACAACTCAAGGTTATGACAACTATAATCGGAAATCCCCAAAAATATCAAAGTCAACTCTAAAGTGTTCTTGAATCAAACCCCAACATTCATGAAATTCGAAATATACGCCAATAAATTCATAGGAATACATTTATCCAAGGTAGATAATCCATATCTAACATATTCTGATTTAATAGCAAGCTTACACGAAGATATCGGGAGGAAAACATTCAAAATCCGAAATTCTAGATTCAAGAATCATTTACCTTGATTTGATGTATCAGAGAGGATGAAATGATGATTAATCCAACTCAGAAACTTGAAGATGATGATAGGTGAGTGCAACTCGAAGAGATTCTTCCAAATCTCTCGAAATCGCCTGGAATCGCCCAAAAACGAAGTGAGAAATGAAAATGACGAAACTGGACTGGACTGTCCAATTTATACTGTTCCCAGATTAGCACACGCTATAACCTGATATTTAGCGTGCCCTAGCGGGTTAACCGGATAGTCTAGTGAACTCTGACTGCCTCGTTAACGTACGCTACGAACTTAGTAGCGTGCGCTAATGCCTCCCCGATAGCGTGCGCTAACTCAAAATGTTAGCATGTGCTTACTGAATATCTGATGCCCAGTACTGAAGTCCAGAACCTTCTGTCCTTTGACCTGTTCGCGAGAGCGTGTACTACACCCATAACTCAGTGTGCGCTACTATACCATTAGCGTATGCTAATATCTACTCATAGCGTGCGCTATAAATTAGTCTAATTCAGTCTAGTACCCACTGGACTCTACCTGATCGACCTTAACGCACGCTACACCGATTGCATAGCGTGCGCTACCCAAACTACTAGTGCACGCTACTTACCATTCGTAGTGTGCGCTACTACAACTCAACTGCAGTCCAGTGCCTTCTGGACTGTCTGTCTGAACCACATTAGCGTGCGCTAATGCTGAGCAGTAGCGTGCGCTACCCGTATTCAATTAGCACGCGCTAAAGAGAATACGTAGTGTGCGATACTCCTCACACACAGCCCACTGCGAAAATGACAATGATGATAAACCTGGCTTGATCCTCCAACCAGGTAGAAAGGCGAATAATAACTGATACACGATACAAATTACTCTGAACGATGAATACAATGATTGACTATGAATGATGAATAATTATTAATGAGTGAAAATTACTGAGTGGCAATTACTGAATGATAATGAGTGAATTACAACTGGGTATTACAGTTAAAAATACGCCAATGATGAATATAAATGAATGAGTCATGAATGATGAAAGATTATTAATGAGTGAAATAATCCGACAGTGACAACTACTGAATGATAATTACTGAATTATAATTACTGAATTACAACCGGGTATTACAGTAAAGGCTTAATATAAGCTATTATAGCCAATTCTTTAATATAAAATGCTCGAATCTAATCCATAACCCGAGTTTCGTAGAGTTCCGACTCGAATACATGTAATATGGCCTTATCTCCTCTTAAAAGGACTTAATCAAGAAATAAAGGCTTAATATGATCTATTATAGTCAGTCCTTGCTACTACAAGACTTACTCAAAAAGTAAAGGCTTAATCTAAGATATTAAAGCCAATTTTCAATAAAAAATGCTCGAATCTAATCAATAGACCCGAGTTTTCGTAGAGTTCCAACTCGAGTACATGTAATGTGGTTTTATCTCCTATTAACAAGATTTAATGTGGAAGTAAATGCTAAATCTGAGCTATTATAGTCAGTCCTTTCTACAACAAGACTTAATCATGAAGTAAAAGCTTAATCGGAGTTGTTATAGCCAACTCCGAGTATAAAAGGCACGAATCTAATCAATAAACCCGAGTTTTCCTAGAGTTCCGACTCAAATGCATGTAACGTGGTCTTATCTCCTATCAAAAAGACTAAATCAATAAGTAAAGGCTTAATCTAAGCTATTATAGCCAATTCTAAATATAAAATGCTCGAATCTAATCAATAAACCCAAGTTTTCATGGAGTTCCGACTCGAATGCATGTAACATGGTTTTATCTATTATTAACAAGATTTAATCAAGAAGTAAAGGTTTAATATAAGCTATTATATCCAATTCTCAATACAAAATGTTCGAATCTAATCAATAAACCCGAATTTTCGTAGAGTTTCGACTCGTATGTATGTAATGTGGTTTTATCTCCTATTAACAAGACTTAATCAAGAAGTAAATTCTTAATATAATCTATTATATCTAACTCTAGCGATAAAATGCTCGAATATAATCAATAAACACGAGTTTTCATAAAGTTCCGGTTCGAATACATGTAACGTGGTTTTATCTCCTATTAACAAGACTTATTAAGAAGTAAAGGCTTAATATAAGCTATGACAATCAATCCTTGCTACAACAAGACTTAATCAAGAAGTAAATGCTTATTCTAATTCTCAATACAAAATTCTCGAATCTAATCAATAAACCTAAGTTTTCGTAGAGTTCCGACTCGAATGCATGTAACGTGGTTTTATCTCCTATTAACAAGATTTAATCAGGAAGTAAAAGCTTAATCTAAACTATTATAGTCAATACTTGCTATAACAAGACTTAATGAAGAAGTAAAAGCTTAATCGGAGCTGTTATAGCCAACTCTGAGTACAAAAGGCTCAAATCTAATCAATAAACCTGAGTTTTCATAGAGTTTCGACTCGAATGCATGTAACATAGTCTTATCTCCTATTAACAAGACTTAATCAAGAAGTAAAGGCTTAATTTAAGCTATTATCGCCAATTCTTAATATAAAATGCTCGAATCTAATCAATAAACTCGAGTTTTCGTAGAGTTCAAACTCGAATGCATGTAATGTGGTCTTATCTCCTATTAACAAGATTAATCAGGAAGTAAAGTCTAAATCTGATCTATTATAGTCAGTCCTTAATACAACAAGACTTAATCAAGAATTAAAAGCTTAATCGAAGCTGGTATAGCCAATTCTGAGTATAAAAAGCTCGAATCTAATCAATAAACTCGAGTTTTCATAGAGTCCAGACTAGAATGCATGTAACATGGTCTTATCTCCTATTAACAAGTCTTAATCAAGAAGTAAAGGCTTAATATAAGCTGTTATAGCCAATTCTTTAATATAAAATGCTCGAATCTAATCCATAAACTCGAGTTTCGTAGAGTTCCAACTCGAATACATGTAATATGGTCTTATCTCCTCTTAAAATGACTTAATCAAGAAATAAAGGCTTAATCTAATCTATTATAGTCAGTCCTTGCTACAACAAGACTTTTTTTTTAAAAAAAAAAACAGAATATATTATTAATCTGAAAAATGAGGGTGGATGTGGCCCTCTACACGCCCAGCATGCAATTAACCATTAAACCGCTAAAAATTACACATGAATTTTTCTCCTCCCAATACACAGGTAGGCCATTTTATCCAGTTTAATAAGTCCGGGGATTTTCCCTCTAAGATTGGAGACATCGTGGAGGTGGAAATCATGACGATCACACCCTTCGTTGTCTAAGAGGTCAGCGACGGCATTGCCCTCTCTATAGATATGGGAGAAATGGGTCTCAATTTTATCTATAAGAGATCGAATTTGAAAAATAATCTTTTGGATTTTTCAGCGGTAGGAAGTGGAATGATTAATCAATTGAAGTGCAATTTTGGAGTCTACTTCCACCCAAACTTTTTTAAAATTGTGATGAGTGCAAAACTCGAGCCCTCTCCAAATGGCGTAAATTTCTGCAAAATTGTTGGTTTGAGTTCCAAGAAATTCGGAGAACATGATAAGAGGATTGCCGAGGTGATCCCGAACAATTCCCCCAGCAGCCGCACCGCATGGATTACCCTTTGCAGCGCCATCTGAATTTAATTTCCACCACCCACCTGCGGCTTAATCCAATGGACAGCCCTGACTGAGTATCGCGGCCCCGGGGCAGTTTTGATACCCATAAAATCTGCAATTCGATCCGCTCCCTTCCAAAACCGTCTACTAATTTTGCCTTTTAATTTGATATTGTTAATGTACTTCCAAATACGCTCACACACACGTTTTGGCATGAAAGGGGCATTATCCACCCTTTTGTCATTCCTACAACACCAAAGAAACCATAGGATCAGAATGAAAATAATGTGAAAGATGTGAGTTTTGCCCTTCGATTTACCAAACCAATTAGCAATGATGATATTAAAGTTAGAGGAAATAAGGATTTTGATCCTCGCAAGGTTATGAAAAACCTTTAAAACTTCTCTAGCAACCGGGCCATTAATAAAGAGGTGGGGAAGGTTTTCATCCCCATTACAACAAAAACACAAATTAGTGGCAATAATGCCCCTACGCGCGAGCCCATCCGGCGTGGAAATCCATTTATTGAGGAGCTTAACCACAAACAGTGAAATGGTAGGTGTGATTAAAGGATTCAAACAATAGCGAAGAATATTATTGACAGGTTTTTTCTGACGAACTAAATCCGAAGCAGTTTTGAAGCAAAAAATGCCATTTGAAGATAGGGTCCATACAGGTTTATTCTCACTAGGAGAAATAGGTATCGAGCAAATATGATCACAAATGCCAAACGGGAGTTTGCGATTTATTTTCCTCCTATCCCATTCCCCATTAGTCCAAACACAAGCAATAATATATTTAGCATTAGTTTGGCGAAAATTGGTTAAAGGGCTCAAATCGCACCAAATGTCATGCCAAATAGACACTTTACCATTACCATTATGCCAAAAGATTTTATCATTAGTAATATATCTAATGCGGCAAAGGTTTTCCGAATGAGAGAACTTTTAGGGTTGAATTTGATAAGCATGGGGTGGAGCCGAGAACATTATTTTTTAAGGAGTAAATTGGACCAAATATTGTTGGAGGTTCTGAATCTCCACCACAATTTAATCTCAGCTGCCCCGATAATATCATGAAGATTCCGACAACCGAGACCCCCCTCATCCATAGGAAAACAAAGCCGATTCCAAGAAGCCCAATGTAACTTACGTTTATTATCATTAGTTCCCCATAGAAATTTGTTGAACAGTCTTTCTATGAAAATAATGACATTATCGGGAGGTTTAAGCACTTGTAAGCTATAGAAAACATTGGAGTTAAGAACCGATTTAATTAATTGAAGGTGCCCCCCCGTGGACAGTAAGTGATGGTTCCAAGTAAGAATCTTGTTTTTAATTTTCGTAATCAAGGGATCATACATATCGAAGGATTGAAAACCTTTCCAGAGAGGGACGCCTAAGTACATAATCGGTAAATCAGCTCTATTAAACCCCGTGATATCATGAACCTAACTAGCAACTTGGGGAGTTGGATTATTCAAAATTAAATTACTCTTGTGATTATTGATCTTCTGCCCGGAAATATTCTCATAATGGGTGATGCACTTGTTAAATATATGCAGACTTTTTTTTGGAAGAATTAAGAAAAATGAGAATATCGTCGGCATAAGCAAGATGCGCGATTTTCACTTTTTTCTTAATCTTGCCGTACATCGATGGATTATTCAAGAACATTTGATCAATACTCCGAGAGAAATAGTCCGCGGCAATCACAATAATGAGAGGGGATAGCGGATCCCCTTGCCGAATAACTCTCTCGCTTTTAAAAAACCCAACTGCCCATTCACAAGGATCGAGAACCAACAATTAGAAATATAATTTTTAATAAACTTAATCCAGACAGTAGAAAAACCAAAGCTAGACATTACTTGAAATATGAAATTCCAATTAATCCTATCATAAGCTTTTTCCATGTCAAGTTTAATAATAGTATTAGTAATCGAAAGCGAGATGTCATGAGTAACATCGTGGGCCGTCAAAATATTATCCGTGATATTTCTACCTTTGATGAAACCCGATTGGGTTGGATTAATCATAGAGCGCAGAATTTTGCCAAGTCTCATGCTAAGAATTTTCGAAATGATTTTATAAGTAGTGTTGCACAGACTAATCGGCCGAAAATCTTTCCACGATCTAGGATTGTTGTTTTTGGGAATAAGTGTAATAGTGGTCATAGTAAAAGCACATGGCATCAGAAAACCACAGAAAAATTCAGAAACGGCTTCTAAAACATCCCAGCACACAATATACCAGCAAGACTATTATTTTGATCATGCGAGATAATATTCGGCACAACCCGAGGGTCAATGTCGTCAAGAAAATGATTTTGCTCCGAAAAACAATTAGAGAAGTATGAGACCGCCGAGTTATAAATTTCCTCAGGATCCGTGATCGTACGACCACTATCCCGAATTTCATGAATAAAGTTTCTCTATCTTTTCTTTTTCACTAAATTGTGAAAGAATTTGCTATTCCTCTCTCCTTCAAACGTCCATTTCATATTAGATTTTTGTTTCCAAAAATGCTCCTCCATGGACAGAATTAGGGTAAGGTTGGCGTTCATTTTTGTAAGGTGGATGAGATTGGTGGTGCAAGGATCTTGGTCAAACCCATTTTCGGCAACTTCCACCTCATACTGGGCCTGATCAATTTGAGAAAAGATATTACCGAAAATAACCAGATTCCACTCCTTAAGGGTGTACTTTAACCTCGATAGCTTTTCCAAAAGTTTAAACATCCCAGAAGCATTAGTATGGAGGTCCCAAGACTCCTTTACGGTTGGTAAAAAAAGATGATGCCTTATTCACATATTTTGAAATCTGAAAGAAGCCTTGGGTTTAAAGGATTTAGGGCTAAATTGACAAAACAAAGAGTTGTGATCAGACCGATACTTAGGAAGATGCCTAATGGAGCAGCACGGGAAAGCACTGTACCAAGTTGGGGAGAACAAGATCCTATCCAGCCTTTGCCACACACCATCCTTGTACCAGGTATAAGAGGTGCCCGTGAATCCACCATCAGATAGATTGCAATGTAATAGAGCATCATTGAACTCTTCCATATCTGATTGGATCGGGACAACCCCCTACTTTTTTTTGTCAGGTTGGAGGATAATGTTGAAATCTCCCCCAACCATCCAAGGGAGATGGCTTTGATTCACAGAGAGAAGATCACCCCACAGGTCCCTTCTCTCGATTTTGGTATGCCTCCCGTACACCACAGTTAAAAGAAAAGAAGTGGGGAGGGAGTTACAAAAAACTTCCACATGTAACATTTGATCCTTATTATTAAGAATCTTTACGTGAGTGTCAGAATCCATGAAAAGCCATATATGATTACTAACATTCTCACACATATTAGAAAATCTAAATTTCTGGAGAAAATAATTAGGGTACAAATCAACTTTTGGTTCAATAAGAGCCAATATGTTGAACTTGTGCTTTTTTTTTAACATACGAAGTTTGTTTTGGGCAGGTTTGTTCCCAATACCTCTAATATTCCAAAAAAGTGTACTAATCATCATGGATAGCTCCACTCCGAGTCCTCTTTTTTAATATATTAGAAGCTTGGTGATAATTTTTTGATTTTCCACGTCTGCCCGTTTTATTCGGAAGCCCGAGAATTGGATTTTTATGATTTTCCTTAAAAGGAATGATTTCAGTTCCAATCTGGTTAAAATCTATGTCATTATGATTAGACAAGGATTGTCCAAACAAGGACTGTTTGGAGTATGCAGATCTATCCGAGTTGTAGTTTTCTAAACCTGTAAAATATTCGGTAGAAGAGTCAGAAAGTTCAGCAATACTATTGGCCTCATACTCCTCCCCACAAATATTGGGCACACTTTCCTGTAGTTCAATTTCAGGAATAGAGGGTTAACATATAGCTATTAATTTTTGTTCCCCATTAAAAAAGGGCTGGTGATCATTATTTTTCCCCCTCCTCCAAAAGATTCATCTCGACCAGGCCTGAGGGGTCAAAAGGACAATTATCATGTTTCCCATTCTTTAATGGGGGATCCAGCACCAAATCATCTGACTGCGAAAGAATCGAAAAAGAGTTCGAAATAGCCATAGAAGCATTTGCCGATTGTGGATCCAAGGGCAGGTTGGGGGAGGGAGTTTCCACCTGCGCTCCCTTATCCGAGTCTGAGGCTATCATTTTTTCTGCAACATCTCCCAAACCAGCATTAGAAATGTTAGGAGTATGCTCTCGAATGCCACTCAGAGGATGTTGAGTGAGGGCATTGTACTTGTTATTATGTAAACCATTTATATAAGGCAAATGAATGTTTCTTTATTTACTGGAAGTTACTGGCATTTCTAACTCGTAAATAAACATATAGAAACTAGTCCGTGTATTTGAGAGCAAAACGTTCCACTCCTTATTGGATAAGGGGGTCGGCACTGGAAAGGTTATAGCTCAAATACTTAATCGTTCGCAAGTCGATGAAACTTGACTGGGCGTTAAGTTTATATGAAGACTTGTATGACGTGTTCTTTGACATGGAGAGTGCCTGTCGAACACTAATGGTTAGTGGGAGCACATGTTATAGGTATGCTAATTGGATTAGTATACTTGAACTGACTCACCCTCGATTCATCACACGGATTTCACTGTGGGACAGTCAATGACGGAATCGAAAGGTTATGATAGGTGAATGTGAACCTTCGACTTGAGGATTTAGTAGGGATGTGCTTGTGACGTCAAGATTTTCATTAGAGTAGTTCGACCCTGTAAACCGGAAGGCGGGGGTCAACTTCGACGTGCATCTTGACGGGCAAGTAGCAGGTCCTACTGAATACCAAGATAGAATTCTTTCTCCCGTTAGTGAGCGGGTTATATGTCCTATGCGGTTATTGGCAGATGAGATCATAAGTCTTTGGCCAAAGCATTGGAGCTAGTTGTATTAGATACACGACAGCTCGATGATCTCGATTTGCATTCACGCATGCATAGCGTCAAGTACAGATAGGGTTTGACTGACCGTGACCCCATAACTTGATCAGGACATTTGAAAGAAGGGTTTATATGTATACTGGTATTCACGATAGAATGGTTCTTGAATGATCCCAATCATTCGTTCTCAGTTGGGGTACAATGTAGGCCGCCAGGCTGGCTAGGTGGTGCTACAACTCTTTGGTTCCTCCCATTGCTGACTGAGACGGACCTACTGAGTCGCGCAATAGGATTGACGACGGAATGAATCAAGCTAATTCCCTCATTATGAACATTAGATCTTGGATATCTAATTTGGGACATTGGATGTCTAAATTGATTTATTGGATAAATTGATTTACGGCCTAATGAATTAAATAAATTACTGGGTGATCAATTTAATTCATAAATATAATTATTTCTTGGAGAAATTAATTATATTATTTTGTATTTGATATGTTTAATTAATTGGATTAATTAATCAATATAAATACATCAAAACGAAATCGGAGTTTATCTGTTTGGACTCTCGGGAGTCCGAAACGGACCGAACTCATCCGTTTCTCAATGCCCCCCCTCATTTCTAGCCACCTTCTTTTTGGACTTATGTCTCCATTCTTTAATGAATGATAATTGTGGAGGTGGGGTTTGATTCCCACATGCATGAGTTGTTGCGAGTAGTGGGGAGTTGAATAAATGAAGATGATGACAATCTCTCATTGTGAATTGATTCCTACGTGAGTTGTGAGAGAAATAGAGAGAGAAAAAGTTTTTCTCCAAAGTCATCTTCTTCTTCACTTTGTTCTTGTTTTTCTTAGAGAAAAATATCAAGACATATAGAGAGAGTAAGATTAAAACACTTAGAGTGTAGTAATCTTTACATATATAGCTTCATCACTTGATTCTATCCGTAACCTTCGAGGTTAATCAAGTGTTTTTATTCCGATCGTTTTTCCGGCGCGTGGCAAGTAGAGACGCGGTGCTTTCGGTGTTGGATCGTTCAAGGGTTTGGAGCGGATTGAACTCGTAGAGATCAAACTATAGCTTGGGGAATAGCTCAAGAGAAGGTTATCATTTAATCAACGGACTTCAAGGGTTAGTTTCTTACAACTCTTGCTATTCGTTTTTGATATTCGTATATACGTAGCTCGATCGATCCTCGTAGGGATTCAGATCGAATTAATTTTCATTTTACCGCTTCCGCTGGGCCTTCGTTTTAGGCACCGAATCCCTACAGTGGTATCAGAGCGTAGGTCTTGTGATCGTATATACGATATTAGCATTTGGAATGCTTGATTAGATGGTGTATGATTTGGAATCATAATCGTATTAATCATTGATTTTCTATTGTTCATCTAAAAATTAATTTTTCATGATTTTATGTTACAATATAAATCTATTTTTCTTTTGAGAAACTGATTTACATGAGTAATATAAAGATTAGAAAAATATTATTTTTGGAATCGGGGTGAAAAAACGAGCCGAAAACATAAACGGACCCGACAGCTTGGAGCTGCCAGGGCACTGCCTCGCGGTCTGCCTGTATGGACCGTGGTCTGGCAGCAGGAGCGAGTCCTGGTCGGCAGGCTTCCGACCGTTCTCGGCACCCTGTATAGGCCCTGCTCGACAGCCTGCTGGGCAGTGTCCCGGGCTTGGCCCGGCCGTGTTTTCCGACTCCATTTTTTATATTTCGTTCGATAATTAATTTCCCACAAATTGAATTAGATTTAATTTGACTAAGATTTAATTATGGTAATTTTATTCTTAGGGGAATTAATTTAATGAAATATTTTCTCGTCCGGAACAAGTTAAAATTGACGATTGTTTGAATTAATTGGATTAATTCGTTTTGGATGGATTGTTTTATATTGATTGGATTGTTTGAGGAAAAAGTAAAAGACAGCAAATCAATTGTATTCATAACACTGATAGAGGTGCCTTTATATAGGCATTACAATGAGAGTCCTTCCATACATAGGATTCCTAGATAAGGTAAGACATCTAATAGGATCCTACTACCCCTAGAAGGATCTAGAACCTTCCATCTATGTATCTACAATCAGTATTAGGTAAGACACATCACGGGAATAATAATTCCCAGAACACTCCCCCTGTGTCGAGCACTAATACAACAATGGTGCAGAAGATGTTGCCTTCGTAAAAACCTATTCCAAGCCAAAACAAAACCCCATGGGAAAAATAAAGGCTTGATGAGGAAAACATTGCAACGCACCAACATAACATGTCATGTACACTCCCCCTGATGTATACATAACGACTCCCCTGATGAGTACCTCAAATCATAGGAGTCGGATGCCAAGTTGCCCTCACAACTATACCAAGGAAAAACCCAGTGGGAAAAATACCTCTTGGTCTAAGTTGAACAGAAGTACAACACATCATTGTATGGATGTTCTCATAGGTCGCCTCGTTAAAAACCTTACCAAGTGAAAACCCAATGGGAAAAACAAACCTTGGTCTAAGGACAAAAAGAGCGCGATACATCCAAAGTGCAGAGTCACTAAAGACTTATCCGAAAATCAAGTTTTTCTAAAGTCTTGACCTCCATGCACTAAATCAGTCATAACTTCTTCGATTCAATAGGTATCAACGAAACTGTAAGAGCCTATGAAAACTAGACACCCATAGCTTTTCATTCACATATAGAATGTAACCTAGATCGACCTGAGCAGATCACAAAGCTCTATCGAAGTTGACTCAGCAAATTACCGGACATATCCTGTCCTACTTTGCAACAATAGTCATATGTCACTCAACATGATAGATGTGATCAAATGGTTGGTTTCCTTGGAAAGTAGACACAAACCTTTCCAATGGCACCAATTTCACCATTTTCCATCAAGTGAGCTGCCCTGTAGGTCATATGGGAGATAGACCAACACATTCGGCGATTCGGTATCGCTTTCAAGTGTCCTTTTTATCGAGATAGAGCGAGCTTCAAGCTTCTTGTCAATCACAGACATTGCGTGAGCGCATCCTAGGCCATCATCACAGTGGCTTTACCGGATTATTACGAATGAGTACATCGAGTCAAATATGAGTACATAATACCGTACTTTTCTCTTAAGACTGCATCATCACTTAAGTGAGCCAAGTCTTATGATGACTTCGACTAATCATTGGAAATCATATAGGCATTACTTTATCGTCTCTTAGGGAAACCGTCCCTTAGATTGCCTTAAACCGATTGATGAATACGCATCATCAAGTGTCCCAAGATCCTTTCATTCTTAACTTTAGATTTAGCGGAATCTCTTAGTCTCACAAGAGTACATCACTATAAACCCTTAGTTTTACACGCAAAAGCTTCATATCTCTTCCAAATCAAGTATATACTTAGTATGCGTTCCCGACAATCACTTTTCGATGCACTCCGTGGTCAGGAGCCACTTGATTTGAGTCTGATCCACCACGAGATCCTTTCATCACTTAACTTAGTTCCCCACTAAGATAAGATTTAACCACAAGTTGCACGTTAGTTTTTGGGAAACTATCTAACTGAAAAGATAGTGGATGCTATAACATCCGTTACGATATCACAACTAAGTTTCATGTCATCGTAGTCGATTCCAGTGCGTTCATGAGAAACCTCGCGCCATGAGGTGAGTTTAACTCCTTCTCTCACTCGCTTTAACAAAGTATATGGATAGGTCTTATCTTTGGAGTGTCGGTACCACTTCAACAAAGGGCTATCGCTTTGTTTATAATGAAATCGCATATGTTTCCATTTTAGGCCAAGGCTACAACGTTGTAGATTTTCAACGAAGTATGGTTCGATTAAACTCACATTCCACGTCCTCATGAACCGGCTTTATTCATAGAGTACTCTTTATGGATTGGCATTCATTGAGGCGTCCCCCAATGATGACTATAATCCAGAATCACATGAGACGGATGAGTTCATTTGATCAGATGATCAAGTTTCATGTACCAAACTCGCATACATTCTTAGCGAGAGTATTTATCGAACCAAGTGGCATCTCAATACTCTATGAGATCCACGGCCTAGTAACACCATCTACCACAATTTGTGGTGTTACCATATCACCATTTATAGGTGACGAACGTCCATGACCGGACACAATCCTTGCAGACATATTTGCAGCATGTATTTAATCTCGTCACTTTAGGGAACTTGGTGAGACACAGTAGGGACAAACTACGACAATTCCAAGTCGTTCTACTCGAACATGATCGTTCGCATCTCCCCCTAACGACGGGAAGACTGGCTCATCAAAGTGACATACGAGATCATCTGCCAAGGTATATTTTAAGCGGACTATGAGTGAAAGCGCATGTCATATTCATCATTTATAACCCGTCATAATGCGTTGTGGTGACGCACTTTTGGCACATGAACATGTGGACGATAAAGGTTTTCAGTGTTAACACAATCTAGTTAACAAAATGCATACTGTTACACTGGTAACTAAGCATTTGAATGATGATAGGTATAGGTTAATATGACATGTTGACCTATGCTACATAACCGTAGCTACTGGTCTTGAGAATTCAACAAAACCGCCACCATGCACCACCGGGATCGAACATAAAGAAACGATTGAAACGATGATAGGCCGTTGGTTTTATCGAATCTCTAATGCTTTCTTGAAGAGTTCACTCCCTTCACCAGCCCCAAACACCTCAAAATTTCGTGAGCATGTATAAACGGGTGTTTAGGATTCCCAAACCATCAACCTTGTGGTAAAAAAACCGATCGAAATGACATCGAACTGGTTAATAGGACGGCTGGTGGTATGTGAAAACTTCATTTAAGTGGTTCACCTCCTTCCAAGTCTCCAAATGGCACCAAAATTTGTGAGAAGGTAGCCTTGGATGTTAGGAAGTACTCGCTAAAATTTCACTTTAAGACTTGGTCTAAAAAGTGGGTGAACCGACCTTTACAATGACTGGTCCGCAAGTTGGACAACCATAACTCAGGTTTCATCAACTTATCAATCATTGTCAAAGGAACAACATAACATATAAATGTTATCACTTGAGTACGACCATTTGTGAACACCATCATAGCATCATAAGCTACCCAGGCTAATACTTATGATCATGTATGTATAAGGACTCGGTGAAAAGGGAGGACTCAGCACCATGCTTATGCGAGTCGCTACATTATTCTCTTTAGCATAGGAGGGTGTCATCTCCTAATCATTCCAAACAATAGGCTTTAATAAATGAACATGGCTAAGAAGGATCATCGGGGGGGTCTTTGGCGTCATACATGCTTAGGAAAGCAAGACGCGGATGACATAAATATCATCATCGGTCATGAGCCCTGCTCACGACTCCACCAATGTACTTTGGTGTCTTTGATCCAACTAGTTTCTTTGTTCAAAGAAAATGATGTCCATGACAATACCGTGGTATATGGATCATCAAACTGTCCAAACTCCAGACTATTAAAGCCTAAATGTGTCAATGTCCCAATACATCTTCTGGTTACCAAAACCGATGCAAGTAACCATATTGACTCATGAATATTTTTCTTTTCACATATCCAATACAAGTGATGCATAAGATTTTATTCTCACAAATCACAATGAGATGCTATGAGTGATACACTTTGGCATATATATCATCGAGTCATAACATGGTTCAATTGTTACGGAACATATGTGACTAGAAAACGCCATTCGGCATTCAACAACTTGAGCATCATACCGCTCATTGATTGTGATGACCTACTCATCATAGTCACAATGGATTTATAAACCGAAATCCAAAAATATCATGTTCCTTGAAAATAGCTTAATACGCACTCAGTTTCGCTTGCAAAATTTTACAATCATGAGCATAGCGAATACTCTAACAACATAGAGATTTTATGCTTGATATGATCAAAATGATCTATCATATTGAGTGCATAACATGGCAAGGTTATATGCCTAAGGGGCAAAATTACGACACAAGCATGGTGTAACACTACCATGCACATGCTCGACCTTCTTATAAGGGTGCGTATTTTCGGCTTCCCCAAGGAAACTGTTTTTCAACATTTGAAAGATGATAGTTTAGCGTACAACGCATACCAAAAAATGTATCATCTATGGAAAATTCGGCCAAAAAGAGGTTGAAAAATGTGTGTCATAAGACCACTTGCAAATTTAAGATGGGAACCAAGTTGGTTGGGACAAAAGTTAGCACAATCGTTGGAAAAAAATTTCGCGCAGCTTGACCTTTGTTCACTAAAACAGCGATAACTCCCTTGTTAGGAAGGATATGGACGAACGGTCAGATGTTCTGGAAACTAGACTTCCGTATCTTTCTATCCATATATTGTGAACCACACGGTTCATTAAACTCAGATCACAGTGCATGTTTTAATTGGCTGTTTAGTTTTTCCCAAGTTTAGTGAGAAAACAAGGTTGAGACCATATCCAATGGCATAAGTGTTGATGCAAAAACCATGGCAATAACAGCCATAGGTGCGTTTAAACGCAGCAGGTGTTCGATTTTTTATCTCGACTAATGATCCTTTCGGTAACTCCAACTTGGTAGACTTGCAGAGAAAGTAGGAATGTCGGTACAGCTAAGGCTGTTTAAAAACCACTTATTCCGTTTGAACTTTCAAAGCATAAACAAATACCAAGGAGGATGCGTCTAGTCATGATCAAAGTGTAGACAAAATCCACCAAAGTGCATCAAATCAACCAAGTATTTTAATTATCAATTTGCAAGCATACGTCATAATAGCCATGTTATATGGATGCAACGCGGTGCATCATAATTAAGCATTTTGAACCATGAGACATAATGAATATACCATAACCAACTCGTCTTGACCATCCATAAAGATCGACTAAACATAGTCAAATGTATAAGACACATGCCTTTACAAATACTCGGAAAAGTATTCGGACCTATAGTCATACGAACTATAATCGAGGTCAACGAATTCATGTATTTACCGCAATATGCCATTGCTTTACATGTTAAAATTCATGAGAATTACTCGTACATTCTTTCATATATCTTATTGCAAGGAGACGGTGCATGACTACACCCACATGCAATATTTTATTTTAATAGGATGAAAGATGGAGTTTTCCAAGTATGAGATTGGGTCAAGACCAACGTGGTGGTCGCTCAATTCAACGTGACAATTTCGTCACAAATCGATTTTAACCACGACATATCCGTCGCAATCGATGTTTGTCCCATTTGTATGTCACAAATCCGTAACTAATCATGAACGAGTCATAACTTTACTGTTACCGACAATGTTCGTTTTATTTAATTGTTGGTTTAAAATCGACAAAACGGCGACGTCAAATCGCACCCAAAACGTGGTGTATGCAACAACCACAACTATCGACTTTCAACAATTATCCGTGACTCCCCCAGGACCGTCACACAGTTTACTTCGACATCCGAGAGTGATACCACCTCTCATTGTCTCATCCACCGCAAAGTAGCGTGGGAGATAAAGAACCCAAATACCCAATTCCCCAAAAAAAAATTTCCCCAAAGAGAGGAATTGAAGAACAAGAACTTTAATAAAGTCTTACGGGTACTTGGTTCCATATTTGCTTTGATTCTTTAACGGGAGCTTCTCTCCATATGAGCAACATATTTTCATGAGTACTCCGTTCTACATTTTACTTTGATCCTTGAACGGGATAAATATGACTTCTCTCCATATCGTGCACATCATCATGAGCAATATATTTTCCTATATGCCACGTAAAGCATAAACATAGTTAGATTCATAAACATACAAGTTAATGATAAATGAATCATGAATTAGGAAAATAGAGAGTTGAGAAATGCCCGGATAGGGCAATGGGCTCGATAATTCGGCCGAAAAAGGACTCGAGTGCGGCGGTGCAGTAGCTCGGTATTGGATGAGGTCGGATCTCCAAATTTCCTCATAAAAATCTGCTTCTGTTCGGCGGTAGATTCAGTAGTCAATATTACTCATAATCCGATCTCCACCGTTGAATATACAGATATTTGTGTTGGAAAGCTGCTTCCAAAATTTCACACCGATCCGACGGTTCACGAATCGGGAAACATGATTTTTGTACGACTGCGCTGTGCAGAAAATTTACGCGCGGAAATTCTCGTCTCTCGTTTTTTTTTTTCGATTTTGATAGGTTTGTCTCGACTGCACTAGGTTTTCAAACATTAAATATCACGTGCATAAAACCGTTTGGATGATCCGGCGGTGCTTCGATCAGATCGGGTCGGCAACCGGGTCAGGTACAAACCGGGACGGGCCAAACACAGACTGGGCGAGTGGGCCGAGGCTCTACGGACTTGGTTGCAATCGGACCTGGAAGATAAGCTGGCCGGGATTTGGGGAAGACGACCGGTGTAGATTTGGATTGGACTGCTGTGCACGGCGGATCGCGGTTGGAATTTAGGCCGATCGGGGCTGGATGACTGGACGAGAAGCTCTTGGGAAGATCGACCTGGACGGACTGGACGACTGAACGACTGGATGAGAAGCTCCTGGGAAGATCGAAAAAAACGGCTGGACAACTGGACGGGCGACGAGCAGGAGCGGGGGGTTCTGACCGACGAAGCGACCGCTACTGGAGCGGCGCGAAAACGGTCAGGGGCGGGGCGAGTCGCGCAGGGGAAGAACGACGGGAGCCGGAGGAGTAGGATCTGGTGGTGCAGACGGTTGTGGGCGATGACGTCTGGTTCGGATCTGGTGTAGGTGGGCGGCGATGGTGTCCACTGCGGCTTCAGGGGCTGGGGTCGGCGGTCTTCTTGTTGAGGAAGGTGAAGGTGGTAACCAACCAATCTGGTTACTCTCGGCGGCGGCGGCGGAGATGGGAATTAGGGTTTCCAATTTTTTTTTTTGTTTTTTTTCGGAATTTCTGAATTTCGGACGAATTTTTCCTACTCAGTTGAGATACTACGTGCTGATAACGTGTTTGAGGAAAAAAGTAAAAGACAGCAAATCAATTGTATTCATAACACTGATAGAGGTGCCTTTATATAGGCATTACAATGAGAGTCCTTCCATACATAGGATTCCTAGATAAGGTAAGACATCTAATAGGATCCTACTACCCCTAGAAGGATCTAAAACCTTCCATCTATGTATCTACAATCAGTATTAGGTAAGACACATCACGGGAATAATAATTCCCAGAACATGGATCAATATTTAGATTCATTATGAATGCCATTTATTTAATGTGTTGGATGCATTATTTTTGAATGGTGATGTGGTTCATGGACCTAGTTTTTGAATCGTTCGGTTTTATTCGATTGGGTTGTAAAGGCCGTTTTGATCCTATTTATTTTACTAGAAATATTTGTATCTAGGATGCAATTTTCAATGTAAAATTTATATGTAATGACGAAGACCGGAGGAAGATCCATTTCGAGAAGACGAAGATTCAAGACGAAGACTTGTAATTAGATTACGAAGTTTTTGTTTTCTAGGAACGGTCCATGAACCACATGTTGGTAGCAACTAGGTTGTGAATGGTTGTTTCATGTTGTATGAATGCCACAAACGCGCTTAAATGATTAATGTGCAAAGTATAACGTTAATCGCGATAATTCTCCCACAACAAATAATTAAGTTTATAAGGTTTCAAGGTTTTCCTTCCCTCCATCGAGTTTTCGGGAAATTAAAATCCAAATCGGATGTGCTATGCTTCCGAGTTATCGGGGTAGTCGTTCGAGGAGGACGGATAAATTACCGGGAGCGCATTGGATGCCTTCGGTTGGAGCAAATTTTATCCCTAGAAACCTGATAGGTTGCCGGATAAGATTCAATTGTGAAACTGATTTGCGTCGATGGTATAAACTTAACTTGTTCACGAACCATAGAAACCATATAGGTTGAGGGGAGTGAACAAGGGGAAAAAGAAGATCGAATCATCCATTAGATGGGTTGGTGTTGGACACCACTTTATGAAAATTAATAGACTAGAAACCTGTTCGGTTGCCCTCTATTAAGATTTATAAAGAACTCGATCACCACTATGAAGTAGAGCGACGATACTTCCGGATTTCACATGGGAGTGTGTTATTCCGATAAAAATAGTGGGAGCTGGGTAACAAGAATAGTAAAGACCTTAATTCTATACTCAGAACATAATTAAATGAGTCGCTAATTAATCTATCGTACTTAATGCAGACTCAAATCTCAATATGACAATGAATCCACTCGCAATTCTGCTCGAAAAGAAACCTTAATGGGACCTAACTTTGTGGATTGGCTCCGCAATCTGATGATTTTCCTCAGTATAGAGGCACTGGGATATGTCTTGGAGACGGACATTCCGGCGCCTCCTGTGCGGACCCGATCCAATCAGGAAGAGATTGAAAACCACGAAAAGTGGGTTAAGGATGATGTGAAAGTCTGTGCTTATATGATGGCTTCCATGTCTAATAAGCTTCAGACATCTCATGAGAAAATGACTTCTGCTAGGCAGATTCTATCTCACTTAACCGAGCTTTATGGTGAGCACAGCAGAACTGCTAGATATGAGATATCCAAGCAACTGTTCGGTGCAAGGATGAAAGAAGGTGAGAAGGTTGGGGAAAACGTCCTCAAAATGATATCCATTATCGAGAGATTGGAGGCTCTTGATTTTAAAATGGATACTTCTCTCCAAACCGACCTTATCCTACAGTCTCTTCCTGATTCCTTCTCACAGTTTGTTATGAACTTTAACTGCAATGAGATTGCATGTAACTTAGCTGGGCTAATGAACAAACTGGTGACCACTCATTCTCAGATGAAGACTCTGCGAATGAAGGAGTCTGCCCTTGTGATTTCTTCTGGACTTCAGAAGTCTAAGAATAAGAAGAAAAAGACCAAGAAGCGGACTGGACCGCAAGCTAAGGACCTTAAGGGAAAGGGCAAGGCCCCGATGGTTCCAAAGAACAAGAAGAAGAAGGATGCTTGTCTCAAGTGCGGTGAGCTGGGCTACTGGGCTAGAGATTGTCCGATTCTTCAAGGCACTTCAGGTACAGAACTTTTAGTTTTGGAAACAAATTGTTCTGCTACTGTATTTTCTACTTCCTGGATACTGGATTCTGGTGCTAGTTCTCATATTTGTACCATGAATCAGGATCTGGAACAAAGTAGGAAGCTTGGAGCTGGAGAAGTTATGATCACAGTCGGAAGCGGGCATAGTGTCGAGGCGACCGACATAGGATCACTTCTTTTGGGTTTAGAATCCGGCTTTGTTTTGACTTTAGAAGATGTACTTGTTTTGCCCAAGGGGCACAAAAACATTGTATCCATTCCGGTCATGGACCGAAAAGGCTTTTCATTTTTCATTGGTGATGGTTCCTGCAAAATTTATTTTAGAAATAAACTAGTGGGTACTGCTACATTGTTAAATGGATTGTATCATCTAAATCTCAACAACAAAGTAGTTGTGAATACTATGACTGGAAAACGTGGTATGGATGAAACCAATCAAGTTTTGAAATGGCATCTTAGACTTGGTCATGTTGGTCAGACCAAGGTTTACAAGATGGAAAAGGATGGACTTATGGGTCCATTGGGATCGGATCCCTTTCGTACTTGTGAATCTTGCCTTAAAGGCAAAATGACTAAGTCCCCCTTCACAGGGACTTTTGAAAGAGCCGCTGATAAACTGGGATTAATCCATACTGACATTTGTGGTGCTTTGGAAGCAGCATGTGACGGATATCAATATTTCATTACGTTTACAGATGATCATACTAGGTATGGTTATGTATACTTAATGAAACATAAATCCGAGGCCTTTGAGAAATTCCAGGAATTCAAGGCCCTAGTCAAGAAACAAACTGGTAATCATATCAAAGCACTTCGATCGGACCGAGGTAGCGAGTATATGAGTACGGAGTTTGACGAGTTCCTTAAGAAACATGGAATAGTTTCACAACTAACACCTCCAGGTACTCCTCAGTTAAATGGTGTGTCAAAAAGAAGGAACCGGACCTTGTTGAACATGGTCCATTCCATGCTGGGCTATACTGACTTACCAATTTACCTGTGGGGGTATGCACTCCTAACTGCCGCTTATACCTTAAACAGATGTCCTTCCAAATCCGTTCCTAAAACTCCACATGAGATGTGGGAGGGAAGGAAACCAAGTCTTAATCATATTAGGATTTGGGGATATCCCGCCTATGTCAAGAAGACTAAGGTGGAGAAGTTGGAAGCTAGGTCTCCAAAGGGATGTTTCATTGGATTCCCATATGGGACGATGGGATATCTATTCTACATGCCCGAAGATCGAAAGATCATTGTTGCTTTACAAGCACACTTCCTGGAAGATGAGTTCATTCAGGAAGGCGGAGCAGGTAGAAGTATTTCTTTAGAAGAATACAATGAAACTCCTCAGGAGACACCTGTGCAAGAAACTGGAACCGAACTTTCTGAAACACAAGTACAACCACCTCGTAGGTCTAGTAGGGTGTCTCATTTACCTAGAGGTATGGGCTTGTGCACTTGGAGGAGCTGGGTCAACATGAGGTTCCAAGTGATAGCCAAGAGACCGACCCGACGACCTATAACCAAGCGATGGTGGATGTAGACTCTGCGAAATGGCGTGAAGCTATGGAAGCTGAGATAGACTCGATGCATGTCAATCAGGTCTGAACTCTAGTAGACCGCCCCAAGGGCATAGTGCCTATTGGGAACAAATGGATCTACAATAGAAAGACTGATGGTGATGGCAAGGTTGACGCCTATAAGGCCAGGCTTGTGGCAAAGGGTTATACCCAGAAGGAAGGGATCGATTACCACGATACCTTCTTGCCCGTAGCCATGATCAAGTCTATTTGCATGATGCTTGCTATAGATACCTACCACGATTATGAGATATGGCAAATGGACGTAAAGACGGCTTTCCTTAATGGATTCCTCGAGGAGGAAATCTATATGGAGCAGCCTAAAGGCTTTGTGTCCGAAGTAGATATTCAGAAAGTGTGCAAGCTTCAGCGTTCCATTTATGGACTGAGCCCAAGGTTACTTCCTTGGAGAATTTCTCTTGACGATTTTCTTATCAAAACTATCTTATCATGGATTTTTCCGACGATTTCATGGAGAAACTACGTGAGGCATTACACAACATGCAAGAACCACGTTTTCAAGCAAGAAGAGGAGGATATGATGCACATTCACCGCGTCATGTGGATGAATTTAAAGTTAATGAACTTCCGAAATTTGTCGGAGGTATTAATCCCGAAGTTTACTTGGAGTGGGAGAGGAAGATTGAACGTATGTTCGACATCAAGCACCTTAACGATGAGAAGCAACCTATATTCTTGGAATTCGACTCTACCGGGATAGAGCGAAGAGAACAATAGGCCTTTCCCAAGCCCTCTATATAGATAAGATCTTAAAGCGATTTAAGATGGATGATTCTAAAAGAGGGTTCCTACCGATGCGACATGGAATAAAACTCACCTTGAAGATGTGTCCTCAAAGTGAGGAACAACGAAAGGAAATGAGTAATATACCATATGCTTCGGCCGTGGGTAGCCTTATGTATGCTATGTTGTGTACGAGACCTGACATTGCGCATGCAGTAAGCGTGGTGAGTAGGTTTCAGGCAAACCTGTAGGGAACATTGGATCGTCAGAAAGAACGTTCTCAAGTACTTAAGAAGAACTAGAGATATGGTTCTTATGTATGGCGGTGGAGAGTTGGATGTGGTGGGATACACTGATTCGGACTTCCAAGGACTGAAGGATGACTCGATGTCTACTTCTGGCTACATATTCACTCTTAAATGGAGGAGCAGTATCTTGGCGTAGCGCCAAGCAAAGCGCGACTGCTGATTCCACCTATCAGGCTGAGTATCAAGCAGCCTCGGAGGCTTCCAAGGAAGGGTTCTGGATTAAGAAGTTTCTGGGAGAACTTCAAATGATACCATGTGGCCGAGTCACTGTTTCACTGCATCGCGACAACGACGGAGTTGTAGCGCAGGCCAAGGAGCCGAGGTTTCACAACAGCACCAAACATATTGAGAGGAACTATCATCTCGTAAGAGAATTTGTTCGCAAGGGATACATTGTGCTGCACAGAGTAGACTCGGCCGACAACGTCGCCGATCCACTGACCAAGCCACTTTCTCAGACTAGCTTGGAGCGTCATCTGGAGAACATGAGTATTAGATACCATAGTGTGTGGCATTGAGTGCAAGTGGGAGATTGTTAGGAGTATGCCCTCGAATGCCACTTAGAGGATGTTGAGTGAGGGCATTGTACTTGTTATTATGTAAACCATTTATATAAGGCAAATGAATGTTTCTTTATTTACTGGAAGTTACTGGCATTCCTAACTCGTAAATAAACATATAGAAACTAGTCCGTGTATTTGAGAGCAAAAGGTTCCACTCCTTATTGGATAAGGGGGTCGGTACTGGAAAGGTTATAGCTCAAATACTTAATCGTTCGCAAGTCGATGAAACTTGACTGGGCGTTAAGTTTATATGAAGACTTGTATGACGTGTTCTTTGACATGGAGAGTGCCTGTCGAATACTAATGGTTAGTGGGAGCACACGTTATAGGTATGCTAATTGGATTAGTATACTCGAACCGACTCACCCTCGATTCGTCACACGGATTTCACTCCGAGACAGTCAATGACGGAATCAAAAGGTTATGATAGGTATTCGTGAACCTTCGACTAGAGGATTTAGTAGGGATGTGCTTGTGACGTCAAGATTTTCATTAGAGTAGTTCGACCCTGTAAACCGGAAGACGGGGGTCAACCTCGACGTGCATCTTGACGGGCAAGTAGCAGGTCCTACTGAATACCAAGATAGAATTCTTTCTCCCGTTAGTGAGCGGGTTATATGTCCTATGCGGTTATTATTGGCGCGATGAGATCATAAGTCTTTGGCCAAAACATCGAGCTAGTTATATTAGATACACGATACTCGATGATCTCGATTTGCATTAACGCATGCATAGCGTCAAGCACGTATAGGGTTTGACCGACCGTGACCCCATAACTTGATCGGGACATTTGAAAGAAGGGTTTATACGTATACTGGTATTCACGACAGAATGGTTCTTGAATGATCCCAATCATTCGTTTTCAGTTGGGGTATAGTGTAGGCCGCCAGGCTGGCTAGGTGGTGCTACTACTCTTTGGTTCCTCCCATTGCTGACTAAGACGGACCTACCGAGTCGCGGAATAGGATTTTTTTTGGGGAAAAGTCAATTGCATTAATAAAATAAGAGTGGCCAAAAAAGGCTGGCCAATACCCGGCAACCATATAGAATGGTGCAACAAACAACATAACAAAGAGCAAGATGTAGGAATACAAAGCCTACATACAAATGGCTACATAAGCTACAAAGCCTATAAAAGCTACAAAAAAATAGAAACTACCAAGCTATCCTCCAAATACGACGAACAGCCACAGTAGATAGAGAACGAGCGGTCCATCTATGAGAGATAATATCACGAACAAGACCTATCCCTTGGAAAGTAACCGAATGAGGATCTCGACGCCTCTGACCAAACCTCCTCTCATTCCTCTCCTACCAAATCAAATAGACCAACGCAGCTAGGAGAATACGGTAAGCCACGTTGACCACGTGCTTACCTCTCCATCTCCTAGCAGCCCACAGCACCCCCGAGCTCCACACAGAGTGAGGCCAACTAAAGCGGACGACCCTCTTAGCAATAGAAATACACCGCCTAGAATAAGGGCACTGAAAGAATAGATGGGAATGAGTCTCTACCGCCATACCACAAAGGACACAAATCCCATCAATATGCTGAATCCAAGGCTTATCCATAGTCGATAAACGCTCCTGAATAGCCAACCAGAGGATGAAAGAGTGCCTCGGGATCTTCCTCGGTCCGTGCAAGAGCGGGGCCCAAGGAACAGGGGGCGAATAACCTCTGAGGAACCGAAGAGCAGAAGAGGATGAATAAATACCCGAACTAAGCGGCCTCCATGAAACGTGATCCTGACCCCCATTAATATGTGGCAACGCAGAAGTAATCTGCAAAAGCTCGGGCCTATCCACCACCAGCCACTCCCAATAACCCTCAATAATAACCGAATCAAGCCTAGCACCCACATCGATGCCGGACCACAGAGGAGCTCTAGGAACAGAATGCCTAATCACACCCATAGAATGCCAGGGGTCTGACCATGATACGATTACAACATCTCCAAACGAAGTAAGAATTGACGTAGGTGACGATACCACGTTGCATGCACATGCACCTACGTACTTCGGCAAGAAAACAAAAGCGGAAATGGGAACCATCTTAATAATCGGAACCGGGATAACTTAGACATATCAAAACATGCATACGTATGCATGTTCATGCATACAAAATTGGCCATTTGGGGAAGATTTCGGCCGATTGTGACATGCATCCTTGAATGATCTTTTGTCCCCACTACTTTCAACTTAGTGTCCATTTTCAAAATCCACCATATCAACACATGAGATTTGATTTCCCTCCACCCCTTGAATAACAAATCGGCCGAACCACATGTGGAGGAAGACACCAAGATGTTGCTTTATTGTTCAAGTCTTTGTCCCTTATCACATGAGATAGATGGTGATCTCCCTCCTTCATGCTACCCCACAGCCGAAATCAAATGGAAGAAGCCAAGCACATGTTGTTTTCTTTTCTTTGTCAAAAGTCTTTATAGTTAGTTTAATAATTGCTTGCATTTTACCTAGATTTTGTGTGATCTTGTTTGGCTTTGTTAGGAGTTATAATGACTATATAATAGCCTCATACTCAACCTTTTGTAATCAACTTTGAAGCAAGAAAAAACAAAATACATCACATGTATTCTTGTTGAATGATTTTCAACACACTTCGATTATAATTCGACGTGTCTTCGAGTTGTAATTTAATCAATTCTCAATAGGTATTGAGGAGAGATTGTCTTATCAAACTATAGGTCTAGTTTGATAACTTACTTTCATTTTATTCATGTTTACGCAAAGCCGAATTGCCCTACTTTCGGTTGAACCTTACGAGTGTTACACAAATACGAGTGTTGTGAGGTAACAAATATAACCGCTGCATTTTCCGGCGAATTTACGTTCACCTTAATACGTTAATTCGTATCATTAGTGGCATCGGATCCCAAGGTTACTTCCTTGGCGAATTTCTCTTGACGATTTTCTTATCAAAACTATCTTATCATGGATTTTTCCGACGATTTCATGGAGAAACTACGTGAGGCATTACACAACATGCAAGAACCACGTTTTCAAGCAAGAAGAGGAGGATATGATGCACATTCACCGCGTCATGTGGATGAATTTAAAGTTAATGAACTTCCGGAATTTGTCGGAGGTATTAATCCCGAAGTTTACTTGGAGTGGGAGAGGAACATTGAACGTATGTTCGACTTCAAGCACCTTAACGATGAGAAGCAACCTATATTCTTGGAATTCGACTCTACCGGGATAGAGCGAAGAGAACAATAGGCCTTTCCAAAGCCCTCTATATAGATAAGATCTTAAAGCGATTTAAGATGGATGATTCTAAAACAGGGTTCCTACCGATGCGACATGGAATAAAACTCACCTTGAAGATGTGTCCTCAAAGTGAGGAACAACGAAAGGAAATGAGTAGTATACCATATGCTTCGGCTGTGGGTAGCCTTATGTATGCTATGTTGTGTACGAGACCTGACATTGCGCATGCAGTAAGTGTGGTGAGTAGGTTTCAGGCAAACCCAGGTAGGGAACATTGGACTGCTGTAAAGAACGTTCTCAAGTACTTAAGAAGAACTAGAGATATGGTTCTTATGTATGGCGGTGGAGAATTGGATGTGGTGGGATACACTGATTCGGACTTCCAAGGACTGAAGGATGACTCGATGTCTACTTCTGGCTACATATTTACTCTTAAATGAAGGAGCAGTATCTTGGCGTAGCGCCAAGCAAAGCGCGACTGCTGATTCCACCTATCAGGCTGAGTATCAAGCATCCTCGGAGGCTTCCAAGGAAGGGTTCTGGATTAAGAAGTTTCTGGGAGAACTTCAAATGATACCATGTGCCGAGCCGCTGTCTACTGCATCGCGACAACGACGGAGTCAGAGCGCAGCCAAGGAGCCGAGGTTTCACAACAGACCAAACATATTGAAAGGAAGTATCATCTCGTAAGAGAATTTGTTCGCAAGGGATACATCAGGCCGCATGAGTAGACTCGGCCGACAACGTCGCCGATCCACTGACCAAGCCACTTTCTCAGACTAGCTTGGAGCGTCATCTGGAGAACATGGGTATTAGATACCATAGTGTGTGGCATTGAGTGCAAGTGGGAGATTGTTAGGAGTATGCCCTCGAATGCCACTCAGAGGATGTTGAGTGAGGGCATTGTACTTGTTATTATGTAAACCATTTATATAAGGCAAATGAATGTTTCTTTATTTACTGGAAGTTACTGGCATTGCTAACTCGTAAATAAACATATAGAAACTAGTCCGTGTATTTGAGAGCAAAAGGTTCCACTCCTTATTGGATAAGGGGGTCGGCACTGGAAAGGTTATAGCTCAAATACTCAATCGTTCGCAAGTCGATGAAACTTGACTGGGCGCTAAGTTTATATGAAGACTTGTATGACGTGTTCTTTGACATGGAGAGTGCCTGTCGAACACTAATGGTTAGTGGGAGCACACATTATAGGTATGCTAATTGGATTAGTATACTCGAACCGACTCACCGTCGATTCGTCACACGGATTTCACTCCGAGACAGTCAATGACGGAATCGAAAGGTTATGATAGGTATTCGTGAACCTTCGACTTGAGGATTTAGTAGGGATGTGCTTGTGACGTCAAGATTTTCATTAGAGTAGTTCGACCCTGTAAACCGGAAGGCGGGGGTCAACCTCGACGTGCATCTTGACGGACAAGTAGCAGGTCCTACTGAATACCAAGATAGAATTCTTTCTCCCGTTAGTGAGCGGGTTATATGTCCTATGCGGTTATTGGCAGATGAGATCATAAGTCTTTGGCCAAAGCATTGGAGCTAGTTATATTAGATACACGACAGCTCGATGATCTCGATTTGCATTAACGCATGCATAACGTCAAGTACAGATAGGGTTTGACTGACCGTGACCCCATAACTTGATCGGGACATTTGAAAGAAGGGTTTATACGTATACTGGTATTCACGACAGAATGGTTCTTGAATGATCCCAATCATTCGTTTTCAGTTGGGGTATAGTGTAGGCCGCCAGGCTGGCTAGGTGGTGCTACTACTCTTTGGTTCCTCCCATTGCTGACTAAGACGGACCTACCGAGTCGCGCAATAGGATTTTTTTTGGGGAAAAGTCAATTGCATTAATAAAATAAGAGTGGCCAAAAAAGGCTGGCCAATACCCGGCAACCATATAGAATGGTGCAACAAACAACATAACAAAGAGCAAGATGTAGGAATACAAAGCCTACATACAAATGGCTACATAATCTACAAAGCCTATAAAAGCTACAAAAAAATAGAAACTACCAAGCTATCCTCCAAATACGACGAACAGCCACAGTAGATAGAGAACGAGCGGGCCATCTATGAGAGATAATATCACGAACAAGACCTATCCCTTGGAAAGTAACCGAATGAGGATCTCGACGCCTCTGACCAAACCTCCTCTCATTTCTCTCCTGCCAAATCAAATAGACCAACGCAGCTAGGAGAATACGGTAAGCCACGTTGACCACGTGCTTACCTCTCCATCTCCTAGCAGCCCACAGCACCCCCGAGCTCCACACAGAGTGAGGCCAACTAAAGCGGACGGCCCTCTTAGCAATAGAAATACACCGCCTAGAATAAGGGCACTGAAAGAATAGATGGGAATGAGTCTCTACCGCCATACCACAAAGGACACAAATCCCATCAATATGCTGAAGCCAAGGCTTATCCATAGTCGATAAACGCTCCTGAATAGCCAACCAGAGGATGAAAGAGTGCCTCGGGATCTTCCCCGGTCCGTGCAAGAGCGGGGCCCAAGGAACATGGGGCGAATAACCTCTGAGGAACCGAAGAGCAGAAGAGGATGAATAAATACCCGAACTAAGCGGCCTCCATGAAACGTGATCCTGACCCCCATTAATATGTGGCAACGCAGAAGTAATCTGCAAAAGCTCGGGCCTATCCACCACCAGCCACTCCCAATAACCCTCAATAATAACCGAATCAAGCCTAGCACCCACATCGATGCCGGACCACAGAGGAGCTCTAGGAACAGAATGCCTAATCACACCCATAGAATGCCAGGGGTCCGACCATGATACGATTACAACGTCTCCAAACGAAGTAAGAATTGACGTAGGTGATGATACCACGTTGCATGCACATGCACCTACGTACTTCGGCGAGAAAACAAAAGCGGAAATGGGAACCATCTTAATAATCGGAATCGGGATAACTTAGACATATCAAAACATGCATACGTATGCATGTTCATGCATACAAAATTGGCCATTTGGGGAAGATTTCGGCCGATTGTGACATGCATCCTTGAATGATCTTTTGTCCCCACTACTTTCAACTTTGTGTCCATTTTCAAAATCCACCATACCAACACATGAGATTTGATTTCCCTCCACCCCTTGAATAAAAAATCGGCTGAACCACATGTGGAGGAAGACACCAAGATTTTGCTTTCTTGTTCAAGTCTTTGTCCCTTATCACATGAGATAGATGGTGATCTCCCTCCTTCATGCTACCCCACGGCCGAAATCAAATGGAAGAAGCCAAGCACATGTTGTTTTCTTTTCTTTGTCAAAAGTCTTTATAGTTAGTTTAATAATTGCTTGCATTTTAGCTAGATTTTGTGTGATCTTGTTTGGCTTTGTTAGGAGTTATAATGACTATATAATAGCCTCATACTCAACCTTTTGTAATCAACTTTGAAGCAAGAAAAAACGAAATACATCACATGTATTCTTGTTGAATGATTTTCAACACACTTCGATTATAATTCGACGTGTCTTCGAGTTGTAATTTAATCAATTCTCAATAGGTCTTGAGGAGAGATTGTCTTATCAAACTATAGGTCTAGTTTGATAACTTACTTTCATTTTATTCGTGTTTACGCAAAGCCGAATTGCCCTACTTTCGGTTGAACCTTACGAGTGTTACACAAATACGAGTGTTGTGAGGTAACAAATATAACCGCTGCATTTTCCGGCGAATTTACGTTCACCTTAATACGTTAATTCGTATCATTAGTGGCATCGGAGCCCAAGGTTACTTCCTTGGCGAATTTCTCTTGACGATTTTCTTATCAAAACTATCTTATCATGGATTTTTCCGACGATTTCATGGAGAAACTACGTGAGGCATTACACAACATGCAAGAACCACGTTTTCAAGCAAGAAGAGGAGGATATGATGCACATTCACCACGTCATGTGGATGAATTTAAAGTTAATGAACTTCTGGAATTTGTCGGAGGTATTAATCCCGAAGTTTACTTGGAGTGGGAGAGGAAGATTGAACGTATGTTCGACTTCAAGCACCTTAACGATGAGAAACGTTGCAAATATGCGATTCTCAAGTTAGGGAAGGGCACTTCCTTATGGTTTGAGGGTATGAAAACACAATGAGCTCGTGCGGGAAAAGAGAAAATCCGTTCTTGGGATTCTTTGAAGAAAAAACTACGTAAAAGGTATGTCCCGACATCACATCGGTTAACCTTGTACCGAAAAATTGCGGAGTTTGTACAAGGGAAATTAAGTGTGGAAGAATACATCGAAGAGTTTGAAGGCTTGGCCTTAATGGGAGAACTTGAAGAAAATGAAGAACAAAGAATGTCACGTTTCTTACGTGGCCTAAATCGAAACATTGCAAATACGGTGGAATTATACCCATACGGAGATTTTGACACTTTATGCGGACTATGCATAAAAATAGAAGCTCAAAAAAAGTTGAAGTATACCAAATCCGAATTCCCATACAAATTCGGAAATGCAAGTGCCGGCTCAAGTTCTACTACGAAAACTACCGTACCTTTTCAAGTCCCTACCCCCGCCCCGAAGGTTCCTCACGTTTCCAAGGAAACAAGCTTGGCTAAAGTATGATGTTTTAAATGTCAAGGCTTTGGTCACTATCAAAATGCATGTCCAAATAAACGGGTGGTCACTTTAAGAGAAGCTCTTGCGGTCCGAGACGAACTTTTAATCGAGGACGAGAAGGAATGCCTTGGTGACGTATTTAACATGGAGGACGAGGAAGAAAACGAGGAATGCGAGACTTATGACGCTCCGGAATATGATACTACTTTAGTGCTTCGAGCACTACATACCAAATTCGTTCCAAGTGATACGGAGCAAAGAGACCAAATTTTTCATTCCAAATGCAAAGTCGGAGAAAAGTGGTGTAGCTTGATAATAGACGGAGGTAGTTGCAAGAATGTAGCATTAAACGAGATGGTCACCAAGCTCGGGCTAACTACTACGGCTCACCCAAGACCGTATGCTTTACATTAGCTCGATGATGGAAGCAAAGTGAAGGTGTCGAGACAAGTACGGGTCAACTTAACTATGTGATCATACGGAGACGATGTGTTATGTGACGTACTCCCGATGGACGCATGCCACGTGCTTTTGGGACGACCATGGATGTTCGACCGAGATGTTTTACATCGAGGTCGGAGTAATGAATATGAATTACAAGACAAAGGAAAGAAGATTGTACTCAAACCGATGACCCCGCAAGCTATCCGTTCGATGAGTTCTAGTCGAGTGGAGAAACCAAAACTTACCATGCTTGCTAGTGAAAGAGAAATGGAACATGCCATTAATGACGGGGAG